>SMMW01000651.1:0-1200000 GCA_004794655.1 Marisa cornuarietis
CTCAACTAGAGACCTGTAGACAGTCTCCAGCACCCCAGAGATGATGCTGAAACTGCGTAATCTCCTCAGAAGGTGCAGTTGTTGCTGGGCCTTTTTGTACACTTGGTGCCCATGATCACTAAAGGAGAGCCTTCCGTCTATCACTGTACCAAGGTACCTAAACCTAGCAGCCCTCTGCACCTGCTGTCCCCTGATTTGGATTGGTGTGGAGAGAGAGGTGTTACCATCTCTTCTATCGTGTGCCCTCCCAAGGACAATCTCTTCCGTTTTTTTTTAACGTTCAGCTCCAGAAAGCTGCAGTCAAACCAGTCCTCTAGTTCCCCCACACAGACCAGTGACAGGGACTGTTTGTCTTTGAGGCAACCCACAAGTGCCATGTCATCTGCATACTTCACAAGTTTGAGAATACCACTGTTAATGGTAATCTTATTTGTATATACAGAAAACAGGACAGGGGAAAGCATGCATCCCTGAAGGGTACCCGTGTTGAGGATCAGCTCGTCTGACAGAATCATTCCATCCATTGACAGATCTACCCTTTCAGACGAGCCGGACCCCACAGTACCTGTCAGTGGAACTCTGAGACCCACCCTCTGTGGTTGGTCCTTGAGGAATGATCTGATCCACAGGACTAGGCTGGTGTTTACATCTAGGTCTAGTAGGTGCTTTACAAGAAGGTGTGGCTGGACCGTGTTGAAGGCGCTGGAAAAATCCATGAACAGGACCCGAACATAGGTGCCCCAAGGTGTCCAAGTGTTGCAGGATAGCATCTAGAAGAGTGAGAGTGGCATCGGACACACCCCTACGTGGCTTGTAGGCAAACTGCAGAGGGTCCAGGCGATCAGCCACAGTGGTGGTTAACAACCTTCCCACAACCCTCTCCAAACACTTGGCAGCAACAGACGTGAGAGCCACAGGTCGAAAATCCTTCAAGTTTGTAGCATTAGGCTTCTTTGGCACTGGTATGATTGTTGATGTGCACCATATGCGGGGAACACTGTGAGAGTCAAGGGAGAGCTGGAAAAGTCTGGTAAAGACACCCCCAAGTTGACTAGCACACTCTTTGAGAACCTTGCCTCTCATGTGGTCAGGTCCAGGGGCCTTACGCGGGTTAACATGAGAGAGAGTTCTGATGACATCTCCCTCACAGACTGTGACAGTGGCTGCCGACAGTGAAGAACAGATATTTTCTACTTCATTGCTGAAGTCTCTCACATCAAATTGTGCGTAGAAAGCGTTGAGCTCATTCACAAATGTGACTGGGTCGGCACACTTTATTCTTTGTGTCTTTTGTTCTCTACCCATCATGGTGTTCAGTTCCATCCATGCTTCCCTTGCGTTGCCCTCGGTAAGTTGCTTTTCTACCTTCTTTCTGTATTCCACCCTAGATGTTTTTGCCTTTGCCCTAAACTCCTTCTCTTTTTCTTTCACTTTCTGTTTGTTTCCCTGCATAAAAGCTATCTTCTTTTCATTGAGACAGTGTTTCAGCTCTTTATTCAGCCATGGTTTGTTATTTGGATAGCAGCAGATCTGCTTGGTAGGGATGACAGACTCTTCACAAAAGTTGATGTAAGAGGTGATTGTGTCTGCCAGACAGTCCTGTTTGGCTTCACAATTAATGAAGAACAAGTCCCAATCGGTGGCCTTGAGGCAGCCTCTGAGCATCTCAGTTGTTTTAAAGCACAAAAGGCACCAAGTAACAGGAACAGAGAATATAGTGATTTTGCAGAGAAAGATGGGTAGAAAAAAAGCAAGAGCGGAAGGGGGGAAGGTAAGAAGGACTAGCATTGTGTGGACTGTGTTAGGAGTAATGCTCAAGGAAGAGGTGCATTTTCAATGCAGATCTGAAGGATTCAATTGTAGGAAGGTGGCAGATATGGAAAGGAAGAGAGTTCCATTGTTTTGCTGCACAGTAGCCAAAAATCCTGTTACCATATGTTGTTGTTCTTCTGACAGGGACAGTTAGGATATGGTCATCAGACAAAGAGCGTAGTTGTCTGGCCGGAACGTAAGGGATGAGAAGTTTAGAGAAATAATCAGGACAGGAGCCTGCAAAGAAATTAAAACACAGCACAGACAGTTTGTACTGGATAAGAGAACGGATGGGTAGCCAGTGCAAAAAACAAAGGAGAGGAGTGGCATGGTTAGGTTTCCTTGCTCTAAGCACCAGACGTGCAGCGGAGTTCTGTACTTTCTGGAGTCTCTGAATGAGGTATTCAGGGCAGCCTGCGAGTAGTCAAGTCGAGAAAGAACAAACGCACACACAAGAGTGTTGGTAGCCCGTGTAGAGAGAAAGTGACGGATGGCGCTGATCTTACGGAGCTCATAATAGGCAGACTGACAGACAGCTGTAACATGTTTCTCAAGGGTCATGTCTGCAGTGACAATATATCCCAGATTCCTAACGGATGACATGAAGGTGATGTTGGCTTTGCCCACCTTGATGTGAATGGGCAGACTGACAAGCGAAGGTTGATGTCTTCTTCTGTAGCATAAGAAGGCTTCCGTTTTATCATCGTTTAGTTTAAGCTTGTTTTTTCACCATCCAGCCCTTGACATCACTAATACAAGCTTCTAGAGTGCTAATAGCAGAGTGAGACTCAGCTGGTGAAGTGGAACAGTAAAGCTGCGTTTCATGAGTATAGGATTGATGAGAAGCCTGGTGAGAATGGATGCATGATGAAAGTGGTTTAAGGTACAGGATAAACAGAACTGGGCCAAGTACTGAGCCTTGGGGAACACCACAGAGAAGTGGAGCAAGGCGAGATGTCTGACCGTCAACTAACACAGTCTGGGTCCTATCAGTGAGATAGGAGTTGAACCATGAGAGGGCAGATCCAGAAATTCAGTAGAGGGTGTGGAGTCTATGAAGAAGCAGAGAGTGGTCTATAGTGTCGAATGCAGCAGACAGGTTCAGCAGAGTTAACGGAGAAACATCACCACTGTCAAGCGCAGATATGTCTGTCGTTACTTTAATAAGAGTAGTCTCAGTGCTGTGAAAGGGTCTATATGATGACTGAGCTTGTGGGAGAAGATGGTGCTCTTGTAAATAGGCCCAGTGCTGTATCAAAACTATTTTCTCTATGATCTTAGAGAGAAAAGACAGGTTGGAAACTGGACGGTAGTTGTTCAGCATGTTAACATCAAGCGTGGATTTCTTAAGAAGTGGTCCCACCAGCGCATTTTCGAACAAAGATGGGAAAACACCTGACGACAAGCTGACATTAACAAAATGTGTGATGGAAGGAAGTAAAATATCTACGCACTCAAGCAGAAGGCTTGTGGGAATTGGATGTAACTCACAAGTTGTTGGTTTAGCTTTTAGAATAATCGCTTTCACATCGGCCTCAGAGACTGGAAGAAACTTGGTCAGAGAGCATCCTGGAAGGACATCACAGGAGATGCTGTCAAGCGCCGATGCCGAGTCTAAAGATGATCGAATGTCTGATATCTTTCTGGTGAAATAATCACTAAACAGTTGTGGCAGCTGTGACACAGGGTAGGCAGTGGGCAGTGGTGTTGTCGTGCGAAATCCAGTCATTTGATTGCAAATGGCAAATAACTTCTTGGAGGAGGTGCAGTTGATTATGTGGCCCTGAAGATGTGATGTTTTAGCCTTGTAAATGCATTTTGCAACGCTTCGCTTTGCAGTGTTATAAATTTCTTTGTGGATGGCGAGTCCAGTCTTCCACCAAACAAGTTCAAACTCAAATCTTTCTCTGTCAGCTCTGTCATCCTCACTCGGTTCTATCAGTCTTTCATTGAAAGTCTCATTACTTTTTCTTTCACCTCCTGGTTCCACAACCTTTCCCTTGGGAACAGGAATAGTCTGGTCTCACTTGTCAATATCTGTTCCAAGATCACCGGAATCAGGCAGAGGGACTTGGCAGCTTTCTGTCATCAGCAAATTCTTAGGAAGGCCTCCCGTATCCTCTCTATTTCTGATCATGTGTTGGCATGTGAGTTCTCCCTCTTGCGGTCTGGCTGTAGGTACGCAATGCCTGTATGCAAAACCAATCGCCACCGCAATTCATTCATTCCACGTGCCATCCACCTGATCAATTCTACTGGCCGTGAGCTTGTACTAGCCTGAGCTGACCTAGGTCACCACTATCCACTATATTTACATGTTACTGGGAACGTGTGTGTGAGTGCATGCGCGCGAGAGAGAAAAATTAATAGAATACATCATCTCCCTTTACATCATGTACATTTATATTGTATATCAGGTATATGTATTATTTCTTATATGATGTACATGTATTTTGTATATCAGGTATATGTATTATTTCTTATATCATGTATATGTATTTTGTATATCATGTATATGTATGTATTATCTCTTTATATTATGTATGTATTACTGCTAGTACGAGCACTATTTGAAATTGCCCTTGGGGATAAATAAAGTTGTATTGTATTGTATTGACAAGTGCGCTTCAGGTCATGGATCTGCGAATACCAAGGCGCATATTTGGAGTGGCGCATCAGACTTCGAGACACTGGGGAGTGGTCATCAACCACTCTATGCAAAACACAGTCAAGTTGTTGGAGGAGCGCCATTTCCATCTGTGCTTTGAATGCCAGTCTATCAACATTTCGTATGGTGCGAGTGGGTCTAAAAACTGGCACCGATGATAGGCATTTGCGATCAAGTTCAATCAGTACGCAGTAGTGGTCAGATGAGAGATCATGAGAAACATCAACCGACTGCACTAAGTCCAAGATGTGATCTCTTTTGTGAGTTGCTTGCGACATGGACTGGACGAGACAAAAGGTGTGCAGCATTTCTGACATTTTGACAGTGTCAGGATGAGAATTGTTGTCGGAGTGCACTTTAACATCTCCAAGGAGTATTGTGGTTCCACTGAGTGCATTGCTGTAATCCAAGAGATCATGGAATTTCGAGAAAAACGTAGAGGCCATGAGTTTCCTGGTGCTAGGAGGGGGTCTGTAGATGCAGAGCATGTGCATCAAGCAATGAGGAGCCGAAGAGGAGACTTGTACAAATTCAAAAGACGTGTGAGGGAACGATACAACAGTAGTAAAAGACAGGTACTTGGCAAGTGATGATCTGTAGATTATAGCAATACCACCACCAGGTGTAGGGCAGGGGAAAGATTTCAGGCAGTAGCCCACTGGAGTG
This sequence comes from Marisa cornuarietis, assembly GCA_004794655.1. Classification (NCBI taxonomy): domain Eukaryota; kingdom Metazoa; phylum Mollusca; class Gastropoda; order Architaenioglossa; family Ampullariidae; genus Marisa; species Marisa cornuarietis. The sequence goes on from SMMW01000651.1 coordinate 5,147, forward strand.
AGATCAACACACGCTCTCGTCACCTCGCTGTTTAAGCCAAGTCTCAGTGTTAATAAAAATATCAAGGCGGCGGTCTATGACAAATTCTACAATTTCAACTCGCTTCAGCGACTGTTGTGCAGATGATACCGACTGGGCGTTGAAAAGCCTAACGTGGAGGCGAGTGTTCAGTTGTCGTGTGCGGGAAACTTGGCAGTCTCCTGTTTTCAGACAATCGTGTTGGTTTGGTCGCCGACATATTAAGTTATTCGACCCAACTGTTCCACTCTGGTTCACCGATGCTGATGCTGATGTGTGGGGAAAACATGATTTAGCAGAGAGTTGACAACACACAGCGAAGCTTTCACAATACCGGAGTCAGTCTCAGAACCAGGTGAAGAGGGGCAGGCAGCAGAATAACTACGAGTGGCAGAGCAGGTGATGGATTTTTTTCAAAGGACGCTCGATAGTAAATGCAGTTCCAAATAGCACATCCAACAGATGGCATAAATCCCACTGGAACAATGAATAAGCCCCAGCACACGCAAAAGTTCACTGATCAACAAAGGTCAAGCAGACATGAAACCTGCAGAGCTGTGCCAATCAAGTCTGCATGTTGAAAAGGAACCGAAGCTACTGAAATGGAAGATGCACCACATTCCAAACACACAATGACAGGCCCATCAAAAACATACACAACCACAAGTCCAACATAAGGAAGACGTCAGATAAGACAAAAATACGACTGAGCTCTGCCCCCTCTAGCCAGTTAAGTGAAGGAACATCATTCTATATTCTTCTGTGTTACAGGACAGAAAAAGGCATCTAGTATTTTAATTTAAATTTAGCATTTAAATACAAATTTAACATGATGTATGAAATTATTTACTGCATGGTGTATTACAAATGTGTTAGGTCGCTATTTGTTAGGTCATGCTGCCAACTGGTAGTAGTATACGAGGGAGACAAACCTGCTTGGCTGTGAGCTCTACATGCATAGCTTCCATCTGTGTCTTCAGATCCTGGGTAGTCTTCACATATGCATCCACCTCTTCCTGGTGGTCACGGTCTGCTTGTTCCCGCATTTCACGAAGCCTGCACAGCAGCAAAAGGAAGCCCATCTTTAACGTGATACAATACTCTATGAGCTATGCTCATCCTGAAAAACCAAGAATGCTTGTAAAGATTGTTGACAAACAAGAGGTAAATGGAAATCTGCTGTATTCTGTGCAAAAAGAAAAGAAAGAAACTAATAAAATAAAAAGAGTCCCATTCTTCCATCAAAAGATTGTGACACCATATGCAGACTTCAGTTCAATAGTAAAACACAGCAGAATACGACAAAGTCTGAATTTGCTTTGAATCACCTCTGCATTCATGGTAGAATGCAGTAGCTGACTTCAAAATGTCATGCACAATATTAATGAACCATGCATATGTTTTATGTAGCCTCATCATGTAATGGACTGTTAAAGATTGTTAGACAGGCAAAAATGTCACAGAATTGGCTCACACAACCCGAATGCCTTCCACATACAATTTTTTTCACACTTGAATTTTTATAATAATAAAGCTGTCAAATTTCAAGATCTTTTGCCAAGATTTAGATGCTGCAGACAGAAAATTATTGAGCAGCAGACCCAGACCTCAATGATAAGGCAAAGTCAGGGTAAAGGCTTACCAGACACTGTGCATTTGGTCAGAATGAAGATAAGGTCACAAACCCAAAAAGTATTTGTTAAAAATATCTAGATACACACAACACTATGGTGTTCATCATAAACTCAAATAAAAAATATTTTATGGTTTTTCATCTTAAAGAAGGCAAAGAGCTAGATGAAATAAATCAGATATTTAAAATGGAGCATTACATTACAGCTTACCTATTATTCATCTTTGTGTGACAGCTAGATTATTCATCATAAAACTAAAAGTGCTTTTACTTTTGTCATGGGATTCACAAAGTAAACCATGGAAAATTTTGGATGTGATAAATTATAATGTGAAAATGAAAAACTGTAGTTGATCAGTCAAGCAAGTCAAAGGACAGAAGTAAGAAACTCATTTGAATCTGATGAGTAGCAATATTATTTGTACCTATAATGAGGCTCTTGCAAAATATGTTTTGTGCTATATGCAAAATCATTTTTAAATCATGTTTTTAATTTTCAAATTATAATAAACGTTTTCTAGAACAGCAAACAAGTTGACATGAAGTTACCCTGCTGAAGGCTTAGGAAAGAGGTTAACAAAAAAAAAAAATCAACCTTGAAGAAAAACACATGCTGCTCTCTCTCCACTGGGCAAGAAAGCTTTTAGCAACTTCTAACAGTGCATATCAACCAAGTAAGTCTGGCAGACAAAATAAACATTTCCAACTTTAAACATGCCAGTCACATCACATCATACTCAAAACAAGAAACCATTCTAAGAAAAGCATTCACAACATGATCACAGCTACCTGTAACTGTCACTATGTAGATGTTAACTACAAGCATTGGAGCAGATCTACTTCCTCTTTTACTGATAGCTTAAAAAGCTGCAAATCACAATATCTAGAGGATACCAACCAACCAACCAATCAACCAACCAACCAAAGATCTTTTATTTCTTTAAAGGGTTTGATACACTAATATAAATAACCCTGGAAGTGTATAATACCTATTTTAATAAAGCTAAAATTTAACTTTATTTTATAAATATCATTAATATCAAGTCTCTTTATGAAATATGATCATTATATTGAAATATAAGAATTTATTTGTGAAAAGAAATTGAGGATGACAATTATCTTGTGCTCTGCATGCAGGCAAAGTTTAGTTACCAAAAACAATAGCACCAAAATCATGAACATGCTTGCAATGAATGCCCATCTGTTATAATCATGCAGTGACTTACATATTTTTTTAAAAATGAAATACAGATTTACATATTTTATTAACAGATCTTCAGAAAAATATAGATAAGTGAATTTCAGTGGGCTTTTTAAAAAGTAAATTTATAGTAGGATGGATGAGGAATTAAAAATTTACAGCATGTCTCCAAAGAATCCCCACACCTTAAAATATACATAAAGCTGTAAGTTGCATACCTTAAACTGTGGCAGTTTAAGAACATTGTCATGTTAATGGCACTATGGACTAAGCCTATCTAACCTTTCAATTAAAGTTTTGAAAATAAACTGTCGTAGCAATTTAGCAGCACCTGTCAACAAATGCAACTTATTTGTCACTGATATAACCAAAGATGAAGGAATCGATTTTGATTGTTAAAACATTTTCTTTTTTGCTTTACTAATATCTTATAGGTATGCCATAAAATAGTTTTGCACTTATTCACAAGTTCTTTTCTCATTTTATAATTGTAGCTGTCAATGTATAGCTTTTTGAATGAATAATATTTGTTAATTACTTGCCATGACTAGCCAAATTCTATCCTAGCATTTTCAAACTCAACCTGAAAATTAATTTGCTCCCTGCAACAACTTTACTGATAACAGTCTGGGCATTAATTGGAGTGGATATAGTGTACCTCTCTAGCAGCTCTCCTGTTCTATACACCGATATCTTCAGTCTGTGTATAGACAGAAATAATGGCATGTGGTGGTGTTATTAAGCCAAGACAAAGATGGAAAAAAAGTATAAATTGTTGCAACCTTTAGAAAACTCGTTTTAGCAAAAACAAAAGCCTGATGATTAGACTGAGACATAGTTAAAGATGTCACAGCCCAAGATTTTAAAGGTGTCATAAATTATTTTGCATATTTGCCAGTTCTGTCCTCAGACTTTTCATGTTATCAAAGATTGTTCATTGTCTTCCATATGTCAGATTTCCTCATTGCATTTTAACAGAACAAAAACAATGAATATAAAAGACCACAGAAATATAACTAATAAACAGGGATTCAAATAATTTTCATTAATACTGCTATTAAACACAGCTTTTATAACTAATGCTAGCACAATAATGGGATGAACGATCAAGCAACACAACATGGAGTGACAATAAAACTCTGACAGCTTTATCAGAATCACAAATTTAGCACTTGCGAATCTGAAGTGTTTGGTTATGAAGAGATTAAAAAGTAAATGATATTTAAATAAAACAGTGGTGCAGGAAGATGCTTGGTTTTGCAGGGGCAAGCTCCATGCTGACAGTGAACAACGTTCACATTCTTGCCCCTTCAGTATCTATTTTGAGGAAGCGGCTGCCTCACTAGTTCCTGCCCCACTGTAAAAATATTGCTAATATGAGGGGCAAGGGTGAGAAATTCTGTAGTCTGGTGGTTAGTATACTTCACTTTGAAGCAGAATGTTGGTGGTTTAAAATCCCCCTCCACACCACTCAGCAGCTGCTTACTGAAAATGGGTACCTGGTTACATCAGGGGAGGTAACAGTAGTGGAAGGAGAGAGTTGGGAATCTAGAAAAAGTGGACCAGTGTTGTTCTCTGCCTATTCCTTTTATCTAAAATTACTATAAAAAATATGCTACAAAAAATGTGTGAAAGAGAGAAAAAGAACAAAGCACAAAGACTGTCACTGTCAGCAAGGAGTCACCAAGTCTGATACACACAACTCAGATCACATCAACTCCTCTTCCACGGCCACAAACAGGAGACACATTAAGGCCGCAATCTGATCTCTGTTTTACTAAAAGTAAAAGCAACTCTGGAGAACAAACAGAATAACTAATAATTTTTGCAGACTGAAAATGAAAGGAGTTGCCCAACAAGAAAGACTTTAAGAAAAAGGGCAATAAACCTTTCTATCTGTCGATCCTTCTCTGTAATTGATTCTTCAAGACTGGAGATGGCACTATCTGTGGAGTCTGTGAAAGTAAGGCGAGATTTAACTTGGACCAACTGCTCCTCCTTCTCTCGGACTAAGTCTTCCTGACTCTCCACCTGCACAGACACTTGCACTAAGTAATCTTGATAAAACTCATGACGATGATAATAATACTATGAAGATCTTTACAAAGCAGTATCATACTTATTAAGCGGGTGTTCTCACCACACATTTAACAATACCTGATCTGAACAAAGAACAAAAATAAAGAAAGCAAACAGAACAGACAGATGGATGATTGCTATCAAAATAACTGGAAAAAAGGTTTCCATAAACAGAATGAAATCTGTTGACAGTAAAAGAGTGAGGGTGTAACCTTTGTCTTAAGGATGGTGATCTTGCACTCCTTGGTGTCCAGCTGCTCCTTCAGCTCCATCACTTCTGCTTCCAGTCGCCGCTTCTCTGCAGTCACTGCCTGTGACTCTTTATTCTTGCGCTCTATGGTACCATCTTTGTTTTTAAGCCGCTCTTGAAAGCCTTCAATCTGCATAATATAAAATTTATGCTTTCTGTCTAAAATATAATTACATTTATGCCACAGCATGAAAAAAACACCACACAATTCCAAATGGATGTTTGACATCTGCAAGTGCTGTGGGTCAGTTCTTGTGACACATCTAAAGGAAGTGAGAGCTAAAAAGTTATTTTTGTTCGCCACATAAGCTTACTAGATACAGTCAATTCCGCTTTATCGTAACATCGGTTAATTGGGGCAGCTGTTTATTTGGGCCAAACTGTAAAGAACAAATCCGGACAGCGCATTCGCTCATGTTTTTGGGCCAGTTATTTGGCTCACTAATCCGCTTATTTGGGACAGGTATTGCTGGCAGCTTTGAACCCAGAAAGGGCCAAAGACCCCAGTTCAAAGACAATTTTCCAAGAATTGCACATATGGAACCTAAAGATAAGGAGTCCCATTAAGAGACCCACTTGGGATGGCCACAATTTTTTTCAATTAATTCCTAGAATGAGGCTCTAAACAGTGAAGAGGTGGTTTATATTTCTGCATGGTAGGAAGTGTCAAATGTTTCGGTTTAAGTTTTTTTTCTCACTTGCCCGGGCAGACGAGTGGCCATCGGCTCTAATTCATGCCGTTTAGATTTAAGCACGTAACAACTCACCATTATTTTTACTGAATTCAAATCTGGATGTATGCTTTCGTAATTTGGATATGTTATAATATTTGGATGATAGCTGTTTTTAAACAAATCAACAACAATTTATGGTGCACTGTACCTACAGTCTTTATTTTACACCACATACATGTATTTTGTTTTGAACATCTCATAATCGGACCAGCCGCTTAATTGGGTCAAAATGCTCCCAATGAACCGGAATTGACTGTATATTAATTGTATGTTTCCCTTTAAATCTACTAGCACAAAATGGATTTTTTTCTTTTGCTGGTATCTTCAGTGTAGGACTTGGGTTTTTTAAAATTAGGTTTTTTAAATATTAAGTTTGGATGGACTGCTTAATGGTTTCAGAAAACCTCAAATGTAAGTGCAATAAAGCACAGATTCTTTTGGAAAAAAAAGTTTCCGACTGCAGATGAGATATACAATCACATATCAGGCACTGAGGCATTTCACACACAAACCATTCCAAAAACAAAAAAAAGGGTACACTATACACTGCTGGCTCACATCTGCTTGGAGCATTGCAATCTGCTTGTCTTTGGCCATCAGCTGTTCCTTCAGAACTGTGACATGGTGCAAAGTCTCTTGATGCTGACGATGCACTGTCTCCTCCTGCAGCCGCAAACTTGCAAGCTCCCTCTCACGCTGTCCTAGTTTTTCTTTCAGGTTCTGAATCTATGGATATTATTTACTTAAAAATCAACAGTCGTTGAAACTTTTGTGAACTTTTGTGAAACAATAGACATACTTTTCCCAATTACAAATAATTGTACAAATTTTACTTGCAGTTTTTGAGATAAAATCATGAGGGGGAAAAAGTCCAGCAAATCAAATCACTTTTCACCTCAAGGGTGCAATAAAATATAACATCAATGTGTGAATGTCTCATTAATTTATACTACCATTCCTATTTCTCATCGTTACCTCTGCTCGGAATTGCTTGTCCCTTCCTATAGAACTTTCTTTTGAGGCAGAGTCATGCCTGTCGTCTATGCTCAGATCCTCCTTTGACTTCAGCAACTTCTCTTCTAGAGTCTGCACCTCATGTTGTAATCCTGCTATTTGCAAATCCTACATCAAGAAAATGCACATTCCTGCATGTTAGAGACAAACACTGATACACTGCAAAGAGCAAAATTCCTTGATCCATTTGAATATTTTCGTTAGTTTGCAATATAAATTACATGATTAACAGCAGATTCCAAACCAACTAAAGAACCAATGAACGAGATCCTGTGTGCATAGAACTGGTGTTTATAATGGGCTGTCATTTACAGTTTCTTACTCAGAAACTTTTGTCTGAACTTTGAAAATATTTCCACAATGAGGTACACATGACATAACAATATTAAGAAACAATTATTGATTGTAGCCTTAGATGCCAATATTTATCAACAGCACTCACCTTGGTCTCAAGCATGGCAGTGATTGTATGACTGCTGATAGCAGACTGTGGTAGATCCAAAGATGTGCTCATATTTTCTCTCAGGTATTCTGATTCCTTAAAAGATGAAACATACTTTAATAAACATTTTACTCTTTATACTCCACTAAAATAAGGCCAATAAAAACTATTTCTAATACAATAAAGGACTGTCCAGTTTATACATTTCTGTGTACCAATATTTACAAGACCACATTTGAATCTTGGAATAAGTATAAAAATTACTGTCCTCCTCTATATATTTTTATACACACACACACACAGAAAGTCAAATAAGTGGGTGGACAACATGGCATTCACTTTGTCACTAGCTATATGTAATAAGCTGTCTATCAAGAGAATGGAAAAAAGAAACTGACCAGAAAATTGAAACACAACTATAAGGATGATAATGTAATCCATGCAATCCTATGTCTAACTTCTTTTCAAGATGGTTGGTTGTTTGTGTTTAACGCCATTCCAGCAACTAAGACTATATCACGGCAAGAAAGGTAATTTTGCTTTAAAATGTTTAGGGACAAACCTTTAAGTGATATACCCATAACATCTAACAAAAAAACCAACACAAGGAGCAGGAACAACATAAAAGAGTGAGTGACATGTAAAAATGGGTGTTGTGGCCCAAAAAGCCATCAACAAACCAGAAACTAAAAACTATCAAGGTATAAAAAAAAACTTAAATCTTGTGGTAAAGTCCTATCCTCCTTAAAAATGTAAAAATAGCTGCCGATGGGACGGACCTAAACAAAGAAAACAGTAAAAACTGCTGGCGGATACTCTGGAGTTCAGGACGAGTAATTAAAACATGTACAATACTCAAAATTCCTTGACACCAAGGACAAACTGGCGGTGGTTCACCTTGTAAGAGGTGCGACTGCATGGCATAGGTGTGTCCTAACCTTAATCTGGTAAGAACTACCTCCTCCCACCGCACAGGACGGCATGAAGGCAGGGAGTTTGAGAGAGAGGGAAGGGTGGCATGTAACTTATTTTGACCCAGAGTGTCCCAGTGGCGTTGCCACATGGACTGAACATAGGCTGAGAGGATAGATTTACAGTCTGATGATATCAGATTGTTAATTTTCCAGGAGACTGACATACAGCCTTGGCAGCCCGGTCTGCTCGAACATTGCCTGGGATACCAGCATGGCCATGAGCCCAGATGAAAACAATGTCTTTTTTCTGTCGGAGTAGAGCTGTATGGATCGTATGAATCTGGACCACAAGGGGGTGGTCAGAACATTGGGAGAGAAGGGCTTGGAGAGAAATCATCCCCACTTTTGGCCTCCAAGTAGCTAGATTACAGGAGCACGCCACAACTCCCAGCTGTTCTTTTCAAGAAAGCCAAAAAGCAAAACTTGCAAAAAACTATTACAAGTACCCTTAAAGCAACAGCTCTTTCTGGCTGCCCATAAGCACTCATGTCCATTTCTGCTATGCTGCCTTGAATTATTCAGGGATTAGCTGTGAGGCAATCTAAACAAAGGCCTTTCAAAATCTTGATCCAAATGACTGATCTAAGAATTTAATCTGGTGTGATCCTCTGTGCAGGTCAGAAGTCAGAATTTTGCTTATTCTTCATAATTTGTCCTTTACAGATGCTACTATTATCTGCCATACAGCAAAGTGCTCATCTATAAGTAAAACAGAAAATTATGTAATAAGAAGCAAGAAGATCAAAGGCAGAACCATCAGTTACCTTTATCGCATCAATCAATTTCATCAAAAGGCCTGTAAGAGGGGGGAAAGTGGCCACAAAGTGAAATTACAACTCTGTGCCAAAAGAACCTCTTCTAATTTAGCACCTTCTCTTTTCTGCCTAATTATGTTGGCAAAAAGGCAGATTAGTTTAAAAAGTGCCACAAAGACATTTACAATGCACCACAGTCAGTACAGATCTAAAGCTACAAGATTTCTTGCATGCAGTTTACTCCTTTATTCACTGAATTACTCAGGCATTTTAGGGGAAGTGGGTTTTTTTTCCTATTTTTTCATACAGATATTTAAGCAAATTGAGAATATATGCCACTACCTAATTTTTTTAAATTTTGGTGCAACATGTTGCTGGGGGTGGGGATAAGATGAAGTGGGGTGGTGGAGGAGGGGTTGGAAAAAAAGTAAAGATGTTATTTTCTGTGATGGACATTTTAGTCTTAAGACATTCTGAATCATTCTTGACAGTGCATACTCTGGAACTCCCCCATGTTGTTCAGTTGGTGGAAAAAAAGGTTGTGTTCAAACATCTACACCTACAAACTTACAACAGAGACAGTCATAATTTCTCTCAAAATCTTAATGAGCATTTGCATAAAATCTTACATTCAGCATGGAATTTTATTTTTGAATTCTTGTTGTAAATCTAAGTGAAAGAGAGTTAAGACAATAAAGCTGAGATCAGCAGTCATGAAGTTTGCCATGAAGCATGTATTAGAACAAAAATCTTCCCACAACATCAGCAACATACAAAATACTTAAAAATATTTTACAAGAGGCATAGAAAGTTCTACTGAGTATTTAAGTTGCCTTTTATTGCTTTTTGTAATGTAAATCTTTGTCATAAAAGACACCCAATGACCTGCCTCCAACACAAAATTTGGCTGACTTATTTTATACTTCTAAATAGGAAAAGTACAGTCATGTGGAAATTTTCAATGGGGCATGAACATAGCTCACAGGGGAAGTTTACACTATGCCTTCACAGCCAGAGTACTCATAAGTAATTAAAAAGGTCCTGTGTACAGCCTTGGGCAAGGAAAGCAGACAAACTTATTGGGCCAGAGCTAGCCAAGCATGAAGAGCATTGTGCTGGGGGAGTAGAGAAACACTGCTACCAGTTGAGGTGTGAACATTGTCTAGGGCATAGACCTTGTGAGATAGTTGTGTCTGGTGATGGGACTTCTGAGGTTTGTTAAACATGGGCAGCAGGACTTAGGCCACAGCACAATGATACACATTGTCTTCTCCACCCCACCACCTGTAGGAAGGGCTTGGGCAAGTCATTGGTCAGTGGAACGTGATCTCCCCCTTTGTTCATGCTGGCCAGTTGATGACTGGTTGAAGGATATGGGTTGTGTGTTCATCCAATGGCATCTCTGGCTGTATGTCATGTGTATGAATGCATGAAGTTTAAGTAAGGGAATAAGAACTTTCTGGTCATTTCTAAGCACCTTTTAAGTGCAAGCTGAGCATTCTGTTGACAGTCAACATGTCTACAGCTTTCTTTCTATGCCAAGGGACTTTTCTTTGGAACCAAGACATGAGCCAAGAGGGCAAAAATTTAGGAGGAAGCCAGAATCTTTGGATTAGAGAACCTTGATGCAAGGAGCTAGTCAGTGACAGCAGACCACTGGGGCAGGCAGCTGTGGTATTAGAAACACCAAAGACTAACTATGCTATTATGTTCAAGCTGCCATACCTATGTAATTGCAAGTACAAGTACATTTTTAGACATCTATGTGCATGTGGTTTCAACTCCTAATTGGCAGATGAATATCGGTCCCTGCATTATCACTAATGATAACATCAAAATCTTTAGCACAACTATACCTTCCCTGCAGTTGCTACCTCCAAAATATCATAATCATGTAACACCTACGACAAATTAAAAAAAATTGTCATATAATTGTCATTTACATTTTTTGTCTTCCTAACTTTGCTTTATTACTTTATGTAATTCTACCTTGTATGTATTGATTTGGATGTAGTCTCGCACCTGCGAGACCGGACCCGAGACTAGAGGGGGGAAGTAACTCTCCCGGGGCACCATGTGCTTTCTTTTATGAGAGAGATGTGGCTGGGGTAGGTAGGTCATGGCCTACCCTGGGAAAGTTGTCCTAACTCAGGTTAGTGGGAAATATTCATGTCGCTTAACACTTAAGACCCTGCTCTAAGAGGGTATTGTATTTTGTATGTTCTACATTTAGTATGTGCAAGATGATTGCAGATTTTGTACGAGGGGATGGGACAGTTTTCCTCGTGTAGCACCTTCATAGGGAAAAGATGGTGTGAGGAGATAGATATAGAATTTATGTTCAATGCCATTGTTTTAACGTGTTCTTTCTGTGTAATCTTTTATTTGCGACATAATGTATTTGAGGAAAAATGTCAATGTTAAAATATATGATGTATTTTGTAAGATGCTCTAACAGGGATAGAAGCTGGGGTAGAACCTGTTTAATACATAAGTTTGAGGTACATGTATTAAGTATAGGAAGCATTGTGCAGAATGTTACTGCAAGGCACAGTAGCGCAGTTCATTCTGTTTAGACGCATTTTAACCATGTTATGTGAGAAGCAGTTTGATATGAAATGAGTATTTTGATATTATGTGTTACATGTACTATAAGTTTTCCTTTTTGTTTTGTTTTCAGGGCAAACATTTTTTCTCTCCATATTTTCTTTCTCCTTTTCTTCTTATTTTGGTTCTGATGGTTGGTTTCCCCTTATGTTCTTTCCCTCTTTTTGTGCAAAAATGCAAGGGGAACATTTTGGAGGGGAGGAGTTAGTTTAGGAGTCTGTGGGGAAAACCCTGGTACTCAGGCATCACTCATATGCTAATTCAGGATATGGTAACATAGTGTGCAAGCTGAGGGGGCAATTCACACAGATTTCCTGGAATGAGCTCTATGCCCTTTCCCTATTTGTCTCCTTTTTTGTCAGCTGTAAATAAAGAAGAGAAGCGAAAGAAATTTTGTAGTTTTCCTGTACTGGCGTGGCGTCTGCAAGTGTCTCCCCCCACCACACAAACTCACCGATTAAGCCTGGTCTACGATCACCACTGACTATTGACCAATACAAAAACACAGCTCTCTTCTGACCTTAGCAAGCTTGAGGATCTCAGCATCCTTGAGGTCAACAGCAGCCTCCAGTTGTCGGATCTTGGATGCATCTATCATGCCCTGAGCACGGAGGGACTCTAACTCTTGTCTTTCCACCTCCAGCTGCCCAACAGTCATGCCTTTACCCTGAGAAGCACAAAAATGCATGGTATTAAGAACATCATTGTTTTCAGTTTTACTAGACATAATCTAAAAGATCATCATCATCATCATTATCATTCCATGTTACTCCTCGAGGAGCATAGGGCTACAACAACACCTTGCCAGCGGACCCGGTTTTGGGCAGCCCCTCTCAGTTGGGCCCATGTGGTTCCAGCATCCTTTGCCTCACTCTTTACTGATCTTCTCCAAGTCTGTTTTGCCCTCCCAACTCTCCTCTTTCCCTGAGGGTTCCAGTCAAGTGCCTGCCTGGCAATGGTGTTAGCAGGTTTGCGCAGGGTGTGTCCTATCCAGCCCCATTTTTTTTATGTCTTGACTAGTGGCATTCTGGTTAATTTTTTTTCACAGGCTGGTATTGGAGATCTTTTCAGGCCATCTTATTCCCAAAATATGGCGAAGGCATCGGTTGGTAAAGGTCTGGAGCTTGTTGATGGTGTTATCACTCTCCAGGTTTCAGAGCCATACAGTAGGACTGCCTTCACATTGCTGTTGAAGATGCGGGTCTTACTGCGGAGGGATAATGCTCGGGAGTTCCAGATGGTGCGTAGGCTGTTAAGCATGCCTGGCCTTGTTTATGCAGCTTCTGATGTCGTTGTCCACTCCGCCGTCCTTGCTGACGATGCTCACCAGATATGTGAAGCGGTCTGATTCTAGGATGTTCTCTCCTTGAAGATGGGTTAGAAGTTCCTGCTTTTTGTTGATTTTCATCACTTTGGTCTTCTTTCTGTTGATCTTTAAGCCAGTCTTCTCTGCTTCCTCTGATAGCTTGATTTGTGCATGCTGCTGCCGATGAGATAGAGACTAATGTCATCTGCGAAGTTCAGGTCCTCTAGCTGTTTGGTGAAGGTCCACTGGATACCGTGTTGTTGTCTTGGGTTGTCTTACGCATAATCCAGTTTATGACCATCAGGAAGATTGTCAGCGATAATATGCAACCCTGCCTTACGCCAGTCTTCATTACAAAAGGTTTAGTGAGTTTGCCATTATGGATAACTTGGCAGGACAAGTCTTCATACAATCCCTGGATGATGTTTATGAATTTAGGTGGAATACGATAGTGAATCTTAAAAGATATCCTCTAATATTTGAGTTTTAATTTCTTAACAGTCAGCTATAAATTGGTTCATACAGAGTAATTCATTAATAACTAATCAAATATAAGCATACACATGTTGAACCAGCCCACCTATCTGTTTATCAGCAAAGGGAAAAAGCGTAAAAAAAAAGGTAACAGTAAAAGACCAACTAAAGATAAAATGACGACCAAATTTTCATTGTAAATAAAACTTATTTAGCAGCAAAAGCAACAACCCATTTTCCTACCTGCAACATATCTAACAGTGTCTTAATGCTTGCATCACGAGCAGCAAGCGTCTGCTTTTGTGTCTCTATGCGAATTTCCAGTTCATCAACAGTACGGCGCAGAATGTGCAACTCCTTGCTTTGGCTGTCTTTCTCTCGTTTTACAGTTTCCAGTTCCGCAGCAGTTGCTGCAGCAATTATCTCCCCTCCTTCACCTGTTCCCATCTTGGACTGCAGCTCGTGGATCAACTCACGGTGTCTCTGTTAAAAGAAAAAAAAATTGAAGGAGGGGAAAAAATCTCTATGCATAACATTTGTTAGTACCATAGTTAAAAAAAAGAGATGGAGATGGCTGGGGTATGTGTGCAGAATGAAACCAGAGGGACCACCAAAAATGACCCTTTGTTGGACAACTGATGGCAAGAGGAAATATTCTGGACAAAAAGAAACACAACAAAGATCAGCAGAGAGTGAACTAAAATGCCAGAAACTGACCTGGAGCAACTAAACTTGCTCCTGACAGACAAAAATGGAGGTCTCTAATGCTATATGTACAATCTAGGTATGAAAAGGACTAAATAAATTAAGTAAAAAGTAACATCCAAGTTATGAAAAAAAAACCCAAATAAAGCAGCTAAGGATATGGAATAGTTGTTTAAAATGTCATTCTGAGTTCAGAATTTAGTCTTTGTAAGGTCCCACACTCTTTATGATTTTGTGTAATATTACTTCTTAAACTAAATAAACCCAAACTGTAAACAATATTAAATGCAAGGAAATGACATATATCCTGTAACTACCAGTAAATAAACATTAAAGACAATGCAAAAGCCAGCTCAACCCATCATACTAATGCCAGTTATGACATACATATACATTTGTTTCCTGAGACCTTCCCAATTTTGCTTGACCTCCTCCTCCTTGCCAACACACACACCCACCCATAAAAGAGAGGTTTCTCCTTCATCTAACTGGTGCTTTAATAATAACAAAGAACTTTTGTAAACACATGAAAAGCATTACTTAGCATGTGACAGCTAGTCTTCAGATGGGTAAATGAATTTTTAAATTGGTAAGCATTGGCAAGAAAAAAAGTCCAGATATTCCATGCAGGATTGAATTCTCGGACTTCCAGGAATGGAATTTCTGTATAAACTAAGCTCCTGACATAGTGCTCATTTATGCTTAATAAAAAGGGGTCCTCATAAAATAAATGTTACAAATGTCTGGCAGACACAATCACCTCTTACATCAACTTTTGTGAAGAGTCTGTCATCCCTACCAAGCAGATCTGCAGCTACCTGAATAACAAACCATGGCTGGGTAAAGAGCTAAAACACTGTCTCAATGAAAAGAAGATAGCTTTTATGCAGGGAGACAAACAGAAAGTGAAAGAAAATGAGAAGAAGTTCAGGGCAAAGGCAAAAACATCTAGGGTGGAATACAGAAAGAAGGTAGAAAAGCAACTTAGTGAGGGCAACGCAAGGGAAGCATGGAGGAGCCTGAACACTGCAACGACCACACCTTCTGAGGAAACTCCGCAGCTTCAATGTCAGCTCTGGGGTGCTGGAGACTATCTACAGGTCTCTTGTTGAGACCATTCCCACATTTAACTCTACACGGATGACATTCATAAGAAAGTCAGCAGAAAAGTGGAAGGACAGCTATGTGGAAGTGATCAGTGCCCAGTACTTCTTACTATCTCAGGAAGTATGGCGCAACCTCCCCCCTCCCAGTTTGCAAAATGGAATTATAAGAAGGCACAATGGGGAATCTTCAGTATGCACACCAACGAGCTCAACGCAACACTTAAAGTGGAAGGAAGAAATATTAAAAATGTTGTCAAAGATTTTAACAACAGTATTATCAAGGCATCCAAAGAAACCATTCCATGAGGTGTGAGAAAGAACTACACACCATACTAGACAAGTGTACTACAAACAGCTCACAATGAGCTTAGCAAAGCGAGAAGAGGCATAGACCAACCCTAGCCAAGAATGCAACATCAAGCTGCAGGGGAAAAAAAAGCTAAGTTCCAGAGAACTAAACTGAAATTGAAAAGAAGAAGCTGAGGAGAAAAGAACTGCAAGCCTCGACATGGCGAGAGATACCACCAGGTTGTGGAGACTAAGTAGAGCACTGAATGATGAAGATGCTGAAGGACAGAAGATTACACAAAGAAGGAAAGATACTGACTGGGAAAATGGCATATGCCCAAGCATATGCACGAGAAAGTGAAATGACCATCCCTCTGAGCCTGCAAAAAGCAATCAGATGAGAAAAAAAGAAACAAACAGCAAACGCAGAGGCACACGACTCCATGTCAAAGGACATCATTATGAAGGAACCGAAGAACGGCATGAAGCAACACAAAAAAGAAGAAATCTCCTCGCCCAGACAACATCACAAATGAAATGCGACAACACCTTGGTAATGGTGCCTTCAGCAAACTACAAGACATCTTTAACCTAAGCTAGAAAGTAGGACAGTACTCCAGTGTTGGAAGAAGGCCAAGATGATTCCCAGTCTAAAAAAAAAAAAAAAAAAAAAAGACGAAAGTCCTGAGTTATCGTCCCATTAGCCTGACAACCTGTGTGTGCAAGACCATAGAGCGAATCATCAATCAGCATCTGCAGTGGAACCGGGAACCAGGGAATATCACTGTCTCAGAACAAGCTGGCTTCCAAAAGGACAGAAGCACAGAAGACCAAACCACACACCTTACACAGGTGATTGAGGGCACCTTTTAGAATAGAAAGATTACCCTGAAAGTCTTCACTGACATGCAAAAGGCCTTCCACAAGGTGTAGAAAGACAGACTGCCAGTGAAATTCCAACAAAGTGACATCAAAGGTAATATGTATTGGTGGACCAAATCCTACCTGCACAACAATCCAGGGTGCTGGTGGATGGACACCATAGCTGGAAGGTATTCCTGCAGCAATAGCTTTTGCAATGCTTAAACCCATCTGGAGATCCAATGGCCTCAGCAGCCTACAAAGATCAGGATCTTCAAGAGCAACGTCCTCAGTGTCCTCCTATATGGGTCACTGTGCTGGAAGACCACAGCCTCCATCGAGAAAAAGCTAGAAGTGTTCCAGACCAAGTGTCTGTGGCGCATACAAAAGATCTTCTGACCTAACACCATCTCAAACGAAGAGCTGCGTGAGAGGGTGGGAATATACACCTTGGCAGAAGTGATCCAAATGCAGTGGTGGCGATGGTTAGGTCATGTGTGCGGCATGCCTCCAGACTCAATCCCCAGAACAGCCATTCGATGGACACCCCAGGCAGGCCTGATGAAAGGGGGGGAACAGGGGGGTCTGGTGGATCCAGGCCCACAGGTGTGAAGGGGGCGCGGCCTTGGTCAGCGGATTTTTTTTAAAAGTAAATCTCTTAGGAAAGAAAACATATACAGTAATACGGCTGAAAATGCAAAATCATTTTTCCTTATTTACTGACCACTGACGTGTACACAGCTCTAAAATGCTCACCCCGTGCAGTGGTGTAGATCTTAGTTGTTTGCTTTCTATATAACTTTACTAAAGGTAATGTAGATATTGTCAGTCTAATTATAATTTGTAAGCATACTATTATATAAATGGGAAAATAATTCAAGATTACAGTGAACAGTTAATGCAAGGTGCCCACAAAAGTCCTCTGCCCTGGGGCCCAGAAATGTCCTCTGCCCTGGGACAGCCCCCAGAACAGCAGCAGACAGAACCAGATGGAGGTCCATTGCTGTCGCCTCACATGCCAGACGCCACAATGGGAACGATGATGATGATGATTCTTTCGGCAATGTGTTCCACAGGGAGAAATTCTCTCACCAACCCTGTTCATACTCTTTATCAAAAACCTTGTACCACAGCTACCTCAAGCAACCCATGCTGTCCTTTATACAGATGACTTGGTTCTCTGGTGCTCAGAGGAATGTGTCTCAATGGCAACATACAGGATGCAGCTTGCTCTGGACTAAATCACAGCTTTGGAACACAACTGGCATGTGTCACTAACAAAGGGAAGACAAGAGTAACCCTTTTCTCACTTCTATTTCCTGACTATTTCTCTGAACTTCTCATCCCTTACTCTCCGTCCAGACAACTACGCTCTTCGTCTGACGACCGTATCCTAACTGTTCCTGTCACCAGAACAACAACATATGGTCACAGGACTTTTGGCTACTGTGCTGCAAAACAATGGAACTCTCTTCCTTTCCATATCCGCCACCTTCCTACAACTGAATCTTTCAAATCTGCACTGAAAACGCACCTCTTCCTTGAGCATTTCTCCTAACACAGTCCGCACAATGCTCGTCCTTCTTAACCCCGCCCCCTTCCCTCTTGCTACTTTACCCATCTTTCTCGCAGAATCACTATATTTTTCTGTTCCTGTTACTTGATGCCTTTTAATGTTTTCTGTTTCGTCAGTACTGTCGTTTTCTTTCGTCCCCTTTGTTCTGTGTCTACTTAGTCCACGTCTCTTCCTCGTTTTAAGCGCTAAGAGCATGCTCTCTATGAGTGTGAATATGCGCTATAAAAATCTTTACTATTATTATTATTATTATTCTCACAACACATCTTCTGAAAATAGGTTGGTGTCTTTTTATGCTTCATTAAAAAGTGATGGCTCAAAACTGGGAAAGCAAAAATGGTGCTCAGTTTATCTAAGGGCAGAATGAGAAATGTTTGCCTCAGGTTTTCTTCTTTTCTGTAATTTAAAAAAAACAACAAATGTCAGTAGTCTGACAGTGCACCTGAATAGCTAGAAAGCAAACTCCACTTTTAGATGCCAGCCTACCATAAATTTGCATTGAGATTTAAGATAGTAAGAAAATATGTTCATGCATGCCACCTCCACATTTTTATACAGCAAGTGATGTGGTCATTAATGGGAAGCCGATCCATTTGCATCTTAATTAGCATCCTGTTTGATAAACTTTGTACGCCAGAAAGCTGTTCATGCTTCAGATGCACCTGAAGGAGAGGTTAGTTTCTAGCTCCTAGCTGCATTTTTATAATGACAGCCATGTACTAATCTCAGTGCAGCATCTAGTTACACCTGATGTCTATCACATGTATGTATAATAATAATAAATAGCACATTTGTATAGCACCTTTTTCCAGCATCAGCCAGACTCAAGGTGCCAAAAATATAAACACACAGATATAAGAATAATAATGGTCTTAAAACAAAAGAATTTGTTGTGTTTTCAAGCCTATGAATGCCGTCAGCATAGATGCAGTCAATACAGTTCAGTTATACTACCAACTACAGCTGTGATTCGCAGTTGTAGTATCAGTGGAATAGTAGTGGTGGAGGTGGTGGCACCAATAACACAAATTATAAACATAAAAATAACATAAAGTTCTTGTATCAGACATGATATATAATGGTAAAGATGCCGCTATCAAGTGAGCTTACAGGCAATGAAATGTAAGTGGTTCACCAGTCCAGGACATGGTATGTGGAAGGTGGAACCCAATCATCCTCTTCTCTTTACGTTCCCTGATAAAGCAGGTGTCTATTCCTGGTGGGTAGGCAAGACAGTTTTTCTGCCACACCCCCTCAAACCACAAACCTTCTGCTCTGAATCTGACTGCTGTGTAACTACATAACAGGCTACAGCAACTCCACTAATAATAAAGTTTTATATGCTGTTGCAAGTTTAATAATCCAGCCTCCTTCCCAGAACTAACATCTGAGGTAGCTGGCATAGGACCATTTCAAAAAAGCCCAACTAGATGGATTAATACATCAGTCACAGTAATACAGACCATAGTATAATAGAATAATTTCTCACTACCTCTGAAGAGGAAAGTTACATGTCCCTATTGCTCCTGTCTGATCTGTGCCCCTCTCTACTTGAAAGCCTGGCACAGATCCACCCAAAGTGGTGCATGCAGCTATCTTGATGAAACAAATGAAAGCCTACAATTTTTTGTCATGCCAGTTCCTCCCTCATCCCCCAACAAATCCCCATTTTTGCTTTTGTACCAATGAAAAACACATTAAAATACTAAAAGTAGCTGATGCTAATGACAATTTCCACAAGAATGTAAGTGTAAAATTTAATCTCTCATTTCAGGTCTTTCACTTCAGTAGTCTTTGCATGAAAGCCTTTAGCTCGTATGGGGACCAGCATAAGGCATTACAATCAAACACCTGATTGACTCGAAAAAGAAACTCAAGTTTTGGACATACCACACAAGTCTTTGTTCATAAAACTACAAACAGGCTTCAGTTTGTATACTTGGGTGACCGGACACTTAATCCCCAGACACTTAATCCCCGACACTTAATCCCCTAGACATTTAATCCCCAGACACTTAATCCTCAAAAATGCCCCCAATGTTATAAATGTTGAAGTTAAGTATTATTTTAATTGTCAAACTTATTTTGATGTTTACATGAAAATAATTATTTGAATTTGAATTAAATTTTTCATTGCCTTCATAATTACATTTTTCATTCACTTTATAATTAAATTTTTCATTCACTTCATAATTTCTTGAGTTGAAATTTCATTTTGAGGATTAAATGTCTGGGGATTAAGTGTCTGGGGATTAAGTGTCTGGGATTCGTATACTTGATCTTGCTGTTACACCTGAGATCTGGTCACGAAACATGACACCCAAATGACAAGCAAGAGAGAGAAAAATTCTGTTAAATGAGAAATAACACTGCAGTTGAATACCACCGCCTAAGGTAACATGAAAGCCTCAAATATTAAAAAAGCAATTCTTTTCCTTTTTTTCTGAAGACTAATTTACATACATGCATGTTGGTGCATACATATGCTCTTGCACACAAATACATTCTCTTTTTTAAACTGATCACCTTATGAGGGCACAAAGATGTCAGTATATACATTTATTATAACTACATTTCAAAAATAATAAAATTTATTTTGTGCATACTAAGTCTGCTAGTTGCACTGTTGTTGGCCTTTGCTTATTTTGGAATGTGAAGTTTGGGTTAAATCAATAACTGGAACTGTCAAAGCCAGGACTTTGTCCCACTGGAACTGGAATCTTCTATCCCAACAAAAATGCACACAACATAGCGCAACACAGTTTCACAGCCTAGTGGCCATGGGCAGTGAATAGTGAGTTATTGCTCGCGCACAGCCTATGAAAGTTAAAGACCAACCTCTTCTTCTGACATAACCGTCTCCTGATAAATCAAGTACCAGTAAGCACCTCAGCGTCACTACCTTCCCTGTACAATGGCTGCAACATTAGTAATAAGGACATGGAATTGTGGATGACAACAGACATGAAAAATAGCATCCCTGATCTAGCGTCGTGAGAGAATATACACATACAGGGATTTCCATATAATTATATTTTGTCCTGTTCCGACCAATAAAAAAATAATATCCATGTGTATGATGTGATAATTTTCCGCATGGCAGCACTAATTTTAATTATTTCTAGATAAACAAGAAGTACATTTGTCACAGATATGGTGATTTGGAACTGGTCAGTTTGAAGTACACTCCTGGCAGTTCTGTTCCCAGACAAGATCAGAAATAGTTATTTTTCAAGTGTGTGGTATTTGAACTAGCACTATACTGTCAGTTTTTACAAAGACAAAAGTTTTGTGGCCATAACATGTAAGAGCTTGCAGTTGTGGCATATGGTGCCTCCCCCCTCCCCAACTCATGTTGTGTGTAACTTCCTGTAAATACTTGGCAATTTGAATAACAAATGCAAATGTTTGTCTGGCAGACTACAGTAATCAGATAATAGATCTCCTTATTTTCCCCTTTTTTTCACACTATTATCCATATACCCTGACCAAGAATTCTGCAGGACTAGAAAAATTCAAGACCCAGGACTGAACAGGATCAATAAGGTTATTGGCAGTCCTAAGGCTGACATGTGGTGGGTGATTCACTCTGCACTTCAAAGCTCCACATCACAATCCACAATTCGGTCCAATCTGGCAGCCAGTGTTTGTTCTGTTGATTATTATTAACATTAATTTCCTGCACTCTCTGTCTCATGCAAGAAATATAGTACCATGGCAAAATACACCAATTCCTGTGTTTAATTTCACAGTTAATGATTGTATTGTAAAGCTTTCTTTTTTTACATTAACTTTTTGGAATTTATACTTATCTTTATATGTTGCATACAAAAGGAGTCATATAATGGAAACAAAAGAGTATGAAGTAAATCCAAAAAACACTGAACAGATGACAAAAAAGAGAATTTCCCAAGTAGCTGTGTGAAGAAATAATTGCTGGTACACAAACAATAAGCACTGGGAATATCTGATATAACAATGGTAAATGACTACACATACAGATATCAATAAACTGCGAAAATGCACACAAAGGTAAAAAAAAGGTAAAGGTCATCCCATAACCTTTTCAGGTCATTGGAGAGTGAGGTGTTAGAGGCCCCACTTTTCTCTGGGCCAGCTTTTACACGAGGGTGGTGCCAATCTCCTCTCCCTCGCTGCCTTACCTTCCCCAACTCTCTATGGAGTCAGGTACCCATTCCCGTCAGCTGGTTCGACTGGGGGAAGTTTGCCGCGCTTATTGGGAATTGAACCAACGCGAACTTGGTTTGGACGCCAGTGCTCTAACCACTCAGCCATCCGCTCCCCCAGCGTGATTTATTGTATATAGCGGGGATGTGTTCTCCAGCTCCATTAATGAGTGTCTAACTGACCATTGTTGCAGTCTAAAGTAAGGTTTCCAAGTTTTCACAAGTGGTGCATGCAGATATAAACGGCAAGAATACACTCTCACCTGACTGATGCATAAGGCTAGAGAGAATGTTTCCCCCAAGTATTTAATGAAGAACACAAATGAGAAGTTAAAAGTTTGACAATATATGCATGTGAATCTATAGAAGCTGGTTGAGTTGTTGGACATGGCTTTTTGTTTTTTACTGACAATAGTCAAAAAAGTATATTTTGAAAAGCTACTTTATGCAGATCTTTAGAAATAAAGTCTGGCATACAGCTTGTGGAAGACTGGATGCTCTTCAAAATTCACTGACTGATCATTTACCAATCCATTGTCCTCTTCTAACTTCTCTCATATGCAAAAGCATGTGTGCAAGTGCATAAACATACAAACACACACACAAAACTTACATGCACACACATTTTTTCTCAGTCAAAAAAACAACCCATGTTTAGACATCAGTAAATGATTTGGGGTGAGAAACAGAGCTATAGGTTGTGATGAGAGAACAAAAAGTGCACTTCTTGTTTTTTCATATACTTGATATTACCCAATGTACTTAATTTGGTCAATGCAATGTGTTAAAAATTTATTGTATTTATCTGTGATCTCTGAATATTGTTGTTAATGGCTTTTAAAGGCCTGGAAATGTGTGCACACTTTCAAAAGAACTATGCACCATTCCGATTTAGATGACCCAAAAATTATACCCTAACAACTCATCAATACCAAAAAAATGTTCAGAGGGATAGTACCTGTCTCATGTATGTTATTCTGTCTCTGATTTTTGCTATAACATGCATATACTTACTTGTCATCCCTCATGAAATTATATTCGTTAAATTCTCTTGCCTCCCCCCAGAAAAGGCTGATTATACACAATAACTTGTCCATCAAATAGCTAGGATCACTGATAACCAAATAATGCAAAACAAACAAACAAACAAACAAATCCAGGAATAGGAATACTTATTTAGGATAATATAATCAAGATCCCATCTATGATCTGTGCAACTTGTTTGGTTTAATTATATCTCAAATTACTACAAACAACCAGCAATTTGCAAAGTTCACTATGCCCCAAAAAGCAGCTTGATGTGAATGCTTTTATGAAAACTTTAAACTTACCAGTTACATGACTAATTTCATGTGAACTTTGGTTAATTCTATTAAAGCTGAGTGGGATTTCAGTTACACTGTAAATTGAAGTATTGGTAATTTTATGTAATCTCTATGTTTTCAGTTAAAATTTTGCTAGAAGCAAGTAGTACTCAGTACTTTATTTTGTCTCCTTTGCCTGCCCTACCCCAATCTCTCTCTTTCTCATACATGTGCTCATTGGGTCCCTTAACACCTTAGTTTTAGGCACTAACTTTATCTTTTTTAGTGTAAAGGTAAATGTTGATATTTTAAGGCTTGATAACTGCCTCATCAATTTTTGTTATTTCTTTCTGTAATAAACTCAGTCATATGGGTGAGGTGCACTTAGGTAGGCCTTTAACTTCAAGCAGTATAAGGATGCACTGAAACATAAATATTAAAAGGTTATATCAAAATTTAAACTTAACAACAGTGACTTACCTTCAACTCTGCTTGAGTTACTTTCAGCTGCTCATTAAACATGTTACACTTTGCAGTCTCCTCTTTCCTCATTGATCGTTCTTTTTTAAGTTCTGGACTCCAGAATGTTTTAATACTGTTCATGCTTGAACTCAGTTTGTCTCGTGTAATCTCCACCTCCTTCTGTAGCTTAGCACATTCTTGATGCAGCTCTGTCACTTGCACTTGAAGCTCGAAAATGAAATTATTTCTGTAATCTTGAGGTGATGGACTTGATGTGAGGTATGATGAAACAGGATAGTCGCCACCACGGTCAGAGGATCGTGATCGTGCAACCGAACTGTGATCTCGTTCAAGCGACCGTGCCCCCATATGTGGATACTCACGATCCAGGGAACGGTCACGGCTGTAATTTGTTGTACTTCTATCCCTCTGACTGTCCATGGCAATGGACAGCTGCATGCGATCTAAATGTCGATCTAAGGATCTGTCACCTGAATAAATATGGTCACGCTCCAAGCGATCAAGTGATCGGTCACGCAGGGCAGTGGTAGATAAACTGCTGGCACTACTTGCACGCCCATGATGTCCATGACCTATATGACTCCTGGCATGGTGAGTGGGACTGATGACTGGGTTTTTGGATGATATCTGGCTAGTTAGTTGGCGAGGAATAGACAAACTTTCCAAGTAAGTGCGCTGTCCACCACCATATGTAGCATTAAATGACTGAAGATGCTCCATGGGAAGGTTAAGAGGGCTTGTCATACTTGACCGACCACTGTCTTCTAAACCACTGACAGCACCATCAGATGCTATGCGCCCTCTTCGCTCCAGAGAACTGGACTTGCTACCATTACCACTGCCACCAGAGAGCGAAGATCGGGAGCCATGACGCGAGAATGATCCGCTCTGGCTATGGTGTTCTGGGCTGGTTCCTGGAATGGGTCCTCCTCCATTCAACTTGCTGATCCCAGACTCTCCAGTGTCCGTCTCCATTTTGTGCCGGCTCGACGACCGACTTTTGCTAAACATTTTTTTCAGTTTGAATTCAGGCATAAGACCTACTAATAAACAAAAAACATATCGTAGAAATCTTTACATTCGAATAATTATCTTACTGTCACAAAGATGTCATCTTAAAAAAAAATCGGGGTCTCCTTGGCAAATGTCAATCGTCCATTCTTAGCACTAGCAGACACACTTCCAGCATGCGCAGCACCATCTTTGGTGTAGTCTACGCTGATCACTTCACCATTTTCCTTCATTATAAATTCTTCGTCACTTTGTACTCACGAAACAAACAATGAGGTAAATTCTCTCAATGTCGAAAACTTCCCACTCTCAAACGTCTTGATGCTAGCATTTTTTTAAACCACTGCCACCGACTACAGCCGCCCTCCCTTCGAGCAGACATTAGCATCCTCGCTGCGACATCTATTTCCGGTTTGTCCCCTAGTTCTTCCGGCAGCGATACATAAATGACACCTTTCATAATTGCGACAGTAACTTATATGTGTTCAAGACAGAAAAGGAGAAAATGAAGCTAAGTGTTCTAGTGAAACATCCCGTCTGCTCACTGAACAACGGATTGTTTATTTTATCACTGTGCTTCAGACCTGCTGAAGGGATCGGTTTTGCCGTAGATGCCGCTTAACTCTTGCCGAATGATCAGCATCCGCGCGAGTTTTGAAAATTTTTATTTACGGCGATCGAGACGCAGTTTAAATGACAGAAAAGTGTGTTACAGTTTTTGGCCAGGTATAACATATCCCATTTTGGTACAAGTTTACTTTAGGCTAGTCCATGGCGCGTGACACTTATTACAAACTGGGAAAAGCGGCTAAAATTAGGATAAGGGATTGGGTTCGGGTTAATGCTAGCCCCCCCCCCCTCCATTACATGGTATACTTCGTGGCGTCCGTAACATGTGTCAATACATAGTGAGCCCTCCTAACCTATTGTCGTGCCAGTAGTATCATAAGTGCTGAACCCTAGAGTCGTAACAAGAGAAAAGAGAACATCTAGCCTTAGTTGCTGGCACGGTGTAAAACACTAACAATAATCGTCTCTCCTACCACTCCTAGTTAAAGATCCTACCAAAAATATTGGTCTCAAAATCTCATTAGACTTTTATTATGAGATAGGTTTGTGTTTTCTGTGCACTAGTTTCAATCTTTGTTTCATCAGTTTAATAAATAATTCATGTTAAGTATAAGGATGAGATTGCAGACAAGAGTACAGCTCTATATGGTTTATTCTTTGTGAATAAGTAAAAAATGCAAAATTATGAGGACTAGCATTAAGAAATGCTACAAACATCAGCATAAAATTTTTTGACATCCATTTCAAATGTCTGCTGATATCTGCTGGGCGTACTATCCGGATAAATCCAGACCCATGCAGCCTGCACTTAAAAAGTCATTTCAGTTTTTTTTCTGGTTATATTAATGCATGGATAGGTGCTTTTCAAAAAAGGAAGTATTTCAAACTTAATAGGTGCAAGCAATATCAATGCAAAGATTCCTGAAAGGGTTTCAAAACTTGAGTGATTGCTCTGTGATGGCAATATGGGGTTTCCATGTGACAGTCACATCCTTTATGCTACCTCCTATTTGCAGCTGGATCAGTATAATCTTGAATATTATTTGAATGTTTTAATATGTTTAACACAGTGTATTTTGAACTAGGTGGAAAACATTATTAAGACTGCTTAAGCTTAACTTTGCTAGCTGTGTCTAGTTCAAAACGACTTTTTAAATCTTTATAGATGACCTTCCTTATCTTTATACATATCATTATAGAGGAGAATTCTCCTGTTTAGACTATTTTTTGATGAAGAGTATTTTAGAAATGTAATTTTTTTTTAAAAGCTGAATAGTAAAGAACACTTTAAACAAACATTATATTTACAGGAAGGGTTCAGCATCGAGGAGTATGAAGCAGTGCAGCAGGCGTTGCGTCAACGACTGGGCCCAGAATTTATCAGTCAACGAACTGGTGCTGCTGGAGTGAAGGTGTATTTATCAGTCTTCTGATGCATAACTGTTTGCATAACGGCTTCAGTTCAAAGATTGGCTTTTATACAGCTACCATTATGATTTTGCCACTTTTTTTCTGTTTCCACTCTAACCTAAATCATAGTGATTTATCTGTCATAACAATACCAAAAGTGACTTTGTGTCACATGAATGTAAGATTGAAGACTGAGATCTTCAGCTAAAAAGATTAAGAGGAATGTGAGACGCATGGCAGACTTGGCCTCTCTTATAGTTGTTTCCCTATTTTTAGAGCCATTTAGCAAGTTGTCCTATGCTGGCCATGTGACATATGATTTCACCCTCAAAGATAACAGCAGATGTTGACATGAAAACTGATAAGGGCTTCAGTGTAGCAGCTCAAGTTCTGTCATATATTTTTCTTTTTGATGCCTTTTATGTGGAATTTTGTTCTTGAAATTACCCAACATCAGTCCCTCCAAAATATCCCATGCATTCTTCAGAGTTTTTTTTCTTGACTGCCTAGAGAAAGTTCAAATTTTCTACTAGCCTAATAATCTTGAGATGTTAGACTTGCTAGAAATGCCAGACAAAGTTTCTTCTAATGGATTGCATATCCCAGTGCTGGTATAAGATATCAGTCAGATCTGTTTTCATTTGCACGTATGCTATGGCAGATTTTCTAATGTTGATTAAATTCTAGCTATACATAAATACATTTTCCTTTTTTAAAAATAAATTGGTGGTGTTTAAAAAAGTGTATATTTGATTGAAAATTGAATGTTTGTTAGCCACATTTACTGAGTCTGTTGCACATGTATATATAACGGAAATGAATATGCCAGTGTCCTTGCACTAAGCACTTTACCTCCTAGAGAGTTTTGAATAGGGATTCGGGGAAGGGGGTTGAATTGGTGTTTTACGCGGAGCCAGCAACCAAGGCTATGTCACAGCCCTGTTAAGGATTCAGGGAAGGTAGACAACTATCCATCCATAAACATCTGAAACCAAACCAACTTGTGTAAGGTTACTGTTGTAAAAGTTTGTTTACAGATAATTACCAGTTCAGTGCATTTTGCTGTAGTTTTTAACTGATTGACGACTGAAGAATAAGTCATATGAGACACAACATTGTTGCTTGTTCAAGTGATTTGCTTACTCTGCAGAACCTTTTTTTTTGTCATCATCTCCATTTATATAGTTTTTCAGAGAGGAATGTATTTAAAACAAAACAAAATTTTATGCTTATTTCACATAGTTTATTTTTTTGTCTATTCCATTTCTTTCAAGACTTTTCCCTAAGTTTTATGATTGATTGCTGTTTCAGCTAGCATACATTGAGGGCTGGCGCCTCATCAGTTTGGCCAATGAAACATTTGGTTTCAATGGATGGTCACACTCAGTGACTCAGCAAACAGTTGGTGAGCAGTATTGGTAACATATAACAGTTGCTTACAAGACAAATAAATCCCAACTGTTTATTGATGCCTTAGAGCTGGATAACAAATGCGACTTATATGAAGTTATCCTGTTATCCTAAACCCTGTGCAGACATGCATTGCCCTGAATTGTGACTGATGGAGAACGCGTCATACAGCATAAACAGATTTGAACTATTCACTGCAGCATGAAAGATATGCTTTCGTCCTTCTCATTGCGCATTGGAAGCAGCCTTGTAAATATTTTCCATAGTTGTCCAGATTACTTTATCTCTCCATAAGTGCAGGTTTGGTTTAAAATGTGAAAGGTATAAGTAGCGAGCTTGAACAACCCACTAGAGGTAAAGCCAAACCTATTTTAACTGAAGATCTAATAAGTTTAGTAAGGGTACCGCAAGATCACTTAGTTTTATTAGTTTTATATTACAAATGTGGCTTAGTTGCACATGTCATATTTGATGATTGTAGAATTTACTTCATGATTTTTGCATAGTTCTCAACTCTTCAGATCTTGATTTCTCATTTGTTGGAATTTTGTTCATCCTCAGATTTTGTAGACCACATCAATGGTAAATACTTTGTGGGAGTCAGTGCACTAGTTAAAGTACAGCTGAAGGTGAGAACACAATACAAAGGTGTATTTTAGTATAACTATTTTTGTCATCTATATCATATGATTTTTTTTATCTGTTTTATCTAAATAATAATAATAATAATTTGCTGTCCGTTAGAACAAATGTTGCAATGGAAATTTCACAGTAAAGCAGTCTGAAAAGACTTAAAACACATTGCATTCTGGTGTGTTCACACCCACACAGACATCCTCACATGTCACTCTAGGACTGAAACAGCCCCTTGCTTTTGCCACAGTATGTACCACTTTCTCCCTCCCAAAATAGAATTGTGCATGTATGTCACGTGCACTCTACAGTGACTTTCAGACGAGATCATAACACAACAACAGTTAAATTTAAAGATAAATGTAATTTAAAAGAAGAAATAATAATTAACTAAAAACAAAAATCTAAATTCAAAGTAAACAACCAAACTCAGTTCCCTTTCCAGTCCGGAATTAAATATGTTCATTTATAGTTCCTTCTCCAGTCAGGTCAAATGTTCCTTCACTCCTGAAGGCGCAGTCCTCCGCAAAACCAGTTGTTAACTAACTGGTCCTGGTTGATTGACCGTTATTAGCTCGTTCGGGCCCAGAAAATCTGGCGGTCTCAACTTCTCAAGAAACAATCCAAAACGATAAACAATTCTTTACTTTCTGGTTGATGCAAATCAAACCACACACACTCCTGCGCTAATTCTTACCCGTCCGCTTCACTTTAAAACTTAATTAATGGCGACACACGCCTACAATACCCTAAAACCTAAACACTGGCGGCGACACACGCCCGCACTAACCTTAAACTAGCGGCGACACACGCCTACTTCAACTTTAAAACTTAACGGCAACACACGCCTACAATACTATAACCTACTTGCTTCTTCTCTCTCAACGATCACTCTAACGTTACGCATGCGCTCTCTTGCTTGAACATATTTGACATCAAAACTTGCGTCATTGATCAAGATTTGCGTCATTCATCAAAGCTCACGTCATTCACACTCGCTCACGCGCTCGCAAGGATTGACCTAGACTTACTAAAACATTTCATTTGTAACACCAGTCTCTTCATAAAAAACAAAGCACACACAATTAACAGTCTCTGATCCTGGCACTGTCGATCTTTCCTATTCTAGGTAGGCCTACGTGCCAACCCCGACATCCGACGGACACGCAGTAGATATCCAGAAGAACGAATAAAAAGAAACCCCAAAAACCTAGACAGAAAATAACCATCTTTGAACCACAATATATCAACGTCTAAACTTTCCACCCCACAACAATTACACACCTTCATCTATTTATCTCATGCAAAAAATTATATAATCATTCTCTCAAACTCCACCATTTAAAGACAAAAATTGACATAGACATACACTCACCTCAACAGGTTCAACATGACAAATTTTACTCTTAAGTCTGGTCAGGAATTTCAGACAAATCAAGTCTGCTCAGGACTTTCCAACACTCCCGTCAAGGAGGAGACCATGCAGCGCACGAATAAAAACAAAAGTACACAAAACGCTCTTTTCATTGTTCTCGATTCTTTCCATCCCATCCTTTCAACACCCCTTAATTAAACTGTCAGCCATCACAGGACTCGCACGCCGGCACACACGCCGATCGCTAGCCTTTCACACCTCCCCCCTCCTTCCCCATTTCCCATCCCTTTCTCAGTTAAAAACAAAACAACAGGTTTGTGACAATGTATCTCTTGACATATGCTATTTTTTTTTATTGATCTACCAGAAATGTAAATCAACAAACATATAATTGTGACCAGTTACATAAGTTTTCTTTAAATTAGCAGGATCACAATTTGTAATAATTTGATTGGAATGTGCTGTCATCACTATTGTGAACTGATTGAAGGATGGCGTTTATCATGAAGATGTTGGCTATGGGGTCAGTGAAGGAATGAAATCCAAGGCTTTGTCACTAGAGAAGGCTCGGAAAGAGGCCGTTACTGATGGACTTAAGAGAGCTCTTAAGTAAGATATCTGTCCATTTTTTTGTTTTCAGCTCAGTTTTCAGATCTACCTCTGAAAAAGAAAATTCATGCATAGAGGAATACATAAATCAGCTTTACTTCTATATCTGTTTCACACAAAGAACTTCAACATTGCAAAAAGTGTTTTTTAACATTGTAATAATTATAGTAAATAGAAAATTGCTACATCAACAATAGTTGTAGTACATATGTGATAGAGTGTATGTAGATGAGTTAGATAAAGAGGCAAGAAAATCATACAAATGTAGGTATACTGATGGATGTGTGTATGTTTATAAATGTGTGCATGTGTGTGTGAGAAGGTTTGGGTGGGGGGGAGTTTATAGAGAGAGGGGAAGATGATGAGCAAGATATTTTCATCTATCATTGACAGACTATGTAAAACATTTACAGGTGTTTTGGAAACAGTCTTGGAAACTGCTTAGGAGACAAAGACTATCTGAAATGCATCAGTCAAGCTCCAAAGCCAGTAAGTTTTTATGCCTGATGACGATGATAATATAATTGTGTTATTCATTCAAATAAACAAATGTTGCAATAGAAATGCTTCTTTTCTGTGAAAATGTATGAAAAAGACATTAGAACTTAATTTATGGGAAAGAAAACAAAACACAAAAAATAGATGTGCCTCAAAAAATCTCCCTTGTCACATTTCATAATGGACACACCCAGCATGGGATTTTTTTTTTAACCAATTGTTGAAAGCCTGCGATACTTTGGTTTAATAGTT
Organism: Marisa cornuarietis; assembly: GCA_004794655.1. NCBI lineage: Eukaryota > Metazoa > Mollusca > Gastropoda > Architaenioglossa > Ampullariidae > Marisa > Marisa cornuarietis. Next base: position 36,912 of record SMMW01000651.1, read on the forward strand.
GATTCACAAATCATGTTTTAGTGGGGATTCACGTTGTATATACCCATGAGAGACAGGAAATATGAGATCTGTAAGTGATTTGTATGCTTTCTTTTGCTGTAAACTATAGTCCTTAGGCTTAGAGTTATCTGCTAGGGAATGGCTATAGTAACATCTTTGTGTATGATTTTGCTTAGCTGCCAGAGGTGTACAGTGTGGCAGATATGCGGCGAACAATTCAAGAAGACAAGACAGAGCGTGCACGCAGATCTGTGAAATCCAGAACTTTGTTCCATTCAGTTCATGCCACCCCTTTTGTTTCTAGAACACTGCAGGTTGCTATGACAGCTCAGACAGACAGTCCAGAACCTGGACAGACCCTGCTTGAGCCAGCTATCAAAGGTGACACAGATGTTTCTTCTATGACAAAGGAAAATGAAAGGCCTCTCAGTGCTCCCAGCATTAAAACTAGAGTTATGGAAAGACCTTTAAGCAATAGCTTAAAGGGGAAAAATGCTGACTCTGCAGTTGATACTTCAAGCCCTGCCAACAGAGTTACTGGTACAATGTGCCCACAGCCTGTCGTGACTATTGCAATAGATGCTGATAGTGTACTCAGTGCAGTGCCACAAGGGAAGAGTATGCAAGACAAGCCAGAAGATGAGCATATTCAAAGCACAGAGCAACTGGTTACTGAGAGGTGACTGTAAAACATTTCTAATCACTAACCCATTTCCTACTTTTCTTTTCTACCTGATGATATGGGTGACTCAACATTTACATTTTCATTTTTAAATAATAATCTAATCCCAGGAATGTAGATATTTAAATACATTCCTCATTATGGTATTTTAGTTCATCAGTGCAAGCACTTGTACACATACATTTGTCTTGAAAAGCACTACTCTTTTTTTCTTGTTTCAGCTCGGAACAGTGTGTGGAACAAGAACGCCAACAGCGGCTACTGCGTAAGCAGCTTCGACAGCAAGAGTTTTTAGAACGTACCAAGAATCATGGACAGAAAATCCATCAGGGTAAACGGTATTTTATTTTTTTTATGAAACTTATTCTTATTTTTGTCCGTCAAGAAACACCACTTTGTAAGCATGTTTAATAAAATGTCCAGGAGACATGTTTCTAGAAAACATCTTTATTATTTGCCTTACAAATACTGGCAAAACATCAGACAAGAACCCTGTTCCCAAATTCAAATTCAACTTCCAACATCCACACACATCAGTACACTGAATAAAACTACACGAAAGTTCCTGAATGAAAATCATAACTGAACATGCCAGACTGAAAAGGTAGAGAAATGGAGTGATAAAACCATAATGGATAGATGACATGTACAGAACCAGTGGTCGTTATCCAGAACTGCCATGTGGCTGCACTAACCCTCGGTGACTTACACCTTAGGCCTCAATCAGAGAAAGATAAGCTGATTGGTTTGTTTAGCAGGAAAGTACTTTCACCTCGAGGTGATTTCACGCTATGACGGGAGAGGGAGGAGGGGAGAAAAACAGTGAAAACCTCAGTTGGCCAGCCCTGCAAACAGGTGTCACAAACAGATAGTGTCGTAAGATGAGATCCTAACCTAGAGCCTCACGCTGGAATGGTGACAAACAAGTGTTTAAACCACTACATTACTGGGCGCCCCCCAAAAGATAAGGTGCAGATTTCCATGTTTTATAGTAGCGAGGGGTGGATGTAAGTAAGGAAGTCTGTTGTCTCTTGTGTACAGGGTCCGTACCAGTCAGAAAAAACTTGAAAAATCAGTATATTTTGAATAATGATTTCCAGTCCATGGTAAAGTCAAGATTTGGAGAAATTCATTAAAAGTCAGGGAAAAGCCAAAAATATTTGCTGAAAATTGATTATGCTAAATTTGTTAAACATTAAATTTTTTCGTTTTTAAGATTGAGTGTGCTTGTTCGTTTTTCTGTATGATCCGGAAATTGACACATGGCTGCAGAATAACTTCTCTATTTGCAGAAAAGAAGGGAAACTTTCAAACATGGGTATAGATGCCATCACGTGAAAAGCAGCAGATACAAATTAAAAGACTCCTTGCTATTGCCATAAACCACTTGGCAGTGAAAGTCATTACAAATTGCTTTTATTACATTTACTGTTTTCTGTGGTATTCCATATTGATGTTAAGGAGTGCACTTTGATAATGGACAAATAGAAGTATGTATTTATTACTCTTGAAAGTTCCAAAATATGCTTATGGTGTCAGTGCCTGGTCTGGATGAATGAAGTTTATCCTGGAAAACGTCAGGGAAGTCATTTTTTTCTTTTTGGTCATAGTAGACCATGTGAGTAGCATCAACATTACAGCAGAAATGGTGCGTTTTTAACATTCTGCTTTTAATTCCTTCCTGCATACAAGCCATACAAACCGCAATAATAAAATATAGAAAAAATTTCAAGGGAGAGAATCCCAGGTGCAGGTGGAAAACTTCACCTAAAGCTGATTCACCTTCATCAAATGAAAACTATTAAATAAAATTTTCAGTGCCCTTCTGTTAAGGTTGTTGGTGTGGGTTTTGTTTCTTTTTCGTTTTTCAATCATGTTACTATTCCATTATATGGCATAGTTTCTATTATCAGAAAAAAGAATTAGAGCAAGCTGCACAGTTGTAGTAGCTAGATCCCAACATCCTGGAGAATGTTAAAATGTTTTCAATAAAATGGTAGCAGATTTGCTGCCTGCTAAGCACTACTGTTCACCTATCTCCAAATCTTAGTTTTGCACCTGCAAAACAAACTGTTTGCTTATAGATATTTCAAATATTATATGGGTTGATGGTTCAGCTTGTGTTTTTAGTTATAATAAAACTTAAGCTAAAATTGTTGTTGGACATATTTAAGTAGATGCAAATAATTAAATTTTCTTTTTTTCATTGAATTTTGAGAGAACATGTTTCTTGCATACTTCAGGTCAAAGATTGAGCCCTTGTTTTCACAAGTGTGTCAGTACAACCAGTTTGCTTCCACATTCTGTTGATATGACCTTACCAGGACTTCCTAAGGCCACCTCTACACCAGCATCAGAGTACGAAAGATTCCAGCAGTCAAGTACAGGGAAAAAATGCTTGGAGGTTGAAAATGGAAATGCTGACGGCATTATTATTGGAGAAGATGAGTTTGGTGAGCAGTGGATGTGGATCTGTTATTAAATAAATAGTGCAAGGGAAAGTTATGGTAAAGGAAATGAGTTATTAGTGGGAGTCCAGTTGAATTCTCCTGGCTTGATTTGAGTGATATTCCTTTACCTAACTAGTTAGGGAGTGACTACCCTCTTTTCATCTTTTCCTGTAGATCTAGGTTGTGCTGTGTGTCTTCTGTTGATCAGTGCTTCTGTAGTGTCACTTGCTATCTTCTGGATTGTATTTCTGTGCCTGTTTCTTTACATGGACCACTTTGCTGACTAGTAGTCTCTTCTTCCATATCTACATCGTTTTGCTACAGCTTTGGTGTGTGTCAGCATAGAATTAACGCTGATATGTTTCCTGCAATTGGTCTATTTATTTTTCATGACTGATGATACAACTACTATGCCGCGTATAATTGTGTTAGCCGGAATTAGCAGCCATGTGTTTTGCAGTCTCAAGTCACTGTTGTTGTTGGAACCAGTTACCAGTTGGAGTCTTGAGTTCGTCCACATTATGTGTGGTCCATACTTTCTGCCATTTCCATGCACCACATCAAACTCACTTTTTTTCTACTCACATAGTCTGCTAGTCCTTTTTTATGCTTCTCTGCCTTGGCATGCTTCATGTGCAGTTTTTCTGTCTTGTGTTTATGTCTGTGATGTGTTTCTGTTTATTTGCTGACATGTTTATTCTGTGTTACATGTATATGAATTTTGTGTCTTTGTTATTTGTCTTTCTTTTGTAAACAGCATTGAGCCTTCTGTTAATTAGGAAAATGCACATTATAACATTCTTTTTATTATTTTCTGCAGATGATTTTATTTGGACGCAGGCCAAAAGTTCTAATGCAGGAGACATAGCTGAAGATGGAACCAAGAAGAAACTGGAAGGTAACTTTTACTTCTTTTCTCCACTGCTCATTGTTTTTAATCCATAAAAGAAGTGAAGCACTTATGAGGTTAAATATAGATGTAAACTCAAAATAGATCTTTAAAAAAAATAGCAGAGTTGAGGTAAAACAGATTCAGTGTGTCCTTTCTATCCTTTTCTAAAACATCTGTTTAAAAGTTTGCAAACAACATAACTATTCATCTTAGTTATAGATGGCTATAACCTCACAGAGTTATGTTCCTTTTATTGCAGGTGAAACTAATCTAGATGTTGGTAAAAGAAGACGACTTGGAGATGTATCATAACCTATCAAACTTAAGTTTGATATTATGAGATGAAATGCATGCTGAAATTTTTGAAATTGTAAATGCCATAATAAAGGGGAAGTATTTAAAACTTTTAGAAATGTTATATTTGCATTTATCGTTTATTTAATATTTCTTATGGATGCATTATAGACAGAAGAACTTTAGAAGTTCAGTTTTTATTAAGCTGTGGCTTTTTTTGGTAGATATGCCTCCAAATCAGAGAGCTCACACGTCAGAATAAATATTTAAAAAAAAAACCAAAGAATGAATGTATTTGTTCCATCAAAGCTAAAGAAGCTAATTACATAATACAAAGGCAATTTAGTGAATCATAGGAATCATCATCTGCTTTATTGGCCAGATACAGATGATGAAGAACCTGCATGGATTCATTAATAACAGATGAGAGTGCAGACTGGTAAGTGTGTGATGCACTGGTTCGATACCTGTGTGGCACAGTGTCCTTCACCAAGTCTATACAGTCAGTGCAGCGGTTTTGAGCAGGTATCTGGCTCCTTAGATGGTTGGGGAAGTTGGGAGGGGGGAGGAATTGGTGTTTCACGTGGAGCCAGCAACTAAGGCTATATCACGGCAAGGCAGCCAGCCCTGTAAACAGATGCCACATACAGAGAAAGAACAGCGTGCTCGAGACGAGAGCTGAACCCAGGACAGCCAACCTTCACTGTGTTGGTGACAGGCACTACCCATTGAGCCACTGGACCGCCCTGGGGAAGATAAGGCAGCAAAGGAGAAAAAAGGTCCCTAACGCCTCACTGCACAACTAGGCAAATAATAAATCTTTATTTACCAGAGTAACAGACAAAAATTATGCCTTTTTACATCTAGCCCTTGGACTAAGTAGCAGAAATAAAAACTTTACATAAATTCAAGACAAAGCAATAAAAACAGAAATTATGATATGTACAAATATGGTGGTTGATAATTGAATTGACGGTCATTTTTGTTGGCTAAAGGACTGATAACGTGGTACGTTTGTTTTTCCGGTGCAAGTTTAGATGATCAAGCTGGGTGAAAAGCCTCTGTAGGTATTCAAAGAGCTTAAAAAAGGTGTTGTAGGAGTCCCACTTTGAACCTGTACAGACTGGAATCCGTTCTTTGGAGATCTGGGGGGAGGTTGTTCCAAAGAACACTGCCAGAATATTTCAGGCTCGTCTTGAATAGGTCAGTTCTCGGTAAGGGACTATTGACTTTAAAAGACCCTCTAATAATTTTGGTAGAAAAAATAGGAAGTCTAAGGGGGCATTTAGCCTGTTAGCATTTTAAAGATGAGCGTACTTTTGTTGAATTTCAATCTAGTTAATAGTGGTAGAACCTCTAGAGACAGGAAATCCTGAGGCTGTATTTTCGGTTTGAGTAACACCGATTTGATAGCCTTTCTTTGAACGCTAATAAGAGCCCTTATCAAAGCACCACCGCTAGACAGTCACATGACTTGTATGTTTCGAGTTGTCCCTTCGTGTACAGATATGGCTGCACCGGAAATATCACGTGAAACTAAATCCAGTTTCCATTTCGGTAGACTGGTTCACTTTGAACTTTGCCCATGCTATTTTTGGTACGACTTCTTACAGATTTTGCGAATAGAGTAGTATTAACATGCGGTATCACCATCGTCATGAGCGACGTACGTGTATTCATTCATTCACTTGCTCTTGACATTTTCTAGCATCTGAGCGTCCGATCTGACCGTCAAACAGCCGCTTGTGGGACACGGGCAGGAAATCGCGTATTGAAATGTTATCCTGAACAGTAGGCGCTTTCTTTGACATGAGGATCCGTCAAGTGGTATGAAAACACACGATGTTATTGTGTAGGCTTTCTGTTAGGATGAAAAACCTGGTGAATTTGCAAATCACAAAATGAACCGCAAAAGTTCTGTGATCAGTATTATGTTTTCCTTGGCTGCAAGAACAACTGAGGACGCAAATAAAAGATAAATTTTAAGGGCACGTTGTGTGAGGCATGTTTGTAGGCAGGGCGTTGTTAGTGAAGCTCGCTTTGAAATGAAGAAGGGCTAATCTTCGAGGACTGGAAGGATGGGGTGCGGGGGATTGCGGAGCTGGAGGTTGTTGCCTACGCCCGTTTCTGAGAATACGCGAGTTCTACATTCCATTCTTCTCTCGCTTGGAAGATCTAATCCAGCAGCTATTCCAAAAAAAAAAAGCTTTCGTTTTCTTTACATTTTTAATCATAACATGTGCAAGGCGAATATAATGTTATCTTTTTCCCCACCCAACTTCCGGCGTACGAGCGCGTTTGTTCGTGCTCATCCTCGATTGAGGCAAAGTGTTGCTTGTTACTGAAAGACCCTTAAGCTGTTCAAGGAAATTACGTAGTAAAAATGCTCCAGCGAATTGCGTGCTGTCTTCCATGGCCAACACGCAACATGCACCACTTTAACAGGCATCACCAGCCAGATAAACACCTCTGGCTATCCCATTATATTCCCCCCCCCCACACACATACTAGCCACCCCCTTTGGCGGGTCTCAGAATGTTTGACTTTCTGTAGGGTATGTGGGATACAGATCATGCACAGACACTAATAATACATACAGGGTAAAAACATTGCACAACATCAGCTCAGATAAGGCATGAAGCGCATACATATGCACTAATTGTATATAATACATTAGACGCATATATTCCACAATTTTTTAAAGACTACAGTAGTATCCATTCGATGAAAGCATGCACACTGAATCAACTGTTCTTAGGCAATCAACTTAAAACAACTTATCAACTTACTAGACAAACGATTGTGCTATACCAGTACCCTTTATCCACTTCTGTTGCTACACGACTGCTCATTAAGAAATTGTGTTCTGATTAGTTCGTTAGTGATGTAACTACGCGCTATAGCTGTAAGTGATGGGTAACCCACCAGGTTCAATTGTTTGAAACACTAAACATAACTTTGTTCTGAGGAGGCGTGTTGTTTGCAATAAACACTGATGATACACACTGATTGCCATGCCAAGAATCCTCAAACATTCAAATAGAAATGAATATAGAAATAAATATCCCGTATACGTTAAGTAATAGGCCTTAGAAGTAATAATAATAGAATTAGCAGTTTTTTATTATAATTTTTGCGGGTTCTGAATGGTTCATTTTACTTGGTTACAATATTTACATTTCCAGATGTGCTTATACTTACTTACTTAGTCTTCTTCATACCTAGGTGGTACATAAGGCATCCACTAGACCTTCTAGTTTCTGTTTCCATAACAAGGTTTATTTTTTTACAGGAATGAATTGTTAGTCCATTGCCCAACCCACTGTAACCTGGGGGACCAGTGGACCACTCTTTGTCTGGTCTCTACCCTTCGACCTGTCCGACATGGGTGACCCTGCTAGGAGCTAATGCTCCTGTCGGCATAGGTGATAGGGTCATCGAGACACGCAAGCCCCCCGACCACGGCAAGGTGGTGATCCGACAGGGGGGGGTGCTTATACACATATATACATATATATGCATGAAGTGCACATCCAAACTGCAACTGATTCACTTCACACGTGAATTATAGTTCATTAATATGAATATGGCTCGAGCGCATGAATTTCTTTGCAGACACGTACGCACGCACCCGCTAAAACAATATTATCACAGGGCAATATGCCAGCTAGCTGCCAAAATCTATCAATATTTTTGTATGTTCTAAATTTTTCCCCAGCTGCCCCATGGAAAGAAACAAATTCGTGTCTTGAGCTGTTGACTGCACTTATTGCTGTGTATTATCAAAATTCTAGACACGTGCACTGAAGGACGCCCTTTGTCGGAAGTGCAACTGCAGGTCACCACGTCACCCATCTCCTTACCATTCATTAGGCCCCTTAACAGATAATACAGTACCAGTGAGAGACTGGCAATTGAAGAGCCGCGCTTTTACAAGCAAAAAAGCATTCACTGGCAGGTATGTGCTGCACATTCCAATTAACAGCTGGAAATGGATGGAAACTTTTGAGTTCACAAGCTAACCTACCAGTCTGTATTATAAATAGAGAAGGTGTAATAATCACATGCAGTACTCGAAACAATCTCTGGTGGCGGGAGAAATGATTTATTTAGAATAAGCACAACAGTATGCCACGAAACAGATACATAGTAGTGTCAGGCATTTGTTCTTTATGTATGCAAGATCACTTTCGTTGTGCGTGTGAGAGAGAGAGACATGCCCAATGTGCACAGAAAACAAATGTCTTACATGTGAGAGAGAGAGAGAGTTACAGAGATAATACAACAGTTGTCCATACAACAGAACAAGTTCACCATGCCGCCTACATCATCATCATCATCATCATCATCATCATCATCATCATCATCATCATCATCATCATCATCATCATCATCACATGGGGTTGGGATTGGGGAGAGAGTAATTATTCCCTTTACTAAGCTTTAGGAACGAAGTGAGAGAGAGCGAGTGTTACAGAGATAATACAACAGTTGTCCATACAACAGAACAAGCCTCACCATGCCGCCTACATCATCACCACCACCATCACACGGTGGTGGGGTTGGGGAGAGAGTAATTATTCCCTTTGCTAAACTTTAGGCAGTACGTGTGCATGAAGCAAAATAAAAAAATAAAAGTGTTTAATTTTTCTTTTTGCAAATATGTGTGAGTGAGAGCAAGAGAGACCGGCAGAAGAAAGACAAGCACCATTAAAAACCTTCTCTCCTTGCGCCCTAGAAAGAAGACGAAAGTTGTCCATACAATAGAACAAAATGTCGACATGCCACTTACATCATGACAGTTTAATTGGCTCTTGAGGCACTTGGGCGAGAGCTGATCGACTAGCACGCGTGCTCGGTCTAGGGCACAGATCGTGCCACACGCGTGCTGGCAGTGAAAGTGGAAGGACCGGCACCACGAGTTTCCGTGTCACGTGTTTCCTTGTCGCAGACTTGTCAGTACGGAGGGTTGCTGTTGCCTTCTTCGCGTCTCAACGTTCTTTTGACGACAAAGACGTGCGGGTCATCGTGAATGTTCCCTCAGTGCACGTGGCGATTTCACCACCAAAACATCACAGGAAAAAGGTAATTGGTTTTTATTTTGAGCTTCTTTATTGTTGTCGTTCTAGGAAAGTAGAAGACAATTTACGATGTTTGCAGCATCAAGTTTTTGATTTTTTTTTTTTACAACTTTCTTCCTCGGACTGTTTCTTCAATGATAACTCATTTGAAATGCATGTATGTTCGGTCCGTAGTGTATACTTGTCTCTCGGGCGAGTTTTGACACTGTCAGTGCCTAACGCCCACATTCTTTGTAAATCTGGGAAAGGAAACGCTGTGGAATTTTACAAAGGGCGTAACGTTTCTTGCGACTGTCTATCTGTCTCAAAGACAAACTGGGACTTTCTATTAAATCTGAACAAAAACCAAAATCTGCTTTCCATGGTACTAAGTATTTTAAACAATTCTACCAGACGTCTGCCTTTTGGTTCACGGGACGTAACATAAAACTGGTATAGGTACTTCGCTTGGCTTTCCAACAGGCGTCCTCAAAATGACAGCTAGCTGACCCAGTCATGACACTGGTGACTTGTCTGAACTCTAACCCCTGCTCTCAGCCTCGTGGCATGGATCGAGGACTGCTTTTGTTTAGCGCTGTACAGTTCTATGGTCAAACAAGAAACAATCCGAGATAGTAAACATTAAAGGATATTGTAAACACACAGAATGTGAAAGCGATGCATCATTAAACGCCAAGGCTGCGTGTCAACCACACACACACACAAACTCAAAAAGGCTTCACAAATAAAAGCATTTCGATAACTATATTGGCGAATAAGCATATTTATTTGTTAATATTAATGTAAGCAATGAACGTGCCTGTTAAAGCTCAAGTATTTTTTTTATAATTACGAGGGGTTTTATGGCAAAAGAGCTCGGGAAACCTATCTTTTATGTGCGAGCTGCCACTAAAGGTGAATCTTACCAGTCTTTCGAATTTTTTTTTCCAAATGAGCATGGACTGCGATGAACCGAAATACATCTGCTCCTCTCACCCTAACATAGAAATATTTATCATTCTCATGCATCACTGTCTATGTCATTAAATTTTTTGGGGCGTTTGGTTGGTTAGTTTGGCATTAGAGGCTTGTATAGGATGAATACCCTTCTTGGCGACTACACCACGTTCTTTCAAAGCTGAGCAAAGTAGAGAGTTTGGATGTGACGCTTCTTGCTTTGCCCTGATATGATATCCAGATATCGAAGTGGTATCAGGGCAACGTCCCGTCCTCCAGCGATCTGAGATTATCCGGTGTATATAAAATCTGAATGCCATAGGGTTCAATCGTAGATTTTATCTGACTGTATGTTCGTCCGACTGGCTTCTTGTCTGCCTTCTAGCTTACTACTACTAATAATATTATTATCTGTCTCATCTGATAGTTTGTATAAGCAGAAAGGGATGTAGAAGCAAGTGCCTACCGCAGCTCGACGTATTAACAGTGTAATGTAGGTGTAATCTCTGCATCTGATTTTGTTCTGGCATCCACGCATCACACCCTGCCTGCTGTACCACTAACAGATGCGAGTTTTGTTTTTTTCTTTTTGGAAACATAAATATCAGTGTTAGGCCTTTGGTTTTGATTCTTAACGCCGTGCATATTTCTTTAGCCTTTATAACTACTTCCCCACTCAGTTGTTTTTACGCCTTTTTCAGATCTCGGCGGTGGGAAACACCAAGCCACTCCTGATCCTGGGCACCGTGGCATTGGAGAACCAAACGACATTCGAAGTGCAGAGCACGGGGCATTGGACTTGCGAAGTCGGGGGGTCCGCTGTACGGTGGAGTGACTGCGCCGGAGAAGAAAACACGAGGACTACATTTTCACGATGAAGCCGCTGCCGTACGGGCTCGCCCTGTTTACTGTGGGATGCTTCGCAGCTGAGATGATGGGACTTGCTGCAGGTGGGTGGCTGGCTGGTTCCTCCACTAGTTGATGTTGATTAGGATGACATGAATGATGTCGATTTGGAATCCTGTGAGGGGTTTGATTATTTCACGCGCAAGCTCGATCCAGCGAATGAAAAATTAAGAGAGACTGACTGTACATGTGAGTGGCCGACAGACTTGGACGAACAATGAAACACACAAAGAGAGGGGAGACAGATGATAGTGACAATGATAATTGCAATATCGCTTTTTTTTTTTACAAGAATTCTAGAATAACCAAAATGGTCTGCTTAGACCTCCCCCTAAAAGTATGCTAAGCTCCTAGACTACTACAAGAGCCAAAAGGAATAAACTGAAAAGAGAAGGGATGGTGAAATAAATGTACACAGATAGTAAATTATTTTCTCGTGTGTACTTGAAATTTTTGTACGCAGTGTGTTAAAACATCTACGTTTTATGGAACTCTTTATGAAAGAAGCTAGCTATCACAGGCGGCAACTGTATACCTGTATACTGTATGCGCCTAGAATATTTATGACAAGCTGTGTGTGAATAAGTGTACCGAGCATAGCGTTGATGCGCACTTGGCACTCGATCAGAGGTTAAAGGGAAAGTTCAGGGTGAAGGGTGCCAAAGGCACTGGTCATACTGCCAGGAAGACATCACTTTGTGGTTAATAGATGGCCATGATAAGGTCATGTCACGCGCATACTGCTATTGAAAAGTACTAGTTAGTCATATTGCCGATTTTTTTAAAAGTTCTTGAAAATGCTGTTTTGAAGCGACTTTATCACTACGCACAAAGAACCGTTTTAATGAAACTCGCTCACATTTACCTTCAGCGCTGTACCGAAGTTAAAGCAGTTAAAAACATCCCGAGGAGCGAAAGGAGAAAAATTGAGATAAATGAACAATGGCACTAAAATTTATGAAAGAGGTGGAATATTATTTTGAATTATGTGTAGAAACCTCTCATGGCTCTTCTCGTCTGGTTTGATTGGCAAGGCGAATGGTTTGATATCGGGCGGTAGGCACACGACGCAGCTAATGGTCAGAAAGGAGTTCAAATGGGCAAGAGAGGAAACAGACTTTACTGATGACGATTTAGCTTCATCCGCCGTAGTTTCGCTCTCTCTCTCTCTGTGTTTGTTTGTTTGTGTGTGTGTGTGTGTGTGTGTGTGTTTTCTCCACACGTTTAAGGGCTTTCATTCCAAATAAGTACGACAGTGTTCTCGTCCTATTTAACAGGAAACATTTGTTCTGTAATTAAGATTTAATTCCAGCTTTATGAGTTACTTGATGTTGTGAGAGCTCTTAGGACTTTTTTCATCGTTTTCTGTGATTCTTAGCTATTCGCGGGAATGCGATCTGCGTTCACAATAAAAAAAAACAGTATTGTAAATAAACAATAAAAACGGAAAGCAAACTTTCCTGTTTGTAGTATTTTAATGGAAAGAGACCATCCTCTTTCTTTCTTAGAGAATCTAATGCGATGTTTAAACAAACCCCGAGATATATGCGTTTGTAGTAATTTTCTGTATTTTTGGAGTTTTTATTATGTGTTGAAATCTCAGGTCAGACAGATCGACGATTCTTCCAGCCAGGAATGATTGACCAGTGTTGCATGCTGGGTGTGCAGTGGTCCAACACCAGCAATCGCTGCACAGGTTTTCCAGGCCCTGTGTCTGGCATTGCGCCAGAGTCACAGAGCGCCTGCTTGCTGGTGTTGGAGGTGTGCTGCCTGAAGCACATGCAACAGGAAATGTGCGAGTACGGCAAACAGACGGCACTGGACCAGCAGCTGTGCGCGGTCAGGGACTCTGACCCCGGCGCGGAGCAGTTTCGGGTCAGAGTTTACTACCTGTACACTCTCAACTTGTGCAGTTTTACGTGCGCTGTTAATAGTTTGTTTTGTTTTTTATGGGCTTCACTCACTCACTCACTCACTCACTCACTCACTCACTCACTCACTCACTCACTCACTCACTCACTCACTCACTCACTCACTCACGAAGTATGCGCTATAAATTTTATATTATAATTAAATATTATAGTCATTTTATAATTAAGAATACCATTTTGTCATATCATTAACATTATTATCATTTATATACTATACATATAATCATACAGCCACCCACAATATTTCTATCCCACATCATAGGATAAAATATTACGAGAAACGTGTTAGTAGGACGTAATATAAATGTGTGTGTGTGTGTGTGTGTCTATATATATATATATATAAATAAATGAAAACAGTTTTCGTTAAACGGAAGTAATAATAATAATAAATGAAGATTTGTATAGCGCATATTCACACTCATAGAGAGCATGCTTTTAGCGCTTAAAAACAAGGAAGAGACATGGACTAAATGGATAGAACACGAGGGACGTAAGAATAAACGACAGTACTGATGACAAACAGAAAACAAAGATGGAAAACACAAAAGACACCAAGTAACAGAACATAGAAAATATAGGGATTCTGCAGAGAAAGATAGTAGAAAATTAGCAAGAGCAGAAAGGGGGAGAGTAAGAAGGACGAGCATTGTGTGGACTATGTTAGGAGTAATGCTGAAGGAAGAGGTGCGTTTTCAATGCAGATTTGTAGGATTCAATTGTAGGAAGGTGGCGGATATGTAAAGGGAGAGAGTTCCATTGTTTTGCTGCACAGTAACCAAAAATCCTGTGTCTCGAGTTAAAGTGACATCTATTGAAAATTATCACCCCCATGTTTCTACCCGCAATAGTACAGCATTTGGAGTGTGGCCATCGTAATGGGAAGTCACAAGTTCCACTGGCCGTGTGCAGGAATGCTGCCACTGCTGTCAGATTGGGGTAGATGCCAGGAGGAGCAGGTCATCCTGCGAGGTGCCAGGCCTTGGCGAACCTTGTGACGCCACGTTCTCTGAGTGCTGCACGGGTAGGCGCAGCGACAACGCTACGACACCAGGTATGAGGCATTCATGCTCTGCTTTATGTTTTAGTTCTGAGAATACTACATTTTATTATTGTTCACCCTCTCTTTGTTAAAGCGTGCTACCCAGCTGTCAGATAAATGAAGAACAACACATTTGTTGTAATCAATAAATACTTTAAGTGGTTGTTGTTGCTGTAATAAATTTAGTTTGTACAGGTCTAAGTTTTGCAGCTCTGGCGAAGACAGAACAACCGGAAAATTTTGATATTGCATGTTAGTGTATCTAAACTGTAATTGCATCCGTTCATAGTTTTGATTCTTTCTTTTGTTGTTCCTTTGAAAGTTGTGCTACTTGCACGTAAATTTGATTGTAAGACTAACCTATTTTGTAGACATAATATCCTTTTTTGTTTAAAAAAAACCCAAACAGTTTTTAGTTATTTAATGGATGCGAGAAGTGTGATTTGTTTTCTGACACAAAGCTTTGGTGCGTAGAATAACGGGCGTGGAATTTAGCTGTCTTGAGGTAGCGTTCTCTGTGTAACATTCGACTGTAGATTTTGTGAACTAACAAAGCTAACAATCATTGCAAGCATGATGTCCTTTCGTCTGACAGGCTCTCAAGGCTCATATTAATCAAAGGGCAGCTACAAAGGGGACCCCGCCGCCCGTTTCTAGCGGAAGGGAGACAAATATCGCGGTGCTGTTGACCGTCACTCACGCACAGGAATAGCCTGTAAATGATGTTGGGTCAACATTTTCCTGTGTAGAGGATTTTAAAAAAAAAATTAGAGCCAGGGGTAACGTGCCATCACGTCTTATAAAGAGTAAACTAAACATTAAAGATGCCCCCCAAAATACTCGAAGGAAATATAGACAAAAGGAATATCCCTGAAAAATGTTCTCCGTATCGAACAAACGACGTGGATTTGCATAGTGCTCAAGCAAAACCACAAACATCGCTACACTCTTGTTTATAAGATACTCCTCTCTCTAATATTACATCACCAATAATTTCGGTAGTATTCCTTGTGTTGCAAAGCACGACCGAAGGGTTAGAGGCGTTGTCTTGGAAAAAAATTGTACAGAAGGACAATTGCATTGACATTATTTATCTGTGCATCTGCATTGATGACGAACTCTGTTCTTCGTCTTGTCGTACAATCTTGCTCATTTTGATTTGGCCATACTTTGGGTTCTCAAATGCCCTATACACTCTGCAAAAGACAGTTCTCTACTTTCTGTCCTTTTCTGCAGGAGAGAATGTTTGTTTCTGTTATTTTTTAACGGAGACAGTTCTCTAATTTCACTTCTCTCTCGCTCGAGTTTCCTATCCACAAGTCTTCCCTACAGAGGGGACGAGAAGTTAGCTGTCTTGAAACAGTACACAGTCTGGTGCTAAAAAAATTCCCCCCAACACACACCCATTTCACTGTACCCACTCCGCGACTCCCCACCCAAGATGTACCCAACTGTTGCTGCATTTCTTTGTCGCATTTTGCTCTGGCTTCCTCGCCTGAACTTCCTGTCTGTAAAAAGCCCCGGGTTGTCTTAGCCTGTTTCCGCGAAGCGTATGTTTAGAGTTTGCTTTCATTCGGTTTTCGTGTAGTTTCTGTAAATACTGCCGTGACGTCCGCCACCTCAGCCTCTACAACCCCCATCCTTCTCCACCGGCCTTGCTTTTGCACACGTGGCAGGAAATAGTTCAAATAGTTTGTTCGCATGGGCGAGACGGACTTTGGTAATACAAGAGACTTCAATAAATAAATAAATTAATTAAAGAATAAAAACCCTTTAGTAACAACAGTTTCCGCAGTTTACACTTCTTACATTTAATAGGATAAACATGGACAGATAGATTGTATGTTCTTTTCTCTCAAGATAAAAATGTCCCACAGAGCTATAGCGCAGCTGTACATATTGGTTTTAATTGCTACGCTGTAGTTTTGAAAACGGTCTGCAATAAAATAAAAAAAAAATTAATATTAGAAAGCGAAGAACACAAATGGTCATGTTGGCTTTGTCAGTGGATACATTTTTAAGGTGGGCATGTGCATCGGTGCACAAGTGCAGGTGTAAACGAGCGAGCAAGCAAGCGAGCTAGAGGGTGAAGAAAGCGCCGTGTTTTTTTTTTGTTTTTTTTTTAATCAGAATGAACAACCCATTTCCTCGCCAGGTAAACGAATCTCCCCTACAAACCCTGGAGGAGGTGAGATGGGGGGTCAGACATCCGGGAACTCGAGCAGCTCCAATATTGACGAATGTAGCCAGTTTCCAGGCCTCATTTGCTCGCATCTGTGCATTGACAAACCAGACGGGTTCATCTGTGACTGCCCTCCCGGGTTCTTGTTGGGACAAGACCAGCGCACGTGCCAGGAGGTGGCTGTTTCTGGTGTGTACGCAACTTCGTTGAGCTGATCGGGAAAATTTCTAAAAAAAAAAAATAAAAAAAATAATTGAAAACTGTGCAGATATACATATGAAAACATATGAAGTCATAAACCTCCAGCGATGCAACTACTCAACTCGCTAACCATGCATGCAGGGTTAACAGCTAACTATACATGATTTCATGTACAACACGGACCTTCATTACTGGATAAGCGACTCAGGTTCATGTCCGGTGTAAGTCTCGGCTTTCCTTTAGACAGGCCCTGTGTTTCCGGTTCTTTGTTTGCATACCATAAATAAATTCTTAAAGTAGATGCTTTGTTCTCGTAACAAAACAATCGATACAATTGTTTCCAAAATATCAAAAACAATTTTTTTTATTGTTAGTGGTAAAACAAGTCAATAGCATCTGTTGTGACGATGTTTTTATATTATAAAATTGTAAATTCTAAATGCATTTTCTATAAACAAACAATCCATTTTACAGAAAATACTGTTTATTTTTCAATCAATCTTCTGTAACAAGGTTCTGATGACAGAAAAGCTTAATTACTCACTTCTAAAATTTCTTCAACGTGAGGAAGATCCGCCATTTTGACAGAAAACGGAATCGAAAGCCCTTCGTTGTGAGGGTTTGTTACGATTGGTCACTCCTATGATAGAGCAAAGAGGCAATGAATGCGAGACACTTATCCAGTGAATAAAGGTCCGTGATGTACAATACTAACAAATAGGCGAGCGAATGGAAGGGAAAAGATCTTATCATTGTGTAATGTTTGCTTGTTTGTTTGTTTGTTTGTTTGTTTGTTTTTTGGTTAAACACCTTCTTGCTTTCTTTTGTCATCAGTTAAGATCAGTTTCATTACAAAGCGCACTCGCACGTGCCTCAGACAGCTCCCTGGGTTTATCAATGGCACATATCAATATTATGTTGACACTTGCGTCCATGCCCGTCACCTAGACTTTAAAAGGCTGTTGGGTATTGAAGCAAATGAATTTTCGAAAAGGCTATGCGACATATTACTGTGAAATAGAAATGATGCGCTGTGAACAAAGAAAAAGGTGAAGAGGAAGAATTAAAAATGAAGGAGCAGAAGATCTTACTAGAAGGAAGACAAAGAAGATGGAAGTGTTGCTCTTATACTACGCTCTGTTTTTAGGGGTATTTTTTAAATGAAGGCAAGCAGTCGTTTACTGCTATGATCATATAGTCTTTTGAATGCATCTAAACTTGCTCTCTCGTCCCTCTCTCTTTGTCTCTCTCTCTCACACACACACACACACACACACACACTACTTTACATTCAATCAACCAACCAATTAATCCTCTAAATGCGCAGTATTTAATATAATGAGCATTTTCTATCAGTCGAAATCAACTGTATCAACAACAACCCATGTGACCAACGATGCGTGACGACCACCAATGGCGATGAGTGTAGGTGCTACAGCGGGTATCGCCTGAAGGCCGATGGCCAGACGTGTGACGGTAAGCTTTTTGTGACGAGGGAGTGTACCGGCTGATATCGCAAATATCGTAGAACGTAAACGTGCCAGTACGAGGAAGTATGTCGAGAGAGCATAATGATAACGTGCACAAGAAATCTGAGCATGCAAACAGACAGAAAGGAGTACCAGTTTTTTTTAAAACTCATCCTCGAGAAGGGTTGCTGCTGTTAACATCCCTAATACACTTATAGTTTTATATCTTGATGAATGTTAATCGAATGAATTATCTGTACGTTTTAGACACAAGAGTTGCCACCCCAGATTGACTCTCCTTCTTAGAGACAAAATCGAGCGTTAACAGTCTGGAAATACTCTCAGCCCAGATGCCGAAGAATGTACTCGACTTCATTTTCATATTTTGACGAATGCTAACCTCCCGATTTTACTTTTGATACACGCATTAGGTACTGGCGAGCGTCAACATCTCGACTGCACAATTAGTTTCAGATTTCGAAGAATTGTCGGTCATTGCCATCCTGTACTTTATTTTATTTGTCAGATATTGACGAATGTACTGAAGGCACGTACCGCTGCGCACCCGGCCAACAATGTGTCAATACAAGGGGGAGCTACTCCTGTCTCGCGTCTGACTGTCCACAAGGAAAGTCGCGAAACCCAACGACAGGACAGTGTGAAGAAGATAACACCTGTTTGTCAGGCTTCGCCTTCAACAGTGTGACCCGCAAGTGTGAAGGTAAAAACGTTCACTGGCAATAGTGAGCATTTCTGAAACGGGTGAGACGAAGAGCTAATTTTTCGTTGCTGTGAGAAATGAAAACCAGAAATTGATATGACAATGTCAATTCTCTCATTCACCCACTTGTATTAATTAATAAGTCCTTCCCACTTCCGATACAATGTCTCTCGAGAGTTACATATTTACTTAAAGGTAGGTGGGGAAGGGGCAAGGGGGCAGCCGCCCTTTTAAAAAAGATACTGAGGAGGTAAGAATGTAAACGTCGTTCACTGCCAGCATGAAGTCCCCCACCCCATACTCCCACAAAGCAGAGCATCTTCCTACGTTACTGAAATATTTACAGCAACAAGAAGAAGAAGAAGAAGAAAAAGAAGGGAATGCTTAGGAGGTGGTGGCAAGAAACAATGCAGACTTTGTAAAGATTTCCAGCCAGAAATCTTTGTCATAAGACTACATTCAGTACAAACACTCATTGACAAAAACACAAACAAGACAAACAGAAAAAAACAACCAAAAACCGATACCACACCCACCCCCCATAAAAAAGACCAAACAAAATGTATGCTTTTCTAAAGCAACCATAAAATAGCCCCAGACGGAAGCAGAAGATCACAAAAACATGAACTATCGTGTTCCTAGAGATGTTCTAAGACATATTACGATGAGTACGGTGATCATGCAAGGCACTTGCAGATACAGGCCACGCTTAACTGTCTGTTCAAGACATCGATGAGTGTACAGTGGAGCAGCACAACTGTTACGGTGCATTTCAATACTGTGTCAATCTCAACGGGTCATTCACATGCAGCTGCGATGAAGGCTACACATACAACAGAGCCGCTCGGTCTTGTGAAGGTACCGGCTTGCTCTTCCTTTTCTTGGAGGTGCTACAGGCTGAGGTAGCTATGTTGTAATAGGCTTCAACCTGCTTCACGCTATTGTGTCGATGTTGTTTGAGCCAGATGCTGCTTTGGGCTGTAGTGTTGTATCGATATGGTGTTTAGCTAGAGGCAGCTTTAACCTGCTGTATCGATGTTGTGGTTAGCTGCAAACTGATCCAGGCTGTTGTATCGATGTTGCGATTAGCTAAAGGCAGCTTTAACCTGTTGCATCGATGTTTTGATTAGCTGCAAGCTGATTTAGGCTATTGCAATGATGTTGTGTTAAGCTTAAGGCTTCTTTACCTGTTATATCGATGTTGTGATAAGCTGCAAACTGCTTTAACCTATTGTATCGATGCTGTGTTGAGCTGGACTCGGTTTTATCCTATCGAACTTGTGAAACGAAAGCTGCTATAGCCTGTTGCATGGATGTTGTGGTAGACTGACAAAAATGCTTCAGACTGTTGTATCGATGCTGGAGTTTTCTCAAACCTGCTTCTGTTGGATGTGCCGATCGTTGTGATGAGTTGGCAACTGGCTGATATGCTGCTTGACGTGTGTACAGCTCCTAACCCAGCTCCTAACCTACCGATAATGTCACTATCGTTATAACACACAGACCTAATGTACTATTGCAATATGGTGGCAATGGACCAGTAGAAAGTTTTATATCGGCTGTCCGTCAGCATGTGTGCGTAGTGTTTACTTCCGTGTCCGCTGGATTCTCGATACAAAATGGCAGATCCGAGTGTACCTCATTTAGCCTACTCAGTGGCTTGTTTAAAACACATATTGCTCGCAATGAATTGGAAGAACGTAATCTTAAACTAACCAATCGCGTGCTAAATTCATTTGGAAAATTTTCTACTGGTCTGTTAAGCTTTTAGGACATAATAAATGTAGACATATCACTGATATAGATACAGTATAGACATAAATATACATATAGACACAAATATAGATCACGTGCAAAGATGGTCCAGGCTAGTAGTCTCTTTCGGGGATCTTTTTGGTGCAGACCAAGGAAATGAAAAATCAAGACCCTGCCAAGCGGGATAACTCGCTTCCTCTCGATTGTCGTGGTCTTGGAATCTTTCTCTGCCCATGAATATGGTGCCCTTTGCTTACTTGTATTTGCTAGCATGGCAAAGTACAGAAAGTATTAATTTAGCTTCAAGATGTAAACAAAAGTTGTATTTGAATTTGTGAAAATCTTGATCAAATATTTAATGAGGTATTCATATGAATACAGTAAGTGTAATTCTAATTATTTTACGCACAGAAAGACATTATTGCCAAAGTTGTTTTCATACTGAGATGTACAAAACTGTTAAGTTGCTTATCATTGCATAAATGTAACTGCTGTGCCAACCTGTAATTGCTTCCACTTCGTATCTCGGTAACCTCCTTGCAGACATCAATGAGTGCGGTTTGGGCCTGGATGACTGTAAAGAGGGGGAGCGATGTGAAAATTCTGTGGGTAGCTTTACTTGTCGCCGCATCCATCATTGTGGAACTGGCTACACCCTGGACGAACAGACGCAAGCTTGCGTTGGTAATGATCTTTTCCTCTCGTTCACACACAATGTAGGAATGTTTGAGTATTATTCAAGTTATTGTATAAGTCCATCAAAGGTAAACATGTTTTTATGTTTAAAAACCCATATTGTGTCATTTCACTTGTATTACAGTTTCTTTAAGGTCAAAATCACGAATTAAAATTTTTTAATTATATCGTGTTTCATTTCTCAGTTATTATAATTCCGTCTCCAAAATTTATTGGAATGGAGCGTTTTAAAACATGGCTATATGTCGAAAGATACTGCATTTTTAGCGAGCGTATTCCACAAAGTTGTACGACATCGGGACAGTCTGGGGCCAGTTGCACAACACATTTCTAATTTTAAACACTTTTAGGCCTTAACTCTATTTAGATCATTAGTTTAAAGTGCACACCACAATTTTAGAATTTTTAAAACTAAAACTGCTTTATGTATAATACAGTTGTTTAAGTCTGACTTTCCGTCCTGTCAGTACATTTTTTGTATGTTTTACTGCAGAGAATCAAAATGGCTTAGAAGAGATTTTGCCTCTTTAGAACAGTTTTAAGGTTTAGAAACGTGTTGTGCAACTGGCCCCTGGACTCTTTTTACACAAAAACTGTGGTACATTTTGGGAGATTGTACTATTATTTGGGGAACTAATAGATTTATAGCCTTGGATCTTTCATTTTTACGTTCACTCACCATTTGATCAGCATTATTGTCAGGTCTAGATTAACCTTTTCAGTTCTACCCCCATTATTCGACAAAGCATTAGTATTATAGTCTGCATTTACCCTTTCACCATCTAGACAACGACGAGTGTGTTCTTGGGACGCACAACTGTGCTGAAGGTTTCATCTGCCAGAACATCGAGGGGTCGTTCCGCTGTCAGCCAAAGGAGTGTCCAGCCGGATATCGCTTCGACTCAGCCTCGGGAGAGTGCCGGAGGATATACTGTCAGCCAGGCTTGAGACCCAACAGGGCGGGCAACTGTGTTGGTAAGTCAGAGAGCGAGGCTGGGGCTTTTGACAATTTCAGATGCTAAAATTGTCGAGGTGATACAATGATACAATAGTTGGCGCTGGGTTATGAAGAGGACTTGAATCTGTGGACGCTAATCTGTAAACAAAGAAAAAACCCTAAGTGCGGAAGCCTGTTCGTCGCTAAGGATTTTCTTCTCAATTAATGCCTTATTTCATAGCATAACTCGTTGCTTTCTTTCTTGTACAAGCCTCAAACATAAAAACATAAATATAGCAACATATATGGTACAAAACTATTACTACAACAACTATATTAACAACTATTACTGCTTCTTCTTATGATTATTCGCTATTTCGCATCATCGTATCACGTATCATCGTATCAACCCTAACTCCTGTACTACAGATATAGACGAGTGTGCGGAGTCCTCCCACAGGTGCCAGCAACATCAACGCTGTGTTAACACCGTGGGCTCCTACCACTGTCGGAATCTGGTCAACTGTCCGCGAGGTTATGAGCCCACCACCAACAATGGCTGCCAGGGTATGTAGTCAGTTCTCTGCACTCGTGTCTACGGCGTAGATTTCAAGGAGATGGATCAACAAAAATCGGTCGATATGTCGATCTGGTGATCCATCTCCTTTAAATCTTGCACTCTTGTAACCTGGAATCTTTTTGCTGAGAACCCACAAAGCGAATGCAAGAGTCGTAGAATGTCTTGTTTAGCGAGTGAGTATAGACTGTAAATATTATTCGTGTTCGTCCATATCTTTGTCTTTCGAGCACAGACATCAACGAGTGTACCGCAGGAACACATCGCTGCAGTGCTGACCAGGAATGCGTGAACCGACAGGGCAGCTACTTCTGTCAGTGCCCTCGCGGCTTCCGCCATGACGCCAGCGGCAGATGCGTCGGTGGGTTCCTGAGTTTAAAGAGTTATTTTCACAGCAAAGATCTCAGTGATACTTTCACTGTCTCTCTCGCTCACCTTTTCTTTCCTCCTCTCTCTTACATCTTTCATTTCACTCACTCATTCTCTCTCTCCCTATTTTCCTATATATTTTTTATATCTGCATACGTTCATGCGGGTGTACTTGTGTGTGTGTGTGTGTGTGCACGCGTGCGTGCGTGCTTACGTAAAAAAAAAACACACACACACACACAGATGCTCAGTTCAGACATACCGAAACCCTAAGAGGATTTCATTGCCAATACAAGATCTACCATTCTACCTCATACCTGCATTTGGTCAACGACCCTCTTCCGACACTTTTAACTTGTCGCAGACGTGAACGAGTGTTCGTACGGTGCCGCCATCTGTCCCGCGACCTCAAACTGCATCAACACGATTGGCTCGTACAAATGCGAATGCAAGGATGGCCTTGTGTCGGATGAGAGCGGAGGGTGCTTAGGTAAGTACTACGGTTTTATTTATCGTCCTGCACAGTGCAAGGTAACCACAGTTACCAAGTAGAAAGTGCAAGGTAACCATAGTTAACAAGTGCACACTGCCTTGGTATACGGGGAATTTAGACAACCCTGATTAATACTCGACAGTTTAAAATAACAGTTTGAAAATTAGAGCTTTACCAAGGTTAGTTATGTCTTTCAGAAAGCGAAACTGGCAAAGTTGCTTTTTTTAAGTCATAATCTGAGTTGACCATGTCGTCAGACCTGATTTAGAAGAATTTATATCGTGACTAGTAATGTTTTGATTGTGTGGTACTTTCTTTGTCTTAGATATCGACGAATGTCTCACGGACAATATCTGTCAACATAAATGCAAAAACGTACAAGGCACATATTTCTGCACCTGTAACCAAGGTTACCAGCTCCGTGAAGATAAACGTTCGTGTGAAGGTAAGTACAGTATAGTTCCTTAGGATGGTTGCACGTTTCTAAAACTTAAAACTGTTCTATAGAAGCAAATTTAGAAACGTTTTTCAATAATCACTCCAATTCTATTCATGTGGGTGGCATGGGGCTGTGGGGACTTTTTCAGTTTTTAACATATTTCACGTTCTTGGTATCGTACTTTACTTTGAACAGAGGACGAGTATGCGGTTTTGTTGCTATATTACGTTGTTAAAATCATTTAGCGCGCTATGATTGGCTCTTTAGCAGTCTGCTACTTCCTTAGGCGCTTTGGAATAGTTAGGGTTGGTGGGCACTTGCATTTTTGTCACGATACCTTAAAGTCTTTTAATCACCATCTCAACCAATCAAGTACTTTCTTTCAAAAGTACTTAATGAAGTCCAAGCCAATGGACGTCAGAAAAATTAGCCCAGTGTCTAGTTTTTTTGCTGTCTCGTGGTTTTGTGAAGAAACAACAACAACAAAACTGTATAGCGCGGTGCCTGGCTGTTGAAAACCTTATCACGTAAATTTCTACCAAAAGGTCAAAAGTAACAATAATTACAATAGGAATTCATACGTCCTGTGTTTTTTGGATATAAGACAATGCTATCATAGTAGGTATAAACCATAATAGTTGTTTTTTTCTTACTCCATACTTTAATGTTTCTAAGTAAATTTTGTGATCTCTGAAGATTTGACTCAAAATATGGTCGTGTCATATTCGACGAAATTATAAATCCAAAGAACGTTGTACTAAACACATAAAATGAAAAGTTGCAGGCTGAAACAAGTATTGATTGATGCAAAGATTGCTCTCATCTCAGCTTCAATGGTTATTGCAGACATTGACGAATGTACCCAGTTTCGGGGAACTGGAGGTAGGGGTGGGGTGTGTGGAGGTGGGTGTATCAACACACCTGGATCTTACCGCTGTGAATGTCCTGAGGGTTGGCAGCTCCTAAACGACGGACGATCCTGTCAAGGTAGGTAACTGTAGGCTTGTAGAAGGATTATTCTTATTGTAGAGAGAGAAACTTTGTCTTAGAAGGAGACAAAAAAATGTCGCCCTAAATTATTTACGCACAATCTTTGCCCTTAAAAAAGTATTTAATAAAAAATACCAAAGGCATACAGAGATCAGGCCTGATTTTCCTCATAGCTGCTGGATAAGATTTATTTATTTCAGGTGCGTGCAAGGTAGGGCGTTGACGTTCTCACATTTATGTCGCAACTATGTGGATAACAGTGTAAACAGATATATATATATATATAATTTAAATAGATGAACGGTGGGAGGGATAAATCGAAAGAAAAAGAGAATAGTAATTTATTTCTTTTAAATGGTCGTGCTTTTTAAAATCAATTTGTATTTCAGTTTATATAAAATTTTGTGCGACACTGTAGGAAGTACACTTTGTTTTGAAACTGTATTGGCTTAGAAAGGGGCATAACATGAGAATGAATTTTGCGAAGAATATTTCGTTTGCTTATAATCCGAAAGAAATTGAGTGACTGTGACGTATGACACGATTGGTCCGTATGTTCGATGAAGACATCGACGAGTGTGCCGAGCGGACGGCTTTCTGCCCTCACCAAGACAGCATATGCATCAACACACGAGGCCACTACAAGTGTCCTGTCGTGCGCTGCCCAGAAGGCTTCGCGAAGACCACGGCGACAGGCCGTCAGAACAGGTGAGAGCACGCCACTCCTGTGCATTTTTCTGCGATTACAATGTCTTTATCATTCGTTCACGAACTTGTATTACACGTCCGTGATTCGTTTTTGTCCGTTCTTTTGATGAAGTGGCTTTTGTATTGCATGTTTCAGAGTTGTGACAAGCATTGTCAAAATTCTAATCCTAACTCGGTCAACAGCCTTCAACAAAAGTTTCAACATAATATGCATTGCATATTTGAAAATTTTTTAAGTATATCATTGGCAAGACTGAAATTTGCAAGAATATCTAATAACCTGAGTAATAACCTGAATAGAAAATAGAAACTGTTAACTGCTTTTATACGAATTTGGTGACAGCCTTGAATGCATCCCTATTACTGTACAATCCTTTATTAAATGTTCATTAGCTTCCTATAGCTTTAGGACAAATAACATCTGAACTAATTAACAAACATCATGCTGCATCTATAGGGTGATTCAAAGAGCACTGAAAACATTCCTTCTTGTGTACTATGTATCAATCAGCTGAAATTGTAAAGAAATTAGTACAATTTTGTTTTCTTCTCACGGGCTGATGCTTAGCTATGAGAGAAATACATACAGAAATAAATAAATAAATAAATATTAAACCTAAGGGGGCAGAAATGTAAGTAATGGACTACCTCAAACAGAAACAGAAACTGATCAGCAAACCTTGGGTAGTCCTCGAAATACTGAATACGCTCTTCTTTTCTTATTATACTTGATTAAGAAGGCATTGAACGCGTTCTCTTTGAATCACTCTTTGCGAAAGCTCAAAAGGTTATGTAAATGTACGCTTACAGCATGTTGATGTCGTGACTCTAACCTCCAACATTTGCTTCTTGCCTCTGTTTTTGTTTCCCTTTCGCACGCGCCCGCCTTACAACGCCCTCATCATCTCACGCTCATTGGCGCGTCGTGCTGCATCGTGCTGCCGGCCCACCCCCTGCTCCTCTTTCACTGCAGCATTCGCTGTAAGCGGGTCGACACAGACTGTCTGGAGTGCCGGCGGGGACTGCTGTCGCAGTCGTACAACTTCCTGACCTTCCCTGCCAACGTTATCGTGCCGGCGCCACTGTTCTCCATGACGGGGGCTCGCGACCCTGACAAGAACTACGCCTGGCACCTGCATCTGCTATCCGCGCGCCCCCTGCGGGCCGGGGTGCTGCCCGCCGACATCCGCCATTTTGCCTTGGAGGAGAGTCGCGATCAGGCCGTGGTCAGCCTGATCTCGCGCGTGGACGGTCCGCAGGACATTGAGTTGCGCCTGGACATGAACATCACCAGCTTCTATTCCGGTTACGAGGGAGTGGCTGAGTCGCGCATTTTCCTCTACGTCACAGACGATGGGGTTTAGGTTATTTCCGGTTCCGGCTGGCACCGGGTGTGCAGGTTGCTGCTAAAAAGCAGCGAGGGAGATCTATTCGCAGCAATCTCATGATTTGTAAGATTTTCATCAATGGACGATAGTCTGTCACTACTGGGACCATTTAAAAAAAACCGAAATGTTTTGACTCGTGTTCTTGTATTTCTCAACTCAAGGATTAGCTAACATGAACAGCTTCTCTAGTGTACTTAAAATTAGTTCACAGTCTTGTCTCAATATGAAAAATATCGCACTTTTGATTAAAACTACTGTCTGTAATTTACTACGCACAAATCACGAAAGCTATCTCGGAGCTTTTACAATTTTTTTTCTTTTTTGAGATCTTGCAAACGCTGGATGCTTTTTATCTAGTGGAAGCGGTTAAGGAAGGGACATAGGAAGAGATGTCATTATAATTATTGTTTCTCGCCAGAAGGCTACTAAATGCAACAAGATATTTAACAGCTAAGACTTTAGGAGTAGCAGAAAACTTTTTGGGGGTATTAAAGAGCGGTTACGATTTTAACATTCCCATAATAATATATCAGGGACTTACTGGTCTCATAAACGGGACTGACTTCAGAAGACACCTGTCTCCCAATACCGCTTGAAAATGTTATAAGTAAACAGTGCTAACGTTTGACAATACCTTATTAGAAAGGAACCTAAATTTGTAAAATAATGTTCTCGAAAAGCTGATATAAAGCAGTGAATATCAGTTACGTGAATAAATGCTAGTATAAATTGCCAAAAGTTCACACCAATGCTTGTGAGTAATCTACTATAAATAAAGAAACGAACAAGTCTTAAGTCTACTGGTTCAAAGGACAAGTGCGCACATCACAAATAAATTATGACGATAACAGGTGCTGTAACAAATTTGTGAATATCTGGTATTGACCTTTCTGTTTAGAACGCGGCTGTGGTAGCTTGAACGAGCTTTGTCGTCATCTTTGCCTCAAGTATTTCTTTTTCTCTAAAGTGACATTTCTCTCTCTTTTAACCCAACCACCACTTTCCATTTACTCACCTTTACACAGGACAGTTCACCCATGTCAACATTAACCCTAACAGCTAAAGCAACCTACAATTTATTGCTCATACCCCTAGGGATGTCAAATAGTTGCTGTTGGAACTTTCTGATGAAAAATACAGTGTTTCGTCATAAAAAAAAGTTTGAAATATCTTACCCTTGGAAAAGCAGGTAAATTATGAGGACATAGCTTTTAGATCCTCCACAATTCAATTACAATTACAATTCTTTATTAACGAGAGGTAAATAAGCGAAGAGGTGCTTTTTTTCATTTAGCCCTCGCCCCCTACGGGGAAAGAATAAACAAATAATTAAAAGAATGCAAAATAATTAGTAATAAACATGAGATAACATCAAATAAGAGTGGAAGGTGAGTTTGTACAAGGTGATTGTTAAGAAAAAAAAGTACAAGCAAGAAACAACAGCAACAACAAAAAAGCAGATATTTACAGGGATCCTGGAATTGAGAGGTGTTTATAGAGGGCTAATCTAATTTTCTTGTAAATGTTTGAGAAGATGGCGTCTAAAGCAGTTCAGGGAGTTTATCTGCTTGAGATGGAGAGGGAGGCTGTTCCACAACACGCTCCCTGAATATTTCAGACTAGATTTATAGAGGTCTATTCTGGGGATTGGAGTATTTAGTTTTGGGGACGTCCGAGTATAATTGGAAGAGAACAACAAAGCTAGTCTGTGGGACAGTTTACTGGTCAGTATTTTGTACATGAATATACATTTATTAAATTTAAGTCTTTTTGTTAGGGGAAGGACACCCAGAGAGGTGAAGTCACTCGGCTGTATTGTCGGTTTGAGTAGAACGGCTTTTATTGCTCGCCTCTGGACACTTGCTAGAGGTGTCATGGAAACTCCACTAGCGGAGTCCCAGAGGGTGGAGGCGTAGTCAATGATTGACTGAATGTGGGTTGTATAGAAGAGTTTTCTTGTGTGTGGGTCTAGGAAATGCTTAATTTTTGACAGCTGGTAGACTTTCTTGGAAATGTTTTTGCTTGTAGCAGAGATGTGTTGGGACCATGATAAGTTGTTGTCGATGGTAACCCCTATGAGTTTGTGGGACTGAACTTCTGTTATTGCTTGGGTGCCAATATGGATACTTGGGAATGGGGTGACTAGGTTTTGCCTTTTTTGTCTTGTAGTGAGGAGCATGACTTCAGTTTTCTGGGGGTTGAGTGACATGCTTAGGTAGGCATTATTAAAGTATTACCAAGCATGTGTGTGTGTGTGAGAGAGAGAGAGAGCACGCAAAAATCATATTGGGGAAAAGATAAAAATATACAAAAATTAAAAGAGTATATAGGAATTAAAGGAGCATACAGGAATAAAAAAGAGTATAAACAAAAGAGTATATAAGTACATGTAATACCCTCTGGAATGTGAAGTAGGTATTTAGAACAATAAGTTTGACATGTTGAGGCGTGTTTTGTGATTGCTGTAACCCTTTAGATGTTATATACGTCGACGATTATGCGCGCGATTGCAAGCTAGAGATGCGTAGGCACGTGATAGCACACAGCTTGATACGTGTGCATAGTCTCTGGTGGAAAGACGTTTCATGAAAAATAAACCGATTGTGCGAAGACGTCAACACGGCACATAATATAAAGACCAAGAGCAGCCAAAGATAAACTGAAATATTTCACATATCAAACATACATGTCAGCAACTGATTAAGCTCCACGCCGACAGTGTAAAAATAAATAAAGAAAGAACAATAAAAAACGGTATAGGTAAAGCTAGTAATTTGTAACGATCGCTGGTGAATAAGGTGCTAACCACCTTTATGTGCCTGCATGCTCTCAGTGCATTAAAACAAGACATCGGCATTGCTACGTGCCAGGAAGCTTAGGCACAGGACATTGTTGTGTGTTTGGAAGCACAGACGCTGGGAACCTGTATAATTGTACACAAGTACACCGAGATTATGAGAGATGTGTTTGCTTTTAGTGCATGTGGGTGCATGCACTAGGCACTGTGATCATCTTTGGTAGCAAAACGTTCACATGAGTCGAGTCTCACCGTTTTGCGCGCAAAAGCGGATTTTTTCTTGACCTGCATGCGTGTATGCACGGTAGTGCAGCCTTTGATGTTCTCTTTGTAACTAGCAGTTTTCTGATTCCTTACTTAAAGCGCTAACAAGAACTCTTCCCTCATGTGACGCCATTTCGTAGTGGCATGTGGTATAGGAGGTAGAGGCATAACAATATCTGCAGGCGTGGCTTCAGCTCCTATTTCTGATACTGTGGAGATGGCAGCACGATGGAGGATGTGAGTATGGGAATGAACATTAAAAATAAGATTAATAATAATATAAGATTAATAATAGGATTAATAATAACAACAATAATAATGTGAATTTATATGGCGCCTTTCCAAAGATTTGCTCATAGCGCTTTACATAAATCATATAGATTAAACCATGCACCAATGTTCACATATAACGGACACGCTCTACAACATACACTACTCATACACAAAGTAAATTACAGACACGTTAAACCGCTAATGGTCAGGACATGGTCGCAGTGAAGTCGTAGTTTGGAAAAGATGTGTCGTAAGTTTAGACTTAAGGTGGCGGTTACGATGCGTTTCGTTTTGCCTTTCTCCATAAATTCTGATTAACTAAAACAATTGCTAAATGTCTATCGCCATGCAACCGTAATGATAACGCACTATCTTTGGGGACTAATATTAGCCAATAGAAGTCTGGGTCTTGGTAATGCTAGTTGCTTCTCTTCCCCACATTTTCTCAGAAGAGCGCCCCCTACAGTTTTCGTGTCCTGATGCCTCCTTTAGATATTATCTTAACCTTAAGGCTGTTCTTAACCGGGCAAATTGGCGAAGCGTCAAGCTTCCGATGTGTTATTGTATTGGCAAACAAGTTTAAACTGCTCGTTAGGTTCCAAAGTCTCGAACGTTCGTCCCCCAAACCATGATTACCTGTGACGTTCACATGCAGCTTTAACAAACGTTCGACCATTTTTGTCCATTTAAAGACGCACTTGACGCATCATTTTTCCATGAAAAAAAACCACCATAAATTTGATGTGTGCCCAAGGAAGTATTAAAAAAAAACCCAGTTCCTGCGCGAATGAAGAAAAGGCAGCCGACTAAAGAACTGTGCTTGATATGTTCTCACTTCCGATGCGTGCTACCTTTGGTCTTGGAGTTTAAGCGAGATCTCGTCATGCGTGTTGTTGCCCGCTCATCTGACAGGGAGCTGGTGGCCGAGGAAGACGGAGTCGTGTGCGGGCGAATGGAGTGTGCAGAAGATGACTTGGTGTGCCAGGAGAACAAAACGAAGACGGTTTCTTGGCACTTTCTGGACCTCCCCACCATCGAGTTCCTGAAGTCGCCAATGATTCTTCTCAACATCAAGACCGTTGGCTACTCCATCTTCCCTAACTTGTTCCTGTCTTTTATAGCCGGCAATGAAGGGAGGCTGTTTGACACCAGGGTGAGAGGTGACCAAGGTAATTAATAATTAATAAATGAACAAACAAATAAAAAAGTAAGTAAATAAAAGAGAGACTAACCAAAAGAACATGAAAAAACAAACGAAAGATCAAACTAAGAATGAATGAGCGAACGAGTAAATGCATGAATTTACGATCCGTTGGTCTTATTTTATTTGTTGTGATATGTAAGCCTATGAAGTGTTTAGTTTTACGGCTACCTCTGAGTCATAGTCGTGTTCATGTACCCGTCTACCCCCAGTTGCATACCTTCCATCTTCACACCTGTCAACTTATACCACCCCTAGTCATTGTATGTATGCGTTAGGAAATGTTAATATTAGCTGTATGTTAAACTGACAATATGTCTGTGTCTTGTGATAAATTTAACTTTTGATCGAACAGCCACCCTGCGCCTTTTAAAGCCAGTGTTTGGTCCATCCGAGTACAACATGACGCTGCTGCTTCTCAACAGAGACTTCACAGGAAACATTGTCATTTCCCGACACATCACTCACGTTTGTGTGTATGTGTCTGAGTACCACTTGTGAAACCACGCTGACATGTGGCCAGTTTCAAGGCCACGGTGACAAAGACAACTAGCTCGATTCGAAGTGTGGGAATGGGTTTGAATTTTGAGTAAATGGCGTTTTGAAGGACAGTAAAAGTGTCACTCTTAGGAAAAAAAAGGGTAAACCATGGACTCTAAACACACACAGCCCTCCCCCTCCCCACAAACTAAAAGCTGGCGTTTTTCTAACAAAATCAAATTCACGTCAGCTGACGAGAGATGTGTGAAAACCACTTGCTTCGTTCTTAAATAGCTCCACGTCGTCTATGAGTGATCTCTGATTTAGTTTTTGTGGTGACTGTTCCGATATCAAACCCGTACAACTGTTTCTTCAAAACTTGTGATATCATACTCCTACATGCCTTGGGACTGTCTCATAAATTTAAGAGAAATCTTCTCTCCCTTGCATTGGGAATCGGACGCCAGCTTGTCCAGAAATGTTCTGATGGGCCTCAAAGGGAGAGGCACATCATTGTATTTTATACGATGAAGTACATGATTCTGCAGTAATCTAAGTAGACAAGTGTGTACCAGAGGCAAACCTGTTTCTTACTGCGGTCCTCCTCAATATACTTTTGACAGTTTAATAAAATAATCTGCCTAGTACACATTTTAAGCAAAGTACTAATGTGTGTATATTTCAGTTTTGTGTAAATATTAAAGATAACATCCTCCATCCCATATACACTACAGAAAAAACATGCTGTATACCTTACTAATAGCTATTACTGCTAACAGTCTGTAAAATCTTATGGCATATCTTAAAAAAAAGAAGAAACGTCCATGAATAATTTGATATTATATTTTTAAAATTACAAATGCGTTTTTGAAGTCTTAATTATTCCTGGTTGTAAATTTTCTCAATTACATCTTTATTCACAGCTGTGACAGGGGTGGGTCAGTCGTCCTCTTCTGCACTAATTACTTCATGAACTTGTGGTTTTATAAAATCTGTGATCTTTGAAAGATGTTTTCCTAGATTCTTTTGTGATGGTAAATGAACTTCGATAAAATCTGAAATACACTTTTAGCCATGTTGAGTTTGTTTCCTTATTTTGTTCATATAGGCTAACTTGCTGGTTCTTTTAGATTCCAATTCTACAGGCACTGAAATGTTCAGCACAAGCATTTAAGTAAACAAAGTGCATCTTTTGTGGATTATAGTTTGGTTTTCAACACCACCATACCCTAGCAACTATCAAGCTTACTATATTCAATCTTCTCCTGTCTACTTCTTGGTGTCACTGACAGATTGATCAGTCAGGACTTTTTTATGCTTGCATCCTACTATACTTTTTCCAGTAAGATCTCTAACTTCAACAGGCTTACCGAGGTAAACCACTGAAGAGCTATGTCCGCAACGGAGATGTCATAGAAAAAAAGATTAAACCGCTGAGGTAAAAACTTGACAATGCGCAATCCATATCGGTGAAGACTTGTATCCTTGCAGAATAATGTTTGTGGCTGGTGCAGCAGTAATGAGAGGATTCCCATATTGAAATGTATATTACTTTGCTAACTAAATCTCCCCGTTCCAGAATTACAAGTGATTTGTATATCTCTACCCCAGTGCCACCAGTTTGGACAATGGTTTATGTGAAGCATAAATTGCCCAACAAAACAAAAATCATTTGCTCAAGCAATTTAAAAGAAATCATTTTCCTTTTTATGCTTTATCTCATAACCATGTGCGCACAGTGGCAAGTACATGAGTCGTAATATATATTTATGAAGCAGAATCTGTTTATGAAAATGGCAAAACTTTTATCAACATATACTTTCAAATACATTAAAGGTTTGGTCTAAAGAAAATATCTAGGTACAGCTAAATCAAAAATTCCAGTCTTTTACAGCCACTGAAAGAACAGGAGCATGAACAAAATGTATACTTGTCACTTTTACAATGGTTTTATGACACAACGTAGACAAGAAGAATAAAATAGTCTATCAAGATTAACAAAAACAAAAAAATTATCAAAATTCCATTCCCTTATTATGTAAAAGTAACATTAGACTAAAGTGAGTCAATTTTTTGTTTAAGGCCTTTGAATCCCAGGTGACATTCTTAATGCCTAAGATTTTTACAAATATAAAAATAAAAATTTTTTAAATAAACTTAATTGTTTATTGCCCCACAAATAAATTTCTGCGCAAGCACACTGCATGACAATGTTAAAACATATTCCTTTAATTGTCCTAATTGTCTCCATTGAAAACATATTTTTAAATGCTATGGCATCATTCGTAGGGCTCCATCTAGCCGAATCACTTCACCATTCAACAGTGGATTCTCAACAATAGCTTGTACCAAGTGAGCATATTCATCAGGATTGCCGAGGCGACTTGGGAAAGGTATAGTGCTTGCCAGAAATGATCGAACCTTCTCTGGGAGGCTAGAAAGCAGTGGTGTGTCAAAAAGACCTGCACAGTAAAGTGAGAAGTGTTCACATCAACTCTAATAAATGTAATACAGAAACTAGTGAACTTAATACACCTCACATGGATAAGGATCTTTATTCTCAAATCAGGCATTAAAATGAGACCATTTAGAGCTAAACTGAAAAAAATTCTCCACACTATGAAGAAAAATATTTTCATTCAGTGGCATAGGAACAGGGATGGGGGGGCAGCCGCCCCCCCAAAAAAGATGCTGGGAAGGCAAGAATGTGAACGTTATTCATTGACAGCATGTAGCTTGCCCCCCCAAAGCCGAGCATCTTCCTACGCCACTGTCATTATTTATACCTTTGTTACATCTTCCCTGAAAACATATGGTGGGCCCTTGAGACTACTTCTGTGTGTACCATGGGATGGAATTTAAGATGATGCAGCCATTTCATTGACTAACACAATTATTCCATGCAAGTAGTAGAGAGTGGTTATAGCTACAATCTTTATATAGAGAAGATCATATGCTAAAGGGAAAGTATCATTTATGAAGTATTCTTTTTCTTTTATCAATTCACTCCTTTTAATTTAAATGTTTCCGTTGCTCTTTTGTCCAAATTGGGAAGCAACTGATTAGATTCTTGATGTATTTCTACTGAAGCTTCTTGATTCATGAATAATAAGGATTTACACACAGAAACAGGGAAAAAGACAAATTCATAAAAAACATACTTTACATTTTAGACATTTCATTATTTTTTTACTAATAGATTGTATAATGTAAAAAGGGACTTTCTTTGGACTTACACTTGTGTATTTTTTGAATCTATTCAGCTGCTGCTTTGTCACTAAGACTACAGTAAAATGTTTGAGAAAAGAATGTTGAGCTGAGAAACATATCTTGTAAATGGAAGAGAACTGCTCAGTCTGGGAATTATTGTTGTGATAAACTTAGCCTAGCTAAGACCACCAAAAGCCAGCATGGATCATGGAACAGACTAGTAATAAAAGCTTTCTGGGCCCCTTTTATTGTGATCATAAATTAGATTTTGCCAAAATGTAGTAGTAAGCTTTCAAGTTGATTTTTGTTATTAATAATAATGGAACTTAAAAAGTACATTTCCCCATGTGGATGTCAACTCAATGCACTACACATGAAAGACTACAAACTGGCACACCCCCGAGAAACATAAATATTAACCCGCTGAGTCCGTAGCACCAGTTTACTGGCTTACCCGGTAGAGCGCGATGAGCTCTGCTCCACGATCGTGATTTTCTCTTTGCACGATTGTGGCCCTACTGGCAGAACACAATGAGCAACGATACGCTTACTATTGTGGCTCGTGCTCCACGAGCCTGGCTCTGCAGTTTCACTATCGTCTTCAAAATCGTGAATTTTAAGCCCATGTTTCTGAACATAGAAATATTTTTTATTCTGGGCTAAGCGGGTTAACAAAATGATGACACTTTAATAAAAACACCAAGGCTTCTCCACCAGGCCAAAGAACAGCACACTGCTTTCTTGAAAATTCACATCTCCAAACATAATGATTTTATAACTGTTCCTCTAAACATTCATTAACAGAAAAAAAGAAAAGAAATATATACATATAAATATATGCAGAGATAGAGACTGAGACTGGACTCCTTTCATAGTTGCAGGCTTGTGTACAGCAGCATCTAACCGTGCTCCCCTAATTCTCATCATGCTGGAACTAAAAAATACACTGTCTTAGGAGTGACTTGAATAAGTAGAAACACACCTGGAGCTATTGTGCAAACTCGAATTCCCTGGCTTGCAAGATCTCGAGCAATTGGCAGCGTCATGCCAACGATGGCACCCTTGCTGGCTGAATAAGCTGCCTGGCCCATCTGGCCATCAAATGCTGCCACACTGGCTGTATTGATGACAACACCTCGCTGTCCATCAGCTGTGGGGCTATTCTTGCCAATCAGTCCTACAGCCAAACGTATTACGTTAAAGGTTCCGACTGTATTCACCTAGATAAGCATAACAAAAAGTGAGAACTTTCAGCCTTTGGTTCTGTATCAAAAATAAGAGTAAGGCTAGCTAATGTCTACAGCAAATAATTTTAAAACGTTGAGATGGTAACCTTTTCTCCTGCACATGCCACGCACACACCAAACAAAGAAGCCCATATGTGTTAGCTCTTATTATGAGGGTGGCGGTGGTGGGTCGTTAGGGTGCTCTGCTACTTTGTTTTGGGCTATGTTACAAAAACTTAAATGATCAAATGCAAATGTACTGCAAAAGTAATCTTGTATACCAAGCTAAGGATTGAATAACTATTTATGATATATAAAAAAAAGTCAAAGGAAGCACCAAAATTAATTTAAATGTTTTTGACCTTATGAATAATTATTTTTGGTCTGCTAAATGAAAAACATTAAGATAAAGAAAATTTTGTATGCCTCTGGATAGTAAATTTTTAACCTAAAAAGGCTAAAGTTCATTCAACTGATTGTCATCATTAGTTTAATTTGGGCTGTAGCAATAAATTTTGTTTTGCAAATACAAAGTGATACTAAAAATAGTTCTGCTCAAACAAAGTGGAAAAAAGTGAAAGATAGAAAATAAAATTTATAGCATTGCATTAAAAATATGCTTTGGTATGATCACCAAAGTAAATTATAAATTTAGTACTAGTACTGTAATAGCATGAGGAAAAACATCTCATGCCTCAAGCTTAAATTTAATATATTATATTTTAATTAAATATTTGTTTATACAGGATATTTAAATTTTGATTGTTTATTGACTTTTAAAATTTACTACATATTGGTGCTATTCAAGGACACATCTGAAAATCCTGATGACACACTAAACATTATGACACAACACACTTAAAAAACATTCAAAATTTAATAATTTTTTTTTTAAAAAGGAAACCACAATAAAATGTTTCTAAAAATTTGTGGAAAATACTGTTTAAGACGTTATGATTGCTAGAGCTCATAAAAAGTGAAAGTTCAGCTGATATTTTTTTTAAATCAAGACTAGTGGTCGAATAGTTTAGAAAAATAATTCCATTATCTCCAAATTCCTCATTATCATGTTCATCAGAAATGACAAAGGATTCATCCTCTAAGTAGAAACGTTCTGCTTCAGACTCAAAAAATAAGATGTCTCCACTAAACAGCGAAAAAAAAACTTTAAAGCCATGTCTACACACAGTGATGGCAAAAGGGAAGGAAGCCACAAGATCTTTTCTCATTTTACCGCAATATTTTTAAATTTGACAACAATTTCATAGAATTTTATTCTCTTTTTATTACTTCTAAAGTAATAAATAACTTTTAATGTCAACTTAGAAAAAAAATCCAAGTGGCATTTTAATAGGTGAGATTCAAGGCCATATTTTTGAAATAAAGGAGAGTTATGAGGAAGACATATGTGATCTTTAAAAAAAGATGAGGAAAACCCTCAAAAAAGGCTACCTGAATCACCCGACTAAAATCCTCTAGTGAATGTGGCTTGTCTTTGTTGAAATTGTACACCTTGAAGGCAACACCAACACCAGCACAGTTGACAGCGACATCCAGCCTTCCAAATTTTTCCTTGGCAATTTCTAGTGCCTTCTTAACATCTGCCTCTGATGTAACCTTTTATGAAAGTGCAAGATACTTTGGTTTAGACAAAGTAACTCTTGCATAAAGGTGCAAGGCATATTAACTTATATTTAAATACCTGAATAAAATGAAATTGTAAAATGTTTTGCATAGTTTATTGCCACTCCAGCAGTAGGTAACATTTACTTTTCTGAAAATAGTAAATTTTGCATAGTGCCAAAAAAAAAATTTTTAAGTAAAAATGCATTACTCAGGTAGTAAACATAAAGGTAATTGAACAGAGGTATTGGGTTTGATCCCCATGAACTATAATAGGGTGTGGAGATGTGTGCCATTGATGAGAGTGACGTCCCTTCGCCTAACTGGCTTGAGGGGATGGCTCTCTGTCGTTTTTTTGTATCGTCCGTCGTATTTTGAGTTTCGGCAACCCGTATTATGATGAAGTCGCCATCCTTGCTCCTCTACAAGACTGCTGCATGTTGAGGACGTCCACTTGGAACAGCTTGCAGCTGTTGCGGGATGGTGTTCTCAGCAGGGCCATGAAAGAGGTGTTTGGATCCGACCCCATCTGCCCGGTCTTGATAGACAGCCTTTTCTCGGCACTGGATGGACGGCTGAAGAGGGTATTTCAGAAACTGGACATATGCATGCAGACAACTGGCTTGGACAATGTGCTAGTCGATGATGGCCTTTGATACTGTCTTGTTGGATTTGGACTTCATGACTTGCGCGGTGGTGTGAGATTCATGTTTTCATCAGTGAGCTTGAGCGGGTGCTGGCGTTCCAGTGAAACTTGTGCCTTCTGTTGGATGTTGCATTTTCTGTGGAGTGTATGACATGTTTGATATTTGTTCTATGGAGTGTATTCCGGTTTGTATGACATGTTGGATATTTGTGCTGAGGACTGTGTTCTTGCTGTGTGTGGATGCTGCCCTGTGACGTGGAGGAGATGGGCCGCTACACACCCACATTTTGTCGTCATCTTATTTTTTGACGTCAGCGCCTTGAGCTGTCCACAGGCCAGGATTTGGCGCTATACAAGCCAACATTATTATTATTATTATTGTGAACTGCCTTTAATGAAGGTGATAGTGACAGATAGGGATTTCTATTTTTATTACTTTTTTTGCATGAAGTTTAAATGAGGTCTAGCAGGTAAAGCTCATGGTGTCACGTAACACATGAAAATTGTATTTGTTCTAGATTTAAAACACAACGCGCTATCACAAATTGTGTTGTATATTCTCTGTGTGCCCCACTCACAGCAGCAGATTTGAGACACAAAATATATATAATTGTGCAGCCAGATGCATTGTTTTTATCACTGTATAAGAAATAAGAAGAGTAATAATGATGAACTGGAGTCTTATCTAAGTTCCATAAATGTCACAGCCCATTGTGTGCTTTAGTGGTAACCTAATTTTGTTATACTCTCTGTAGAAAAGTAAATGGTGTCATCTTACATCTGTTGGTGCAAAGACACATGCATCACCTAGTCCTTCGGCAACATCTGCTCCACTGGATGAAGGCAAGTCACAGAGAACTACCCTGGCACCTTGCTGAACAAACCTCTCTGCTGTGGCTCGTCCCAAACCTGATGCTGCACCAGTAACAAGGCCCACAAGTCCCTGAAAATACACATGCATGCATGCAAGTATACACACAAATATAAAACCTCTCTTAATGGGTTGAAATGTTATTTGGCTTAGATTGAAGTTTTAAATCATTTTTGGTGATATTTGCTAAGGATGAGGTAAAGAAACAGTCATGTATTGTTTCATGGTTTGGCAATTCTAAAGTGGATAGCATATGATCAAGCTCAGATCATATGTTAGTGGTTTTAGAAATGAAATAATTCCTAAAATAATTTCTACTGTCATCCTGTATTCAGCATCATTCTGTTTTTCTTATGCTAATGACGTACAGCTGTATTGCCCCAAATCAATGCCTGTATCTTAGTCTGCTATCAGCATTATAGAAGACTGTTTATGTTATGTAAATAATTGGATAGTACAATACTGACGAAAGCAGAATAATGATAAAGTAGAAGCTCTTTTCTGCGGGAAATGACAAACTCCATCTACAATGACTGGACTACCTAAAACCATTAATATTAGTTAGGCCAACACTTTGTCTGTTAGGAATTTTGACATTGTCATTGCTGACATGAACCTTGACAAACAAATTGCACCTAGTATTTGTCAGTCTGCTTACTATAATCTCTGTAAGATTAGTACCACCTGCTACATTATCTTGTGACAAACTGCTAAAACTCTTGTCTAGGGGTTCATTCTCTTAAGACTTGATTAGTGTAATTCTTCGCTTTTTGGTTGCCTAGCACACTTCTTTCACCACCTTTAGAAAGTACAGAGCTTTCCTGCATGTCTGGTGCTCATTGTAAAGAAAAAAAGGAGGATGTCACTCCTTTACTTCATTCACTGAATTGGTTGCCCATTTGTGCTCACAGTTGCCTATGCTCTGCTTTAATTTCTTTGAAGGCACTTGCCATGCCTATTCCTCCAAACATCTCTTCCCCTAAATTCATACCAGAACCTTTAACTCTTCGTCTGACCGGTGCATGCTGTCTACTCTTGTCCCCAAAATAACAGCATATGATAACCGGCCTTTAGCTATGGAACTCCCTACCCTTTCAATGAAATTTTCATATCTGCCATTAAGTCTTTTAAACGTTTAAACCTGATGGAAACATCAGCACTGCTCCTAAATAATGTCTATTAATAACATGTTAGCTCTCTCTCTCTCTCCTTTTATATATCTTGATTAGTTTTTCCTGCCGATATACCTCTGCTGATTGCTTTTCTGCTAGCTCTTCGTCTTCACTGTTCCCTTTGTTTTCTGTCATTTGTACTTCATTCTCATCGTTGGCCATCTTTCTTTTCTTTCGTGTACTACACATGAACCTAGTTTTGTATCAGGTGCTCAAATGGGTTATTCTGTGCTATGTCAATAGCACGTTTATTATTATCATTAAAACTTTTAAGAAGCTGGGTTTAGTCCAATCGTCCCAAGGGTAAATATTATTGTCTTGGATTATTTCGAAGGTGCAGAGATAATAAAATGAGAGCCTGAAGAACTATTCCAGCTAGTCACTCGACGTTTTCATGGAGACACAAAATGAACTAGCCAAAGCATTTTAGCCAACGTGACGAAAAGTAGAAAACACCGTGCCGTTTCACACATTACCTTCAGCGTTCTGACGGAAGCCATGCTCGCGGGTTCAAAGTTTAGGTGGTGACTCTCCCCTACACCCACTCGCCCACTGTGCACTCGCCCCACTCCCGCCTTCGTGTTATAGACCAATGAAATACGTGAAATGTATTCACTTCAGAGGAGGATCTAGATTGACAAGGAAAGACCACTCTCGTTTGAAAAGCCGATAGAGCAGACGCTTTCAAGCTACATTCGAGAAAATGAGCACCCAAAAGTTGATAGATAAACTGGAAAGTTGCATTGTAAACCTAACTCTTGGATCCTACGCAGCAGCAGAACTTGACATACAACAGGTGGCTGAAGAATTTGCAAATCTAAACAAAAACACAGGGAATGAAAGCAGGTAAGTCATGCTCATTAATTCGCTCAGTTCTGTCATAACCATTGAGATTTACCTGCATCGCCAGGAATAATCTTTGTAAAGTGGTATCATCCCCAGACATCTAGGGATTAGTTCTCATGTCTAGTATTTTATTCGTATATGAAATAACTATCGATAGAAATATTTTTTTCACGTATTTAGCGGCAGAAATAGTGATTGAAATACCGAAGTCAGATGTGTGATAAATCGATGAAAATGTGTATTAATAACTCTTTTATTTAAATAAAAATGTGCAGTTTTTTAAAAACCAAAATCAGATGTTTACCACGAATAATAATTACTTAGAAACTTGTTATCCTTTCACGCAATTGCCATCAAATTATGCTTTTGTAATATTTAGATCACTAAATAGATGGGGATAAATGATGCAATTTCAAACTTAGTCTACAAACAAAACGATAGGTTTCTAAATGTTGGTAGACGCACTAGAAATCACACGAATGAGGCAGAAGGTTTAGTGTAATAGTTTGTTGTGAATTACATGTCAAGCACAAATAACAATATCCATTTAATGGTGTGATGCATGTCTTTATTATTATTATTATTAAACATTTTTATTGACAGAAAAAACTTATCCTTGAAGGCATGTGTCAAGTTTAAGTTGTGACCATCCATCTAAAAACAATTGTGGTAACTGCTTACTAAGAAAAGCAGAAAATAATAATTAAAGATTAAAGAAAGCTTTAGATGTCTGAAGCCATTCAATCATATGAGAGCATGTGCTATAGGGATTAGTTTCATTATTACTGCAATAATCATGGTTTGCACAAGACATGTAAAATAGTACAATGAATAAGAATTTCACTAAGTGGTGTGCAGCATAATTGTGGCCTGTAATAGCAAATCAACAACAAGCAGGAACTTCCAATCCATCTTCAAGGAGAGAACTACCTAGAAACAGACCACTTAACATATCTGGGGAGCATTGTCAGCAAGGACGGTGGAGCAGATGACGAAATCTACATTAACTTAAAGAAAACTTCATATAATTACTAGGAAATAGAAAATAATCATTATCCATGCAATGGAAAACTACAAAAACAGCATGTGTGTACAGAAACACTGTATGTTGCACAGTTTTTTCTTCCTTTTGCTAGTCCACTAAAATGTGAACATGTTAGCATTGTAAATCCTTTTGTTTTAAAACTCTGTATTCGTTTTTGCTTGGTATAAATGAATACGTTTATTTGACAGCATAAAGGATATAGAAGAATTCATGAAAAACATCAATTATGTCATGGCGGAATTTTGGCGAAAACAAGAACAACAACAAGCACTCAGCAAAAGTGATTACAGACAGGCTCTTCTAGCTTTCTTCAGGTGCTTACGGAACTGTTGGGCAAGTAACAGACTGGTATGTCATCAACTGAAAGAAAACAGTAAAACTTTCTTGTGTTACATTTATTGAACATTAATTTTTAATGTTTATTTTCAGCCTGTATGTTTCTAGTCAGTAAGTTTTTAGTTTGCCTTCTTTTTATAACTATTCTGCATTGAATATTAGTATTTATTCATTTTATGTGTGATAAAATCTATGATTCTGACATGAACTTTAATTTCATGTACATTTAGGCACAAAGCAAAAAAAAAAGAGGTCATAGTTTTCTGTAAGTAAGACATTTCTCTTTCAGCTTCAAGATGCTCTAGGATCAAACTTAGATTTTCTTGCTGAGTTTCGCAAGCTTGTGGACGCAGTGTTTGAACGCCATAGTGATGATGAAGGAGATCTAATACTGTGCATTGCTGTGCAGTTTCTTTGTAATGCCACCTCTGGTCACAGCAGTGTAGACAGCCGAGTTTATGTGTGGGACTACTTTCATTGTCAGTTCTTGTGAGTATATCAAAGTAAATGTTGACATCATCATGTAATAATAACAAAGTATTTTTCCTTCTGTTTTTTCATTCACAGATAAATGGTCCAAACAGATCTAGTGTCAGAATGTTAGTTTACATTGTGCAGAAAGATAATATGTGATCTAACTAATTTATTACACCTTATTTTGTGTGAGTTGATGGTTATATTGTAAACATATTTTGTAGTGACTGTAGTGTTGCTTTAAGGAGATAATAAAGTTTATCCAACACTTAAAGATGCCAGTAATGATGACATCCCATGTTATCGATACAATGACTTCATCATTGGTTGTATGAGACAAAGAAACTGATTTAGTTTTGGATGTTGGGGTCTTTGATAAATGAAAAGTTTGCAGTTTATGAGTTTTTTTTTTTACTTTCCTGGAATTTCATATTTTTCTTCTTTTCTGTTTTTGCTGGACATCATCATCAACATCATCATGAGTAGTAACAGCTTTTGTTAGTTGATACAAAATATGTGTTGGAAAAATAACATTAAAGAATAACACAGCACGTAAGAGAATAAAGTCTTAAATGGTAGAATGTTGCTCTTCATTTAGTCATGGCTTGGGCTTATTGACTGATATATTTATGATTATTTTTTTCTGCAGGCGCATACTGAAAAATGAGTTTAGTAGTGATAGACTGCTCAACTGCACTTGTTTCATTGTACGCAACTGTGTTCTGGCATACTCCAGGGCCAACCACTTCTTTCTTGATGATCAGAACAATAACCTTACCTTGCGTCTTGTTGTTCAAGCCTGTATGGAACGTCAAAATGTAGAAAATGGGTGAGTCAAACTGTTAGTTTGTATCATGTGTAGTAAATCTTTTTTACTTGGAAAGTTGGGATGCAAGTGAAATATCACAGAAAAACAGCTTACAAGAAAAAGTCTGTCACTAACTGTTGTTTTTCCTGTTTTTTGATGTAGGCTGTATGAAACAGAATGAAAGCTGTCTCTTACAGAAGAGATGGAATAGGCTGAAGATGGAAAATAGTAATAGCTTTTGAGGACTATTTTGATACATTAATGATGCTGATGCAGTCAACAACTGCAGGAATTAGGTAAAGAATGATAGCTTATATCAGAGACACTGAAGGAAAGGATAGCCATCACTGCGCACGCGTAGTGAGCCAGCGCTGGCTCAACTCCCTTCCACCTGTGTACAAGCTTAATGTATTGACAGGAAGCGTCCAGTCTCTTTGTTTTGTACCCGCGAGCATAATATAGAATC
Source organism: Marisa cornuarietis (assembly GCA_004794655.1). Lineage (NCBI taxonomy): Eukaryota > Metazoa > Mollusca > Gastropoda > Architaenioglossa > Ampullariidae > Marisa > Marisa cornuarietis. The sequence continues at coordinate 81,789 of SMMW01000651.1, forward strand.
CTTGGCTACTGAAGAAATCTTCTTAGGAAGTATGCTTTGATATATATATATATATTTTTTTAATATATGAATCATAATGTAAAATATATTTGCTTAAACAGCGTTGTATCATAGTATATGTATTTATTTTAAAGTTAAGAAGATGGTGATGTCAGCAAGCTCTCGGTCTCTACCTCATTGTCTTTCTGAGTGGTTACAGAAAGCGGTTTATAGCGAGTTTATACTTTCTTTATGAATTTAATTCAGCATTAATTCAGACCAAGGCTCTAAGGAACGTACCTTAAACTCCATTTATTCTGTAACAAATTTAAATCCTTAGTTATTGATTTTTTTAACGTTGTTTTGAACACATTCACAACGTGCGTTGTGTTAGCTTATCTTATCAAATTATTTAACATATTACAAGAGACTGCATATTATAATAGATCACTTATTATCTTGACACACACATATCTCAAAATAATTACGACAGTAGCTCTGTGACACTGTGTAAAGTGAAACTGAAAAAAACGAAGCAATGACTTAGTCTAGCGCATGCACGACTCAAGTTATCTGTTCCCGTGCTTGAGCTGCTAGTCCTTCTATCTTTAAAGTCTCTGCTTTTATAAAATCTGGAAATTTATTATTTCTTTTCTATTTTTAGGATGCTTGCGGTGGAACAAATGCTGAAGGTGACAAAATTGTTTGATGGTCTGTACTGCAAACTAGAGCCCAAAGAGAGGTAAGAGATGTGTGTGCATGCATGTGTGTATGCCTCTTTGCATGTTCATGACTTTTAGAGACACTAGTTGCACATATATGCACACTTTCTAGCATGCACAAGTGGGCACGGCAGATAAGTGGCATACATAAGTAAACAAATAGTGAAAAATATGTGAGAGTGAATTATGGGCATTTTCTTCAACAGGCTTTTTATGCTAGAAGTATTAAAATCACGCCTGCAGGACTGGGAAAAAAATTTGGGTGCCACCACAACCCTTGCACCATCTGAAGTAGCAGACAATTCAGACTTGCCAGTATGCAAGAGTAACCTGATCTTCCTTGCTAACCGTGTGAGTGATGAACGGGCTGAGTTTCAGAAGCTCAAGTACAAAGATGCTGGCCACAGTGAAGTGAGTAGAATTGTTTCAGAGAGACTGTGTGTGTGTTTTTTTGAGAGTAATTTCTCAAGGTCTGATGTTTCAGATGCAGAGTGGTTTTCTCAAGGTCTTATATTTCAAATACAGAATTTAGCTTATAGACTCCAAAGGTTACATATTTTTAAACATTTTATGTACTTTTTCACATACCTCTCTAAAACTTACTGCAGCATTTCTCAACCGTTTACTTGTGACGCCCCCCCCCTCCCCAATGAAAAAAGGTATGTCCGCACGCCCCCCTTAGCCACTAATACTGATATGAGATATGAGAAAGTGACCACCTTCGCGCCCCGCCTTGTCAACACATGGCATCCCCCCTTGGTGGGTGCGCCCCACAGGTTGAAAACCGTGGGCTTACTGGATCACAGGTCACAGGCATGTGACATCAGAGGATGTTAGTTATAGATATTTCTGGAGGCATTCTTTCCTATGGAGTATATATTTAGTACAGTAGAACCTCTACATAAGAATTTAATCCATTCCACAACCGAGCTCGCATGTTAAATAACTAGTATATTACAACTATTTTGCCCCTATAAAATAAAGGAAATAGGATTAATGCATTCCAACCCTCCCACAACAACACAATTTATATGTAAATATGGTATAATATACAGTACTGTATAGTAAATTTTAATGGCACAATAATATAAATAATATAAATAATGAAATAATAAAGAATATGTTATATTTATCAATCTTACCTTGGAGGAAACGAAGACTGTTGATAACGGAGGTAGCAGATGGCGGGGAGGAGGGAGGGCGCTGGAGACTAGAGGGATGTTGAATGGATCAGCTGATTAGACAACACTATTTATACTGTTTTTAACTTGAAACATTTAGATTTTCCTTTAAGACTACATTCATTTTTTTATGTCTTTCTGCTACGACATATCAATGACTCGAGCTCGTATATTGAATTTCCGCTCATAAGTAAGAAATAAATTTCCACAAATTTTTGGCTCATATCTCGATTTACAGGTTTATTGGTTCACTTGTATGTAGAGGTCTTACTGTATATATTTTTTATTTCTATTCTGCTGTGCATTGTGCTTGCATGTTTTTATATTTATAAAAATACTCCCCTAAAATGGTGTGCTTGTGTGCCTCTATTTTACGTGCTTAGAGTCTGGCTGATGCTGGGGAAAGACACTGCATAAATGTGCTTATTATTATTATTATTATTATATCTATGTCAGAAAAAAGAATGAAAGCACAGGGTGTCATTGCCAGAAGGTAGAGGCACTGGGAATAACCTTTAGAGTAATTGAGTCTTTAACATATGCATATAATGTCATGGGTGAAATATTGTTAAGTGAAAAACAGAAATGGATATCCCTCAAAGGTATGAAAATAATATTAGATAAATATTAGAAACATTTGTGTGAGCTTCATGTAAAAAGCCAGAAATTTGCTGATACATGGCAAAACTGATTCTCACCAAGACCTTGACTTTGGCTCAATAAATTTAATAACTTTGACTGGATAAAATTGTAGTCATACAATGTTAAGCACAATCAATTTAAAATTGTTTTTGCAGAATACAAAAATGCCTCATTGTAAACATCAATTACCCATTATCATCTGCAGGGCTTATTGGTGCTGGTCAAAGAGCTTGAAGTTCTGTCCATTGTCACTGCTTTTGATAGCTACAACAGACTACAAGACACGCCAAAATTGCTACGTTTTGCAGTTGGTAATGTCATAGTCACGATAGTCATAATTTGATCAACATATTCAGCTGACTTGAAAAGAAAACTTACACAAGCATGAGGTGTACTATTACCAGAGGAAGAAAATACATGACTAGATTCATAAATTCAAGTTACATCCCCTTCACTTGAAATTGGCTTCTGAGGTTTTTTTAAAAGTTTCATCAAAATTTGAAACTTACACAAAGAAATTGGCTTTCTTATTAGCTCCACACTTTTTAAACACATTTCAAACAAACATTTTGTTTCGTTTGGTTTCTTTTCTCTCATTTTATATTCTTTGTTTACAAAACATTTAAATTTTACTGATAACTGATATAGTTGATCTGATAGTTCTTCATTAGTATATTATGATAGGCATTAAAACTGTTCACCCTCATGTAATACGACTTCCATACCCACAGGCCAATGTGCATGTGAATAAGGGAGTTAATTTGTAGCTGATCACTTTGGCCAAGATTTTCTTACATTATGGTCAGCATTGATAACTAAGGTGTAGTTCTTGATTTGGGTCCTTCTCTTGTTTTGGCCTCAAGATTATAGAGTCACACTGGATCTCTGTAGGCGGTAATTATAAGTGCATGACGGGGGCCTAGAATCTTTACTTCCTTCAGTACACTGTAATATATAAATGTTTTTATGCACATATTATTGAATTCTATAGAAATATGAGGAAATTCATTTATGGGTGGATAAAACTGCATCTAATTATGGATAGATCTTTTACGGGACATACATGAGGCTGGAAAGAGAGGTTCTGCTCCACTGGCAGTGTTGACAAAGGCGAGCAGCGACACAGATATTGACCGCAACCACCCTGCGTATGGGCTGCGTCGTGATCTTATGCGCATTATTGGCAACATGGTCTTCAGAAACTTGGACAATCAAAACCTGGTACTATTTCACATGAATGTTAAAAATTCTAAAAAGAAGTTTTTTAAAATGTTGTTGACGGTTTAATTTCAATCTTTACAAAGTGCTGTGAAAAAAATTATTCTTAATTTGATCACAAGCTGTTGTCAGTTATGTTTGAGAAAAACTCTATAACCATGGAATGGTACTTTTTTTTTTACAGGTTCGCATGTTGAATGGCATTCCACTCATTTTAGAGCAAACCATCGTTGATGATCGCAATCCCTGTATCCTTTTTTCTTTCTTCCAAATATTATAGAAATACATTAGATCATTGATATTTTGGTGATTTAAACCCATTGATGTTCCTTCTAACCCTACAGTTTCTTCTTTTAGTGTCAAAGCTGCTTCACGTATATTTAATGTGCTTGCCATTTTTTGCAGATCAGTCACTAAACAACAAGTAAGATAACTCCCAGAGTTTTAAATAGCAGTATTGATTTTATCTGTTTTGTATTTTAGATAATTTATTTTTCTGCAGTTGATGGTTTGTGCAACTTTGGCTGCAGCTAATGAAAGCCACTTGAGTGTATGTCCGACATTTTAGACTTGAACCTTAACCTTGTTCAGTCATTACCCAGTGGACCATTATGGCAGTGCGTAACCTTTGTGAGAGAAATCGAGAAAACATAGAGTTCATCCGTGCCCTTAAGCTTCAAGGTGTTGCCAACACTGTTGAGTTGCTGAGAGAGCATGGCATTGTGGCTGATGTAGAGGATGAGCGAGTTATCATCAGACCACCACCCAGCATACCCAATTCTCCTACTGAGGATTCTCCAGGGAGTAAACCACCAGGATACCAATAGTTATGTAGTCTTGCCCACATTAGGCATTGTTAGTAAATGTTGCTTTTGTTTCTACTATAAAAATTATGAACTGTCTTTCAAAGAAAAAATGTGAGGCTTACTGAAGAGGTGTTTATAAACAGACTCCCGTAGCATCAAGTGGAAAAAACCCACTTTGAGAGCAATACATTACTCATTTTTTTATACTCAATATTTGGCACTGTAACCTTCTTTTGGGAGCAGACAAATTTGAAATAAAGCAAGAAAAAGGCAAACATTCTGTTTGTTTCAAACAGTTAATGTAATTTTTCATTTTGTAAGTTTTTATATTGCTTTTACCTGCCTCACCAAAAAAAAAATAAAAATCGCCCATATTAATTTTCCATGAATGTATATAAAGTTATAGACTTATCCATAGACTGTCTTAAATATCTGCCATGAAGAAAATCTTGATTTGGGGAAGTAATAAAGTGCAGCAACCCTTTCATTTCTGTCATTGAAAGTGGCCAAAAAGAGTGATGGTTACGGAGAGGTATCGGCTTAAATTATTGCAAAACAAAGTATACCTTAAGGTTTCAGTAAAATTATTATTCTTGATAATATATCTGTCTTCTTTCACAATCAACCAGTTTAACTAGTATGAGAATTGTCTTGTAATTTCTTGGCTTTTTGGATTTTCTGCAGACATCACTTTTTAACAATAGATTGGATTTGTACTCCAGTCTTTCACACTAATCCTGCTGGGCAATGAGGTATCTATTTTCAACATAACATTAGATTAGGGCTAAATTATAATGAAGTTTATTTTAGACTGCATTCTTAAATGTTCAAAACACATGTAGTTTTGTCTAGATTTTATGATCATACCCTTTCACACAGTTGAATAGAGGATTGGTGTGGTTTAGTCAATTTCTTTATAATATTTTTTTAAAACTGATTAAGAAGTGAAAAAGCTGTTTGTGAGGATGAAGACGAGCATCAGCTGTTGCGTTGAAATGCACAGTACCTTTTTCAGAAACAATGAAGTAAAGCATTAGTCCATTGGATGTGATCGGATCTTGTGGAACGCTAATTTTGATAAGACCCTTTGTCAGTTCATTTTCGAAAGCTGTCAGAATGATTAACTCTTACTGGAGGGTTCCTCTGCAAAGCTAGTGGAAATTTAGATCTTTTGAACTTGTTCTGTTTCTTATTATGAAGCTGATGGATAGTATGAAAGTCCAGACTTTATTATCAAGTCTCTTATTTGTGGCATTTATGTCAGAGATTTTTTTTCCTGTGATTAGAGTTACTTTGTGCTCAGTAACCATAGTTCAGAAGTTCTTTGATCAGCTGATTACTTTATTTACTTGATTAAAATGAAAATATGATTTCCAGAGTGAGGCCTGTTTCAGTGACGTTTGCTCAAGAATATCCACTCTGGATCAGGGCTAAACAATTATTCATTATTTTACACATGATATTCTAGATTTATAGAACCAGGGGAATTCATAGCAGACATGATCAGGAATGAAAATGGGAGATAAATTTTTTTTAAAGGCTATTCAGTATTAAAAACTAGAGAGTGTATTATTTTATTAAAATCTTGAAAAGTATGCAGACCAGAGCATTTTTTTGTACTGCATGTTCAGGAAACATAGTATGTAAAACAAAATCTGTAAATGGTTTTTTTTTATCAACTTAAGTTTCCTTTACCTGCTTAACATTTTGAAAAAGTTACCTTTGAGTTTGTGACGTCAGCTGCTTTGAAAAATGTATTTTGTATTGAAAATTCTGCAACCAATTTGTTTTTGTATGTGTTAAAATACTGATGCAAAAGTCAAAATTTCTCACTTTGATGTACAGTTACTGTGATAAGTGATGCATGTCTTGTGAAATAGCTTTAAGTAGCAGTAGCTGAACTCAGCTGTGTAATGACTGGCCAAGCCAATACTAATGTTAAGATGCAAGATTGTCACTATTAGTGACTAGACCTTTATGACATATGCTGGCCATACAGTTTTGTGTCTTTATAAACTGTACCAGATTATGTCATGAAGAAATTTATTTCTGATATGTTTATTTTGCACATGACTTCAACTTGTTGTAAGCAAGGATTGTATAAGGTCATTTCGAGATGACAGGTACATTTTAAATATTATTTTTAGCAAAATCACATGGCCGACAAATGACAGCATAAGTTTCAGTCAGATGTAAATCAGTAAATGTGAGATATAGAAAAAGAATGTGATGATTGACATTCCACTAGTTCATGTGAGACCACTTCAGTTCATCTTACCATATTTCTTGAGCACATCTCACTCATTGTTTGTAAATGAACCTTTATAAGGTTTAGTCATTTGGTGTACTTAATTTATAAGCTATGAAGACTTGTTTATAACATTCTGCTGTTCAAGGTTTGTGTTGGTTGAGTTTTTTTTGTACTTTAGTGTACAGTTGTACTTTAATCAATGAAGTAAGTCACAGCATAATATTATCATTTTATGAGCAGTGCAAGAATGAGTTGAGGGATATATTAATACTAGCTCATCTGCTCTGAGCAACATATCCTGGATAACAATTACTGAACAGAGACATATATGTCATTTCTTAATTGTTCAGCAACAATAGCTGTCATTCCTTGAACTTTTTGAATTTTCTTTGTTAAATTTTGCTTGAACAGGATCCATTGATTTCTGTCCTGCTTTGATAAAGCCAACATTTTTTATTAAGAGATAGAGAAGTAATGCTTATCTAATCTTCACCCATATATATTTTCTGATAACGGCTTAGTTCTTATCAGATCAGACTGATCTGACTGTCAGATTGTCTTTCAGACATGTTTACTTATCTCTTCATTTTTTTCCGGAAAAACCTGTATTTTGTCTAACGGAACAGTTACAAATAATGTGCATTTTACAATAAAAAAACCTCTTAATTTGACTAGAATAAATTAAATGAAGCTTGGAATAAATGACCTGAGATTATGTAGATAATATAACTATTTTCTTGCTTGATTGTTCATTTGATCATTTATTAAGGTCTAGATTCAGATAAGCAGGTGCTTGCTGTTGATTAGTTTAGTTCAGGTCATCCAGACTATTTTAGCACAAATCTGTACAGCAAGTCTCTTAATTTGTTTTTTTATGACTGTCTAGAGGACATGGCAAAGTTTGCCGAAGTAGATGATTTGCCTCTGCTTCATAAAAACCAAAACATAATCTGAACTGCAGAATGTGGCTGTAATCTGTCAATTTGTTTTTGGTAACGTTACTTCCTAGCTTGTGGGGAAAATACAATATAGTTATACAAGAAAATATTTGTGCTGTGCGGTTCACTATGTTTCAGTTCTCTGCATGAGTGAGTTGCTGCCATGAGAAATGCATTCAAAATGTTCTGTATGTTTTGTGAAGGAATTGTGTCTGCTAGAGTGCTATTGACAGGATGGGCAGTTTTCCAAGTTGCTTGTGGTCTATTCGCTTGCATGCCGGGACAAATGTTGCAAATTTTTTTGGTACTTCAGGATTTTCTTTGAGTCATCAACAGATGGGTTTGAATATTTTATTGATTTTTTTTAAACACAGGATTGCACAAGTATAAAGAAGAATGGTGATATTGTTATATGTTTTCTTCATGGTGCTGTGACTTATTTTCTATGCACCCAACCCTTTTCATTGCTATGGTCCTATTTTTTTATCTTTAATGTATTTGTCTTATGTATTCCACTGTAGACTTTTTTGCCGATTCAAAAATCAATTTAGTGGCCAAATACATCGGAGCACTGCCCATAGTCACGGGGATCTGTTAACTTATTGCAAACTACAAAACTATAATTCAGGGTTGGAGACACAGATGTATCAATGCTGTGAATATATACCATGCTGGTAGTTTTGAGGCTTTTGTAGTAGTGAAGTGATAAATTGTCAGAAAATGCGATATGTGCTTTTCTTGCCAGTAGTGACAGGATCTTTGATCTTTTTTTCCCAGCTGTGATTGACAAGTGAGAAAGAGATGCTTTTCTTGAAGTGAAAGGGGATATTGAGAGGATAGGGAAAGGTAAAATCCACAGGTGAAATTGTACATTCCACAGTGATAAAAACAGTATCAAACCTGCAAATATTAACCAGTGTACATGAGTATGCAATCTTCACGTTAGTCTAATACCTGTGTTTAGGTGAATACCACATTTTTGTTACTGATCACATTTTGCATATGTAGGTATGTAGATGCGTAGACTAGAAGGAGGAAAAATTAGAAATGTACCTTTGAAGAGTACATGTCAACAATGTCTGCAAGTAGAAGTATACTAACATTGAAGGAGAGATCTGTCTTAGTCGCAGGAGACCAGGAACTGAAGCCATATTATGAGGTGTTTGAAGGGAACAGTGCAATGGATAAGAAGCATTTTAAACACTTTCATTCAAGTCACAAACCATGAAATTTCAGTATTATTGTAGCAACTTTTTTTCCATATATATTTAAGTGTTACCAATACCAGAAAGGAAAACGAAAATAAAGGAGAAGGGAAGAAGTGGAGATTAAAAGCTATAACAGTTGGGCTTTGGGCAAGGAAATGAATTTTTGTGTTGGGTACAAGAACAAAAAGCCCTCATTAAATGATTCTAAGTATAATTATTTATGGTTTATTTATCATTCCAGTTTTGCTAGTTTCACGCTGAATGACCTGCTTGGTTTTTCTTACTCACCTAATACGTGCATGTAAATATAAAGCCTTTACTGATTTGACTGCTGACACTAAAAAGCAGTAAAAAAAATTATCACTCTTCCACGAACCAGTGATACTTTCTCCTATCAGGACATCAGTCATCCAAACGTGTGTTAGCATTTAAGGCACCAGACAAGAATGATTGATACATTTTGTACCTATTTTATTCCTTTTTGAGTGTGTTGAATTATTTCCTGGAGGGGAGCGAAACATAAGTTTCGACTGCTTTATTAATGTATTTGTGTGTGTGTGTGTGCGTGCGTGCGGACTGCTAAGTTGGAAAGGAGCAGTTGATCGTGAAGCTTGGCAACATTTTTATCCAAACAGATTTGTAAAGTTACATCAAGTTTGAACTTGAAAAGACTTCTTCCTTCACCTAATTTATAATATAGCAAAAATGTCGAAACTCCTCGATCTGAACTATTACGAATTATGACTGATAATGGACGTGTTATTGTCTTTGACAAACAAAATGCGTTTGATGTCTGTTTTTTTGTAAAACAATTTATTCATATTTCTGATGGAAGCAATAGGAAACGTTAACTAAAACGACTGATTCATTTCCTGGCAATTAGATGCAGTAGCTTTTTCAGTTAACACTATCTTTGATGTCATGTGCCCAAAGGTACTGACTTGCCAACTACACGGTACCGGAAAGTTGAGAAACGTTGTCTTTTTTTTCTGAGTTTTCACAGAGGACAGTCAATGCGTAAGGCCTTTATACCTGAGTCCGCGTCTTTCCTTTTCGATTTTTTGTAAAACTGCATGGCATTTTAGCAATGCGGCAAGCTATTGCTGCAGTGATAACATCGCATCACCCAGTGTTGACTTGTGGAGGTACGTTTCATCTCGACGTACATTACATACAAAAGTCATGCAAGATGATCCGTCTCGGGGTGAACCTGGTTCAGAAGGATAAGTAGTCATCACCGATCCTAGCTTCGTTCATTCTAGGATAGATCATGAGCTATTTCGCTTTTAAAGCTCAAAAAGGTCTGTTTTCGCCTCAAATGGTCATGGGCTATTTTTACCACGAAACATCACGGATTGCTTTCGCCGTGAAAAATAACGGACTACTTTCGAATATCGTCTTCCGTTTGATTCCGTGGCACGCCATTCATCTCTGTAGGCGAGATATTTGTCTTCTCATGGCAAGAGTGAATGTCTTCACAATATATACAACTGGCACACATTATTTCTTTAGCTTATTCTGTTTTGAATTTTTTTTGGCAGTATGGTGCCATTTCTCTTGTGTCTTCAAATTTTGTGCCCTTCTAAACCTGCGGATATCCGGGAGGACTACGTTTCACCGACGACAGGAGCTTGTGATGCTAGAGAAAGTAGCACCATATATATGATCGAGCATTAAGACAATGACGTCAATTTTTTCACCACAGAGAAAGAACATTTACATTTTAAACTATCAGTGTCTCTGGCCACGCATGTAAGCTCACACCCCAACTTCCGACTAGTCAGTCAGTCGTCCCTTGCCTGCACCTGGCGTTTGGGGGGCTGGGGGTGGGGAGGGAGCACATGGATAGACGCGGCAGCTGACGGGGCCCGCCACTCTTGGCTATTGTGGGCGATAGTGCGCAGGTCCTGTACAGGACGACCAGACCAGTCTTTGACGTTCGTAAGCCAGTTCTTTCTCTGCCGCGACGGCCACCTTCCAAGGTGCCTTGAAGGATGGTCTTGACAAGGTGTCGTGCTGGGTCACATGGCCTAAGAAGACCAGCTTACGTCGCTTTACTGTTGATAGTAGAGGTTCCTGGTGTTCTAAGAGTGTGGCAATCTTGCTTCGTACAAAGTCGTTGGTTTTATGTTCGTTGTTTGAGATCCGGAGCAGCCTCCTCAGGCACTTGTTCTCGAACTTCTCGATTCTCCTTTCCGTTTCGAGTCCTCGTGTCGCATCCGTAGAGTAGGATCGGCACTACCGGGGATTTGTACAGCTTGTACTTGGTAGTAAATCTTATCTTATGGCTATGCCAGATCCTATCTAGACGCCATTGCCGCTGTTGCTGTTGCGATCCTGATGCGGATGTCTGGCGTGGAACTGCCGTCCTTGGAGAGCGTGGCTCCCAAGTATTTGAAGCTGCTTACCTCTTCGAGCTGTACCGCTTTCATATAGATCTCTGCTTTGCCGTTGCCATTGATCATAACTTTGCTCTTTTCAGTGCTGGTCTCCATTCCATATGCATTTGAGCTGTCTGTCAGTCTGTTGGTGAGGTCTTGCAGTTCTTTGTTAGTACCTGCTAACAGATCTATTTCATATGCAAAGCGTAGGTTGCAGATTGGTCTTCCACCAATTGAAATGAAAGTATGATGGTCGTGAAGAGCTTCGAGCATGATGTTCTCCAAGAAGATATTAAACAGCACCGGTGATAGGGTACATCCTTGACGTACCCCTACTGTGGCGCGAAAGTAAGCTCCTATTTGGTTGTTCAGCAGTACTGTACTCGTTGAGCTGTTTATACAGCGCTTCAACAACTTGGACGAGGCCTTCTTCGATGTTGAATTTTCCCATCACATGCCAGAGCCCCTCGTGCCAGACTCTGTCAAATGCCTTTTTTAAAGTGAATGAAGTTGTGGTAAAGGTCCTGCTGATGCTGAAGATGCTTTTCTATAAGGAGATCTGCTTAACTGTGCTTCTACGTGGTCTGAAGCCAGCCTGTTCTTCTGCTAGCAGCTTTTCTGCTGTGGTTCTGATGTGGTTCTGTATGACCTTCAGGATGACTTTGCTTGGGTGGCTGATAAGGCTTATGATTCTGTAGTTCTGGCACTGTTTGCTGTTTCCTTTCTTTGGGAGGGGTATGATTAGTGACTGCGTCCATTCTTTGGGTCATTCCTTGCGCTCCCAGACTCTTTGGCACAGGACAGTGAGGGCCTTTGTAGTGTCTTCCCCACCCAGCTTGAGCATCTCAGTTGGTACATTATCAACGCCTGGCGACTTTCCTCCCTTCAGACTGTGTACAGCTCTTTCGACATCTTCCCGTAGGACTGGTAGGTCTGCAGGTTCGCTGTCTCTAGCCTGGTTGTTTTGGAGGATGTTGACGTGGGTCTTAAGCTGGAAGTTGTACAGGTCCTTGCAGTACTCAGTCCATCGGTTGAGTACAGCAGTGGCTTCTGTGAGAAGGTGACCATTGCTGTCTTCGATGACTGAAATCTTCTGCTGATCTGTCTTAGTGAGGGTCTTTATAAGTTGGTAGGCTTTTTTGCTGTCACCTCGTGCCATTCCATCGTCTGTGTCCTGTCACTGATTCTCGATCCAATGTGACTTCCGACTAGCGCTCCGCAGTAAGAAAGTTGCTAAATGCTGATTGGATTTTGCCAAAGATCACCGACATTGACCAAAAAACCCTCATTGGCTGTCAACGCTTTCCAGACAGACATCTTTTTTCATACAGTTGGGATTGGGGAAGGGGAATGTAGCCGGTAAACTTGTTAGTCACCGAGATTTGCCTGAAAACACATTTTAGATTGGAGGTTAACCCCATTATTAGCTTGTAAATAGTCGGGAAGTTCGGCAGTAACCTTGCTAGCGCTGACTTTCAATCCGAATGTATACAATTTCCCTTTGGAATATTTTGCTTGTGATGCTTTTATAAAGAAATCTGCTGTCTCTTTGATTACATGTGCATTTTCATTTTTTTGTTTTGTTTTTGTTTTCTCTGTTGATTGTACCAGTTCTCACAACATGTAACCTCATTATGTTGCTAAGCATTTAGACTGCTCTTAGCAACGCAATGAAGAAAACATGTTGGAAAGACCCTGAAAGTGGAGAAATCAAACCTGATAGTGACATTGGTTAACTTCAGTGAATAATGAAATACAAGACCACTTGTCTTTGATTTCACCATAAATTTGAAGATACAGACTGTTTCATCTTGCCGTTAGCATTGGTTTCTTGTATCTCCTCTTCCTCTGTCAACCTAGAGTTTTTCATGGCCAGCAAATGAAGAGAAAATATTCCTGGATTCGGTCATGTCAGTATATACTGTATGTTGTGCATTCGGTTTTCTGATACTTTAATAAATTTGGAATATGCTCAGTTCAATCAAGTTTTGTTGATATGTAATAATAATAATGACGACGACGATGATGATTTCTAAAGCTTCTTTGCGTACCATCAAGGCGGACTGAAACTGCTTTACCGAAACAATAAATAATAATTATAATAATGTGAAAGGGGTACACAGTCGTCAATGCTGAAACTAAGAAAGTATATTAGTGATCACGGAGCAGTCTAGAAAATTCACGGAGCAGCAGGTAGGACAAACACACTTCTCATCGGTAGTGCACTCATCGTCTGCACGCACAGATCCGAAACAGCATAAAATCACGCGCCTCGTAGATAAAAAGATTTAGAGGAATAAAGCACAGCAACAGGAGACATCATGTCAACGATGACCCACACGTACGTGTGTGTGTGTGTGAGAGAGAGAGAGCGAATATAGTGTAGATTTATGTAAATATTTACTTGAAATTAGCTGGGACGGTTAATTAGTCTCCTCAGCTCATGTCACCGAAATAAATGCAGACTTCAGGGTAGAGAATAAGGAATGTCTTAATCGATTACTGCAGTTGCTTCCCTTGCCATTCAGATATCCTCTTCCCCACTCCCACCGCGCCTTAGACAGTTGAGACAGACGGGCAGACCGCATGTCATGGATAGAAAAAATGGCAGCCGATGTTGGACCATTGTTGGGGATTTTCGTGAGACTTTGTATTGTGTCGCGAAAGCTGGCGACGGCGGCCAAAACCGCAGGCGTTGTTTCAGCATCACAATAAGGCGAGTCTCGGCGAGCAGGAGTCGCTGAGCTGAATTTTATCAGCAGCACATCTACAGGCAAGCAGTTTAGAGGCTTAGGAAAGCTTAGTCTCGGTCGTGACAGTGAAGTTGGCATTATTCCTTAGGTATCGGATCAGGTTGCGTTTTGCACCTCCCCATGTCAGTCCATCTATACCTAGTGTTTATATAGGCGTCTCTTCTCTCTCTCTCTCTCTGTCTCTCTCTCGGTCCCTGCTTGCGATCGTTTGACGCTATTATCGGGCCTTCTTTTTTTTTTTTTAAAGATAAAGATCTAATCCATGCTATCCTGGCGAAAGCTTTAGTTCTTTCTACGCGTTACTCAGTCTGTTTAAGGATCGACTTCTAAGGGAATTTATCTTATATCATAATCCTGAGTGTGCTTATTTTGTTCGCATGAACATGCCCTTTTCATTCTATTTCTTACATTGACTTTTTAAATGTAGGAAGTTTAATATCTGGCAGACAACAGCTGCGGCCTTTGAGATGCAGTATCTAACTTGAAGATTATTATTCCATTACAGCAAACTGGCTCAACAACTTTGCTTTTCAAAATTGAACTTTCCCCAATCTCTGTCCTTCTGGAGAATAGCTGGGGTTCCCACTGGTGTATTAATTGCTTAAGCACTTCATGTAAGGATATGAAATAGTTTTTTTTCTACAGCTTTCTTTGTTGAGTGTTTGTATGTGACGTCATCTATGCATCTTTTCGCTTTCATGTAACATTATTATGTTGTGTCTATGTATGTGATAACATAATTTTTGAATCGCTATTGCTCATTTTCTTCTTTCGTCTTCAGTTGTGCATCCATTCAATTTGCGAGTAACATGTCTCAAAAAGCAATATGAGTTTAATTCTCTCTGGTACGTTCATTTAACGATTGGAGTGTGACTGATCAATAAAATGAGATGAAATTGTTATACTCTTTAACATAGTTTGAATACCAATGCAAACCTGTCCACCTGCATAGTTAAAAAAAACACACACACACACACAAGCCAAAACTGACCAAAACAAAGCGAACAGAAGATAAAGCAAACCCCTTGTATAAAATTTTAGCTATGCATTAACATTATCATGATCAAATCTCGACATTGGCAAAAATTGCCAAATGCTTCCTCATCTAGTCTTTGAAGAGTGCTGACTACAACACCTGTCCGAAAGTCGCAAGTTTTGTAATCTTATGTGAGACGTTAGGTTTCTCTGTCAGTAATTTTGGTCGAGATAACCATTATCGGAGGGATGTTCTGCAGTGGCCCCTAGTCACCTTAGTGATCGCATCCACACTCCCACACACCCTCAGGAGCGTCAAGCCGAGGACACAAGACGGCGGTGGTTCGTGTCGATCCTCCTTTGGATTAACTGCACCCTGACGTCACTTTATCTGCTCTCACGGATGCTGTTGCCAGGTGCGGTCATGATTTTCTTCTCTTTTGAATAAAAATGTACTCTTGTAGCACCATCAAGGAGGACTGAATGTGCTTTACCGAAACAATAATACAGTAGAGTAGGCGTTGGGTTCCAGATCAGAATGTGATGAACCATGCTGAATATCGATAAACTATCTCTTTTTCTTTCTTTCTCTCTCACACAACACAAAACATTACAAAGGTATAAAAATTACAAAATCATTCACTCACATAATGAGCATTTTCTGACAGTCGAAATCCTTTGTAGTCACAACAACCACTGTGACCAAACACACAATTTACAGCTGATCACCATTGTCTGCCAGAAGCTACACAAGTATACTTTATTCTGTCTTAGCATCCGATTACTTTATTTGCGACGACACACTCGAAAAAGCTAGTGAGGTAAGCATGAAAAAGTTGACAGATATGGATATCAGTACACGGAACAAAACCGTTTGGAGAATAGGAAAACTTCTTTATCACTAATGCATAATTTCATACCAGTCTTCAGGAAGAATGCCACCTCATTCCTCAACTCCCCTTTGCTTCCATAGAGATTTTTTTTTTTTTTGTCTGGGGGTGTCCGTTAGCCGTGTCACGCCTCTTTCTGTTTTCAGTAAAAAAAAAATTCTGAAGGATGTTCTTCGATCTTTCGATCCTAACTCTCAAAATTATATTTCTGAGACCCTAGATTTAAAAACGCTAGCATTATAATGAAGAGGATGGGAAGGGTAGAACCGAAACAGACGACGGTTGGCTGAGGAGCCGGTGAGCGAGTAAAATATGTCGTCATGATGTTCACAAAAATTTTGTCCGAAACTCTTCGCTGATAGTTATTTTTGATAGACATTTAAAAGATCCTTTAAACGGTACAAGAAAAAGGCTATGTCGGGATCACCTAAGCAAAGCACCGTTGTCTGACGACAGGTGAGTGACGCACTCACACAGTTCACTTCTGTTGGCTAGCAAACGGCTGCAAGTTGAAGACGTCGTCTACCGTCTGAAAAGTCTCGCGGAAAGAAAAGGAGACATAACCCCACGGGGAATATCTCGTAGCAGTTACAAGTCGAAAAGTGTCATCTAGTTCACTCAAAACACTGTCGAGGGCCTTTCAGGCAGATCAGGGACAAGCTAGAGGGCCCACTCAAGCTATTATCTCTCACGAGAAGATCCGCTTAAGTAGTACCGCTTTGCAAGGCCTTCATTAATCTTCTCCCACAAGCTGCAAATATTTAGCTGTACACGGGGTGGGAAGAGAGATCTCTGTGGTCGCGTGAAAGCATGTTAATCTTTGCGTCGTCCGTATTTTTTTTCTTTACACAGGCGATCGGACAATACTTGCGTCTCCACGCTGGTGGTTGTGTGTCTTGAAAGGGTGCGTTGATCTTTTTTTTTTTTTTGAAAGTCTGTCTACCAGTTGTATGACTTGTCTGCTTTGTGCCTTTTCTGGTGCACATACTGTCCGCTGTCTCTGTCCTCCGAAGGTAGCCTTCCTGATAAATAGACGAACAATATACTTTTTATCTGTAAATCTGAATGCGTGTGTCTGTGTGAAACGTGTCTGTAAAATGCGTGTACAGGTAGGGAAGTGTATTTATAAATCTCTCTCTCTCTCTCTCTCACACACACACACACAGACGCACTGATAGAGAACGACAATGGCAATTCTTTATTAATGAGGGTGATAGAATAAGCAAACGTAGTTCTTCACCTTGTCCTTACCCTAACATGAGAAAAAGAAAGAGGTAGCTAGGTGCGAGGGTGTATGATTCATTCATTCATACATACATGGCGTTTTTCGCTTAGAGACTTACTTTAACACGCCACCTCAGATTAACATTATATTCAAATATTACCCTGGTTAAATTATTTTCAACAGCATTTACTTGAATTTTTACAAATTTCTACAAGAAACACGCAAGTAGTGAACCAAAACCAGTTATACAAGTTACATTAACAATTTAGACCTGAAAACACTTTTGTTTATATTTTTTTAACTTATCAACAAGGAGGTAGGACTAAGGCAGTATTTCAATAGTTTTTCTTTGATGTAGTTTTGTTTTTGTTTTACTTTTTTGGGAAGTTCATATCATTCATACACAAACAGAGATAGGATATCACTTGTTTCACAAGTATCTACAACTCTCTTTATCCATACCGCCTTTTATAGGACATCCGCTGCCTTTTCCTTCTTCTGCACATCTTAGCAACGGTAAGTCGCTGTGTTCTTTCTTCCCATGCCCAAACGATGGTGCTGGCAACTACCGATACCGGCGGGGCGCTGTCGCCCTTTGCCTTGTCAGCCTGCGTCGAGCGACACATTCCAGGCGAGGTCAGGTGGGCTCGGGCCATCAAACGCAGGCTTTACACTCTGGCTCCGGTGTGCTCGTCTGACGCCACGCCTCCGCCCCACTGCTTTGATCAAAGCTTAGTTTTCTCCCTTTCATGTTCCAGCACAAGGGAGCCTCCCTCTCCTGGCGTCGCTTCCTTTTCTCGAAGGACGTAGGGCTATTTCCCCTGTTACCGTCTTCATGATGAATCTGATGAATAACGTTCGGAGTTCTGTTAGTTTGGTAAGCAGGTGAATGGTAAAATGTTTAAGAACCTGTGACTTGTTTCAGTACGGTGTTTTTTTTCCCCCCCCCCCCAATTAATGTCCATTGCTTTGATGTTCCCTCCCCCCGTTTAGGGTAGTTATATTTTTTTTGTCAGCCGCCGGATCGTCCCAGCATCCCTCAGATGAGTCTCGATCCGTCTCTGTCCATCTTTCTCGTTTCTTCAGCAAACAGGTTAAGGCTGTGCGTCAACGGGACACAGCCGAGGCGTCAAACCTCCGACGTGTCCCCAAGTCCTATTATATCGGATTTTGTATTGGCAAAACAAGACTGGGCTTAGATCAGCATGTTGACCAAAGTTCCAGTGTTCCGGACGTTTAGAGCTAAAGTATCGGTTTCCTGTGACTTTTGCACGCGACTTTGCTAAACTTGCTGTAATGTTTGGCGGCATTTGCCCAACTAAGAAGAGGCTGAAGTTATGTTCAAGCTACGGTTTTGCGTAGACTGACCTTCGACCTCACTATTGCTACTCTTAAATGTAAGGTCTCGTAGCCTAGCAGCGGTAGGGACAGTGCACACAAAGAGCTTCGTCTTGTCAGGGGCAGGGCATTTGAAGGACAGAGCCCAACCTTCTCCGTCTGCCAGATTTACCTCCCCTGATAAATCAGATGCCCATCGCTATATAGTGGCCAGGGGGAAGTTTTCTCTTTCATAGGCCCAAACAAACCTTGAACTCTTGCTGCTTTAAAGTCATGCAGCTCAGTTTTTGAATCAATTTTTCTAAAATTTTCCCGAGTTTCCTTTTAAGATAACACTTTATTTATCCCAGAGTGCAATTCGGGGATTTTAGCTTACGAACTGTAGCACCAAGG
The DNA here is from genome assembly GCA_004794655.1 of Marisa cornuarietis. Taxonomy (NCBI): domain Eukaryota; kingdom Metazoa; phylum Mollusca; class Gastropoda; order Architaenioglossa; family Ampullariidae; genus Marisa; species Marisa cornuarietis. The sequence goes on from SMMW01000651.1 coordinate 100,689, forward strand.
CGAGAACATGAGAAGCAGGCCTCTGTGATGCATTCATTTACCCGGCGTTTCTCCCATTCGTGAACGGGTTCAGGTGTGAAGGCGCTGAGCCCACGCGCATGATGGCGGCCACGTGTTGCTGCTTGTTGCGCCCCCTGTCAGCCCGTAAATCACCGGCGCCCTCCACCGCCAAAGTGACGCAGCGACTCGGCGCAGGCATGCCTGCCGGCGCACGAGTTCCCGTTCCTTAAATTACACTTCCCCCCAAAAGCCGGAAGTTCGCCAACAGCTCAAACAGTAGCAACGACTCGTGAGCATTAATCGAGGTTGTGGGGTGTGGGTGGAGGGAGAGAAAGAAAAAAGAATAAATGAGATTTGGGCGAAAAAAAGAGGAGTAAACGAAGAAAGAATAAGAAGAAAGAATGAAGGAAGGAGGGAGGCTGGTGAAGTGTGGGGTATGACGAAAAGACGGGTACTTGGCGAGCAGATAAAAGCGCGTCTCCTTATCTTGTCATTAGAAAGTCATCAAGCGTAGCGCTCTTGGCACGTTAAAGACATTACCTAGTCGCTGGAGCCACACTGGAAGGAACTCTGACAATGCTGAGCGGGACCGCGTGAGGACCATGCCGGCAAGGCAGACACAAGACAGACGGACCGATGGATGGGTCGGACGGGTGGGTAGATGAGAAGAGCGGAGGAGAGAGGGAGAGATAGACGGGTGGGGGAAGGGTAGAAAGAGAGAGAGAGAGAACTTGAAGGTAAAGAGAATAGATTGTCGGGAGCAAATCCCTCCGGATGGTGCGGGGATAGGAGTTGCGTTTGCTGAAGAGGCGGTTGTGGGCGTACTGAGAGATTACGGCCGGGACCCCACTGCGTGTCGAGGTAGTCGCGAAGCGGGTAGATCTACCCGGGGCGGCGGAATGCTGCAACAGCAATGTCGCCCAGCAGACCTGCGTTCAGGTGCACGGCGCTATGCGGCGACCGCTGCTAGATGGGACACGCAAGCATTCGCCTCTGTGGGTACGCCGGGTGGGGGATCTGCACGAGGATCTTTACACCCCACCACGCCGTCGTCCTCGCGATGTTCTCTTAATGAACTTATCGCTGCAGCGCTGCAGGAGCTTGTGTCCAGTCCGGATTACTATCTTCCTTGGGCAACTTCTGTGTAGAAATTGAACTTGAAATTGAACAGCTGTGCGTATGCAACAACTGCAAGCGCAATCCTGACGAAACAAAATAATAAACTCAAACCCCAAATAAAAAAAACATGTGTGCGCGCGCACACACACACACCAGCGACAACAACAAACAACACCGAGCACTATAGGACGGTAAGGCATACTGACCAAAATAAACATTTCAGCGTCACGTTTTATGAGACCAGCAGGGAACGCAGATGGAGGACACAGGAGGGCATCATTTCACTTGAGTCAACGAAAATTTCAGCCAAAATGTGTCATAGATGAAACAGTCGACTAAAATGTATAACAAAATGTAACCCAAAATGAGTCAAACAAGTTAGTCAACAAATGCCTCCACAAAAAAAAGAAACAAGTTTGAGATCAGTACATCCAAGGAAAACAATCATCACAACATTTTCAGCTGTATACAAGTGGAGCACAATTTCTCGAAAGAGAATTTTTTACAGTTCCTCCGATCTCTTATCTAAATTAGCATTTATCTGAATCTTTTTAATTTAACTTTTCTCCTTCATTATGATGTCTCCATACTTCCCGGGCATTGGTCTACATACAAAATTTAAGCTTGGTAATTTTTTTTTCAAATTCCAAATCCAACAAAGGAAAAGAAAACAGTCTCATCTCGCGACATTTCTGGGACGTTTTGGTGGTCACTTAAACTCGGAGAAAATGACAAAGGTTTCTCCCAGCTGCGCCGTGCAGCCCAGTCAGCACGCAAGCGCGCGCAGATAACCCTTCGCCACATTCCGCATCTTGTCTCGTCGCTTCGGAATAGTTACAGTTCTTGGCTAAGTAAGAAGAACCGCCAAAAAAAAAAAAAAAAAATACTCATCAGTAACGAGGATCAGTGCGCATGCTCGTGTGCTGTATGCCCGTTGACAGGGTCTTTCTTGGAAAGGTTTGTGCTGCAGGAACGAGTGTTCAGTATGGTTGGTAGTAGCGCCAGGCTCCCAGACAACCCCTGAGGGGCGCAGGCGGTGAAAATATGAGTGCGTGTATCAGCTGATGAGGAGAGTGCAAGGTCTCTCTCTCACTCGTCTTGTCGTGGATAATACGGAAGTGGCAGGAGGCGACGATCTGACCTACCTTCTCTCTCTCTCTCTTTCTTTCTCTCTCTCACACTTCCCCTTATCCCTGTCCGCTTCCATTTTAATCCGTGTTCTCTTCCACTCACTCACACACACACACACACACAAGGATCCTATGCTCACCACTTTTTTTTTCCTGCATCAGTTTCTGAGTTGTCGCGTCCTCTTGCCCCGCTTGTCTTGTAGGTCTGCTACTGTCTACACTTCGCAGCAGCGTCTTCGTCGTGCGCGAGCAGCTGCCAGCTGACCCTGACAGACCTCTAGGGCAGCCTCGTGCAGCTGCGGGGCAGTGTACAGCGAGCTCCTCTGCATCTATGGACTGCAGCACACAGCTCTCCGCCTCCTCGCCAACAGCGCGTGTTGCTTCTGGTAACCCCTCGTTGACCTCTGCCCTAACCGTTGATGTGTGGATTCGGACCCGAGTTACGTCTGGGCTGTGAGATGGGGCAGGAGGAGGCGGAGGATTTGGACTAGAGGAGGACAATGCTCATCGTGTGGGAATACTATTGGGCCTGCTTGTACCTCATCGCCATCAGCAGTATCGTCGGCTCTGCGGGACTAACTGGATCGAGGTATGGCAGTCTAAGAGATTTTAAATAATTTTTGAAAAGAAATGTCTTGCTGAGTGAGTCACTCTTCTATCTCTTCCCCCTACCCCCAACATCTCCCATTACACTCAGCTCATGTAGTTTGCCTGATGTAGATAACATGTGATATCAATCCAACGTTTTCAATCTTTATTAACATACTCTGAAGAATGTGTGTGTGTGTGTGTGTGTGTGTGTGTGTGTGTGTGTGTGTGTGTGTGTGTGTCATGTCTCTTGATCAAGAGTCCGAATCTTTCAGTAGTGCATAAGTAATTTTGTAATATGTGTATTGTATTGTATCCATATGTTATGCTCGGCGTTTTCAAATAAAAATAATAATTTCGTATGAACTTAAGCGTCTACTGTGAAAATAATCCGCTCTGGCCGCAAAAGAATATAGGCCAAAAGCCACCATCTCTGCGATGCTAGATAGTACTAATCAGTGAGATATCATTTGTTACTCTATACAGTTACTCTGCTTTTATGTTGTGTCGTTAAATTTTCTCTCATATTTTATTTATTTAAAAGTTGTCTAATTTTTACGCAATAAAATTACAATAAATTACAGTTAAAGCATCGCAGCTCAGTATCTAATTAGCGTAGCCATATTCCCCAAAATTTTTTTAAAGAAACATGTATAATAAACAACATTTCAAATTTTCTGAGCTCCGTATTTATTGGTTAGGGAGTTATGGGAGCTTGAAAATAGCAAAACGTGAAACTGAGATCGCCCCCACCCTCAAAAAAAAAAAAAAAAAAATCCGAGAAGTAATTGAAGCGAAGATGTCACTGTACAGGTCGTTGTGAGAAATCAAACAGATGCAGTACCCAAAAGACGTGTCACAGAGTCAGAATCTACCCCAAAATAAACCAAATCGTGATTTTTGTCAGAATATAATGTCGTGTTACTCTTGAACAGTTCCTTTACATCCCTGTGCTTATTCTCGATGAATGCCGAGCTGTTGACGGTGAGTCCCAAGCTGTAGTCAGTCTCAAGCAGCGCGGAAGATACGCAAGCTTGAAAATACGCAGATAGTTCCGTGGAAGTTTATGCTGCTCGCTACTTACCTGTTCTTGTTCACACCTGGAAGAAGGCTTGGACTGGCCGCAGAAGGAAGGAGGTATGGTAAGGGGTGTCATGCTCGCAAGAAATATTTGAAACACTCGTGTTTCCGCCAGTCGACTAATTACGTTTGCATTCGCCACAAATATTGGCAAAAACTATTTTTCTACCCCTGCGTTATCCCCCGCTTCCCCCCCCCATAAACCCACATTATTCGACACCTGCATATCTTACAGAGTTAAGAAAAAATGTGGCAGACATATTGTCACTACAACAGAAATAGTTGTTGCTGGTGTTAAGTTGCGTTAAGTTAGGTTGTTCCCTCCGTTTACCGTTAACTTTAAAGTTGTTGTGACTATTATTAATTTCTTGTTGTGCACACGTCGCTTCTTACCGACTTACTTGACCTTTGATCTCGACACTAAACGTAGACCAACGACACCACAATGACAAACTAGGAACAATGTGTATCTGCGATCTGTCTCTCCTTTTTTTGTGCTAAGCTGTAACAGAGTCCGCACAGGCAGTGAACCGCAAGTGGTTCATCATGTCAAAAATACGGGGCGTAGAGGACGGGTCCTAGCCTTCTTCCACTGTCTTTCACCAGAGAAATCGGGTACAAGTTGTAGGGGTATTTTCTTTCTCTCAGGTCCAGGTTAAGGCTCGAACCAGGGACTTCTTGGTCAGGCTACAGCGTCTGGGATACAATAGTGGAGACCACCCGACTAAGAGTAAGAGTACAAAACCGTATCGGAGATAGGTGTTGATTGAGGGCCTCGTGGAATAAAGGACTTCTAAGGAGGACTGAAGGTGTCTGCCGCCGAGGGTCGGGGTAACGTTGACTGTACGACAAAGGAGAAGGTCAAGACACATTGTGCACAGTTAGAAATCATAATAGGAACAGGAACAGGAACAGCTTCCTAAAGGTCATTGTCTTGAAAATTCGCTCCCAGCCTCCCACTTGGCGTAGATGTGCAAAGATCGTTCAAGCCTAGCAGTTCTATATTTATATTGTCTAGCGCTGTGAGTCTGGTTTTGGTTTCGATCACAAAGGTATCTACAACCTACAGTCATGCTCCACTCCTCAAACATACTGTGCAAACTCACGCGCACACACGCATTTTCATTCATTCACGCGCGCGCGCTCATGCATTAGCTGCGACACTAACAGTATTCTGTGGAAAGGGAGGTAACTAGAAGGTATAATAAGACGGACAAGCCGTCCTGTCAATCCACGCGTCACTTTTGTCCGCGGAAAATTCCAGAAACGCTCGCAGACATGACAGCAACATACTGTTGCCGCCGTCAGACATGGCCGCCTGCGTGAACACATTATTGTTTGAATGCTTTTGTAGTGCCAGAGCTTTAACTCTCTCTCTCTCTCGTCGAAATTTCAACATTTTCATTTCATTTGAAAATTTCTTCTTGGTGTTTTCTTTCTTTTTTATATTTTTTATAACATTTTCCAAGTTGTCAATCAGCTACTTTTTTAATGAAATTACTCAAAACGGCTTCAGACGTTTTATATGCATACACATGCATGAGGAAAATTTAAAACTATGTCGGTATATCTTTCTGTCTCTAACCCAAATTTGTTATTTTATTTTTAGCTGGTCTCTTTGCAAAACTTTATTCTTTACCAGAGGAGAGTGAGAGAAAGAGAGAAGAAGGAAGAAAGAGAGCGAGAGAGAAAGCGAAAGATAATAAGAAAGTGAGAGAGAGAATGAGAGAGAAAGAAAGAGTAGAAAGAAAAGGAAAGAGAGAAATAGAAAGAAACAAAGCGAGAAAGAGAACAAGAAAAGGAGAAAAAGAAAGAAGAATAAAGAAAGAGAGAAAGAAAGGTTAAGAGAAAAAGAGGAAGTTGATCAGAAAAGTATGTGTATTGATGAGACACGTGGGATACCGAGAGCTGTGGGACCCAAAAAGAAAGACGCAAAATGAATAACAATGCAAAAATCCGGCACCAATCTCCCTTTCCCTCCTTCCCCCACTTTCTCTCTCTCTCACACACACGCAGTCGGAGAGAGAGAGAGAGAGGAGGCGTATTGCAGCAACCAGCAAGTCTCTTCAGACCTCCCCACTTTTACGAAGAGATAAATGGCGCTGTTCCTCAAGCAAAAAGATTTACCTCGACATTTAGAGGGAACGGTGAAAGGTAAATGAGTCGGAAAGTCTTCCCTGCGTTAATTGCTTCGAACCTTTCCATGTCTAACGAGAGTTCGCAGCAGGAACGAGCCCTCGTCTTTCCACGAAAACATGGAAAACAACTTGTAGCACTTCTCTTCCTGAAAACATCAAACTCGTAGCAAAGTCCTGCTCCCGTAAACAACATCTTTGTAACACCCTTCTTCCCGTAAACAAGAAATTTTTGAAGCGTGCCTTCGTCTGTGAACAATACACTTGTAGCAACCATTTCCCCCATACATCAGAAAAGTAGAGGACTTCTATTTTCAATAAACGAAAAATGTCCAGCAAGCCTCTTCCTTACGATAAATGGCTGCTAGCATTTGTAGCACTCCACTACTTGGCGGGATGGCATGTACAAATGGGAGTGTCTCTGTACTACCTTGCACACTCTCTTTCTCTGTGCTATGTGTGGCATGTACGTGCACACCTGTGAAGGGCTGTTACCTGACGCGATTACGCATAAATCTCCCTGTACTACACCTGTAAATGCTCACGTGATGTGACAACGCGTGGATTGCTCTGTACGGACTCGATTGCGTGTAGAAGTGTGAATGTCTCTCTACTACGTGACGTCATCACTTGTGCGATGTGAAGGTACATGTACTACCTGATGTGATTAGTTGTAGACACGGGAATCTCTCAGTACTACCCGGCACAATTACTTGTAAACGTGTGACTATGCATTGTGCGTCGTGATTACTTACATATATATATATAAAACTCTTTCTGTACTAGCTGAGGTGATTACTTACATATATATATATAAAACTCTTTCTGTACTAGCTGAGGTGATTACTTACATATATATATATATAAAACTCTTTCTGTACTAGCTGAGGTGATTACTTACATATATATATATAAAACTCTTTCTGTACTAGCTGAGGTGATTACTTATATATATATAAAACTCTTTCTGTACTAGCTGAGGTGATTACTTACATATATATATATAAATATAACTCTTTCTGTACTAGCTGAGGTGATTACTTACAAACATGTAACGCTCTCTATACTATCTGACGTGATTATATATAGTTGTAGACACGTGAATCTCAGTACTACCCGGCACAATTACTTGTACACGTGTGACTATGCATTGTGCGTCGTGATTACTTACATATATATATATATAAAACTCTTTCTGTACTAGCTGAGGTGATTACTTACATACATATATATCAAACTCTTTCTGTACTACCTGAGGTGATTACTTACATATATATATAAAACTCTTTCTGTACTAGCTGAAGTGATTACTTACATATATATATAAAACTCTTTCTGTACTAGCTGAGGTGATTACTTACATATATATATATATAACTCTTTCTGTACTAGCTGAGGTGATTACTTACATATATATATATATAAAACTCTTTCTGTACTAGCTGAGGTGATTACTTACATATATATAAGACTCTTTCTGTACTAGCTGAGGTGATTACTTACATATATATATATAAAACTCTTTCTGTACTAGCTGAGGTGATTACTTACTTATATATATATAAAACTCTTTCTGTACTAGCTGAGGTGATTACTTACATATATATATAAAACTCTTTCTGTACTAGCTGAGGTGATTACTTACATATATATATATATAACTCTTTCTGTACTAGCTGAGGTGATTACTTACATATATATATATAACTCTTTCTGTACTAGCTGAGGTGATTACTTACATATATATATATAAAACTCTTTCTGTACTAGCTGAGGTGATTACTTACATATATATAAAACTCTTTCTGTACTAGCTGAGGTGATTACTTATATATATATAAAACTCTTTCTGTACTAGCTGAGGTGATTACTTACATATATATATAAAACTCTTTCTGTACTAGCTGAGGTGATTACTTACATATATATATATATAAAACTCTTTCTGTACTAGCTGAGGTGATTACTTACATATATATATATATATAAAACTCTTTCTGTACTAGCTGAGGTGATTACTTACATATATATATATAAAACTCTTTCTGTACTAGCTGAGGTGATTACTTACAAACATGTAACGCTCTCTATACTATCTGACGTGATTATATATAGTTGTAGACACGTGAATCTCAGTACTACCCGGCACAATTACTTGTACACGTGTGACTATGCACGACGTGATTACTTATATATATATATAAATATATGACTCTTTCTGTACTAGCTGAGGCGATTACTTACAAACATGTAAAGCTCTCTATACTACCTGACGTGATTACTTGTACAAGTGTCAGCGTGCACTGTAGGACATGATTACTTGTACAAGTGTCAGCGTGCACTGTAGGACATGATTACTTGTACAAGTGTCAGCGTGCACTGTAGGACATGATTACTTGTACAAGTGTCAGCGTGCACTGTAGGACATGATTACTTGTACAAGTGTCAGCGTGCACTGTAGGACATGATTACTTGTACAAGTGTCAGCGTGCACTGTAGGACATGATTACTTGTACAAGTGTCAGCGTGCACTGTAGGACATGATTACTTGTACAAGTGTCAGCGTGCACTGTAGGACGTGATTACTTGTACAAGTGTCAGCGTGCACTGTAGGACGTGATTACTTGTATTGTCAGCGTGCACTGTAGAGCATGATTACCTGTACAAGTGTCAGCGTGCACTGTAGGACATGATTACTTGTACAAGTGTCAGCGTGCACTGTAGGACGTGATTACTTGTACACATGTAAATCTCTTTGTAGTACCTGACGAAATCACTTTACGTTGTACTGGTTTTACCGACGTAAGCGCGTGCGGCGGCGAACAAATGTTCATACACATACAAACACATACAACTTGAAGATCAAGTGTTATTTATAGGGTAGCATCGCCGTTTACAGCGTACTATTTAAGAGAGTCCTCCCTCCCTTAGTGAAACTCACACACACACACACACACACACACACACACACACACACACACACACACACACACACAGCCACCCACCCACAAACACAATGAGCTGCATGATGAGAAACGAACAATGACCATACCTTGAAAGTGTTATTGCGGAACATCTGAAATAAAGAATGAAGACCGCTGTCTTCCAATCTCCTTTAGACTCCGATCAAAGTCGCCTGCACTTTACTGTTTCTCCTTTTCGCTTCCAAAGATTTTTTTCTTGTCATTCTTAAAGAAACAGTCTACCATTGAACGATCGGTTTCATTTTCCTGACACTGGTAAAGCGATGCCAAGCATCGAGACTTAGTAGTGAAACTTGTGTTTGTTTAGGTGTAGCTAGCACACAAACACAAGAGTAAGTTCGGGCAGGTTTCATTGAAAGCGACCACACCATACAAGTAGCTTCTGCTCCAGCTTCAAACAGTACTTTAGCATCATACATGCTCCCTCCACTGGAAGGAAATATGCCACTAGCTGTCACTGGGAAACTCCAAGGGTTGTAATATTAGGGTGAAAGAATCAAAGGGAAACAAAAAGAACAAAAAGAAAGCAAGCAAGAAAGTATTAAAGAAAGAAAGGAAGAAAGAGAACCTGTTTAGACGCATTTTTTGCGTTCATTCTTCGTCTTCTCTTCACCACTTCGCTTATTTCTTCCTAGCACTCATCTTTTTTTCCCCCCTTGTTTTGAGCAGATAGTTCGTGTTCATTAAGTATTTTCCAGGGTGAAGGCTCTAAAGGGACTACGAAAAAGTTTTATGGCGCGGGAGGATCAAAAGATGCACGGGAGTTTCCCCAATGAAAACTTTCTAACCCCAGCTTCCTCTACAGCCGGAAGTAGTCGCTTGCCGCCGGTGTTTAGCGGGTACAGGAAGAACTTAGCGCTAAATTTATCCCCCTGGAAGCAGCGACGAGCCCCGATGTCTGCTGAAAACTTGCAGCATCCAGTGTGTTTTGCTGTGCCAGACATGGTGGGTGACCCAGAACGCGGGAGGTACGGTGGGGGCCGCGTTGAGAACGATTGTAAAACCGATCGCTGGAGCGAAAGTCTTGAAAGGCTAGAAAAACATTGGCTGCCCGCACTTGTTTGCACTCGTCGTGCTGACAACGGTGGAATTGTTTTGTTTTGTTTTCTTTGCTGAACATTCCGACTTTTCATGAAACGAGACGCGAACTGCTTTTGTTTTGGATACTTTCTAAGGTTCTCTTCAGAACCGACGCGAGTGACACACACACACACACACACACACACACACACACACACACACACACACACACACACACACACACACACACACACACACACACTCTCTCACGAGAGAGAGACTTTCCACATACTATAGTATGTCTATAGCCCTTATCCCCTCACAGGATAGATTTTCAGCTTTAAGGATGAAAGAAATCAAATATGTGCGTTCAGCTAGAACATAGATATGTTTTAAACACATTCACTTCCGGCTCTTTCATGAGTTGTAGGCTTTAACACGTAAACGCATCCACATCCCATCATAACATGAAGGGAATTACAAAGTAAACCCTGTCTGTATTTAAAGCCCACTCATAGTCGCTTTGAACAATATTATCCAAATGAATAGGTTTTGAGCATGTGTTCCTTATCTCTGTCTCTTTCACGTACCCATCTCTCTCTCTCTTTCCTCTCACCAAAATATGTGCTTCGCAGAGGAGTTAGCTCCCCGTCTTATTAACGACATTTGAAACTTGAGTGATCGTACTTGCCACAGTCACAGATGGATGGAGAGTTGCCTAGCATTTTCCTGCAGCGTTTTAAAATACTTTCATACATACGCTTTTGTCATATTTCTTTCTTTATTCTTTGTTTATTCATTCTTTTTACTTGTTCATTCTAAATTAATTTTGTTGCTGTTGTTTTTGCTTGATCGTTTGTTTTTGGTTTGGTTCTCATTTGTTAATTTATTCAATTTATTCATTCTGATCATCTGAATCATTTATTCTCTTTTATTTGAGAATCAATCAATCAATCAATCAATCTCTTTTAAAACAAAATATAAGCAGGTGGTAAAAGATTTTTCTGCAATGCGGAAGCACGTAAATCATGTAGAGATTTCATTAAAGGTATTAAAAAGTAATATTTCTCCTTCTTAAGGGTTATCTGTTTGACAAGCAGTTAGTTACACGTGTGCCTCTGCTGAGTGCAGCTTACGCATGAAACATCGGAACTGTAATTAAACATGCACAACTGAGTGATTTTTTAAAGAGTAAAATGGCTCGTAGGCTGGTCGAAGCTGGTATTACTCTGTAAAATGACATCCGCTCTGAAGGCACCCCTATGAATTAAGACCTTTGTGCTTGCACAAACAAGCTCCCTGCTCATTAAAGTTTTAAGCCGGTCAAGGAAGGGGCTTGTGTAGACGGCGCAGTCAACGACTGCACAATCAGTGGGTCCCTGTCGGTAGGCACAGGTCTGGTAAGGCAGAGAAACTTACAATCAGTGATAAGATCGCCCTCTTACAACACCGTCATGTCCGCTCTGAACCTCCAAGGAGGCTTAGACAAGAGAGACGAGAGACTCTTCCTCTTTCTCTGTGTGTGCGTGTGTGTAGAAACAACCTATGTGATTCTTTCTTACTTTGCAAGCGACCGAGATGTGTGTGTGTGTGTGTGTGTGCGTGCGCGCGCGCGTGCGTGCGTGCGTGCGTGCGTGAGAGAGAGAGAGTGGGGCCAGTGGGGGTAGCGAAGACATCTGCGAGGTGGAGGAAGACCACTTACGAACTTTATTGCGCGAAGTCCTTTGATGAAAAACACGTAAAATGTTTAATACACTCCCCTGCAGGATTGGGTGTTCTTATTTTTATTTTTAAAACTTGGAATGCGTTCGCCTGGACCACGGCCGCCCGGTATATGCATGTCCTTGAGGTCCCGCTTCCTTTTGCCTTGTAGTACCCCGCGTGGGTCTCAAATACCCCGCGTGGGTCTCAAATACCGCGGCCAGTCTCTGTCAGCAGGTGGCGCACTTTGTTGGCAGCGATTCACGTGCAATCCGATTGTAGCTATAAAGACGAGACGTGAATTTGGTGGGCGGTTATTTCCTGTTCAGAAATACGTGAATGGTCTCCCCTGCTGTTTAGAACGAGTTTTCATGGTTCCCTTCGGCAAAAAATTAGTCGTCGAAAGGAAATACTAAAAACGTCGATGGCAGAATGTTGAGTAACCTGCCCTTTGTTTTTGATCTTTCGTTTCGTTATTTTTCCATCCTCATGTGTTTAGAAGTATGATTTTTTTTCCCCAGAATTTTACGAAATTTGAAATCTTTACGGTGCACGCCATCGTTGTTTCAATGAAATTATTTGATTTCCCTTATTAATCTACTTTGTTTTTCAATTTCTTTACGTTTCTTTTTTTGCACCTCCTTTACTTTTCCATGTTTGTCTTACCTTTAAATAATTATATATACATGCATTGTTTAACCCTTTCCTTTAAATGGGTACTTCATTATTTCCCTCTTTCCTTCAATCCACGTGGTCCTTTATGAAGACTTTCTGTCTATTATTTTTTATGATTTCTTTAAACTCACCTCTCTTTCTTACTCGTCATCGCCGTGTTGTCCTTCAGTTTTCATTTTTAAACTCTTTCTTTTCGTAAAATTGTTCATTGTTTAGCCTACTTTGTATTTTTATGGATCTCTTAAGGCTCTTTCATTTCTTTGATTGTCTGTCATATCTATCCATCCGTCTGTCTAGTTGAACATTGTTTCTTCCCGACATGGATACTGTGTGAAATGTAAAAATTCCACCCGCCCTACTTCCTATCCAAGATCTATTTCTCTCTCTCTTATTATTAAACCCTGAAATGTGTTATCAGCTTGTCATGTGTACTAGAAGGTCGTATTGTTCATACCTAACAGGAAATTTTGTTGAAAGCGATCCGCGGGTAAGAGTGAAGGTTAAGATGAGAGAAATAGAGATTTTTCGCCTGCCGGTAGACAGTTTGTAAACATATCGGTCAAAGATCAGAAGATTGGGTCTGACTCACCTACGTTCACCTGAGATGTCGACAAGAGCTTAAGTCCATGCAGTGTTGCTTGAAGATAGATTGTATCTGCGACGAGAATGGTGCTCCCATGGCTGTTAGATAACCAGGTCTGGTTTTGCTGATGTGCTTGAGTCTAGTGACAAAACGATTTTCTCGTTTCTTTTCAGAATTAACGTAGAAACACCAACGACTATTTTTGTTTGTTTTTAATTATTAATTGGGAATTTATAGTTCGTTTTCCATGTAGTACACACGCTTATTTTATGAAAACAAACGCAAATTGCCCTGTGGTTATAGCATTTTGTTACATTTTGACAGTGCTTCTCAGTATTTGACAGGCGTGTTCTATCTTTTTGTCAATCAAGGACTCACAAGCAATGAACTTCTGTTTATTTCTCTCGTACAGACAGACTGGACACTTTGTGGGCAAAGACAAAGGATGGTGGCTGGTCCTGCCTGAAAAAAACACAAATTAATAAATAAGTCTTTGATAAAAATTACTAAAGGCGCTGTATACTTTACCATTGCCTTAATATTTCTCCGACGACTAATGACTACAAACACGCCAGTATTTTGGTCTTAAATCCTGAAATCTTGATTCATCAGAAAACGTATTTTTCGTCCTTACGGAACAGCAAGATTCCATAACGGGGTATTCGCTTATGAGTATCTCTGTCGGGTGTCTTCATGAACAGCCTTGCTCGCGACTCCGGGTGCCGAGGGTATGGTAGGACACATTAAGCAACTAGGGCTGTAAAACTGCCTGTAGACTGAGCGGTGGTACGAATTAGTTTTATCGGAGTTCGACAAGGGGCCACTTAAGGGCTTGCTTGTACACTGTAATGTCTCGCTCATTTCCCAAATCTCTTCACGTTTGGTGGTAAGACAACGTCCTTACTTGCTCCTTCCTGGCCATTTTTTAAATCGTTTTCCTACATAGTTGTATTCAGCTACAATGCTTATTGTTAGTTTTCTTTCATCATCATCATCATCATCATCATCATCATCATCATCATCATCATCATCATCATCATCATCATCATCATCATCATCATCCAAGTACCAGCAGTATGGGGATTTTGTGTGGGGTGGTGGGTGGGGGGAAACCGATGAGCAGGAGACTGCGTCATCATGAAAGTTTTTCAAAAGAAAAAGCGACATTTGGTACCAGTAACTACCGCTTATCTGAGGTACGTCGTCAGTACCAGTAATGCGACGAACGTCCGCAGTACCGATCATCTGATGAATGTCAGCAATCCCAGTCGCCCGAGGAACGTCAGCAGTACCTCATCCCGACAGGTTGTCATAGACATTCTTTCCGTACCCTCTGTTCGAAATGTTCCCCTTCATTGCACGCGCCTTTCGTGACTGCTAAAGCGAGATGTTCTTTTTCTCGTCGATATTACGATTCTCACTTTCTGGTCGTCGGAGATCATTAAACAAACCTCGGAGTCCATTAAACAAACGTTCTTCTTGTCCTGTCAGGCATCATCATCATCATCGCAGTGCCTCATCGAGAAACTTTAGCGCAAGAGCATGAAAGACCTCGCGCCCGGTAAATTGCTTTTGCATCGCCTTGCGTCTGGTACTCTGGTCCTACAGCGGCTGCACCGGGGATGCGGGAGTGGGAGTGTGTGTATTTTGGGTGTGTGGTGGTGGTGGGGGGTGGGTGGGAGAAGGGTTTCGTTTTCAAACACGGAATTGCAGGCGATTAGTTTTGCTACTTTGACGATGGGATGAAAAGGAGCCGAATATGAGAGCTTGTCAATCCGGGCTTTCGTCAAGCAAGGAGTTTGTTTCACCTTTCTGTCGGCCTCGCCTTGAGTGTTTGCGCACTTGCGGCGAGGCATCCTCATGCAGGCGTTCCTTTATCTCCAGCAGCAGCACCAGGAGCAAGTGGAGTCAATCCTGGGTAAGCCCGACCGAACACTTCACGGAATACGACATGACACGGGATAGTATCGTGTGACCCATGGCTTGCCCCATAGCTTCCAGTTATTTTCCAGCCTAATGACAGGGCCTGCAAGCAAAACAACAACAATGATAATAATAGTAATGACGATACTAAAAATAAGTATATGAATTTTCTTTCTTCTAGCAATATGACTTTAAACAGATGGCTTTTGTCGTCAATGTTAAGTTAGAAATTAAAGAAACTGAACTGTTTTTCATTTAAAAAAATCACATGATCAACAAATAAAATTTCATGAAAGTGTTACCAGAAGTAACCGCCAGTAAGCCACAAACTTTTCTTACGTATTGCTTTTTTTCTCTCTCTTTCTCGGTTCCCCGCAACTCTCTAATTCCTCCCCTTCTCTCGCATGCAACTCCTTTCAAACATCAGGAACCTGACAGATCATAAAATCCTATTTGTCGACTCCATGTTGTAAGTAAAATTACGCAAAGATGAGCACTCGCGTGCACACACACACACACACACACACACACACACACACACACACACACACACACACACACACACACACACACACACACACAACTTCCAGTAACACTACTGCTTCACCATCTGGCATCACTTCCATTACCTGGGCGTACAGACTGTCACTTCTTCTGATTATATATTTGCTGTAAGGTTAATTAGAAGTGCATTTGCGAGTTTCGCTCTGTTTAATTTTCTAATGGCGGGATATTTCCAGGAGTTACTAAAATTAAGGTTCAGTGTCATATTCACTTCCATCTCCTCACTATACCTCACTCCCTCATCTTTGTATAGACAAAATCAAAAAATATTTTTTAGTTCTTTAAGGGACCTTCTCTTTCTTTATTTGTTTGTTTGTTTGTTTGTTTGTTTCTTTCTTTCTTTCTTTCTTTCTTAGACCCAATTAAAATAATTTGTTCTTTTAACCTTCTTATAAATTATTAATCATTCCTTTCTCCTCACTCTTGCCTCTTATTAGATTGCTCGGTTCCTATCATCTTACTTTTTACTTCTGTCGTGAACTGATAGAGTTTCTCTAGCAGAGAGGAGCGTCCTTGGTCTTGAGCAAACACCCCTACGCACTCCAAGACCCATGTGTTAACCCTATTATGTCCAGTTTAGAAAACGCTATTGTTAAATTTCGACCTTAGTGGAGGTGATTGCAAGACACGTTGAGCCACTTACATGTCATACAGCCACTAAAGTACTGGCCCTCTCATATTATATCACTGTTAACGTAGAGGCCATCACTGCCGAGAATGACAAAAGCCTATTATCATTCATGTCTTACTCCCCCTAGTCACCCCAGGGACTGGAATATAAAGTGAAGTATTCCCATTTTGACGAAGAGGTATACATCTTTAAGTCCTTGTTTTCTCTGTCGTAATTCCCCCCAAACACGTAATCAAAAAGAAAACCCTGCAATCTCGGTTCAGTGGCAAATTAAACAACACTGATGTTTTGGTCATAGCCGCAATTTCTGTAATTTTGATAACTTCTCGTAGTGATTACGGAAAACCCCTGAAGGTAAACAAAGCTGAATATGAATTAAACCTCATTTCACTCGACGGGGGTGGGGAGAGTTCCGTATACCTTCAGTCACTACTGAGTTCCCTGAACAAAATTATTTTTTTTTTGGGGGGGGGGGGAAGTTAGTGGGTGGTAGGTTAATATGAAAGGACCCCTCCCTCTTTTGTTTTACTTGGTGTTGTATGCTGCAGTACTGAGTTCAGAAACTCTTTCTCGACAAGTCCAGGGCGGACGAGTAATAACTAGTGGGAGAAGCGGTTGAAGTTTTGTCTAATCATAGTGTAGAGAGTTACGCACCTTGTGGAATTCTCCAGACAAGGAGTGGGCTGCGATTGTAACTAAGTGCCTGGTTCGCGCCAACTTCACTGCCAGAGCCGCCGCCATGATCTGCTCGATAATTAGGAGTTACTTGATCTCGCATGTCTGCCTGTGCGTTGATAGCAGGATTTTTTTTTTTAAGAAATGAAAAAAAAATTCCGCAAACTGCAAAAAGTGGATGATAGTGCGTGGCTGATTTGTGTCTTTGCTTCCAGCAATTTGCAGCTACGGCTATTTTCCTTTCAAAATTGTGTTTCGGTGATAACATGTACTGCGCAAAAAAACAAAACAAAACAAAAAAAAAAACAAAAAAAAACCAACAACAAACAAACAAAAAGATCTTTCAAAAATCAATCTTTCTTTCTCTGTTCCTTGTTCTCTCTCTCTCTTTCTTTGGTTTATCTCCTCTTTCATTCTCTTTTTTTTCCCTTGAACTTTCCCCCTTATAGTTACACCTCCCTCCTTTCTCTGCGTTCACTCTTCCTCCCCGCCACTTTTTGTTTAGTGTATACAGACGCGTCTACTGTGGAGACAGAGGTCTGGTGTGCTAAGGTAGCTGCACCCCTCACCTCGTCTGACTACTATCCCGCGTAACCAAGCCATTGCACAGGTGTGTGTGTGTGTGTGTGTGTGTGTGTGTGTGTGTGTGTGTGTGTGTGTGTGTGTGTGTGTGTGTGTGTGTGAGTGATCGTTTTTGCTTCTGTTGTCCTACCGCCCATTCCGTCAAATAGCGGTGGGTCTTTTAACGATTTCAACATTAACGACGGTGCTTCCATCATCATCAATGTTATTGTAATAGTATTGTTAAGAAGATCCCAGAATTAACACACACACACACACACACACACACACACACACACACACACACACACACACACCTGTAGGAGCATGTGCGTGAGCAGAGTTTACTCCAGTCAACTACCAGAGCGCGTGGCGGTAATTTTCCATAAAGTGAAGTGGATGAATGGCAGCAGACAGATCTACCTCACATCAGTGAGTGTGTTCATTACGGTGTGCTAAGCATCCCCTTTTACCTTCTAGCTTTTTCCTCGGCACGGGCAGGTGCATGCAATGAAGCATGAAACTTTTCCCGCAACACATAAAAGTCGCCGTCTTTCATGTTTGCGATTACATCCTTATTTTTTTTTTCCTTTTCGTCAAATCAAAATGATTTCGCACGAAGTGTTTTTTTGTGAAGGCTGTACATACATTTTAATTTGGTTCTTTTGGCAAGAGCTGCTTGGTTTCTTGACGGGGACAGACTGATCCCTCGATTTACAAATCCCCCGACTCATGGTATAACGAACTCGTTTTATTACTACAAAAATTTATGGACGGATGAGAACCGTTCAAAACCATTCATTCTCTGGACACGGTAGATAAATTTGTCACAATACGGCGCTAACACGGGTCTGTTATTGGAAAAATGTAATACCAGCAAAACACGGTCTCCAATTTTTGAAATGGTTAATTGTAACTGGTGTGTAAAATGCCTTGCAATGCCTGTACAACAAGAACTGATAGTTTAGCTAGTCTTTTAAATTACTTTATTATTTTTTCCCTGTTTTCTTCCTCTGTTGTTTGTGTGTCGGTGTTGGATCTGAAACGATTCAGGGATTCACACTATATCCTTAGAGATTTTTTTCTGAAAAAATATTATTTTTGTAAATCAAAACATGGGGTGTATATGTCGCTATAGTTTGTCAAGTATACAAAAGCAGCTATCCATTAGCCACTGCAGTATACAAAATAAATAGCGAAGCATTCACCCAAACCCTTCTCTGATCACCTGATCTCGATGTCAGTGTCTTCAATGTCGCGGTCATCGCATGAACTACCCCATCCCCCACCTTTCTCAAGACTGATTAATTACCCTCCGATGGAATGGATTACCCGCCGTTTGGTATGGGCAGTACGAGTACTTGAACATTAATATCTGTATACGCGGAGTGCCAGACTGGACCAGCGTGGATCGAAAACGATGTGAAGACGCCATCTTTTTCAACAGAAATCGTTCTATAAATTTTCGGTTAACTGTAGAATTCTATCAACAGTAGACAAATCTGCTTTTTTTGACCCAGGCATTTCACATGCATCTAGTACTTTACGCTAAGCGCTCGGAAAATTCAACTAGTCAGCGCTTTTCGGACGAAATAATTTACAGTTTGACACTGATGAAGCTTGCGGCACACAAAGACCAACTCGTGGGTCACAGCTGTCCACAGATACGCCTAATCAACATAGTTCCCGGCATTCTCACAGGCTGAAATCTTGACAACGTAAGCGTATTCAAGTACAATTCTGACGTCATTGTTGTTGACCTCTTTCTTTACGTGGTAACGTTTGTAGGTGTGTACGTCGAGAAAGACAAGATAATATTCACAAGGGAATACTGTGAGAAACAGTACCTTGCACTGAACTTGGCACATGCATTAGGAAAAGGATTTCAACAGTGAAGAGCTTTTTGTGATTTTACCTCATCAATATTCACAAAACTCGCTTATAGATTTGATGTAATATTGAACAGACTAATGTAACAGCTTTATAATCAATTTTACAATTAGTTTCGTAATTTGATTAGTCTGATAATTACTTGAGATTGAATAATAATGATGATGACATGAAAAAACAGCATCAAAAATAACAATGATGATGATGATGATGATTTGACGTCAAATTTGGAAAAAAGTTCTTAAAAAGTAATTATAATAAAAATTACCACCCACAATTATTGTAATAAAATATTGTGTGACAGCAATGCAATATTATGAAAAAAATTTTCACTGTAGAACACGTCTCTTACGTTACTAATTCGAGTTGCAGACCGTCACGTGACATGTTTTGAGATTAGTCACCTCCACTGCGAGAGCAAGAAGCGTTGGCCTTATCAGCTACCATATAAGATTGGTAACGCTCCATTACTCGCGCCAGCAGTACACAAGGTGCAATTAACGATTACCACTAGGGCTACCACTGCTGGGTGTAATCTCGTACAGACCGTCGGGGCTCAGCGAGAACGCGCATGCGTGTGAGGTCCGCCTTGTGGCGTGACAAACCTAAGAGGCTCTTGACGTTGAAAAGTCGTGAACAAGATCGGCTCCTGCACGAGAGCCACCTCACACCGCTACACGATACTGTGTGCATAATCTCCCCTTACTCAACAGTGGCGCCCCTTTTTTCACTGGCCATGTTGTGACGACGGGGAAAGGGGCTCAGACATTTTTCTCGGAGAAAGCCTGTGTAGAGTGCTAAGTACACTAGACGCTGAACACGTCTGGAGTGCTCCGAAAAGCCCATAAAAGAGTTTTTGGGGCGGTCTTACCCTGGGGTTTTCTTTCTCTTTTTTTGCACCGCTTCCTAAACACACAACTAACATCATCCTATGTAAAGGTAGAACTAGTTCCCTGAGGTGTGAGAGACCTCACTTTTCTCGAAACCAGCTTTTGTGAATGCGGCGCTCATCTCTTCTCCCTGGCTGCTTTACCTTATCCAAACCTCTAGCGAGTCAGGTACCCACTCTAAAATATGACTCACCTGGTATACTTCGTCACACGGGTATCGAACCGTCTAGTGTGTGAGCTTTCAGGTTCAGCCGCCCATCCTCTAGCCACTATATGCTTTCAGTTCCAGAAAGGAAAAAGGGAAGAGACTTTCTCCCGTTGTACTTGCATATTAACCTCCCCCGCCCCTCAGCTTTTTGTCACGTTTTATTATTTATAACGAATATTAATGACAACTGCAATAATAATAATAATAATAATAATAATAATAATAATAATAGCTTAACTTGAGATTGTATTTGCTTTGAAAATATTTCTGACGTATAATTACAAGCTGTAACCAGTTTATAATGTCCGCAGCGCACTTCCTCCAGCTGACCAAGGTCCTTGAATGGGGGTGAGGGAGTTGACATCTGAAGAGGGTTTTGGAAGGAAACACAGTAAGGGAGAGATGGGGTGGGACCGGGTAAAGTTAGTCTTGAAAAAAGTTCGATCTCTAATTCCTCAGTCCCCAAAGAGGGTTACTTGACTACTTTTACCTTTACAGACTGCAGACAAATCAAGTAGGGCTCAGCTGCTCGCGGGTAGGAGGTAATGTAAAATATTTCTTGTCTTGCAGCTGCCTTGATCATTGACACACCTCTCTCGAATCTTTCCTTTTTCTGTCAGTAATCTTGATATTTATATCGCCTCTCCACACCTTCAAGGGTTAAAGCGCTTTACAAAACAACAAAAACAAATGATGATGATGATGATGATGATGATGATGATGATGATGATGATGATGACGTCTAGGGAAAAAAAGGTTATCAGTTTTGAAACCGATCATGATGACTGTTTAGTGGAGAAAATTTCTGGAGCACGAGGCAGGGTAACACACTTCTCAACGGGAGTCCTATCGACATCCGGAACACGCACCAATCCGAAACTTAAATGCTGAGCTGAAAATGTAGCGACGAAGCAGATGAGAAAATGTGAAGAGAAGAGTGCATGGTCTGTAGATCCGGTGCAAAGAGTTTAAGTGCAAAAGAATGGAGAGAAGTAACCCCATCAAGGGAAATAACTTTGGACAAGATGTCCCCACCCCCACATCTCCCCGTTCCTGTCCGTCCTCTTCTCTTTTTGTGCGGAACTTTTAATAACTTGAAGTAGCTAGTAGTTATTTCACGCTTCAGACATCATTTTTCACAAGCTGAAGACGGCTTTGATGTCTCCACTAGGCCATACCCTTGTGACGACATCGCGCTGGCGGGGCGTGCATGCGCAGTGGCCACGGAAGGACGATTACCGCCCTTTGCTCTCTGCTTGTCTTGTAGCCACCTTCCCTTCCCAACATTCGTCGACAAAAGAATGACTGACCACGGTCACTGGGCATGACGTCACGTTTAACTATGATGACAGGTCTTACCGAAGGCAGAGAAAGGTCCTTGTCCTCAGCGCGCGCCCGCCCGCTCACACACACACACACACACACACACACACACACACACACACACACACACACACACACACACACACACACACACACACACACACACACACACACACACACAGAGGGTTAGTATAAAAACTTGAGAGGAAAAGGAAAGAAAGTAACGAGCTACTCTAGTCCAAACAGAAGTGTACTGAACACATCTTCACTTCTCTGGAAATTTTATTTCTTAAGCCTTTGCCGTGCACGATTAAGAAATTGTAACCAGTTGTTAGTGTAAAAAACAAAAATCAAGCAATCAACCAACGTATTTCTCTGCTTGCTTTAAGGACAGTTAAAGTCCCATTTTGGTTGTTTTATTGATGTCCATTGCAAACTATAATAAATTAAAATACACTTTTTTCGTGAAGAAGAATTTTTCTGGCGTTTGGGAGGAATCACGATCGCCCGCTGGACAATCGTTCTATATTCCAGCATTGTCACCCCCGGTGCGCCTCTCACGTGTGACGTGTGTCACTCTTTCAACAAATATCGTCTAGACTAGGGGTGGATAATTTTTCCCATAATACAGTGACCAGTCTTGCAAACTTTTTTTTTCTCGTATTTTCTGCTTTGTGACTGTCTTTGCCTTTCTAACTAGCACGGGTAACATAAGGGAGGTTCCGGGGATATGTCACATATGTGTTGTATCAAAGCGACCGCGCTCTCTCTCTCTCACACGCACGCACACATACACACGCACACCCTATTCATCTTCCATGCGTCATCACTCGTATTTTGAGAGCACATGAAATATCCCTACACCGTAAGTCACGTCATATGGGCCAGTTCTGCTCACCGACAGCGTGCATCAGATTACACAGGTTGCCGGAGCACGTGACCCGTGCACGTGATCCTCACAGGCGGCGGGTGGTTCAAGCCACAGCGGCCGCCCTGAATGGCCGCTGATATAGGGTCGCAAGAAAAACAAGTGCTAGATACGGTCTTTGTGTTGTCCTCGGCTCTCCGGCACGGAGAAAGCAGAAAAAGGCTCGGGCGATAGCCACGCCAAAGGGAGAGAAGCCCCGTTGACGCATCTCGCCGGTATCACTGCATTGTGCACGCCCTTCCGCACACGGGGGCCCCCGCTGCGAGGCTATCGGGTGAGATCGTTATCTGGGTTTGTTTTTTCTATATTTTACAACAGGGGGGGGGAGCATGTGTGGCGAAAAATCGTTCTGTCAATACGGGTGGCGGGGGAGAAGAAGCGGGTAGGGTCTAGCGAAGGAAGAATGTAAGGAGACACCCAAAAGTGATGTTCGGCCGAGTTACGTTGTAAGACCGGGCAGGAGACGAGCAGGCCCGCTTGTTCCTGTGAGCGACCTCGCGTCGTCTGTTGGATTAGAAGGATGCTCGGCAGTGCCCCTCACCTCCTGCTGCGGGCCATCCTGTACGTATACTTTTTTTTTAAAAACATGGCTTGCAAAACAATCTATTTTCCATTCTTGTTCGTTCGTTTGTTCCCCCCTTTTTTTTACGCAGTTCTGTGTGTGTGTGTGAGAGAGAGAGAGAGAGATGAGCGCGCGTTTGTGAGTGAATGAGTAGACATTCGTTCGTTCGTGTTGATACCATGTCTGTGAGTTCATGAGAATATCTGGAATCGCGTGTATGTTTGCTCTCTGTCAACATCATCCACCCCTATCTTTATCTTTCACTCTCTTTCTCTCTATCTCTCTACTCGTGCGTTCGCTCACGTGTGTATTTGTATGTTCTGCATGTGTGGGCAGGTTTGCTTTTCGGTAAATTCCTTATACATCTGCACTTCTGACCTTTACACTAGCTATTAACACGATAACTTTCATTCCAGCAAGAGTCATTGGTCAGTACCCGACACACAAATCCTCCTAACCTGCCTTACAACTTTAACTGATCAGATTTATCAGCTATTCTTCGTGATTTCTACAGGTTTTGTTTACCTCCGCTGCTGCATATTTGTGAAATTAAATTAAAGAAAGACGATTTATATCCTAGATGCTTACTCAGTGTGGATCATCTTCCTTGGCGAGGGAAGGGGGGAATTAGTTGACCACTTGCTGAACGTTCAACTGTGCAGTGACTCGAAAAGTTCAAAAGACTTTATCAGTCATGAAGAATCTTACATAGTTTTACTATTGAGCCGCAATATTATTGTACTTTAAGAATTATTCATGAAAGTAACTCGTCTTAGAAGACATATTTCTCTGATGCTGCTACACGTAAGGTATTTAACGTGTTTCTTTTATGTTTTCTTCTATTTCTCCAGCCAACATTCTTCCTCGGTGAAATAAGAAAACTACCCCCCCCCGACACACGCACGCACGCATACACACTCTCTTTTCTCTAACATACACACGACACCCCACACCCCCATCTAGGAAGGGTCCAAACACTGATAATGAAGTGCTCCCCACCTTATAATTTGAGGACATCAAAAGAACCGGTAGGTGGCGCTCTTCCCTTCCGCTGCCAGTGATTGGCTACTTTGATGAGCACCTGCCTGAAATTGTTACCAATTTGCCACTTTAAATCCACGGCAAAGTCTGAAAAATGTTTGATCCCAAAGCTTACATCAAAAAGTTTTTCGCTTTTTTGCCTCTCCTCCTGGCATCTACATTTCTCGGCAGCACTTGTTGTCATGCCCATTAATGAGTTGATAGACGGCCTCGCGGTGGAGTATCCCCATAATACAATTTCCGCCAGACTGCACTTCAAGGATCAGTCATTAAGACTAATGTCACCAATGTTGGTAGAAGAAAAACGTGGTGCGCATTATTTGAAGGATAGGGGTTGAGGTAGGGTGGGGGGCGAGCGCCTGTCGTCGTATGATGTGAACATTGACATAGCCATCAGTATAGTTTTATACTTACTGACCTTTCCTAGCCTCACCCGTGTGATTTGGTGCTTATCGCTTGCAGATTTTCTCCAGTGTTTATTTCTATTTTCTCTTCTTTAACTATACTTTCTTACTTTTCTTTGTAATAATCTAAAGAAACATTTGTTTGTGTCCAGCAGGTGTAACCTCATACTTTTTTCAAGTAGTTTCCAACGATTTTAATTTAATTTATTCTCAGTTGTCAGTGCCTTTAAATGACTACTTATTAAATATTAATTCTGGTACTTCATCTTCTTTGACCTGTTCTGTGTGTTTATGACCCTTCACCCTCAGAGTGACGCATTTTCATTCTGATTTTTGTTTGGCGTGGACTATACTCCAGGCAAATCTCTTATCACCAACTTTCACACGCGTTAAGATACACCCTCGACTCGTTATCTCGCCAACCCCGCCTCTCGCCGCACATTGTGGGACGACAAATTTTCCCCACCTCATTATAGATCATACACCCTCCTTATGTCGCCGCCCTTTTGTTATTGTTATTGTTGTTGTTGTTGTTGTTGATTTTGTAAGGGAAAGTGCTTCCACCTCTCACCCAACATTTGTGTTAGACGGACGGTTAGGATTGTTTTTTTGATGCAATGTCACTGGCTTATGATTGTTTCTTGAAGAAATATCACTGGCTTATGGTTGTTTCTTGAGGCAATGTCCCTAACTTATGGTTGTTTCTTGAAGAAATATCCCTGGCTTGTGATTGTTTCTCGAAGCAATGTCACTGGATTGTAAAGTTTCGATATCAACCTGTATATTATTCCCTCTTTCCCCCTTTCTTACTACCTAATTATCACTGTTTCTTTTCCATTCTGCCAATCATAATACATTTTCATGATTGCTAACTAGAGAGCGAATTTATCTGTATTCAGTATAATAAAATATAACCATATCGAAAACAAATTTACCACGTGACTTGTATAGACAATGTTAGTTCCGCCCACTGATTTTATTTGCCCTTGCAAGCAATATATGAACGAAAAAACATCAGAAATATAAAATAGGGCGGTACTTGAATCACAAAGAAGATATATAACAAAGGAAGACTTACAGAGAAAAGTTTTGCGGGTCGTCAATGTAGTTCGTCTTATTTTGACAAAACTTAAACGCCCGACCAAAAATTAGAGTGGTCCTCCGGCTAGCTACCAAAGGGGCAGTGATGTCCAGTGCATGGCACGTGTAATCCATCTGTTAGTTGCCATACATTTCCACTAATAAAGCGAGCGCTCGCCTCAGTCATACATGGAAAACATAACAATGAAACGACTCTCGTATGATAAATGAATAAAAATGGAGATTTTATTCTAATTGTAATATATATATTTTTTATATACACATATATTGTGGGTTCAGTGTTTGTATTTTATTACTTGTCTGCATAGTTGTTCCTCCTTCCGTCCTTTGTATGCTGTCCATGTCTTCTTCGTATCTCCTTAGAGCATCCTCCTTCGTGAGCGTGATTAAACGCTATATATCACACATTTAATAATAATAATAATAATAATAATAAAATCATCATCATCATCATCATCATCATCATCATCATCATTGCGATGGCGCCAATAGAGAAAGAGCAGGCTGAAAAATCCTTTAGTAATGTTTTCGTCGTGATATTTTTTATAAAAGAGGCGTTTTCTACGATAAATCTTATTTCTAATTAAATCCACATAGGTAACATACATGGGGAGACGGGAATTCACGGAAAGACAGAAACAGTGGGCAGCAGACAGACATATTCGCAGACGGAATGAGAGTAGCATGGTGTTGATGTTTTAAGTATTTCGTTGATCGCGTTGATGTAGAGGGTGAGAAGTGTACTCAGACTAATATGTAACAAGAAAAGGTTTTCAGACTAGCTTGAGACAAAATTCTTTCTCACTCTCTGCCACACACATAGACACATGCACATATTCACCCACATACACACGCGCACACGCACACGCACAGACACAAACACGAATGCGGACAAACACACGCACATAGAAACACACACACGCACACAAACACAGGCATGCATAAGCTCACATAAACACATACACGCATGCATAAGCGCACATAAACACATACACGCATGCACATAAACACGCACACACACATACATGCACATACGCACGCGCGCTCGCTCATTGAACTGTAGAACTGTGTCTAAGGCCATATGCTGAGTTTAAAAAAAACCCACGACTTTCCTATCCCATGGAAGGTATGCTGATGATAGAATTAAAGGCGTGTGTGCACGTCAGATGATGTCGTTTTCCCGACACTGTGTATACTTTTGTCTCCTCTGGAATCTCAGGCGTCTACCACCCACAGTGCACAAGATGGCCCTGGCTTGTCTAGCTTGTCTACTGCGCCTCAAGAGTTCATTCATTTCAAGCATTCAGCCCCTAACCCTGAGAGGCTGAGCTCCTTTGTCCTCTGCCGATTATTTTGATTTCTTGAGAAGTGTGATTGTTTACCGCCGTGTTTGTTCCAAACTGAGTGTGCTGTGTGTCTTATTTTCATTTTGAAATGTGTCTTAGTTGATAAGAATGCTTTCAGCCAGCGCTCTTTCCCCGATTTTCATGTCACCTGTCTTCCTTCTTGCATATTGTTTGTCTTGATTTCAGATTGACTGAATGTTTTGTTGACTTGCTTTTGTTACATTATTTTGTTACTTTTTTAGGGGAACGCTTTTCTGTTGATTGTGTTTTTAGTTTTCTTTAATCAGTAACCCCCTTCCCTACGGGCCTCTTTCCACTGATCATTTTAGTGTTCGCGTTTGCTATTTTGCGGTGACTAATGGCGACTGGCAATTTATCTAAAGAAAGTACGTCTTTATATCGTCTCTTCAACTGTAAGCCTTATGCATCCGTCGTTGAGACACTTTTACACTTTGACCTTTACAGTTATTCTCAGCTTACGGGTACTCAGTTGCACTGAAACGCCTTCGCTGCTACAGCGCTGGTTGTGGAAAGCAACGTCCTCTTCAGAAACCTAACGCTGCTCTTTCTGCTCCTGCTGTTTTCCATTCCAAGGTATCTAACAAATGTTTTTTACACCAGACTGTGTCAGTGTTTGTCACTATTCGTTCTCGCAGCTAGACAAGCAACCGATCTACTGGTCAGGGCAGTTCGAATCTAGTTTTATTTGATTGGTCCAAAGATCATGCAGCGCAGTTGCTGCATCATGTCCAGAATCCGCCTTCTGTCTTGAGCTGGTGTCGTCGTGGTGTCGTACATGTCGTGTCTCCCAGACCAGACGGGTAGCTCGTGGCCGTTGTGGGTATAAAGGTTCTAATTTTCTCTCAGTACTCGATGGTGCAGGTTCTAATCTGAAGATTCTGTAGTTAAATGCACTGTCTTGTCGAAACAAAACTGTCGAGATGGCTAACCTTGTTAATTAGGGATTACGACCTGGCCTCCTTAAGTGAAACATGGTTTGTGCCTTCTGGCGATGAATGGGTGAGCTGTCACCGTCAGGATATGCCCTGCATTTTGGTGCAACACACGTCTGGTGGTGGAGAAGGCCTGATGCTGTTTACTCTGCTGACTAGGTTCCTGTTACCAGTGGCGCTCCTGAACAACACATTGCTTGTGATAATCTAGTTGTTGTTGACTCATTGACCGATCCCTCTGTGTCTGTTGTTAAGAAAATGTTGACGACCTTTCACCTTCAACAACCTGTGCATGTCCCCAGCCAAGGGGACACATTGCACTGGGCTATCACACATCACACAGTCCTTCGCTCGTCTGTGCTCTCTCTTATTGAGCGAGTCTGGCGGCAAATTGTTGTCTATCGTCAGTATTTTACTCGGTGTAAAACTGGAGTGACTCGAGTACATGAGGCCAACTATTATTAAGGCTGCTTCCACCCGTGAAATTTGCCAGCTAAATGTCCAGATAATCGGTGATGATGTGTGTACCGCGCTGCTGTATTCAAGTTTTCCTTCTGCACATGCGCAGTCATTCTACGGGTTTAGTTTGGTCAAGGTCGAAAAAATTCGCACCGGGTCTTAATGTTCTTGCTCAGCCTACAGCTACTGTAAAGGCAGCCAACAGGTCTGCTGATGCTTCATTAGATTTCTGTTGAGTAAATTAGGTCTATTGCTACTGCAAACACCCAGAAAATTCTGTTCTCGATTCTGTTCCCTCTAGCCTTCTCTTCCAATGTCCAGACGAGGTTCTACCAACAATTACATCTTTTTTGAATATTTGAATATTTATAGTGATTGACTATCTTGAGTGTATGCACAAGTGTGTGTGTGTGTGTGTGTGTGTGTGTGTGTGTGTGTGTGTGTGCGCGCGCAGTCCTTTTGTTATAAAATGGATTAGAGTGTATATGACAAGATTTTTCAAAAGACTAATTTTGTGCGTGTGTTTCTTTGATTCTCTCTCTCTCTGCGTGTGCGTGCGATTCTGTGTGCACGTGCGGACAGACGTGCGCCTGTTTGAATTTTCCTTTTGATGTGCATGGTTTAGTGTGGATAAAACATATATGTACTAAGCATGCAAAATATTTTTATTAAGATTGAGGGCATCTGTTTCTACCAAAATTATCTTATCGTCTCCTTTTTCCTCATTCTGTGGCTCACCACATCGCTGACATATTTTAATTTCTATGCATGAAGAGGTTTCTGAAACCTTTCTAACCTTATTTTGTTTTTCATCTTCATGAAACAGAACTGGTGATCCCTTTTTTCCGACTGAAATACCTGTCAATCCTAAGGAACCGCCAATATATTTTTTTTAAGCTTACCTTAGCTTGGAACATTAATACCTATAAAGTAACACCTTTGTGAAACACCATTAATATGTTTCCATTCTTTATTCTTAGCTTCATACTTTCTCTGGTATTTTTGTATGTGTATAAATATTTTTCAGAAAAGAATTACTGTATTCCTCTGGATTATGCCATCTCGTATTGCAATTAAAGTCGTCTTCGTTTGTACAGCTGATCACACAACATCTCAGAAAAAACGAACTGCACGTAGAGGCCAATGAGATATCAAAACTATTCTGTAACTATTGGAGGAGTTATTTTATTGTTTACAGCCGAGGGTATAATTAAAATCGACAATGTTTCAGAAAAAGAGGCCAAGGCCCTGTTTACTGCCATGTCATAAAGTAGATTAGCTCTTACATCAACGCCTCATAAACAAGAGTTAGAAACTTCATGCCCTTGTTAGAATTTGGTTCAATCCGCGTATGGTTTTCGCTGGAAATAATAAGGTTAAAGGACATTCTGCTACAGCTAATGACAGCTAGCTATACGCTTTGCTATCCTATTAGCGAATTTGAGCTTAGATTTAGGTGTGACTTGAGATAACCTTTCAATAAGCTTTTATTTATTTATTTATTTATTTACCGTACTTTAACAATGTGCGGAAATTCTGCTTTGATTGCAAGCTGTGAGTCTTGAGTCTGACATTTTACCAAACGTAAAATATCTTGTATATATTGTTGTATTTACTGATGTTTAATGTTTTGTTGTGCATGTATATTGTATACTGTTGTACGTTTATTTATTGTACATACATATATTGCTGCTTATGTATATAGTACCATAATGTACTGTTGTGCACTTACGTAATGTTTACATACATATGATCATACAAGCATATAGTGTTGTACATAGTACTGTATATGTGTTTATTGTTGTACACGTTACATTGCTGTACTTTCATGTTTTGTACATGTATTCATGTATTAAGGTGTCAAAGCAGTGTACACTTTATTATGTGGATGTGTGGACTAGTCTGCTGCTCTGTGTAGGGTGTTAGAGTGCAGTGTGTGTGTGTGCGTGCATGTGTGTGCATGTATGTACGCATGTGTGTATGTGCGTGTGTGTGTGTTTGTGTGTGTGTGTGTGTTTGTGTGTGTGTGGGGTGTGTGTGTGTGTGCATGTGTGCGTGTGTGTGTGTGTGTGTGTGTGTGTGTGTGTGGGGGGGTGTTCGTTACGAGAGTAACACTGCAGGGGATATTTTATAGCGCTTTTGGTGAAAGTCTCTCGTCTAACAAATTAAGCGCTAACGAAATTAGCGTATTCACAGGCCGCTCTTAGCCAGGCCCTCCATTTGCTTTCTACCCTGTCCTCGCCTTCGCTCTCACAAAAGACGGTGCCAGTGCCCGGAAATGACGAGCGTGCAGCATTGTGAGCGATCCCCCTGTAGACGAGTGTTGACAACCTGACGTAAAACACTTAATTGAGTGATAACCTTTGTCCACGTGACCTGGCGGTAAGCCTCGCTCAGAACTGATCAATAAAGGATCAGTTGTAGTGGGATGACGTGGCTCAAGATCGGGAATGTAACTATGGGTGGATTTAACTGTCTGTCTGTCTTTTATTTGGCTGTGTGTCTGTCTACTTGTCGTGATGACTGGGTGTTTATCAGGCGATTATGCTGCCAACTTTTCTCCATCAATTACTATCATCACTCCTTACTCCTTCTGTATCTCTTTGTGATTGCCTTTCGCTGTTATCTATCTATCTATCTATCTATCTATCTATCTATCTATCTATC
Source organism: Marisa cornuarietis (assembly GCA_004794655.1). Lineage (NCBI taxonomy): Eukaryota > Metazoa > Mollusca > Gastropoda > Architaenioglossa > Ampullariidae > Marisa > Marisa cornuarietis. The sequence continues at coordinate 131,830 of SMMW01000651.1, forward strand.
TATCTATCTATCTATCTATCTATCTATCTATCTATCTATCTATCTATCTATCTATCTATCATAACCTCCGTCTCACCCACTTTTCCATCGCCCTCTCACCGTAAGTTCTGCAACGTGTATAATCAAAACTTCAATAAATACAGTCAATCGTTGTTGTTTGTTAATGTTTACACCTCCTAATTATTTGTTCCTGGCATCTCCGTTAAAAATGTCTCATCTTCAAGCAATGCATTGTTAATCTTCATGTAATGTTTTGTTCGTGTTTTCTACAATTGACATCGTATTCGTTATCATAATATAGTTAATCTATTAAAGCTTCTTACAGCAGAACAATCTCAGACCAACATAAAAGCTATAATTTGTTTCTACTTTCTAATGCTTTTGATAGCACCATAAGTGGTATTGCCCAGGATGTGGCTATAAACCTTAATTAGATATGCGTACCTTTATTAAAACTAAAGATAGCATCAAGCTGCAGCAATTAAAAGTTCTTAAATGCTTGCGTCAAATTGTCTCCCTTTCCGTTTGAACAATGAGCGGCTAATGCACAAACCAACATATAAACATACATAGCTCCGCGGACGCACGCACTCACGCTCTCTCTCACACACACATACGCGCGGTCGCGTGCACACACACACACACACACCGTGTTTCTATCTGCCTCTCCGTCTTGCACTAATATATATACTTAGAAAAAAGTTCAAAAATAATTGTGATTGGTGACTAGGTGGTTGTATGCAAATGACAGAGGAGAGAAAGCCCTTCGAGTTGCGGGGCGATGATGATGATGTCTTAATGCGTGCTCAGAGAATAATAAACTGTCAAAGTTACCAGTTACAATTTTCGGTCGACAAGCCGCACTGCTAGTAACGGGTAGGGACAGATGGGTGCGAAATACACAGTCACCCTTATAAAGCTCTTTATAGACCGGAAGAAGGAAAACACGAGCGCGCTATCTTAAAGAAATAAGCACCTTCTCAACAACCGAACTCGACACACGTTTAATCGCCCGAGTTATCTGCTCACAGTATCTGTTGTACCTGCGCTGATCTACAAAGAGTTCTGACCCTGCTCTCCCCCTTCCCCCACTCCTCCCCCACCCTCCACATCAAAGTTTCACTGACGTCAGGACGACTGGCCGGCTGCAGGGTTGGCGACCAGTAGGGGCTGCTTGAGGCCGCTCTCGGGGCCGATAGAGCTAGCGGCACAAACTCAAGACGATACACCATGGGATGGTAGGTAATACACAACGCCGGCACGGGTGTTACCTGCCGTCAACTGCCGCGATTTCTATCTCCCTCCTCCCCTACCTTACCTTTCGGCCCCACCCACCCACCAACCCCCATCCTCCTCAACCTACCCACTCCTCGCACTCCTCGAAAATGTTTGGACGTGTGGCGATGACGATTGCGTCCTGAGAACCATTCGCTGAAACCTTTGACGCGAACCTCTGCGCTAGAGTTGGCTCCCTTGCCAGTCACACGGCGCTCGGAAGCCGCTTGTGATGTTTAGGCGATGAAAGATGAAGCCAGGGACGCCTGTCTTCGCCATCTGCACATAGCGAATCTTCCAAATCGGAGCCGAACCGCCTCAGAATAGCCCTTTTATCGGCGACCAAAAAAAACCCCTCGACTTGTGGGTGCTGCATGTTTGGCTGGCAATGACGACAGTGATTATTGGTGTATGGGAAGCTGCTGAAGAGATCCAGGGTGGGGGTGGGGATCCTACTCTTGTGTTTTATACTTAATCTACATTTTCTCGCTGTTACTAATTATAAAACCCCACACATCCTTTTTTTTTTTTTTACAACGTGTATACTCTACTTATCCCCATAACAAACCAAAACGAAAGAAACTAAAAGAAAAATTCCTGATTTCGAAAAAGAAATCCCTGCAGTTTATTTGGATTCTTTTGTAGAAGGGTTTGCCAAAGTTTTTTCCTGCATGGCAAAACCAAATTAAATTTATGTTTGTTCGGTGTCTGGGGTAATGAAATTCAATCCATGGTTAGTGTTTCTTTGGATGTCTCAGTGGTTTCGTAAATACCGACTTTAAAAAACTGCAGGAAGACATTTATGACAAAGAACATTGGTCTGTTCACATGTGGAACTCACACACAACACAGATCACAGTCACTGTACATAAACACTCCCTAACTAGCACTGAGCAAAAGTTACCTTTGCAGAGCAATGCAGTTCTTAGACGTAGTTAAATTCAGACTTATGATGCGCGAAACGACGATGACGACGACGACGACGACGACGATGATGATGATGATGATGATGATGATGATGATGATGATGATGATGCATCGAGGAATGTGCTGGGAAAACTCCTTCTCGCAAACTAACACGTGGGTACCTCATTTATCAGGGAAGGTAAAAGGTGGATTTACACTCTGACTCACTCATAGTTTACTGTTCGGACTGCTAAAGATTATGCTATCCCTTACCTTTAAAGAATGCACAACAAAACTACATACATCATACGTATTTATAAACTCTTCGCTTTCCTAAAAGAATGTCCATGTGAGTTCTTTTCGAAATAACACCTCTCTTGCCCGATTTCTGAAATTTATTATAGGTACATGGGTTGCCCCTTGCTCGGAAGATATCATTGTTATAAGGAGCTTTTACGCTGTGTGCAAAGCAAGTTTTATGGATTATCAGCAGCGTACTGAGAACAAAACAAAAACAAACAATAAAAAAATTTATATTCACTAATTATGCACATAAAAAATATTAAAGAAAAAGAGACAAAGAAGGGAAACAGGAGATGATGAGAAGAAGAAAGGAAAATAACATTATCACAAATAATTAGGTTAATGTCAAAGTAGGATTTAAAAATGACCGGGATGAAAAGAAAATAAGAAGGGAGGGCTAAATATTGTACGAGTAGCATTTTTCTTTTTGTGTTTCTTGTTCTTTATTATTTTAAAGCATATCATTCACTGCAATTAACACATTTACACAAAATATCACATTTAATGTCATTCAGGGCACCTGTCATTCTTAACACATTTTTATTTCAGTATGCTCAAAGAGACATGAGTAGAGGAGGTGGGATGGGGGATGGGAGAGAAGAAAGAGAGAAAGAGAGATTAAGAGAAAGAAAGTATTGTTTTGCATTAAACAAAATATGGGTTGTTGTCAATCTCCACCTAGTCAGACCATCAGACAGAGCTTTTTTGTTCCATGTCAAAATGTAACAGCACAGGTCAGATGCCATGTCTTCGATATGCCTTTATACTTTAGAATTATTTATTTTTAATCAAAGATCCCCACTTCTTCATCATTTTATTCGTCTTACTCTTCTCCTTATTCTTGGTTTTCTTTCTCGTCGTCGTCGTTACCGTCTTCGCCACCCCATCTACCGCTACTAGCTGGCGCTCTTATTGCTGGACGAAGTTCTTGGTACAGCTGCTTGATTAATTTCTGATTAATTGGCTGAAACTTTGTAACTACAATCTCTGCCTTTGCGTCAGTATCTCCCCTTAATAAGCGTAGAGGTCGTCAGTTCCTGTCCGTTTTCGCCCCGCAGCATCAGGAGGTCTTATCGCTAACCTCCATCTTCAAACGTTTCCAACGAAATGTGATTCATTTCACCTGACACTATTTCAGATTGTTATTTTTAGAGAGAGAAATGAGGGGAAAGCGAGAGAGTACATACAGATCCCTACTCCAGAAAAATCCCAAAATTGCATTCATAGACGCACGAGCACACACACACACACACACACACACACACACACACACACACACACACACACACACACACACACACACACACATATATATATTTATATATACATAAAAACACACACATACACACATAAAAACATATATATACACAAACAACTACAAATACACATTCACACAGATACAAACACAATTACAAACACATACAGCTACGAACATAAACACACAGACACACAGCTAGAAACACATGTGCACAGCTACAAACACAAACACCCAGCTACAAACCTTCACACAATCAGCTTCACACAAAACTACCAAAACAAACACACAGCTAAAGCCTCACACATCCACGCACAGCTACAAACACATACAGCATCACAAAAAGAAGTACGAACACAGACATCACACATTCACACAAATGGAAACACATACAGATACAAATATTCAAAGCTCTAAATACGAACACACACACACACACACAGGTACTAATGTAACAAGGCAGCCACCCTACCCCGTGATACTAAGACACACACACACACAGGTACTAATGTAACGAGGTCGCCACCCTACCCCATGATACTAAGACACACACACACACACACACACACACACACACACACACACACACACACACACACACAGGTACTAATGTAACGAGGTCGCCACCCTACCCCATGATACTAACACACACACACACACACACACACACACACACACACACACACACACACACATTTTCACGCACACTCAAACATTTAGGTATACACAGAGCTACAAAATAAAAATACATATATTCATAGAACTACACATCTGAACTTACTATCAATCACTTCATCGCTCATTTACAAACACTTTTCTCTGAAAATTTCTCCAAATTGTTTCTAAGGGTTTGCCCATTGTGCCCATTGCTCACTACTAATTCATGTCTGCTATCCTTATCTCCCTCTCTCTATTTTCTCAATCTCTGCTTAAATTTGTTTTTGTGAATCAGCTTTTTTTAAATTATTAAACACGATTAAATGATGCAACCGCATCCAAATCATCCAGGCAACGGGAGACTGTCACAAGTCAAACGAATTTAACAGATGGTAATCTCTCTGCTTAATTTTCTCACTTTCACTTTTTTCTTTTCTCTGTGTGTTTTCCTTTTTTCGTGTCTTTTAAGTTCAGCGATTACTAACATTATTTTGTGCAAGGAAATAGTTTTGACCTCACGTGCATACTCGTACCACCTACAGTACACACCTGTAAAACAGGTCATCGGTTCTTGTGCAGAGTTGTTATTACCCACAATATTGATTTATTAATGTTTTAACAACAATAAGAATAACGACAACAATAATGCTGATAAGTTTCAGTTAATCGATAAAGGAATTCTGTCAAGTGGCTTCATCGATATACAGGTAGATACAAAACAATTCCTTCCAGAGGAAAAATGGTGGTGTGATTTTAGAATGCAACCTTGGCTTTAATTTTATCCTGATCGGTTTTCATGTATAAAGGAGAGCACATTATCCTTGAATTGTGACTGTAATAAGTGAGCTTATAAAGCTTTCCTTGCTTGCTTATCGCATCTTACTTAAAACTTGATCTGCGTTTTATCCTCGTCTCCTGTGGGTTCCAATGCTTTAAAATGTGTCTGGACCTTCGCCTACAAAATGTTTGCATGTGGCCAGCTTCCCTTCAGCCTAAAATGTAGAGGGAGCATTGAGATATATATATATATGTTTTGGTTCTCATTTTTGTATTTTACTTCTCATTTTAGCTGGGTTATTGATATCGAACTAGAGAACAAAAATGATTGTGCCGGAGGTATAGTCCTAACGAGTACTTTTAATTAATCCTTTTTCTTGCGGGTGAAGAGAATATTGGTCAGTCCGTGTAACAGACTGTGCTCACTGCTTTTCCTTGACTCTACTCTGTGTGGTGTGTGTGTGTGTGTGTGTGTGTGTGTGTGTGTGTGTGTGTGTGTGTGTGTGTGAGTGCGCCTGCGAAGACCAAAACCTACACTGGATAGGGCCTCAGCAAGGAATGCGTCAGTATGGGTAAACACCAGGCCTAACAATCACAAAGTGTGGGGATAGAACTTCTTTCTGGGCTGGACGTAGGTAAAAAGGGAATAGTCTTATCGTCATGATGTCTCCCATCTGGACATTTGTAGTTAGTCTGCTGCTAGCATGGCGATTGTGGGCTGTTACCCGCTATCTCAAACTAGGACAAAATGAATCAGACACCTTCTAATTATATCAGACTATTCAATAATTTTATCTAAAGGCGTAAACATTACCAAATACTGCAAACGTGAAACGCATAGTCAACTGCTGATAAAAAAAACGACACACTGTTACTAAACACGTACTTTATAACTAACTACCGTTTTCGAGGTCACGTTTTTAAAATTACCTTTTACAGTTATAATTATCGCGTGACTGTGAAAACTGTCACCTCTTCACTGCGCAGTCGCGTGCACGTGCCAGAGCAAAAAACAAAAACAAAAACAAAAAACAACAGATGCACGTCTGATCTTCACCTGGAACGAATTTGCTGTACGGATCTGAGTGGCAGCTGGTCAATGAAGATTAAAGTCTTTTTCAAAACAGCACTTATATAAGGCTGATGAACTGCTGTCTACTTGGTAATCAATTAGAGGAAGTTAAGCTAAGCCTTCTAGTCCGTAGACATACATGAGTGTGATGTTGTTGCTGTTGCTGTTATTAACGGAATAAATAACTGCACAAAAGCCTACCCACGTTATGGGAATAATGCGTCTTGTCTCTTGACAGTTTTTCTGTGACGCAAGCGAGCGGGTGAATGGGTCAGAATGCGTCTTGATGATCCAACACGCGGATGTTACTATAGGCGAGCAAAGAAAGCTATAAAGTCCATGTTGCCGGGATGAGAACAGCCGTGAAGGCGGTGGCAAGAGTTATCTCAAAGGAAAATCGCATTTGCCTGGAAAATATATTGCTGCTATTCTTTTTCCTGTTGTTGTTGTTTGGTTTTTTTTTTTTGGGGGGGGGGGGAAATATCTGGTGGAGTAAGAAAAGGTCTCTCACTTTTAAACGATGCGATATTTCCATGACCGTAGTTACGAAGCCCTTGATTTTACTAATTTAGGCCCCGGGTCGAAGACCTTACCTCGCCTTATGACAGTGGGTTCTTAGTCAGGTCAAACCACGATCGTAGTCAATAATTTCGGAAAAATCGAACAACGGACGGTGTACAGATTTCGCTGATGACTGATAATCTCATCTGAATTAGACGGTCTGGCGGACACACTGCATTAAAAAATCTTTTATGTGAATTCTGCTTGTTTGGCCTGCCTGGAGACAACAACTGAGAGCGTGTTGACATCTAAGAAACTAGGCTTTGCACCCTGATATGAGCAAATCAAATGATTTCAGGTGTGTAATGATACAAAATATCGCTATTTTAGATTAACAGCAGTGTAATGACACAGAACGTAGGTATTCAAACTAAACAGTGGTGTAATGATACAAAACATAGCCACCACATACTAGATCAACAGTCCACTTTGTTGTTTGGCAAAGATTTCAAGAGCAGACGTCGTCAGAATAAGCCCCAAGAAAATAAAAACAACAAACCTCATCAAAATGTCTTAATTGCGAGAAAAGTCAGGTTTTGAATAAATATCTTTAATATTACAAGTTTATTTGTACAAGGGAGAAAAATTACTCACCCAGCGTATGACAACATTTCACTGCATTGCTTGTTTCATGAAGGAATAACAAGTGTGTTCTATGGTGAGTTCTGACGCATATACTATAAATAAAGCGAAGTTCCCACGAACTCAACGAAGCGGCGGAAATGTGAGTGGTGTTTGATGTACTCTGCATCACAACACCGGCATTTTTACCATCCCTTCACTCGAATGCTTTGTTTGCCACGATCTGCTTTAGCTTCGCAGAGCTTATGGTGTTGCCGTGGATGCTTCAAAGCCTACATCCTTTCTTGTTTCTCTCTCTCTCTGTCTTTGTTTTTTCTTGTTCTCTTTTCTTCTTCGTCTTTCCTCCATTTCTTTCTTTATTCCCCTCGTGTTCTCTGGGTCGTTACTCGAGAGTTGCGCGGCAGAGAGTCTATCATTTCAGTCAGAAACTAAACCGAGGATCGTCGCATCTTACAAATACCTTCTTGGATTATAAACAAATCCGACACAGATCAGGCAAATAAATAAGAAGCTTGTTGACGAAACTTCCGACATACAGGATGAACGCTGCAATCAAGGCAGAAGCGCACTCTCTTTTTTCTAACATGCGTTGGTCCCCACGAAGGAACTGAGAGAGAGAGAGAGAAAATTTTTTATTTGAAAGAGAGGTTCGTCAGACGCCGTTTATTCGCTTCTGTACCCTTTTCGGAGCCCCTCTCTCTCGGCAAAACCGCCGATCACAAAGACAGGGGCGACCTCCAGTGTGGCTGCGGCCGCTCGTGTAGAAATAACTTGCAAGCAACTCAATCAAGCGAGCGCGGGGAGAGAGTTTTTTTTTTTTTTTTTTGAAAACCGTCTCACTCCCCGGCGTTGCAGCAGTTTCTTTTCAACTTGGTCCAGAAACATGTTGGCGCTCTCCGAGCCCCGGGTCCTTTGCGTCGTTTTGGTGAAGGTGAAATTGAGTGTGTGAAAAAGACTCGCTAATTTCATCAGTCTGCGCCAGTTATACCAGCCAATAGAGGGGAGGGGAGCAGAGCGGAGCTGGGAAAGAAAGAAGAACAGACAGAAGGAAAGTAGAAAAGAAAGGATAAGAAGGTTATGAAAGTACTTCAGTATGAAGGAGGACTGGCTGCTCTTAACATACATCTTGAAATGTTTCCGTGTTCACTCTCCTGCCTTCAGCGGGTTTTAATTCGCATTAGATCTCTTGGGGAGACATTGTGACTGTCCCATTTTGCTCCCTTTCTGCTGCCAATACTTTGTTCCCCCTTTAGCCTGCGATGATAATTTTTTTTTAAATTTAATTTTCATTTTGTGTTTCAGTCTCTCTAGCTGTTTGTGGCAGTCCCCGATAGTCTCCAGTTTGCAATTGCGCGATGATTATTTTTTAAAAATGTAATTTTAATTTTGTAGTTTTGAATCTCCTTTTTAATGTCGTAAACTTTTATTTACGCTGATAGTTTCCAGTCTGCAATACTGATTACAGAGACTTGCTCACGAGGTCGCCACTGACTTTCCATTCGCGCGCCCACCTGCCTGTCGTTTCGCCCGTGACGTTTGTGTGACGTGTTTGTGACGTTTGGTGGAGGCTAGCAGGTATGTCGGGTCGGCAAGTGCTGCTGATTGCACGAAACTTCTCCTACGTGCCTTAAGAGGAAGGACGAGGAGGGAGAATAAGGTAGGGGTAGGGTGGATTGCTGTCGATCGTTTGATTTGACTCTTAAACGCTGCAGCTTGGGAGAGAGGAAATAGGTTGTACTTACTGCTGTCCTCTGTGAGTCGTAACAACAGTGGAACCCTCCTGGCCTTTATCGTCACATTTTTTGGGCGTGCTTTTTGGATTTATTTGTTTGCTTTGATGGTTTCTTTGTTTTTAGTTTGTTTGTAGGTTAGTTGTCATCCAGCAAGGCTACCACAAACTGAACATCACTGGGTCTGACAAAAATACGATCTTCCAATGTTGTTTTCGTTTTTAGCTGGAAAGAGAAAAAAATTGCATGTTCAAGGATTCTTTGATTTGCATCAGTTGTTGCGGTTCTTTGAACTGTAGCAACGAAGTTGGTTAGGCACTCTGGAAGGCGAATAGCAGAAGAGGGACAAAGCTGTACTCAGTAAAGTGCGATACTGCGACATTGTGACTGTTGTTTCAGCGAAATGTTCACTAGGACATTGTGACTGTTGTTGCAGCGAAATGTTCACTAGGACATTGTGACTGTTGTTGCAGCGAAATGTTCACTAGGACATTGTGACTGTTGTTTCAGCGAAATGTTCACCAGGACATTGTGACTGTTGTTGCAGCGAAATGTTCACTAGGACATTGTGACTGTTGTTTCAGCGAAATGTTCACTAGGACATTGTGACTGTTGTTGCAGCGAAATGTTCACTAGGACATTGTGACTGTTGTTGCAGCGAAATGTTCACTAGGACATTGTGACTGTTGTTTCAGCGAAATGTTCACCAGGACATTGTGACTGTTGTTGCAGCGAAATGTTCACTAGGACATTGTGACTGTTGTTTCAGCGAAATGTTCACCAGGACATTGTGACTGTTGTTGCAGCGAAATGTTCACTAGGACATTGTGACTGTTGTTGCAGCGAAATGTTCACTAGGACATTGTGACTGTTGTTGCAGCGAAATGTTCACTAGGACATTGTGACTGTTGTTTCAGCGAAATGTTCACTAGGACATTGTGACTGTTGTTGCAGCGAAATGTTCACCAGGACATTGTGACTGTTGTTGCAGCGAAATGTTCACCAGGACATTGTGACTGTTGTTGCAGCGAAATGTTCACTAGGACATTGTGACTGTTGTTGCAGCGAGATGTTCACTAGGACATTGTGGCTGTTGTTTTTCTCATTATAGGCATGCATTTCGACACGGTTCCTATTGTTTTAAAGTGATTACAGTTCTCATACTACAACATGCTGTCAACTTTCACTGGTGCTCTTCCCTAAAAAAAATGAGTTTGATGCTATCGCAGGGTCTTCATCTGTCATCAGCATTTTACCCCGAGCTGCCTTTAGTCAAGCGACAAGCCGGCATCAGTTTCAATATCCTACAGTAGACAAGTGCCATGCCTACTAGCTGTAAATAAATTACTATCAGCAGAAGCTAATACTGGGGTTTGGGAACTTAAGTAATAAATTTTCCTTAAGCTTTGACGAGCATAAAATAATAAAGAAAATTTAAATAAATTAAATTAAAAAATACATGAGAGAATATGTTAGTGATCCCGACGCTAAATCAACATGAAACTTTCATATAAACTATACTAACAATTAATTTTTTTGTTTTGAAGTGTCTATTTAGAAAAAAAATAATGTCACGAGTATCCATTGCAGAGCTTCGTGACTTTGCCGTCAGCTGCTGTGCGTGTGTTTCGGGTGCTTGTTATTTTTGTGCTTATGTGTGCTGCTTGCTATTTTTTGTAGATGTATATAGATTTTTTTTAGGCTTTTTTTGCTGTTTTGTGCGCTTGTGGGTTGCATCAGCTCTTCTTTCTTAAAGTCATTTGATGTTTTATCAAAGACGAGCCACAGCTAATGACTTGTGATTTTTGTGGTATTCAAAGTCAAAGTTATATTCTTGGAGCAGCTGCTGCGCTCTTTCCAGCATTAAAAAATATAAAATCTTAATTTAAACGTATCTGCTAAAATTTAAAGGACAACACGTCTGGCGGTTATATATTGCATAAAGGGTAAGCACATAACGTGGGAAGCGAACTGTGTAGCATCTTCAAAAGTCTTACATTCTACGCATGTTTGTTTGTTTATTTGTCTGTTTTGCTCCGTTTTCACACATCCCCAGAAACAAAGACGTGAGATGAAGACATCGCTTGTTTGGGGTGTCTATCCGAGTTTGATGTTAACCTGCATTTTTATTTCACATCGCCCGAAAAACTGCAACTGCATCTTTCTTGGCTGTCTCGCTTCGTTGACTACTTCGACACCTCTAGGTGGTGGGTGGGAAACGTGTTTCTTTCTTCATCTCGAATTTTTTTCTTTGGATTGTTTATTGCCGTCCCCTGAGGTGCGAATAAGTTATTGCCGATCGCAGAGCGTCACGCAGAGTGGTGGGACATTCCAGGCATTGCGTCGCCTCCCTCTACTCCATCACCCCCCTCTCCCCAACCATCCTTCACAAACGGCGGGACGATGTCGCCATGTGAAGTTCAGCCCCCGGCGCTCGTGGTCCCGGTCACGCTGTGCTTCACCCCCATCATCCTAGTCTCCACCCCACCGCTTCACCTCCCCCCCCCATCCGGCTTCTTCCTGAACCATCGACAGTGTCCTCACGGGACAGTTGTCACGATGCGATTCTCAGCTTGCCCACATCACTTGCCCGCTTGCCCGCTTGCCCACTTCACTTTTCCACTGTGAAGAGCGTATGATTTCTCATGACACTTATTTTCTTGGTGTCATTGTGATCTCGGCATTTTACTTTTGTTCTCTTGTGTAATGTTTGTTCGTTCTTTTTAAAGAAGGTGTTTCAGCGCCATGAAACTGCGAGTCTTGTATTTGCAGACAAATTTTGAAACTTTTACGTGCAAACTTTGTGGCTCCGATATTTAGTTCTTGTTTGTCAGCTCAGTCTTTGGGATTTACTAGAAGTACACTTCCAGGAAAAGGCTGCAGCAGAACTAAGGCTACAATGCTTTGCTTTCACAAAATCGAACAATAGCCATCCGATTATACGATTATCTAGTTGAAACCTTACTATCGAAATGACTGTTAATCTATGCGCGTGTTTACATTGTGTGCGGAAGCATTGAAATACGCAAATGCGTGCATTCGTATTTTTTCTGTGCGTCAGGGGTGTTTCTGTGACGAGTTCATCGAGTAAGATGTGGCGCACTGTACATGTAACGATAAGAAGACCTGCAAGAACTCAAGAGTCAGATCTTACCAACGCTTCAGAACTGTTACCTACGTTTTGGACAACAAACGCAACCTAATTAGAGAATAATTACAGCGAACCGCCGGCTGAGGAGAACAGAATATTGCAGGATGGTCATGGCTAACTGTAAACAAGGCAATCAAACTAACTGCCGTAGGATATAGGATGTCGACGAGAAAAAAAATTATAAAACGAACGCTGAAATATGAATTTCCCGATACGCATGGGTCAACACAGGTCAAAAACAAAGTTATTTCCGTTGGTATTAGCATTCTCGAAGTTGACTCACTCGTCAGATGCCTCGGAGAAGGCGTACCTGCCAATCAAAACCTTCGGAGGTTTGTCATTGCAGAATTCTGGACCGTGAGCTTAAAACACGCATTGATTAGAATATTAGAAGCAAAGCCAAACAGTTGTCTCCAAAAGACACCCACAGGGAAGATGTCGACAGAATGACTTTTTTTCTCCAGAAGATGAAAAACAGATTGACGGAGGAGCAGGGGAGGGGAGGGGGCTAGAAGGTCATGTGGTCGAGAGCGTGCATTTTCTTCTCTGACGTCACAGGGGACTATATGGCGCGTGCTTTGTGGAAAAAAAAATTTGCGCGATTTTTGTCATGATTCCTAGCCTTGCCGCATTCGCTGTCGGCTGCATTTTCTAACGCTATTTCCGTTGGGGGGGGGGGCACATTAAAAAAACTCCCCTCTTCCCTCCCCATCCCATGTGGACCCCACAATTGGCCCGCTCACTTCTCCATTTATCTGCTTTTTCCTGCTCGCTGCCCCAAAAAAGCCGCACACAGCTGAGGTTAAATTGGCATATTGGAAAAATTGAATGGCTTACAACTCATTCACTGAGGCGCCTCCACGCCTGCGAAGATGCATTCTTTCTTTTGGCTTTTGAAACAATTTAATCGGTTCGGCGTAAGGAAAGAACAAGTTCATTGAGAACTGTACTGGGGTCCTTTAATTCACCCACGGTAGGTACTTAAAATCATTCTGGAAACGAAAACGCCTAGAGGAGATGGAGTCGGGGAGTAAGGGGGTGGGGGAGAGAGAGAAGTTTGGTAGGAGGGAGGGGGCAGGAGAAGGGTGTAAGCATATCGCAGACCGAAGAGCCTGAAGTGGGGAGGGAGGGAGAGAGAAAGAGAGAGCAGCGCTGGGCGTGGTCATTGACGCACTATAACCAATCGCACGCTAGACATTGCGTGTAGATTGGCCATCAGCAGGGTGTCACCGCCTATCTCTTTTCGACCACCGCTAGTCTTCTCCTGTGCTGCGTGGTGTTCCGCCATCAAACTTTGACCGCTCGGCGGAGAGCTGCAACGAACTGAGCCAACAGTGGGCGCGCAAGCATCGAGAAGCTGAGACACAAGGACTTGTGGAGTAAAGCGTCAGTCTTGCCCTCGTCAACGGATTTTTTTAAATTTAACTAAAAAAATAAAATAAAATAAAAGACTGTTCGGTGAGGATAAAGGAAGACGCTATCGTCAGAGGTGGACGTTTGTTGGGGCTTCTTACGTCAGCTCCAATATGACCTGATGAAGTACGCGCCCTCGTGCGGTGTTATGGTGTGGTGCTGGTGCTGGTGTTTTGGTCTTGGCTGTCACCATCGTCTGGCCGGGTCGCATGGACCCTAAAAGGGTGCCCCTGCAGCCTAGCTCGAGTCATGTCCGGGCCCAATCATGGGCGCAGGGCGGCACAGTAAAGTACTCATCGCACTCGTCCTTACCTACTGCGTCTGCGGCAACTTCTTGTAAGTATCACTGCTGCTGCACTTCATAATCCACACCTTGCTTTTCGCGGACTTTGCTCGAACATTCTGTCATATGTGAACACAAATTAGAGGCTTTTTTTTAAAAAAAAGGTGTTTAATAACTTGTTTATTTGTTCACATTTATTGCTCTCCAAACTTTCTGCTCGAGCTCTTTCTCTCTCTCTCTGTGTGTGTGTGTGTGTGTGTGTGTGTGTGTGTGTGTGTGTGTTAAATTTCTCAGAACAGTGGGAAATTCTCACCTGTCGATCCAATTAATGTAATTATTCGATGTGTTTACTTTGAGTCTTCCCCGCCTCGTTCTTACGCCATGAACGACAAAGCAACACGAAAAGCGAGAGTCTTAAATGCAGTTGCATCTTTTCTTTTTATTCATTCATTCACATCTATTTATTTACCTTTCTACCCCCGTCTTTTTCTTTCTCACTGTTTTTATTTTTAAGCTTAAGCTTGTTCTTCTTTTATTTCTCTCCACCAATGGTCTGCCACCTTCTTGACGCATATATCTGCCATTAACCTGTCTAGGAATATGCGTCATGTGCTAATGTGTGGCCATTGTGTACGAGCCTGTTGACCGTTTATTGGTTTTGACACCCTCTTTTTTTACGCCAAAGATGGCTCATCGCATTGCGCATTTACTGGGCAGACACCCACGCCTGCTACTTGACTGGGTTTCTCCCAGCATCATCCACACATATTGCCCTCGACATATTCCGCACAGACGGGCTTTCCATGTTCCATCTCGTTTCCTTTCATATCTGATTTCTAATTTCTAATTATTTCACTTGCTAGCAAGTTGTGCAATTACTTAATTCTTTTTCGCTCTCATGAAATGTGATCTCTGTAAAGGGGGTTTTCTATATTACTATGTAATATTATGTATTATGATTTATTTTACAGACACTGAGTAGTCTAACAGTTTCTTATTTATCACACTTCTTGACTGTAAATCCAGACTATATAACAGGTAGCCTAAGCCTCATAAGCTTAATGACAAGCCATGTAGACGACCACATAATTGACCATGATGTTTGTCCAACTGTACGTATGGGTTTATATAGATATATTTATTATACACACAGCTTATTTGTCCTTCGTTTATTGATGTCTGTCAGTCTGTCAGTCTGTCTGTCTGTCTGTCTACAAAGGACTTCTCTGTTAAGACTCTTCTCAACCAAGCAAATATGGTCTAAACGTTTGACTAAGTCTGCAAAAGTGAAAATCATAGATTTGAGGGGACATTCAACACCTTGTTCAATACGCTAAGTTAAGACTTCTTGTTGGCAGGTACGTTGCCAGTACATTATCCAGTACAATAGGGCTTTGGGGTACTTGGGAGGTTTGACGCTTCGGCCATCTGCTCAATTAAGAACGGTGATTAAGAACAACCAGCCGTAATGAATGCTGAGCACGCATTTAAGCTCAAAATGCTAATCATCATTACTACTTCTGTCTGTCTGTCTGTCTGTCTGTCTGTCTGTCTGTCTGTCTGTCTGTCTGTCTGTCTGTCTGTCTGTCTGATTGTTTGTTTCTCTGGTACACGAAAAAATTTCTTAATGCTTGCTACACTTCATCTCTGTCGTGCATGATAGTTCATATTATCATCATTGTATAACAACAGGCCAGCAATCCGTAATCATCGTATATCTAAATAGATACCAACAAAACAGTATGTTTTAATGCTCGGCATTTGAAAAACATAATAAAGAGTGTGGACACACAAAATCGCTAGAAGCCATTAGGACGGAAAGCACAATGCGTGAAAATAATTTAAACCATTGCTAAATCTATACAGCGATGAATGTGTGTGTGTGTGTGTGTGTGGGCGGGGGGGGGGGTGCGGGTGAGAGAGAGATCCCACGAGAGGGATGCTATAGCAACAACCTGTCTCTCACCGCCCCGAGCCTTTACAGGCGGCTCTTACGAAATATATCAGCGACTTATCGGTGACATTCACAGACATCAGGATGTAAACTTGACAAAGGGGAGAACAGAAAGATCAGAATGAGAGCGAGAGAGAGTGAGAGACCCATATGTCATAGACAAATGAAGGAATGTGCGTGCACACACGCGCACACACACATATATAAACCAAGACATACCGAGACACACTTAGACAGACAGAGTACGTCTTCACGCATCTCGTTCTCAGAATCTTTTTTCAAATGCAGAGATCCCGATGTCGAGATCCACGGCGAGATAACCCGAGTGCTTTTGTTAGAGACGTGTCTAACCCTGATGTTATTTTATCGGACCTGTCTGATTTCTACCCACACTCTTGGTCTTATGGTGGAGGGGGACGGAAGGGAGCAGCAGGAGACGTAACCGTATAGGTTGACTCTTAATGCCACGTTAAGTTGTACTACATCGCAAAATCCTCCCTCTACATCTTAGTATTGAGGAATTGTTTAGCTTCGCCAATGGGGTGATTAGGGTGCTTAAAGGACATTTCAGTCGGCGCACGGCACTTGGCGTTAGGCATGCGATTGCAGAGACTACGGCAGTCGGAGGGTCGGGTGACACTGAAGCGAAGCGTGAGACAATGCAGGACCCATGACGGAGTAATGACCCCTAAAGCACCTCTCACACAGTGCGACTAAATCGTCGGCAGCAATCAGGTGAGGACTGGCGTCAGCGATTGCAGTGGAACGTAGATATAAGTTCTGCATCAACATCTCCCCTTTCTCTCTCTTGTACAATTCCTCTTACCCTACCACGTGGAGAAAACGCGTGAAAATTAAAAATTTTTCCTTTACAAAATGGAGTAGAATCTTTATTATAGATGGCATAAATCTGCCTTACGTACTTCGTGCAAATTGTCGAATTGCAATACAATATGCATGAGACATGACACTGAAAAAATCTTTTAATGACGTTTTGCGTCTAAAACAAAGAGAGCTTTCATATTCTGTTTACAATTATCAATGATAAATATTTTAAGACACAAAGAAAAATGAAACTAAAAACAAATATTGGCGTAATGGGTGTGTACAAGGCAGGGATGGTTGCCACAGTCCAGAGACGGTCAATTCGACCGGGTGTGGAAAGCTTCCGGCCACTGGTCATAAAACCCTGTGTTATATGTGTTATGCACTAACATTCTCAACATATCCCGTGTTATGTGTTATTAACTAACATTCTCAACATTCACTGTGCTGTGTGTTATGTATTAACGTTCTCAGCATACCTACTTAGCATAGAAGAAGGAAGTAAATGTATGTGTTGAGAGGCGGTGTGTGTGTGTGTGTGTGTGTGTGTGTGTGTGTGTGTGTGTGTGTTTGTGTGTGGCTAACAGGTTTAGGATGTCGTGTACAGCATGTTGCCAAAGTGATGGGAAGCTGGGTGGGTGGAATCGATCGACCGTATTACAGAGAAGTAAACCCGACTTGAACTAGGCCACTAGAATGGACCCCCACCAAAAGTTATCGTAGTAAAGGCGTTCTGTGTACGAGCCTGTTCTTCTTCAGCGCGCATGAAGGCTGTTAGCTCGATGTTGTCTCTCGACCAGACGTGGACCTCAGCGGAAGACTTTAATGAAAGAACTGTCTATATAAAAGCCAGTGGTGACATAAAACAGTCTAGAGCTTGCTGGGGGTGGAGGAGTTGAATGAAGGCGGGGATGTGGGGTGTGGGGGGTGGAGTGTGCGTGCGGGCATCACGACACATCTTATACACGTCAGCACTTTAGCCATAAGCAAGATCTGTCAGTGGGTTTTGGACGCTGACGAACTTAGTTGTCTGCTTCAAAAAATGGCAGAGCTCTTCCCTCACAGTAGGCTTTGTCTTTAACTTTTGAAACATCCATTTTCTCTCTCTCTTTCCCTCTATTCTCCGCATTCCTTCTTCTTTAATTATTTGCACTTTACGTCTCACGTATTTTCTCTTTCTTTTACTCGCTCGCTCACTCTTTCCTGTCTCTCTCACAACATTTCCCAGTTCTCTTCCTTTTTCCTCTGTCATTTATGCTTTCTCTTTTTTTCGCTCTGTTGTTTTTTAAAATGCAAAAACGCACGAAAGAGCGAGAGAAAGAGAGAATGCGCGACACAGGAAAAGGAAGAGAGACAGAGGGAAAGTCAGTTCTGGGCAACAAATTAAGCCAGAGGAATCGTCCTGCCATTCAGCGAGCACTCACTCCGACTGTTGCCGAACTTTCCACTTGGTCAACAAAATGTTCTCAACACGCTTTTGATCACCTGACGTCTTTCAGGTGGAGATTTATTGGCCAGTTTGATGCTTGACGGGCGAACGAAAGAAGTAGCTTTTCGCTGCTGATAAACTTTCGTGGGAAAAGGACAAGCATTTACAAAGGAAACCACGTGGTTGTATGACGTTTGCGAGGCTGACCTCTCTGTAAAGCAAATCTTGCTAGAAGATCCTCCTCCTCCTCCTCCTCATCATCATCATCATCATCATCATCATCATCATCATCATCATCATCATCATCATCATCATCATCATCATCATCATCATCATCATCATCATTCCCACCCACCCCTTTCCAGATTCCGTTTTATGCTTGTATGCTATCATTTTCCTCCTTTTTACACGTCTGTCTGTCTGTTGTCCCAATTCCATCAAGTTTCTTTTTAAAATGTCTTACACAGGCACGATTTTTCAAAAGGAGCAAGTTCCATTAGTAAGCGCCAAGGTTAAAAACCTCGAAACTTCGTCTTAATTTTAGAGCCCACTCTTAAAACGCAAGAGACCTGATTTCTGCGAGCTAGAGCGTGCCAGATGCACAGTCCCTGCACACGGGCTGCCAAAAAAACAAAAAAAAAACAAAACAAAAACCACCCTCCCATTTATGTCAGGTCCTCAGCCGCGTGGCGGACAGCACGTGCAAATTCAGAAAAAGCCGTTAAACGCGTCAATCTCTCAGCAGTGTTAACGAATCTCTGAGTTTAATTAGAAAAGATGCACGTATATTTTCCAGCCATTTAAATATCCTTCCGCTGTTACGCGAGTGGCTTCATGTGCAAACTTCGGGAATATTCGGTACGAGCAGCTGGGCAAAATATTCTTCCTTTCCCAAACATTCTGTCGTCGGATTCCTTCACACTCTGTAAACTGTCGTTTCAGGCAGGTGTAATGTGTATATCCACACACACACACACACACACACACACACACACACACACACACACACACACACACACACACACACACACACACACACACACACACACACACACACACATATGTGCTTTTGCGCCTGTGTTCAAGTTCGTCTGTATGTTTTTGTGTAGTAAATAGACTGATACAGAGATCACAGACTACGGGGACCGCTAAGATTTGAAGAAACAGGATTCGTCGTCCTTCTCCTCCTCATCATCATCATTTTTGTAAACCGTATTGATATTCGAAGGCGCACTGACGCTGTTCTCATTAACTCTCGACATCTTTAGCAGTTCACCGATATTGTTCGAGATCAGCCTGCTGTCAGGCTTGTATACTGTGAATTTACCTTGTTCAAAATAAATATTGTGCACACCAACCCTCGCTCCAGAAGTGGAAAAAATATGGAAGATTAGTGAGGTGCAATAGTTAGTGGGCTGGTTGGTACTTTGTCTGGTTGGTTTTAAAGGTTATCTCGAGTGCCAAATTATTTTCAACTGAGCGAGACTGTTCATTAAAAGATACTTGAAAGTGCGATCGAAAAATATCCGTTCACGAGATACATTAAATTATATTATATTTGTACATCGCACTACATTATATCAGAACATTACAGCTCTCACCTGGCTTTTGAAAAGGTCAAACCTGATTTTTCCGTGACATCACAAATATTGGTTGCCTGGTTTGCATCGACTACAGTCTTCAGTCAAGCCAAAAATACGAATTTAGATCAACCATCATGTGTGGCTTTCCAAAAAGTAAAAATTCACTACTCATTCGAGTAACAAATAACTATATGCTGTGCGCTTGATTTTCTTAATTTGACTCGGGTTCACCTGTAGGCCAGGACCAGCAACTGAGTCAATCATCAGTCGCTGTGTCGAGTGATGCACACGGCACTGATGCCCACAAAAGGTCATCTTGAGCAACATGTGGCATTAATTAGCCTTCATGGAAGTTTATTATTAACCAGCGTGCATAAACATGAAGATGAGGCGTGGTTGTTTTAAACAGAGCAAAATGGCTTCTTACTAACCATTCCGTGGATTTAAGAGGTTTTAGCTGAATGTCAAACTGGAGAAGTTGAACGGACACCTATTTGATTAGCTATTACAAAAACAATATTTATTTTGATAAACAAATGTAACATTCTGCACTTAAAAACCTTTCACTCATTTCGCATTCTATACTTACAAACGCCAAACACACTTTCATTACCTTTTTACACATTTAAACATTATGCTGTCTACACTTATAAACAGTTAACACCACCCTATATATTTAACGAGATGTGTCTGAAGCACATGCTGACGAAGGAAAGCTTCATACAGTCTCGACCGATAGAGTAAGGCTGATAATTTCGTTTGTGAGGACAGAGATCTTAGTTGTTGTGCTGAGATCTCATTGAGACTATAATTCGCAAGTGGCACAGCAGTCGTCCTTTCCTCCTCTTTGGGTCAATACACTTTCTTCCATGCAAGCGAATGCGCGGACACATTTTTCCTTTTATGTTCAAGAGCTGTTTGCAGAATCTGAGGTTATATTTTTATATCGACATTGTGAAAGATTCTGTAATCTCAGGGTCATAAATGTGACAGGCACACAGACCGAATTGACAGGCAGACGGTCGGAAAGAAAGAATTTGCAGGAATATGTCTCTGAGACGGTGTTTTCAAACTCAGAAGGTAAAGACCATCGCAAGAACAAAGTTTCAAACAGAGTTCGGGGATTATTTTCAAAGTTGTGTTTCTTTGGGTTTCAGTAATCACGACTTCATTATCATTAAGATTATTTGGGTCATGGATGGCTGTTGATAGTGCTGTACTTGGCTGCTGCTAAAACTGGTAGCACAGGACGCTAAGAAGCTAGAAAAATGTCTTTAATCGACAGGATAAACATTTTCGGCATAGCGTGTGCTGTAGCTGCAGTAAACAACAATTAAAGGTACCCTCGTGGGCAAAACTGCGTGTAACTGAATGAGTTTGGTTTTAAAAACAAATATTCTATTCCACTCACGAAATGGGGGTTGGAAATAGGTCAAAACTTTATTTCCTGTCCAGTCGCCAAGGTCGGCTGGCTCACTGGACTTCACCTCATTAGCATATGCTAATTTGCTGAGGCCATCAGTGACGTTAGAAGGACGAATTAACGCCAATTCACGTGAACTTCTTACAATAAAAATGAAAAATCTTTGTGCATATTTTGTAACAAACTGATAGTGGCTGATAGTTTTGCTAACTTGCA
Source organism: Marisa cornuarietis (assembly GCA_004794655.1). NCBI lineage: Eukaryota > Metazoa > Mollusca > Gastropoda > Architaenioglossa > Ampullariidae > Marisa > Marisa cornuarietis. The sequence goes on from SMMW01000651.1 coordinate 153,225, forward strand.
GGCATATTAGTCGAGGGCTGACCTTTAATAATCCTTATATACTATCGATCACCTGATATCTATGTAAACTGGACGACGGGTTCGAAAATGAGATCCCGTAGCTTTTCTTTTGATGTCATCAGATTTTGTTTGCCATGTTGTCGTAAACCGTACACGCACATCTCAACTTAATAAAAATTTGCTGCTTTCTTCAAAGGCTTCAAGCGACAGCAAAATTACACGGGTCGCGACCTACTCGACCCTTCATCTCCCCTCCTCAAAAATTCCCGATTTTAATTTCTGCTTCAACTCCAGCACAGCTCCAGTCGGTGTAAACGGCAACTATCTGTATATTTTAGGGACGTTTTCTGAGGGGTCCACCCTGATTTACCGATGAAAAGAAAAATAATGAAAGTAAGAAGAAGTTTAATCTTCCTTTCTTCCCCTTTTGTGAGTTGCTGAGGAAACTGAGGAAAGAAAAGAAGAAAGAAGCAAAGGAACTATGCACTGACGGCGCGGTCGAGTCAAACTGCACGGTCGAGTCGCACTGCAGTAACGAGTGCACATTTGCATTTCACGACTCAATGAATTTTTTTTAAAGGCAGCATGCTGGGAATACTCACGTGACCTGTGGGATTCAGAAACTGGGGCATCACTCCTGCTGCCCTCACTCCCCCCCCCGCCCGATAAGCAAGCGTGTGAGGAGGGCCATCAACAGGTGACCGGGTGCCTCAGCACCAACAAGATCAAGCATGGCATCGTGCTGCATGCTCTGTAGCTAGGAGACAGTCATCAGCCCAGCATCCTCCAAATGCATTGGAAAACAGAAGACGATTTAACTAGAGAGAAAGAGAAAGATGTGACTGTTTGACTGGTAGGTTGATTGGCTGGTTGTTGATTATACCTAAATCGATTTACAGAAAAGAGAGAAAAAATCGACAAGGCAAGAACTATCGTATTTTCAGCAATGTTGCCTTGAAATGCAACGCCAGAAGCATCGCCGTGAAACGTAGCGACCTGGTGATCGATGTGCCTGTCTGTGGTAGTTCCACCTGCACTTACTTGTCATGACACCCACCGCGTCCTGCGCGGAATCGCTGAAAGAGTAAGTTCACTGCCCACAATGTGTCAGCCGACGTACCACACCCACCACCACACTCCCCGTCCTACACACTTCCCCTCTTTCTTTTTTTTAAGCAATCAATGTTTGTTGGTGTACAGGTTAGGGGGGAACTCTCCAGGCCGGAAGACCCACAAAGACTTTGCTTCAAACCGCCCGTTACATGATAGGGGCAGCTGGAGCTCCAGCAGGCAAAGGTTGCCCTCCATCCCCTTCTTTCTTCTCAACCAACCACTCTCCGGTCCTCAAATGTACCCGGAATACCTACGTGTGGGTACCTTCTCCCGGCTGCTCAGGTGTGAAGTCTTCAAAAGCCGTACCTTGCTGCGCTTCTCTTCGGCGTCACCTACCTACCCGTCCACCCGTCCGTTCCCACCACCCTTCCTCCCTTGTAGGTCCTACCCCCATCCCATCTGACGGCTCTAATTTTATGATTAATTACATCGGGGTGAGAGGAAAACAGACCCGCGGAGGTGGTGGTAGCACTCCAAACCAACCCTCTTTCTCTTTGGTCGGTTGGCTGAAACTTGTTTCCCCTCCTTTTGCACCCTTTGTACACGCCAACCTCTCGCTAACCCTCCCACTTACCCAATCTCTCAGCGATTCTATCTTCTTCTTTTCAGCGCGCTGCAGTAATTGTCAGATACTTTTTATTCCTCCCTCTCCTCTTCTCAAACGTTGACGCGTTCGTGGGACAGTATTTAGGGGGAGGGGGCTAGAAGACAAGGCACAGACATGTAGCGTGTAGGAAGACTAGCACCCCGGGTATTCGAGCTACGCGGAATTAAAGGGGTGAGAACAGTCCGTGGTTCGTCTCATGAAGAGTCTGGATCATTTTTATAAATAAGGAAAAACACGATGTCGTCGCCTTGAAGTGGGTTCATTGGTCTGTTGGATGTGCTGCGTGTTGGTGTGGTGGTTTCGTCGATTATTGATCTCTTCAATGTGTCCTTTTTCATTCCGTTGGATCTGCTGTTTGATGTCGGTCTTTGACACAATAGAGTACGCAGAAGACTTCCCACAGCCACGGAGGAGACATCCGCAGAAAGGAGGGTTCCTAAGCGGGATTTGTCGGTGTCCGAAGAGTCATTTTGAGCAGGTCACTCGCCTCCATCCCCGAGTTGGTGCTCAAAGCCGACACAAGTCCGTCATCTTGGGGTCAACCTGGAGCTGTCTTCCGCCCTCGACAGGGCTCGCAGTGAACGCTGATGCGGAGTCGCTCGGAATTCTCTTTGTAGGATGTGCGCCCTGACTACTACGACCCCGCTGTGGACGTTTGCGGCTAATTTGACAGGAAATAAAGGCGGAGGAAGCCTCCATTCCTTGAACCACGTCCTGTCCACACTGGCCTTGCTGTAGGTGTTTAATTTAACGTATTTTGTGTGTGACAATTTCTTTAACTTTCAGCTGTCAATGCATTGCAAATAATTGATTCATTAGACAGTGTGTGTGTGTGTGTGTGAGATAGAGAGAGAGAGAGAGAATTCGCTGCAACGTGTAAGATGTGTGTTAGTCTGAAAGAACTTAGGGTATCACAGGCTATTTTATCAGCTCAGTTTGGCAGTCTGAAGTCATAACGATAATACTTGTTCTCATCAGCGCTGTCCAAAAAAAAAAAAAGGCATTGAAATGGTCTGTCAAACATGAGCTGCTTTAGCAGCTCCAGAATGCTTGGGTCTTATTCACGGCTGGGTATCGGATTTGTTTAAAGTACCCTTTTCACACTCCCGACTCTGAGCCCCACCTCCAGTTTCTTAACGCCTTGCTGACTCTGCACGGACAAGTGGTCTACAAGGCGCACGATGCTGAGGCGTAACACAACATGACAGCCAGCATTGTCCAGGTAAGCTGTCGCGACTTCTGCACGGTGAGAGAACCCAGCACCACCGGCGCAGTCGCCTGCAGGCCTTGTTTCAAAGGAAGCGACATTTTACACTCGTCAACAGCTGTGTCGCTCCATCCATTCAGGCCTACAGCAGTCTGTGGGTACCTCCAACGCCAGCTGTGTTGCTACTCTTCTTTTTTTCTGTCCCGCCAGCAAACAGCAGAAAGGGATTTTCAGTCCAAGTGTCATTACCATATCAAATAAGACATCTCACTTGGCTATGGGCTATAAATTGTAGGCATATGGGTATTCAAGTAGCCAAGCGGCATAAAAGGACTTCGATGCGTATGGGGAGGAGGGCTGGCGGCTGGAATATATATTATCGTGTGTGTGGTTTTTTTTTTCTAAAGGCTTCTCTGCCTCATGTGAGCTCTCTTCCATCTCCTTATTGTTCTTCTTTCATATCTACATTTTGAATTGCACCAAGCTGGAAGTTTTTCATACTTTCCTTGTCATCTTACTTTTGTACCCTTTGGTTTTACAGTTCTTTTTTTTCTCATTTACAGATTTTTAAATAGAAATCTGTGGCTATTGTTCTGTAGTCGGTCGTTCTTCTCGTTCATAGATTTTTGTTTGCCTTCTGCTATTAATTTTGCTCTTGGCATTGTTTCTCATTCTATAATTCCGTAATTTTTAGCCGAGTATTTTTCATTTCAAAATTATGTACATAATCTACAGTCAATTCCCAAACAGAACATTCTGAATGTTATCTGAATTTAATTTTGTAGTTTTGTTATTTTGGCTGAACCATTATTGCTGATATGACCATCCTTTGGACAATAATACTGTCAGCACAGTCTATGTCTTAGTGAGCAGTGAGGTCCTCTCATTTTTAAACATGTTCATACTGGAGACTAAAATATTTCCATGAAGCAAGTGTTATGTACACTACTATTTAAAATCGCATTCTCTCTCAGCCAGGTGTACAAAGGGGTTAATTAACTCTTTACTGAGTCGCGACTATGTTTATTTTTTTCATTTTCTTTAAGCTTATTTTCTCTCCCTGCTTCCTTGTTTTAGTCTTCTTTCGTTCCAAACGTTTTTTTCCCCATATTTTTCCAAATTTTTATTTGAGTCAATTTTTTAATTTTTTTACTTTAAAACAGACATACATAGAAACATAGATACATTCTGGGCAGGCACATATGTATGTAGTCGGTGCCTTACTTTTGCTTTCATTTGAGTGGAAGAAACATTTTTGCCTACAAAAACGACGATTGCATATTTCTTCGTTTTTAAAAAAAAAATTAGTAACAGTTCTAGTTTTGATGTGGTGGAGGAGAGTTTGTACTATTAAGGTTATAACACGCATCGTGCTGATTGCGAATAGGAGGAAACGTTTGTTTGTGTGCGTCTATTCTGTGCGTATGTGTTTGCTTGTGCGCGCATGATGATTTTGTTCCCGCTCCTTCCCACCGTCTCTCTCTCTCTCTGACACAGACACAGTTTCTATGACTCTTGCACGTCCTTTCTGTATGTTCGGCCGTCCCTTCGTTCGCCTGTGTGTTTGTCCCTATACATGTGTGTAACTGTAAGAGAAGAAATTTAACGGTCACTTTTATCCACCGACACAGGCATGACACAAAGTTTTGTAATATTTCACACATGTCACATGGTTTGGTCTTCAGGATGAAAGGCATGAAGCCCTACAGTTCTTACTGGCGATACCTTGTTGATACAGGTTGCCAGGCTGAGGCACAAATCAGTTACTAAATCGATGTACTACTCAACTACTCAACTTAAACAACCAAGCAACACTTCTGTCTTTATTTTTTACTTTCCTGGTGTTTTATCTATTTGTTTACTTTTTTTATTTATATTTCTTTCTTTTTCTTTTTTTTTTGCTGCGCAATGAGCATTCTTCTGAATGGATACCTGCGCATTAAAAATGGACATCATCATCAATTAAGTATATTTAATTTCTTTTTGTTTAGTTGTATTTAAAATAGTTTGATGCTGTGTAGTAATGTGTTGTATTTTACTATTATGCTGTTAGGTTCATATATCATTACAACGCAATATCACGTTACTGATCCTCAAGAGCAATTACAGGTAAGATTTATAGGTGCTCATGCGCTAGCAATATACAGCTGAGAACATATTTTTGTTCATCATCATCATCATCATCATCATCATCATCATCATCATCATCATCATCATCATCATCATCATCATCATCATCATCATCATCATTTCCTCTTACTCTCTATGTATAATATATATATATATATATAATATCATTATGAATCGAACCGAAAAATGTGTGTCGAATAAAGTGGAGATAAGTTAGTAGTTATTTTACTGCGAAATACTTTTTTCCCTCGAAACTGCTAACTTTCAAAAACCTGCCCAAAAGGCATCCTCTCTGACATTCCGGCGAATATTTTATAAATAATTTTCTTTGATGTAGGCATTCTCACAGATCTCACATTTTCAGTCGCGCGACAAAAAAAAAAAAAAAAAAAAAAAAAAAAATTAATGTAAGCATACTCATACTGACAACCGCATATGTACACTTTCTTTCTTTCTTTCTTTCTTTCTTTCTTTCAACGACGATTCTTGTATTGAAAATGTAGGCATAAAATTATTACACTGCTTCTGTGCTTCACTCCTAGAGACATAAAGAAAGCTGAGATCACCGAACGTCACAACGACAGTGTAACCTCAAACTAAACCTTTTCCCCATAGCAGTGCCCTATCCTCCCCCCCCCACTCAGGATTTTGACTCTTTGCTTGCTTAAGTATCATTCTGTTATTTAGGTACTGGATACCGTCTCATCTCGCTGTCGTTCAATCATTCAGCCACTTGACAGCATGCTTACCTGAGCATCGCCTGAATAACTCTCTTTAGATCTCTCATTTTCCCTTTTCAGAAAATTGCGACACACACACACACACACACGCACACACACGCACACACACACACGGACACATGGACACACGCACAGATGCACACACGTGCGGCAAACGCACACACACACACACGCACACATGGACACACGCACAGATGCACACACACGCGGCAAACGCACACACACACACACACACACACACACACACACACACACACACACACACACAGGTGCGTGTCAGTACATCGAAAGATTCTTTCAATGTTGAAACATATGTGCATAGTGTGACAATAGAACATTGAGGTTACTCCTCAGGAACATGATCCTCCTGCCATTTAACTGCCCATCGCAGTGTAACTGAAGGCACTTGAACACGACCAGCCGTCGGCCTTATTTTGCTGGCTTAGTCATGAACCCAAACTAGGATAAAGTGTAATAATGTTGTAAACTTCGTACCCTTACTGAAAGAAATAGTGAAGGATAATTTTCGAATTTCGCGCTCCTTTTTACCAATTATGGAGAGTGATGTCCCTTCGCCTTACCGGTTTGAGCGGTGTACCTCTCCGGACATCTTTGGATTTTGTTATTTTTATAAGCTAATTTTGATTTTGGAGTGCATTGTTTGACCTGCCGTGATCCTAGTGATGTGGTGGACTGTGTTTCTCGACTGTGACATTTTGTTTCACTTCTGGGGCTTCAGTTGATCCGCTAACTGTCCTTTCTTCCACGACGCCATTTTCATCTCAGTCCAGTTTCTTGTTTGTGCAGACGACAGCGAGATGAATCATGTGCAATGTGGCAAAACTTTTCGAGGCAGCAAATCTCTCTACAGCTTGTTTGACATGCGGAGTTTTATCCTCAGCATTCTTGATCTGTTGTTTCTGATGACTTCTCCGATGACAAACAATTGCACATCTAAACTCTAAATATTCGGCGAGGAAATGTGTCGCCAGGCAGCTCAGAGAAATCTGGTTCTCCGTTTTCTTCTGTCTCCAGTACGTTTTTATAATTTATGCATTTATTTTAATTTCATAGACTTGTTGGACAGTGAAGTCCTGTATTCGTGCAGTTATTAATCAGATAGCACTACAATTTATTGTTGTTATTATTATTCCCGTTTCCACGCATTCTCCCCTTTTCTTTCCTGTCGTCTCCCTATCATGATTATTGTTGTTATAATTAGCATCATTTGTAAAGTACCACGAGCCTGCTGGGATACGGCGCTATAAAAATAATCTTTATTATCATTATTATCATTAATTCAAAACTAGTTGGTGTTAGTATGTTAATCATGTCACTGTTTATTAGTGTAAAGCGCATTACTACTTACTAGCGTTAGTAACTAAGTGATGAGTATCACTGCTCATTAATGTTAGTATGTTACTTCCCGTTTTTCAAATGAATTATGGATGCTGGGAGCAACTTCTAGCTGCATATCTTTCTTCATGGAAATTTTACAGACAACATGCGTGCATCCGTATAAAGCCGAAGGTACTTTCTGGAATTCTATACTTTCACTTTCGTGATCTAAATTTTTAAACTGTTTCTTTGCTTTTGAAGCAGACGGTAAACATCGTTAAGAGGGTTCCTTTCAAATTAGACAAAAAGAAAAATGTATCACTGAATAAAGACTGGGAATAGGGCGTAATAAAAATGAGATAAATCAGGGACCTTGCTTGAATAAAAGATTCTGAAGAAATCGACTCGGAAGTGCGACAGTCTTGACGAGTCTGCATCTACGGAAGATGAAGATCGTAAGAAACTGGACTAAGCAATCAGCAACCATTTCCCTCGTTTTGCGGCAACCTCTCCACACAGGGACCCCCCACCCCGTTTCCCTGTACCTCCGGCATAGCAAACAATGTCATTGATTTAATTACAGCCCCAGCGCTTTATGTTCTGGGCTTGAAAAGAACTGGAATCAAACTGATTAGTGAGTCACCTGCACTTTATAGCCTATACGGCGTGCATCAAACATTTCGTTCTTGAAAAACACCTGTGACTCTGTTCCGAGACTGCCTTTCACATCTAGTCCGAAGTTTATTTGTTAGCTGTTTCTGGGTTCATTATTTCGTAGTTGCCATGGAATATAATGTAAGTTATCCTTTTTTTTTGTTAGCTTTCTTGTCGACAGCGACAGAATAAAAGAAAATCTTCAGGTCGTTGCAGACACTGTATTTTAGCTTTTGACCTAACACACACACACACACACACACACACACACACACACACACACACACACACACACACACACACACTGTAGATGTGGATGTATGTGAGCAAGAGAGTGAGACACACCAAAGAATAGAAATAGAGAAAGAGATTGATAGAGACCGAAAGACAGAAAGATGAGTACATTTGAACAATATATGCGTGTGCCTGAGCTTACGTGTGTGTGTGTGTGTGTGTGTGTGTGTGTGTGTGTTGGCGTGGGTGCGTGCAAGCATCAGAGGGTGACCTCCCACATACAGGACTTCACGTCCCAACACAAGAGCAGTTTGTCTGCTACGGTTTTCATTGCTAGTATAAGGACCTCGACCGTTGTTAACGTCAGGCTGCCCGAGACCGACATCCCAGTAAAAAAGGATTTCAAGCTTGCCGCCAAGATGGCCGGAGACAGCAACGGCGAATACGCTTCAGTCGCAGTCCATGAAAAAGCCCATTACCTCACCCACTTCCTCGCTCGGGCGTTTTGCTTACCACCACCAGGAATCACCACCGCCACAACCACCGTCACCCAGTGGCAGTCGTCGCTGTCATATACTGCGACTTCGTCACTTCCGAGCTGTCTCCCGTCTTTGTGTTCTGTGTCGAGACGGCTGACGGCAAAGCTCGTGTGTGAAGAAGCGTTTCCAGCAATTTTAGTCCCGAGGTTACCATTGAATCAAAGTGATGTAACTGACCTTGACACCCGTCTCCTTTTCATGATAATCCTGATCAGTAAGTAGTCTTTGACTCCTGTCATTTGATGTTACACCGACAGCTATCTGTCATTCAAACTGGTAAAAGGGTAAAGGTAAAGGTCATCCCATAACCTTTTCAGGTCGTTGGGGAGTGAGGTGTTAGAGACCTCACTTTTCTCGGGGCCAGCTTTTACAAGAGGGTGGTGCCAATCTCCTCTCCCTCGCTGCCTTACCTTCCCCAACCCTCTATGTAGTCAGGTACCCATTCCCGTCAGCTGGGTCGACTGGGGGAATTATATGCTGCGCTAATCGGGTATTGAACCAACGCGCTCTCGGTTTGGACGCCAGCGCTCTAACCACTCGGCCATCCGCTTCCCATTATTTATTATTTATTTTCTTTATTTCTTTTCAATCTCGTTTTCCTCTTCAAACTTTTCTTCCTTTCGCTTCGCCATCAGGGGCATTTCCGGGGCTTGAACGTACTGCCGATGCATAAGTTAATACGCTGTTTAGTGAAGATCGTTGACAATACGTCTTAATGCCGTTGTTAATTTTGTGTGTGTGTGTGTTTTCCTTCTTCCTGTCTTCCCATGTACACTCGACTAAACCCAAGACATGTTTAGTTTTTGAACTTGACCGCTGTCACCGCTAGTCCGGTGCAGTTTAGGTTGACACATCAGCCATCCACCATCATCGTCATCGTCGTCTCTGTTATCGCTAGGGCGCTCTCGTCTGTCGTGGCTCTCGGCGCCAACATCATCTGCAACAAGATCCCGGGTCTAGCGCCGCGCCAGCGTGCCATCTGTCGGAGCCGTCCGGACGCCATTGTGGCCATTGGCGAAGGAGCAAGGTTGGGACTAGCCGAGTGTCAGTACCAGGTGCGAAACATGAGGTGGAACTGTTCCAACCCGGATCCGGAACACTCCATGTTTGGTTACGAGCGAATGGCCGGTAAGAGATCTTTTTTTCCATTTTTACTTTACTTTCCTTCATCTTTTTCTTTCGTTCCTTTGTTCGTTTGTTTGTGCACGTGTTCCTTCATTGCAGGGTACACTACTATGTCAGATTTGGTTAGCCTTGGACTCGTGTTAGTCAAGTCTACTGTCTTCTTCTTCTTTATATTTATTTGTATCCCACTCATTAGTACCAGAAAGCTTTGTTAGTCTAGTCTCCTGTAACTACCAGTGCTTATTCTCCTGATGAATAAATAGCATTATTTTCTTCATGCTGTGCAATAATCATCATATATGATTTTCTTGTTCTGCTGCTGTCATTTGTTACAATGTGTTAGATTAATAACAGGCCCTGCGGTTGATAAAGGATAGCCCGTATACCCAAACAAGCATATACATTACTGTTCAAAGTAAAAATAATCTGTGGGACAAAAGTACAAGTGAAACTGAAATTTATGGGTTTCAACCATGTGGGTTTCATCAGGGAGGGGACATTGAAAAAATGTTTTTGTCCGCCATGAAACATAGTATGTTATCCGCATGAGGCACAGTGACCGTTTCTTTTTGGATTGTGCCTATAAAAATGCCCTCGCGCCAGAGTTATATTTTGAACATGCAGATGTAAAATCCTTTCGGAATCCTTTGGTTCATTTTTGATTGGGAGTTAGAGATATTAATACTCACAATAACCGCTTTAATAAAAATAATTAAAAAAATTCGTGATATAAGCAACTGTCGATTTTGTGTAGGATCCACCGAGGACGAAATCCACCTTTTGTTTCACTGCCCAAAATACGGTGATAGCCGTCCTAGTTTTCTTCCAAATACAGGTGTACATAACATAGATATAAACATGGGTGTATATGCTCACAGGTGACTGGGAGCGATTGCGCGTATGTACTTGTAGAGGCTCACCTTTTGATATTGACAGTAATGACCAGATACCAATTACAAATTTGAGATTGTTATTCCTCTCTGACGCACTTCTGGTTTGTTTGACGAGGGCTGTCCGTTAGAGTGTCACCAAGGCGATGAGGATGTTAACGCTAGTGTATTGTAATATAGCAAAAACGAAACGATTCAAAACAACAGGAAAACAACCCGCCTCTTTTAACAAGAACTTAAGAGCCAATTGCGAAGATAATATCTGCTCCCTCTGTGAAATAAAATCCAGCAGAAAATCTTATTATGTTCGTATGCATATGCCATAATATTTTCACGAAAGGGCTAGCTTGAGATTACACGCTTGCATACGTAACGAACAATGTAAGAACAAAGCTATCGAGGAGGGAGGGAGCCTGGCAGCAACGGATGGAGGTGGCGGGTGAGAGATTATGTGAGGGGAGGAGAGCTGGAAGAGAAAGGAGAGAGGGAAGTATGTTTGTGGTGAGATGAATGGTTTGTCCTCTCTTGTCAAAGACAAGTCTTTAAAGGAGTGCAAGACACCAGCCTTGTGTAAGATTCATACATATTAAACCGCATATCTTAACAAGCCTCAGTATGGTACAAAACATCATCATCATTTCTTATTATTCCTAAATTAAAATTGTAATTCGTAAATAGTAATAATAAAAATGTAATTATATTACTATAAGGTGACGGATGAATTATTATTATTAGAGCATTAAGAACTGATGATGAAGATGAGGACGATGGTTTACACAAAACTTGAGGCTCGTTAAAAAAAAGTATTATAATAGTTATTGTTGTAACTCACTGTTAAGAATTAATACACTGGCGTCGTCAATAGCTGGATGGGCCGTATCACACATGCCTCGCGGGATTTCGTGAGGAGAGCTGAGATGGAAGGCAGTGGTGGTACGAGAGGTTATCAGGCATTCTTGGACAACATGTTGCCCTGACTCTTGATAGCGCATCAAAGGGGGAAAGCAAAGCCCGTCGCAAGCTGGCCCAGCTACCTCCGGCGGTAGCAAAAATTGTTGCAGGAACCGTAGCTCCCGTCGCCCGGCCTTTAAGTCTCGACGCCCATCTCTCGTCTGCTTCTCAGATCTTCCTCTGAGCCTCCGACCTCTGACCTCCGCTATCGGGGGACGTTCCCGTGCCAGGGTTGCAAAGGACTCGTGTGGCGGAGAAGTGGGGCCTTGGAGTGGAGTAGGAGAAAGTGAGCGGTCGATGAAAAAGCTGGATGGGGAAACAGGTTGATGATGGTGAAGCGAGCATTGAAGGCTTCTTTGTTTGTTTGTTTGTTTTTAACGCCGTGCCAGCAACTAGGGCTATATCACGGCTTGAAGGCATCTGTCGCTAGAAATGCTCAATAGTATAATAAAGAAAATTAACAAGAAAGAAGTCAAGAAATAAAAACTAACATTTTAGGAATAAACAAGATAGATCTCCTTCCAACTCACATCCTCCCAGAATGCATTTTGTCTAGATTTAGGAAACTGGTTCCGTTAAACAATGTGCCTTTATGTCTCTTAAGATAGCTCCCTCCTCGACTGCTTGCCACATAATTCATAATTAAAGCCAAGAGTTTGTGTGCGTGAGATAAGCTTTAGTATTTTAAGTTGCTGGTTAGTTCTTACTTCAGAAAATGATTCTTTTAATGAATTTTTTTAAAATTATGGAGTTTCTTTATAACACTAGTCTATTTTTTGCCTCTTTTCTTTTCATCACTGGGTTAGGAATACTAATCCTCTAACCAAGCAAACTTAAAAAACAGATTCATGTCCGTTAAAGGTCGTTCTAAATCAAGCAAAGTCCTGAAGCACCAAACCTCCAAAGCCTTTTTAAGTACCTCTGTTTTGGTAAATGTATTGGCAGTGAATGGCCAGAGAAGACTGGACTTAGCAAGCAGACCCAAGTTCCATTAACATGTAAGTTCGCCCCAGAACCTTTGGTTTTGTTACCCTACAGCTTTGCCAGACTTGGTCAACCATCAGGTCTGTTAGGAATGGACGAACGCGTCCTCTAGAAAGTACCCCGAACAAAAGAACGAGAAGCCGCTGATAGATGCACAGGTTTCGAGATAATCGTGTGTTTCATGAGGAGACAACTCCCGGTAACACCGCTCTTAACGCCCCTGATTTGACTTTTGCCCGACGCGCAGCAGCTGCGACAGTCGGCTCTAATGTTAAAGGGCGTGCGCAAGATTTGCGAATAAAAGAGGGTCTGGCACGACCTTTGCACTTCTTTATGATGATGTTTCGATGTTTACCTCTTCAAACTCTCCGTTCGCCCCCAGCCGGCTGGCGGTTCCTCGCGCGGCTTAGTCACAGAAAGGGTAGTCAACTGGCGTAATCCACCGAGTGACGTCAAACATGGTCAAAGGCGTTGAGGGCTGAAGGGGGAGAGGGGGGGGGAAGAAGAGTGGAAAGGAGCGGTAGGAGGATGGGATTGGAGGGGAGGGGCGAAACGGTGTTTTGATAACGTGTCGGAACTTTCTAGATTAGCATCGTTCACTCCTCACCACACTTTATAGTGTGCTTGTTAAGCGAAGATGTTTTAATGTATCAGCTTCTGGGGTGAATTGTTCCTGTCTCAGCTGCTTTCATAGCATTGGAGTTTTTGTGCAGGTTTTGAATATCAGTGTTTGTCATTCGCTTTTATTGATGATGATGATGATGATGATGATGATCATCATCATCATCATCATGCACTGTCTATGGTGTTCCAACGATGGCGACCGCATAATAATGCGTTTCTCATAACTTCCTTGTTAAGCGACGAATGATGTTTTCTTATGATTATTGTTATAGTAGATTAGTACATATTGTCAGAGTGCACTGTATATCTCTATATTGATCTACGAAATGAGACCTTACCACTATGTCCTATAGAGGGAGCCACAATACTAACTGTCGGTCATTGAAACATAAAGTCCTTTGTCGGCAAAAGATCTCGGGTTATAATCAGCATGAATCGTAAAAAGTCAACAGGAAATGTCAAGCAATAAATCGGAGAGGTACAATGTAAAGGCAGGGAGGTCAGCGACGACAAAGACCATGCAGAACGTGTGAACACTTTTCAGGACTGAGATACAAGACAGCCAAAAACTCCAGTGGGTGAGGTCAGCACTCACAATCTGTTCTCAAAATGTAACCGCCACTTTGGGGCGTAAGTTAGGTTTCATATACGGTCCATGCTACCACAGTGGAATCATGGAAGCCACAAACTTTAAAACTCTAAACAGACCTAGTGCGTGTTGTAACGTAATTTGCTGAAGCCACCGCGCAGCCATCTTGCTGTTTGTAAAGCCATGTCATGGGACAAGAACATTTGGCCACCTACAGTCCTGAAATTAAAAAAAAAATGCGACAATTCAAGAGAAATAAATAAAACTTGCAACATTGTTAGTTTATGAAAGATACGAATATAGAATGGCAGGGCATCGCAAATACTGACACAACCTCGGCATACGATTTCCCATATGGCGGCTAGTCGGTTCGAGCAGAGTCAGTCAGGGTTTATCCATTAGTTTCAGATCAGTGGCTCTAGGTTTGAAAGCAACATTTTGAGAAAAGGGTGGGTGGAGTGGGGGAAGTAATCATAATGAAAAGAAAGTTAAATTGGCCGATGTCATGGCCAACATGATAGAAAAGAGTTCAGTTGAGACTTCGTACAGCGCATGTCAAGACGGAAACTTGCCGGGAACACAAACTATGGTGACTACGTGGCAAGGCCAGTTAGGCATACAACTTGGGCAGATAAGAGGCAAAGTACAAAATAACACAAGGAAGCTAATAGTTTTCGGAGTTTGGGGGTGTGAGAGGAGGGGGTTGTTGGGTGTGTGTGTGTGGGGGGGGAGGGTAAAGTAAAGGCGTGGTTTGTGTCGCGCATTTCTTGACCTCCGGTCGACAGACGAAAAGAACACTTTGATGAGCTTAACCGCACGACACCCTGTCCCTTGGTCACCCTGGCCACCAGCAGCGACAGCACTCGATATCAGCACGAGCGGCCCTGCATGAGAACGAGATCGTGCTTCTTGTTGTGCGCGTGAAACATTGGCAGAACACCTGGCCCAGACATAAGCCACCTCCTCAAGCCCCTGAAGCAGTCGCTAAAAAGGGAATATAAAATTACAAGGAAGAAAAAAAACTAAAACAAAAATCCCACCCAGAGACCTCAAGCCGACCTCACTGTATGACTGTCGGGCAGAACATTTTGTCAAGAGCTAGTTCACCTCTTATCTGATCGTTCGCAAGAAAGGTTTTCATGGAGCGTCATTTGAGAGTTTCATCAACTGTTCCCCCTCTCGGTATCTGCGACGAAGCTTCTAATTTCTCCCTAGTTGCTTCTTGTTGAGGAGGATATGCGAATGAATGTTGATTCTAGTGTAGTTCTTAACTCGGGGGCTTAGTGTTGGAACTTAATCTCGAAATAGGTTCAAGGCTGGACGTGGTATAGGAATTATCGTCTTGCAGTTGATTGCTTGAGCTCTTCTGGAAAGAGAAACGAAGAAATTATTCAAAGACTAATATAAAGAAAAAGAGTAATGTATGCGGTAGTAGTAAACTCAAATGTGAGAACAGAAGGTTGAATAAATAGTAAGTTAACTTGCTCCACGTAACTCTTCTGTCAGTTCATGAACGAGAGAATGAAAAGCTTATGTTTACGGAGGACAAATCCTTTTCTCTGACATTTTCTTCTCTTTCTTTTACTGCTGAAAATAAGAAGATAGTACAAGTCGTTTTCAAAATTTTACAAGCGCGGGATTCTGTACAGATTTGGAAAAAGAAGTTTATAAAAAGGAATTCATATCATTTTAGGTGACTGGCATTTAGCTAATAACGAACTTTCGTCTCCCTGAACCAGGTTTAGATTGGATTGTCAGATTAAGACACCACCTAGGGAAAGATCGCTGTCCGCCACAAGGAAGATCTGATCCAGTTTTAATCCGCACTTAAATCAGATTTCTCCTGCAGTCAGTTCGTGCTCGTCAGTGTCACACGACGTCCCCTGAAAGACTAGGTCTTCAGATGGAAGCTGGTGGTTTTCATATGTACTAGATTTTTTGTTCTTTTCTTTTGAGAAGGGAAACAGCCGTGGCCAAACCTGATACTTTAGCAAATGGCGTTTGTTCTCGACAGAGATGGTTTGCTATATATTTTTCAAAAAATATCTTTCAGAACTGTAAGACACTATAGGAGAAACATGACAGACCACTGTAACCTGAAACATGACAATGGTCGTTAACACATTCACCACCAGCACAGCGATACTCACTATCGGCTTTTTAAAGGGAAAGATCATTCTCACCCGTGACGTCATTTAAGACCATGGAAGTAAGTGTAGGTGTGTGTAGGGAGGGATTAGATATTCCTTCCCCCCCCCTCCTCCAGAAAAAAGATGGATGGAGGAGTGGAAAGATAGTGGACGAGGTATTGCATAACGAGTTATTGCAGTGTAGGGTACTCCAGTCCAGTCCAGGCTGTGATATTATTCACCAGATGTCTACGTGTACGAAATCGTAGTCTAATAACATGTACACCATCATGTTGATATGGTTTGTTGTGTACATATTATCTTTGAATTGCTTCTTGTTGTTAATTTTTTTTCTTCACAAGTTCTTGCCAGCAACAGGCGTTGCGCGCGCACCGATTCACAATAGAATTAGTAGGTGTTAGGAGAATATTTACTTGGATCTTTTTTATAGTATTAGTTTGAAACTGAACTATTTATTTATAACCCTAGTAGACCCAGTTGATAATTAGTAAAGTAAGTGTAAGCTCAGTCGGCTTGACTGTTAAGTGAAAAAAAAACTTTAAATAGGATTACGATGCAGTCCCTACGTTGGTGCACTAATTTTGATAGGACAGTTTAAGATGCTTTCAACATATTTATAAAAATTAATTTATCTGATTTCATGCTGACTTCATTTATTTTCATTTTGTAATTGCTATGGTGTATGTGGGAAGGGTGAAAGAGAGAGGTGGCAAGGAAACAATTGTTCGCACATCCCACTGTGTATATCTCTAGACCAAATAAACAACTAAACAACCGCTAAGAAAATAAGAAAAGATCAAGTGCAGGAAGAATTTTAATAAATCACACAGTAGCAGCTGGTCTTTAGAAAAATGTCCACGCAAAGGAGTAAAAAGAGTAACAAGAGTAACAAGTTTACTGTAATGAAAACAACAAAAAAATGTTCAACAACAGAAGGTGCTAGCAATATTTCATTGACGTTGAAAATACAGGAAAAGTGGCCAGCATATATAAAAGCACATCAGATTCAAATGCACACAATACCCTGGTCTTTCAAGCAGAATGTCTCCATAGGATAAATGAATTTTTGTATAAATGTTGGAGCTTCAACAACAACAATTATAATAATTATTATTATCATTATTTGTATGATACAAATAACTACTATGCATTCATCCGTATATTGAATAAGATATCCACATCTGTATGCATTTAAAAAAATAGCAAAATCCATGTATAGTCAAACGGGAACATTTAAATATAATATTGAATTGTTAATTTTATTCGATAAAAACTGCATCATTACAAACTATGGCTGCAACAATAGTTTACTCAGAATGAGAATCCACGAAACAGTATGTGAACTGTCAGTGATGTGTTGTGTAGGCCAACTTTATGGCAGCTCTGGTTGGTAAGGTGTCTCTGGAAATAGAAATAAAATATACACACTGGAACAGGCATGGAAGCCAGAATTATATTTTTCTTTTATTTACACAATTAAGTAATAAACATGTAATTAATAAACAGGCACTGTCATATTAAACATGCACACAACACACGCCTGACGCTCTTCTTGCTAGTTGCCCTAAATTCACAGATTAATTTCTTGGGGAGGGGTTTGTGGATGTGACAGTTGGTGGTTGGTTAGAAACGTTGAAAACTAATGGCGCAACAAACCAAATCAGCGTATGTTTCTCAACTGCATTCATGAATTTTGAGTCCTCGAAATGATCAGACCTGGACAACAGTCCCACTTCTGTGTACAGTCGTGAAAATGCGATATAGTAAACGACAGTTAACAGTATCAACATTCTCCAAAAAGCAGCAATTATGACTGTAATTATTGTGAAAATAATCAGATACTGAATTTGTTTTACCTGGCGAAAATCTGAAAAAAGTGATTTACCAGAACATACGACGGGAGTTAGTACAAATAATCCATAACATGAGACTCCGCCATTTTGACACTTCTTTTTCTCTTCTCATCGTCTCCGCACGGTGGAGCCCGCTTCGCTGTCACCGTGAAAACATCCTGATGACGTATTTTGTATTAGAAAAATCTCTGATAGGAGCTTCGAGCTTCCTGTAGCTGGTGACAGCTGTGGCGACGGATGAGCGTAACTGTGGTATGAACTCAGACATGAACTCGGACGAGTGTGGAAGAGATGGTCGTCATTGGAGATGCGATTTTGAGGCGGTAGACGTTGCACATCGTCACGGTCGTTGTAGATGGTCCCCAGGTGGCAGGCTGAACAGTTGCGGAAATCAGCTGACAAACTTTTGCGTTGTAAGATCACCGACATCACAGCTGCTGTTGAACAGCAGTGGACACCCGCACACTAGCAGTGACATGACTTCCAACCTTTGCTGCATGACAATTAGACAAAGGTGCTCTTTACCAAGCAATATTCAGTATAGGTATTTGGACATCGCTGCATGACAAATCTACCGAGGTGTCTTTTACCAAGCAATACCAATGATGGATTTTTTTAGATCGCTAAATTACCAATCGGCATGTTATTTAGCAACATTTAGCATCGCAACGTCCACAAAATATTTGTCTGAGAAGATGGTGGTGGAGGGAGTCGTTTTTGCCAGATTGCTTTCAGCGATTATTTCTCAAACAGGAAGTACGCACAAGAACGGTGACTTCCAATGGATGTTACGAAGCCTCATCACTCGCTTGTGGGCTGTTCAACGCCACCATGTATGTAACCGTGTGTGTGCATTCGTGTGTGCGTGCATGTGAGAGAGAGAATGTATGTATGCTTATATGTGTATATATATATATTTGTACACATGTTAGTATATCTCGCCCTTAGATACTCTCCGGGACTTACGCGTATGCAAGACGGGGGATGAGAAAGAGAAGACGTGGCACAGATCGAAATGGCAGGAGTGGGTGGGAGGAGAGGGAGGTTGGCCATTAGGCCCGCGAAACGCGCTGCGCGCCGTGCGGACAAAATGGCGTCAGCACGCACTCCGCTTGCGAGATCTCGCATGCTTCATTGACTTGGAGAGGAATGATGTTCGCAGGCCGTCTGAAGCTCCCTGCGTGCTGTCTCACTTCATTTGAATCCTATCCCCCTCCCCCCAATTCCCTCAGCCACCCTGCTCCCCCTTTCTCACGCTCCAGAGCACCTGGTTTCATTCTCTTTCTGTATTTTTAATGTCCGTGCAGGTGTCGCTGTTTTTTTTTCCTAGTACCCCACAATCCCTCCCTCCCCTTACCGGGAGCCCTCAACATATTTGCACGCCCTGTTGTTCCAAGGACCCTTTATGTGAACGAATCTCGCGCATTTTTGAAACCCTTGATGTTTAAAGGAGTCTTTATGTACAAAGATCTCGAACATATTCGGAACCCTGTTGTTACCAGGTACCTTTGTGCGAAAAGATCTTGTGCATTATCGGAAGCCTGTGGTTCCAAGGAATCTTTATAGGACCAAATCTCGTACTTTCTCGAAATGATTCGAGTCACTCAAGCCACAAGATAAGGATTCTTCTCGATGGAACTGTCACCTACCTACGTTATAGTTCAGATCTCACAATTTTTGTAACATTTGCAACAGATTCCTAACAAATTTCCTTGTCTTCTCGTGTAACTCTTTTGTTGGATAGGAACGAGGTCAGCTGAGGATCGATCTCTCACTACAGGGCGAAGCGTGTCCTCACGATGGACTTGTACCGAGAGCGCCACTGTGACTGGTCTAGCTCTGTGAGAAGCATTGGGCATAGCCGTGGTAGCATCACCCAGACATCTCCGAGGACTTTCGCGCTGACCCACCCACCCCAACTCCTAGCCCTCCCTCCACCAACGGGCTGGCGTAGCCCCGCAGCTCTTAGGGTCCGTTATGTTGCTGGTGAAAGCTGTCGGTGCTGTTGGAACATCATGGCGTGTCTCGCGTGAGCACGTGATCGTCAACGCCTGCTGATTGGTGGATTGAAGTAGCGGGATGTGTATGACGTTAAGAATCCAAGGGGATCAATGTAGGCAGATTTCTAGAGAGTCGATGCAAGGATTAGGTGTTCGCTTCCCTACTGAACTATCGACAGAGAAAAAAATGGAAGGTTCAGGCAACAAAAAATTAGAATTGTCAGTCATAAAACAATGAACATGACGGATTTTTTATCCATCTTGTCTGGCAACCATTTCAGTTGCTTGCTTTTCATTTATTTACTTAGGGTTAGAGTTTGTAGTTCTTTCATTTTTGTTTCGCTCACGAAGCTTTATTTACTGTTGTTGTTGGCTTAAGACTCTTATTTCAATGCCACTGATGAGGGTTTGTTGTTTTTGTTTGGTGCTAGCGTTTACATAAAAGTTTGTGTGGTGTTCGTTTGTTACGCATCTCACTAGCTTTGTTAAGTTTGTTTCCCAAAGATTGTGTTAACTTTCATTTAATAATAATTGCTATTTCTTGTTTATGTATTGTAATTTGTTGAATTGCTTGACGGGTTTCTTTGGTTGACTAGCTGCTGACAGTAGAGGCCCACTAGTCATATGTTCGTCTAGGAGGTTAGCTGCTTGTAGAGATCCATTATTCAGTCTGTGCTTTTCGTCTTTACAGATGTATATGCGTATAACTGTTCGTTTGCATGTGTACATGTGTGTGCCCGACTACTATCTGAGAAAGGCAAATGCTTGAAAGGGAACATCACTCCTTTTATTAAAAAAAAAACAACAACTCCTGAGCTAAATACGTCTTCCTTACTTCCTCGGGCGAACTGCAGGTAAATGTCTCCGTCAAATCTCCTGTAACCCGAGACATTGAACAGTATGTGTCAGACTCGCTCCAGTCCTCCCACCTTTTGTTCTCTCTAAAGGAGGAGATATGTTGGGATTACGTTTGAAAACTTTGGCGACAAGTGAGGCGTGCCAGACACCTTGTTCTGGAGCACCTGAGCACTCTTACCTGCATACACCTGTAATTACAGCAATGTAAAGCCTCATGCGCCTTCTTGACGTGACTCGAAATCTTCCTAAAGCGATCCCTCAAAATGTCAGGATACGTAACACATATTTATGGGCGTTTTTAACCTTTCCAGTGTTGGATGTATTTGGCAGCCGCTGCTCCTTTTTTGCAGTTTTTGTTTTTTATTGTCTGTGTTTGTGTGTCTCTTTTGTTTGTATTGTTTCCTTGCTTTTCTTTTTTTTGAAGAAAGGAGCTGATAAGCCCTGGAATGTAGGAATTGAATTACGTTCATTTTCAAACCGGCTGTTATAGTGATACCGTGTCTAGACAAAAAACACACACAGACCGACACACACACACACATGCGCGCGCGCACTCACGCATTCTGATAATGACACTGACAATTCCTTAATAACACGAATGATAGCATAAACAAATAATTTGTTTATAATCTGATTTTCACCCTAAAGAGGGGAAATAATTTGTTAAACCACAGACTCATTCAATAATACAAATAACATGTATGAAGCACGAAGAAAATGAAAATTTGAATTTGCAAGGTAATACTATTTGTTCATATCTGTAAGAGCAGATGTACCTATAACCCTGATGTAAAACATGTAACAGTATAGTTACAACTTTAAAGGCGGTCCTGATTTTAGTTTAAGGGTGAGTAGAAACGGCAACCAAAAAAAAAAAAAAATCATTCAGATCTTTACAGATACTTTCTTCCAATTGGTGACCTTGTATAACTGGAAGTGTGTGTGTGTGTGTGTGCGCGTGCGTGCGTGCGTGCGTGCGTGCGTGTGTGTGTGTGTGTGTGTGTGTGTGTGAGAGAAGTTTCTGAACAAACCAAAATAAGACAACTGAAATCGCGATCACCTCTGTTTCTTTATTCTCATGCTCTCCCTCCTTTTCTGATCCTCTTCTCACTCTCCCCTGCTTTTAGTCTCTCCCAATCTCACTCTGTACCCTCCTTGAGGTGCTGTCATCCGGCGAAAAGTTGCCATTCAGTTCGCCTCAGTGGCTGACCAAGCTACATGGAAGTAATGAGGACTTCTTAAGCACCTCACCCGACCCCACCTTGAGCGACACGCTTCATCCCCCGGCCACCCTCCCCCCGTCTCCAGTCTCTTACCCTCGATACTCAATATTACTACTTCGGGTCATCTGTGTGTGTGTGTGGGGGGGGGGGGGGTCAGGAATAGAGGTTTGAGTTCGTCCATAAAGCCAATCACGAACGACCGTCACCCTTAGAGTCGACCGGACGTGCAGAGACTCAAGTAACTTGCAGCGAAGTGTAGTCAGCTGAGTGGGCAGCGCCGACGGCAGTCACTTAGCAGAGAAAGAAAAAAAAAAAGGGCCTGGCTGACTGTCTGAACCAAAGAGTGAATGAATGAATGAATAAAA
Organism: Marisa cornuarietis; assembly: GCA_004794655.1. Lineage (NCBI taxonomy): Eukaryota > Metazoa > Mollusca > Gastropoda > Architaenioglossa > Ampullariidae > Marisa > Marisa cornuarietis. The sequence continues at coordinate 175,399 of SMMW01000651.1, forward strand.
GATGCTAATTTAAAAAAAATGCGGGTGGTGGTTTCTATCTTTTTGAAGGAATGTATACATGAACCAAAAATAGCAGAAAGAAAAGAATAACTCACTGAATAAATAAAAAGAAAGAACGACAGACAAACGGAATATCTGAATAAATGAAGGAAGGAAAGTAAAAGAAAGAGAAAGGATAGGGAGACTGAGGGAGAAAGATTTGACCTTGTACCCCTGGGGTTTCTGTAAAAGGCAATGAAGCCCGACTAAGATCAGGAAAGAGATAATTAAGTGCCTTTTACAAGTCGCAGTCTCTCTGTTCTCTTTCTCAGTCAAGCTGTAGTGAGTAAACTAAACGCGAGTGCATACAGAGGGAGGGAACTGCATGTAGGCGAGGGTGTGATCAAAAGAAAGTACTATACGTGCATATTGTTGTTGCTGCTGTTGTTGGGGTGTTGGTGGTGTTGCGTGGGTGGGTGGTTGCACAATAGTCTTCGTATCTGGTTCGGATGTTGTATAGCTTCCTTCAACAAAGACATTGACGTCAGGATTGTACATGGATACGACGATGCTGTGAATTCCTTAGCTAGTGTTAGAGCTGGGACCTTATGCTAATTGGTAATGTGTACAAACGTGACTTCATTATTTTGATTTCTTTCTGTGGTTGGCCGTATTTGCAGGTGTGTATCTCTAGAAGAGAAGGGGAGGTAGTGCCTTGCGCTGAGCTTTACACTGCCATTAGAAAAACAAATTGCACGCCACTAGGCTTTTAACTACAACCCATACCTATGGTGTACGCATGCTTTGCAGACTGTCCGTGTTAGTGGAGGGAACAGTGAACGGGGCGACCATAAGGAAAGAACAAAGCAGCGTATTTCTCGTCTCGCTGCCCGACGTTATCTCCTCCTTGATGGAAATTTCGCACGTGCGCACTGATTTGGTCTAACAGCTGCCAGGCAATTGGTTTTCGTACTCACACCTTCAGCAGTTTATAACCGCCCGAGAAAGAGTGAGTGCAGCACATGTAGCGTGTCTTTACGTCGACTTAATGTGCTTTTTACGTGCCTCCAACGTGTTCAAGACGTCGACTTACAAGACCCGCCGTTTCGTTCCGACGGAAGTGATGCAGCCCACTCTCACTTGAAGCTGGAAGTTGGCTGGTTGCCTGGACACGTGACCCGCCCGCAAGGGGGAGGGTGGGTGTTCAAGGTCGATGGGTAGATGACAAGCTAGCGTGGATGCTCAGGCGAGCATACCCTTAATTTCCCAACCTTCCTCGTACTCTCCAAATCCCAAGAAACGGCGTCACCGGCTTGTGGCCACCGTTAAAGCCTGTGGTTTCCATTGATCCAGCTGCAGTAGAGCGATGTGTCAGTTATAACTCTACCTAACGAGAGAAACCGTTTCACATCTGCACGTGTGTGTCGCTGTGGGTGTGCCGGCTATGCTCGCATGTGGCTTTTTGTCTGTCGACGCGTATGCGTGTTTATCATACAGACAAACAGATGGAGGACGAGACAGAGAGTTCTTCTTTAGTGATATAATCAGACAGACAGACACAAACATAAAAACAGAAACAGGCAGGCAGGCAGTTTTTTTATTATCGAGGCGTTAACAAAGTTTTCTGATAACAAAATACATCTCATTAATATTAATAATAATAATGAGGATTTTTATAGCACATATTATCATTTATATATGATTTTATGATAGTATTAATATAAGTATTTGTATTCCAATCACATCCATCGTCTTCTACTACTTATTCTTCGTCGGTTATTCTCTTTGCCCCCTAGAAGATATTTCCAGGCAAATCGCTAGAGTTGGAGTTGACTGTCTATTGGTCAAATGATACATCAGGCGGATGATGCCGAACTGTAGGCGTCAAAACCTTGACATTTGTCTCTGCATATATCTCTGATCGTGCCACTAAAAGGCACGGGGATTGGGACACTAAAGCACACTGTGTCATCTGGACACTAACTGACGCATGGGCAGTAAAATGATGGATAATCCGGTCACTAAATGACACGAATGACACACCCGTTTGTAACAATTAGTCACCACGACAATACCTGACACGGTCTGTAAAGTGGATACTAATTACTCCAAGTGACACATGTCTGTAATGAGGGTCATCTGGGCACTAAATATGACACACGTGTCTGTAATGTGGGCAGCCAGCAAAGAGGCGGCGTTGATCTACGCCCTGAGTTCGGCGGGAGTGACGTACACCATCACGCAGTCGTGCAGCAGGGGCAACCTGACCCAGTGCGGCTGTGACCGCGACAAACGCGACGGGCGTCTGGCACCCGAGGGCTGGAAGTGGGGTGGCTGCAGCGCCGACATCAAGTTCGGCCTCAAGCTGGCCCGCAAGTTCATGGACGCCCGCGAGATAGCCGAGACAGCCCGCTCGCTGATGAACCTTCACAACAACAGGGCCGGCCGCAAGGTGAGTAAGGGTTTCTGTGTGTGTGTGTGTGTGTGTGCGTGCGTGCGTGCGTGCGTGCGAGCGTGTGTTTTCAACGCATGCTTCTTTTTGTATGTCTTTGTGTTATGGCCTGCCTGCGTCTTCGAGTGAGTGTGCCTCTATGTGTGTGTGTGTGTGTGTGTGTGTGTGTGTGTGTGTGTGTGTGTGTGTGTGTGTGTGTGTGTGTGTGTTCACAGATATGCCTTGACAACGTTAACTCCATGTACAATCTTGACGTCCATGTTGTTGACCTTTGTCTATTCAGGGTAATGTTTGTAGGCCTGTTCAGCGTGATTTTTGTAGGTCTGTATTTCGAGAATGGAAAGTGGTTTTCCACCCAGATTTCGGTACAGGTATCTTGCACTAAGCTTTACCCAGTCGTCAGAAAAATCTAAACCATCTCCTCGTCCTAAAAAATTTTGTCTTTAAATACAATGTATCCCTCATTTTCACTCTCTTTTACCCCCACCTAACAGAAAAAAACCATTGCAGAACTTGAAAAAATACTCTGACATCTGGTATGATACATTGATAACGTTCCAACATAGTCCATTCTTAGATAGACCAGCTTCTTACTTGGTCCCCCACGACAAGGCCACTTAGCTTGCCGAAGATAAGGAAAGTACAGGCTGTGTAGACACATGACAAAAACGAGAACGGAGGTGTTATAAACTTTCTTATAGACAAGGAGCAAGCACAGGCTAGAAGAATTCACGTGGTGTAGACTGCTGAAGAGAGGGATTATGCAGGTGCACACCACACCATTTATTATTTCAATTTGTAATTACCGACATTACTGTTTGACTTGGGAGACATGACATGGTATCACATCCTGCAGCACAATGTACAAAGTTGCAACATTTGGCCAAAAGCACTTTAACTTCTTGAGGTACAGCAGAACATTCGTCACTACAAACCTGGACGTCTGTGTCTGACTCCAGAAAAAATACTTCACATAGCAGCATCAATAATTAATTTGACTTGCATGACAGCAAACTTCACACGAAAGAGCCCACGAATGTGAGGTGGTCTGGGCAGAAGTAATGTACTTTTGTGCGTGTGTGTGTGTGTGTGTGTGTGAAAGAGAGACAGAAAGGGACGGAGAAAGAGGTCAACGTCTGGAGGTAACGGATACATTACTATACGACCATGCAGCCAAAAGGCGTACGGCGCCATCCGGATGTTTGCATGACAACCTGCAATCAGCGGTTTCAACCCAAAGCGAGTGGCCGCAGTAGTCGAGATAGAGAGAAGAGACGGTGTGAGAGATGAGACGGTGTGCAATGTCTAGTAAGTGTACTGCAGACACAATCTCCCCATCTCAGTCCCCCCTTCCTTTCCCACACCTCATCTTCACACCCTCCTTCCTGTGGAAGAGCTAGTCACCGGCTGGCGCTTCGCATACAGCTCCATTTAAAGCCCTTCTCATCGACAGAGCAGCCAGATATCTTTTTTAAACCCCCCACCACCCTGCAGTTTTTGAAAATGTTTACAATCATATTTTCTGGTACTTGCAAAGATTTAGCTAAAATACACGAATGTCCTTCAGACCACTCTCGCTGCCTTACAAAGCCTTACGATTGTTTGATCAGCAGATCCCCCAAATCTCAAATCGAGTTTTCACGTTCTGGTTATCTGTCCTCCCGAACATTCACTTCTGCTCCGAGGTCAGGAACACATGAATGTGTGGTGAAAAATATGGAGGTAGCTCATAGCCTTTCCGTATGACAACTGTGCGTGATACTTCGTCAGTAAAGAAATGAAGTGAGGGAGGGTGAGAGAGAATTGTTTTGGTTGATATTACCATAAAAAAAATTTCTGACGTTAATTTTATTATTATTTTATTTGAGTCGCGTACGCAGACTATGAGGGACGGAAAGACAGAAGCCCGAGGCGGTTAACTGATGTCAGATAAAATATTCACCTGAAAAATGAATAGTGAATTATTAAAAATTCGCATCAGTTAAAGCAAGCGTGGTGGCTGCCGCGTGTACAAAATATTCATTAAAATCTGTCACCCTTGAATTTCTAACATCGTCGGGGTAACAGTTTTTACAAGTTTGGAAATTCTGGCAGATTTATTGTCAACTGTTATTAACCAAGCAGATTTTTTAAATTTTAGACTCACTCCCTCTCCTGCTTCGCATCAAGACATGGTTTGTCACGTTTATTATTTTCCTGCGTGTGTCTTTTTCCTGTCTGTTTGTCAGCCTCCCTGCTCTTCTCTGTCGGACTCTGTATATGTATGGAAATGACGATCCCTTGAACACGAACCCTAAACGTTTTGTCGGTTGTATTGTGCAGACTTTTCAGCAACAAGTAAAACGTTTTTATTTTCCTTAAAACAGATTAGAGGTTTTGTCCAACCCGGATGCATATTTCTTGAGAGGAAACATTCAAATAAAACTATAAAGACTTTATGCTTAGATAATATAAAATATACAATTGGGAACTGTGTGTACGCACGTATGCACCCTCCTTTCGCCGTTGCTTTCCTTCTTATCCCGTTATATCTAACCCAGTTGATCACTCCTCCCAATATCTTTCTTCCCGCCCCTTCCCATCACGTGCAGGTTGTCGTCAAACCGCTGGCATCAAAAGATTCTACTTCTTCCCCAGCTTTGTGATGTGTAGATCGCCCGGTCCCACAGTCGGTGGATCGAGTAACGGTACCAGCCTGCTGGAGGAAGTTGCTGCCCTTTGACGGAAGCTAGATGACGGCGCCATTGTATCAAGCGCCACTTGTGACCTCCGACCTCTGACGAGAAGATATTTCTTTGGTCTTGAAGAGGGCATGAAAATATGCACTTGATGATCACTCCTCGACCTTCTGCTTCGCCTCCCCCCACCCCTTGTTCTTCTCCTCTTCGATCGTCGATGTTTTGATGTTTCCTAGAAAAGTGTGCACTCACTATCCTTTAGGAGTGGAGATGGAGAGAAAGAGATATGAAATCTCTTACACACAAGTGACGTTTTAACTTCAAACTGACGACCAACTCTGAAGCTCATCTCTGAAGCTTTTTTCTCTCTTTGCTTTAATCGATTAAATTTTAGTTTCAAACGGCCAATAGATTTCAAGTCTCATCGCTCGGTGCTTACATCCCAGAAACATTCGAGTTCAAAGGTTTATTTTTAGTTTTGGTGATGCCGGCTGCAATACAAAGTAAATCTGTTTTATCTGTCGTGACCTGCAGGCCAATATGCAGGGTTGAATGTCTAAAATAAGGCCATAAGTACGTATTTGCGAACATGTCACCATGTAACTTAAGTTGTAAGGTGTAAAACATATCCATCCTGGGATTTTTCCGATTGGCAACAGCATAAATATAACACCTTCCGATCTTCTGATCAAGGCATGCATCTAGCTCATTTGGTTGGCTAGGACCTGACATCCCTGCCCTCAAGCAGGTGTACTTTCGTAGCGGAAACATGAATGCCTGAGGTGCTGGAAATAGTTTTCGAGTGTGCAAGATACTCGTAGATATGTGTTAAAGGCCTATTGGAGTGCAACACTTTTTTTTCAAATGATTGGGCGGAGGTCAGTCATTGCCCTCAGAACTGAGTGAATAAACCCCTTTCTGTTCTTGAGACGCAAGTCTACAAACATTGTCGAGCGCATTAACAGATCCGAAACCCTGCTACCAGAAACGTAAACGAATTCACTTGTGGTTGTCAAGGCTACAACGGAGGGAAGAGCAGGGACTATTCGCGTGTACCTAGAGGGTAGGAAAGGGATATTCAATCAAATTTAAGATAATAGCATATTCCTCTGGATTTAATCTAGAAATTTGAAAACAAAACAGGACGTTTTACATTTCTGTGAACCCTTGGAGATCACTAACTCTCTAACCTGATCTCTCGTCCTGTCACCGCGTGCTTGTGGTCTAAGAGTAGTCTCCTCTGTAAAAGTAAGCGATACTGCAATGGTGGTGCCTGTGCAGTCCCAGCCTGTTATACTCTTGATGATTTGTTATATACGCTTAACAGTCTTGCCAGCCTGTCATATACTCTTGCCATACATACAGCAGTTTTCCATGTACTCTTACCAGTCTGCAATACTCTTGTCAATCTGATATAAACTTGGATCTGTCTTATTCCCTCGCCAGACTATCCTTTAGTGTTTCCAGCGTGTCCTATGTTCTTAACAGTCTGTTATATATTCTTCCAGTCTGTCCTTTGTCGTTAGAAGCCTGCTTCACATTTGCTGTCTACCCTTAACATGCTCGGCCACCTTGAATACACAGATGCAGTGATGCTACCACTCTCATCTGCAACGAAAACCCCGCCACTATTCCGACCTCCTCGTCTCCTCTCCAGCTTTTCCCTCAGTCACACCACCACCATCGGGCCACCCTGCTGATGGTCGTCTTAGCCCCTTTTTTCAGCACCCTTCCTTCAAACCATTGGTCCTTCGTCCTCCATGTTCGCATGCGAACTGTGGACGATAATCGCACACCATGAATCATATGCCTGATTGATGGATCCAATCCAACGGCCTTCACTGCTGGTGTCGTTCCGGTTGGCTGACAGCTGTCAGTATCACTCTGTCCCCCCAACCTCTCTCTTTTCTTCTCATCTACTCGGTGGTTACAGCTGCTTTGCCGTTGGACTCCACAAGGTTTGCCTTGAATTCGCTCGGTAATTGCGAGGTTGCGTTTCTCGGTAGAAATGAAAGGGGTGGGGGGGGGTTGTCAAAGAGAGTGTCCATTACACAGCACAATGCACACACAAGGTAAACCAATGACAAAATAATTGCTAAGAAATAGTCAGCTCATTTCAGCAACATGCATGGTGGCGTATGAACAACCCGGGTTAGGTCCCCTTCGTGAAGGGGGAGGGTAGAGTCATTACAGCTACACGTTACATTGATCACATGGAATTTGTTACTGTTTTCTTTTTGTATCTTGATTATTAGGCTCGAGAAGTCATTAACAGCATTAATAAGCACAATTTTACAATATTTCAAAGCACATTAAGGGAAGGTATAACAGTTTATAACATGGGCTTAAAGCAGACACAAACTGACTTTCAGAAAATTGTACAGACGCTCGGTCCCAGATGTGCATATCAATTTTAATTTGCCTTCAGACTTTTTTTTTTAAAAAAAGAGGACGATCACGCCGCCACCGCCACCGACGCCAACGACGATGATGATAATGATGATGATGTTTTGCACACGGACCAGGCTCAGAAAGAACGGCCTCCCAAGTACTCAAGATGACACGTATCATAATACAGGCCGTGCCAGGGTTTGAGCTGTTTACATTTTACCGATCGGCGGGCTCGGTCAGAGACAACACACTTCGTGTTTGTACGAATCTTGTCCAGGCGATGTTGAAACTGGCCGCCACCCTTTGATGTCTGCGAAGGAGACTAACAAGGCACGAGCTTCTTTGCGCACGCCTGCGAATCATCTAGCGATAAAGAAGAGTTTCCAGTTGTGTGCATCGGTCAGACGCCCAGTGACGAAGGGCACTTAAAAAGTTCTGACGATCTGCTCTTGAGACCTCTGTTTGTTTGGCCATAATAAAAAATACTAGACTGTATCGAGCCCAGCCGAAGGTCAGACCCTTTTAAAGGCTACCCAGAGTGCAAAATTATTTTCAGATGAGTAGATACAATTCATTGTAAGCTACGAACTCCTAACATTTGAGCAAAAAACATTATTTCCAAGGCGAGAAACCAGCTTTTCAAAATTGCAGGGTCACGACCTCATTCCTCTCAACCCTACAAGACAGGATCCCTGATTCAATCACGCTTTGTGTGTCGTTTGCAGGTAGACGTTAGGTAAATTCCCGTTTATTGACCAAAATTAATTATAAATTATTAAAAATTAAAAATTTTAATTACACATTTAAACTCATTTTTTTAGCAAACCAATGCCGGTACAATGTCTTCTAACCTACCACCAGCTGTGGATTTTACTCGGGTTCGTCTGTAAACTGCAATGACTAAAATCTGTCCTGGAATGAAATGCACGTGAAAGTGTAGAACGAGAATGAAGCCGTCATCTTTAACCGTGAAGCCATGCGTGTCATTTTGTTTCAACACGCTCGAACGCACGACCAGTATCGTGAACACAAGCGTAGTCATGCAAGCGTACAGATGGAGAGAAGGAGGACAGAGAAGAGAGATTAGCGCAAGTCGCAAGTGTAACGCCCGCCACCCGCCACCCCCCACCCCCAGAACCACTCTCCCAGCCTCCTCCCCTCTGCTTCCATTTTTTCGATGACAGCTCCGACACAGCTTCATGGGAAAAGGCTCCCGCTGTCATGCTGTGAAAATTACGAACAGGTTGTCATAGCCAGAATGATACACTGTTTTGCACCAGGCGACGAGAGTTCACTGAGGGGTCCCTCCCACACCTCTACCCACCTTCGTAGTGTGAGTCTTGGCTGAGGACGTGCAAACGTCCAGGTCCTTCCCACTCACGAACATGTGATCTCGCGCGATTAAAGAAAAAAAATCTCGTTACAGTCTAAGCGATTAGCTTTGTCGTGTGAAGTTATCGAGGTTGATAAGATCCGAAGAATCCTTTAGCGCATCGGCTGCCAGTTTTTCCAAGCTAGATGCCAAGAGGCTGCCTTCCCTCCCACGGCATCCCACCCAACATTCGAAAAGACAGAAGGAATGATAGGAACGTAAACCTTCATCAATATCAAAGCTGTATTATTAGAGTTTTTGTCCAGCTTGATTTTTGCAGTTTCTTTGATTCTGTTTTTTTTTATCCATTCGTTTATCCATTGGTTATTTCTATCTCCGTATACTTATCCTGTGCAGATTTATTTATATTCGTTTGTACATCACTGCTGTCTCCGCTTTCACTGGTTCAAATAATCTTAATAATAATATTATTGCTTCAGTAATTTTAATACTATAATAGAAATATATTTTTCTCGTGTATGAGATGTATTGATGCGATTTCCGTCAATAGGAACACTTTCCCTTTCAGAGAAAACCTATTTCCTTTCGTCAAGCTGTTCAGTCTATTTCAGTTATATCTTTGCCTTCTTATTCCGCAGAATAGAAACCATTTGCACGCAGCAGCATGAAATTTTGCGTCTGTTATTTAACTTTTCAAATGAGCAGCGGGATTTTGTGTGCTTTACTACATTTTGTTGTGTCTCTACATCACACTCTACAACAGCCTAAGTCACAGATAAAAGACACAGTAGCAGATGCAGACAGACAGACAGACAGACAGGTGGGAAGAAAGCAAAACTGTGCACTCGCACACATGGGTACATGGGTATCCATTTTCAAGCTGACTCTGTTGCCTTGGGCTTGGAGGGCGGGGGAGAGCAAGGAACGTCTTCTGCAGGTAGTCGCCTAACAACAAACGCCCTGGTCGCATCCACGTGCTGACAGTTTTACTACGGCATTCGATCGCTGCCGGTCGCTGCCAAACTTGTGTCGTCAACATGGTGGCACGTAACTCAGGCAGAGCATTCCTTTAGCGGGTTTTGTCTCTCTCCTCTGTTCAAGAAACTCGAGCCGCCATTGCACCCGATTGCGACGCGAATTGCGTCTGGTCCTGAGTCTTACTGCTTGTCGTTTTATCGCTTGTACCTAGAGGTAGGGCTGGAACATTTCACACACCTTTAAAAATTAAAGGGAAAAAAAAGTTAATTCCGCTGAACTGTTGAGGGGGTGGGGGGGTTGGCCTAAGCAAAAGACACGAGGGTCTGATCTGGCCCAGTTACAGATTGCGGGAGGTGCATATGTCCATGTCCCGTCGACTTTACTGTACTTCCATGTAAAAAAATGTTGTTGATTAGAGGGACTTTCCCTGTCTTAAGCTTTTCACGAATGGTGTGTCTTCGTAAGTGTAGGAGGGCGATATCTCTGTCCCTTGCCCATTTTCTGTCCACTGAAAAACTGCCTGTTGTATGTCTCGTCTTTGAATGAATGGGGTTTTCTCTGCCAAGTTGACTTCCAAGTTCAGAAAGGCTAGTATGGCAGAACCAAGAAGCGTTTTCAAGTGTTTTTTTTTATTTTGCCGTGTCATTGGTTTCCATTGTAGTATGTCGGCAAGTTCACACAGTTGGTGTTTTTGTTTGGATGGTACAGATATACCATTGGTGTCCATGGCTTTTTTAGGCAAATACGTGCCGTTGGTGTCTTTGGTGTGATGGCAAGTACCTTCTCTTGGTACCCTTGGTGCTCTTTGTTTGATGTCCGTTGTCCTGTTTCAAGTTCAAAGAAACACCTTTTCGGTTCTGAATGTAGGTGGTGTGCATTTCATTGTTGTGGAGGCCTAACATCAGCATCTGTGGCATTTTAATGTGTGCACGTGCATGCCTGCATGTGTATGCTGGGCATTGGAGGATCATCTCTTCCACAGGGCATTGAAGGCCGCACTTACGGTCAGAGACGTCCAAATTGTTTTGAAATCAGTCCTTACAGAACCCTAACTGATCGTTTTTGTGCATTGATAAAATTACCTTCATTACCAGTTCACAAATTTAGATAATCTTAGAACGCTCATGCGTTCTGTCTGTCTGTCTGTCTGTCTCGTGGACGGGGCTTTAATCTCGAACCATCCCTTGACAGCGTTTACTATTGTGTTGGCCACTGCAGGCTCGGCCTAGCGCGTGGGTGGCATAGACGAGTTCCAACAGAAAGAGACGGGTGGAAAGAGAAAGAAGAAAGAAAGAGAGAGAGAGAGCGCAGGAGAGTGGGGTCAGCTCGGGTGGATAGCCACAGATGGGCAGGCGCCGAAGTACTTGTTGTGGAACATCATTACCCGTTAGGACACGCAAGCGAGCTACGCCATACAGGAGTTGTGCCTCGGACGCCCTTAATTGTGGATGAGTCGCACTTGTCCCCCTCTCGCCAGAAGAGGGTAGATTTAAGGGGTGGTGAGGCGAGAAAGGGGCACAGAAGACGAGATGGAGGGGGTCATTCCTAATATAGTCTACGACTCAGAACACTGGTACATAGCATGTATTGGAGAGTGTCCACTAAACGTGAGCTGTGGCCGGGAACGAGGTATTTATTAGCTTGATCCACCCAGAGCTGAAAGCAAAGAAACTCTAGACGCCGCAGTCTCTGTTTGCAGCTGCTGTTTGGGCCAGTGTTTATCTGGGACTTAGGGTCGCCTGGCTATTGTATTGCCGCACGATCACCTCCCCTTTGGCTCATGTCTTCTCATCCGCAGCTTCTTTCCAGATGGCGCTTTGTCCCTTTCTCTCTCGTCAGGCTCAAGCCGCATACCGAAGCCCTTTACTGTTCTCATTCAATCGCCTTTTCAGTTCTTCTTCACCTTAGACCTTATGAGGGGAATCATCACCATACAGACCCCCCAGTCTTAAAAGAACCAATCAAATGCCAGGAAAATAGTATTGACAAGATTTTACATATGAAGGTTAATTATTATTATTAGATTACGACTAAGGGTTAAAAAAAGATTTTCTTTTGAGAACTATCAACCATTACCTTATGAATAAGACCTGCGCTTTCAGATAACTGTTGATATTGGATCATCTTATTGATTTGTATAGGCTAAATTACCTATTAATAATAAATCAAAAGGTGTGGGGCTCTGTTTAAAGCAAAATTCACCCCATCTTCAGCTCCTCCTCCTTATCATTATGATGGTGAATCCTGCAGGTCGAAGTATATTCATGTTGGCGTGGTCGTGCGTCAGGTATAGACGATGTATCATGTATATGACACACACGACACATGTCATATAATTGACTAATTAGTGGCGATTGGGTTGAATCCATTTTCTGACCTAATCTCTCACACTCCGGCCCCTATTTCTCGGTGGCTATCCCTTGACCTCGCGTGAAACTTTCCTTCTGGTGATAAATGGCCATTGCTCTCTCTTTATCGATCACTGTCTCTCTCTGTTTTTTTCCACATCGTTCACCTTCTGCGCGCCTTTGTCTCTGTAGCAATGTTGCTATAGGCCCATGTAAAAAAAATATACATTCAAGAAAGCATGTTTTACTGGTATAGAAAGTTCATAATTAATACAATATCTTTGCTACAATACGGTGAAACATTGTAAGCTAAAAGCCGTTGCTAACATGTTTTACTGTTAACATTTGTCGTTCTTCCCCTATCATTGAGTCGTCCATTCAGCCCCAGCTGTCTCTTGTTTGAACTGTGAGTAAAAGTACCAAGTTTTCCCAAACAGGATGTGACGTAGGTGTAGACACTCTCCACTTCTTCCTTTCCGCACGGTGCCTTTTCCGCTCTCCGGGTCCAGGTATCGTGACTAGCGAGGGCTAATCAGTAATGAAGTGGCCTCGCGTCAGATTAATTGCAGGCATGGCGAGCTTCCCCACCTTCCCCGGGCACTCAGGGAGGAAAGGTGATGGGTTTGCTACATCAAAGACAACATGCGTAGGTCGAGATAGGAACCTGTGTTGAGGACGACATCGGCCGGCCTGTTTGGAATAACGGCAGGCAAATCTCTAACCTGGACGGGAAGTTTGGCCTCTTGTCTTGTTTCAAGCAGCACAAACACAACCTCCTTCGCCACAGAACGCTTTTGTCAACTTTCATACCCGACATTGCTACCCATCTTTCTTCTCCCCCGCCTCCCCCCTTCTTTCTAGATGTTTTCCATCTTCGCAAGGTCTTTCTGCAGCTTTTGTGAAAAGACATAAATATTAAAGATGTAATATTACATATAAATATTAAAGATACTTATTATATCATAATATTATTAATTTGTTAAGGATGTTCAGCCTTTTGTTGGTTTCTCTCTTTTCAAGAGAATGGAGGTGACCACTCAAAACAGTTTTCCTCCCGATCAGGACAACACTGATGATGTGTCATCTAGACCTGTTGTCGCTGTCACGCACGTCTACCTGTTAGAAGCATCTATGCTGAGCACCGAGGAGAAGTTAAGGGCAATCGTTGCTATAGAAACTCTGCATCGAAGCCGCGCACGTTGCAATTAAACTACTTTCCCCCCCTCGAAGGTGGGCGCCTTACACTGCACTCAGATCTGCGCCTCCCCGTATCTTTTACGACTGGTTACTTGCGTTTAATGTGGGAGCTTTACCACTTTGTTTTTACACAGGGGTGTAGTTGAACAATGAGCGTTTGAAGTTCTTTCCTAGCGGTTTGATTCTCAATACTGGTTGCATTATCACTTTCTGACCTGTATTCATCTCACTGCACTTAAACTAGCTTACATAACGGCGGTTCAGAAGTTCGTTCGGACTTCATTCATTCATTTACACCGTTCTGAATTCACTTATTCATTCTCTCTTTCTCTCTCTCACACACACACACACAGAGTTTGGGTAACAGGTCTGTATCGTCTCCACACTTTCTCTCTCGCCGTCTCTCTCTCAAACTCACGCCTTCGCCGCCATGTTTAAAATCAATCTTAGAGGACCAGTTCGTGACACCCTGGCCTCTCTGTCCTCCTCCCACGGCCTGCTCATCGCGACCACTGGACAGTGAAAATGACGTTTGACCTTTCGCGCTCCCCCTTTCTCCACCACCACCACCCTTCCTTCCCCGAGGCAGGCTCGGATCGCAGGCAAAATGGCGGACAAGGTGGTTACAGATGTTGACTTTCCCATTGGCGGCGCTTTAGAGAGCTGGTTGTCGGCTCAAGGTCCTACACACACACTTGTAAATCAGCCTCCCTCTGCGCCTAATCCGCGCGAAATCAAAGCTGTCCTGCATTTCTTTGATGACACAAAGGGAGGTGGGGAGCACGAGGTCGGCCCTTGGCTTTTTCAGGTGTCCGTAGATGGCAGTAGCAGACACTAGACAGTGGTGCGTCTTGCGTAAAACAGTGACTAGGGACAATGTTTGTGTTCGGATATTTTTTAAAGAAGTGGAAAGTGACCGGTAATTCGTGTTATTTTTAGGTCGATTTGTTGTTGCTCAACAATCCTCGCGAGGGGTCATGAGCGCAGATGGGTAAACGCAATGGACATGAATAGACAGAAGCCAAGTGGTAACGCAAGTTTTTAAATTTTGTTTTGGCATCTGTTTATTACTCTCTTTTGTTCTCTTTTTCTCCTATCTTTGCATTTCTTTCTCTCTCTCTCTCTTACACACACACACACACACACACACTCTTTGTGTTACCATCTCACAAAAATATATAACTAGAAAGTCACCGCCTTCACGATTTTGAGATTATCACTGCTTTTTTTCTGCGAGACATGTAGCAGGTTGTCCTTTTGAATACCCACGTCTAGTCAGTCTGATTACCACAAACAAATACACTCACCCATTCTCACTATTGACTAGAGGAAGAACGAATACAGACTCGCGGAGTACCTGAAGGGGAGACACGCATCCTCCTTCCCTCAACTCCTCCTCTCCCCCGCCTGGCCATCGGCATTCCCTCCGAGTCTCCATGACCCCCAGCATTCTGCTGGTTTCCCGCTTATCACAAACATTAATCAGCGTCCTCATCGCTAACGGCGCTGATGATGATGACCGCCCTCGTCTGTGACAGATTTTAATGCGACGACAGCATGGAGAGCACTGGGGCTGGGGGAAGGGATCACACGCTTGACTGATCGGCGTAGTACGTTGATGAAACATGACATCCTGAAGTCTTCATGGCAGCCACAGTTCGTTATGTCTGAGGTTCAGTACAGAAAAAAAAATAGTCTGCATAAAATTGCATAAAATAATAGTCACTTATCTGTATAATAATAATAAAGTCCATTTCCTTACATGAAGGCGAGCCCGATGAGCTTTACTGAGAGAGTGGTAGAGAATGACAATATGTGATAGAGAAGGACATCACAATCAAGCAGGACATACCCTCACTTGCACAGTTAACGCACACTCACTCACGTGCACGGTTAACATACGCTCACATGCACAAGTAACATTCAGTCACATGCACAGTTAATACACACTCACATGCACAGCCACTAAAGATCACTCAGAAGTAGAGTGGCATGATTGGCCTTCCAAATACAATATAAGCAATATTGTTCTGAGCTCTCTGGAGCTTGCAGAGCAGGCGGTCCAGATGATTCACAAGCAGAGAGTCACAATGGTCAGGCTTGGACAATACCAATGCCGACATAAGCTGCTTGATGGAAGCATCTGAGAGATGTCTGATGCGATGGATCCTGCGTAGTTAAAGATGGACTTGCAGAGTGAGTTAACATGATTCTCGAAGGACAATAATCAGAATAATGTGTCGAAAACTACTCCAGGATTTCTGATTGGCTAGTGGATCTAGAGAAAGTGAGTAATGTGAATGGAAGCAGATGCTTAAGCATATGTTCAGAAGCAATCAGAATGATATATTTATATATAAAATGAAAAGAATGAATAGGCAATATATATGTATGTGTTCGTCCTTCCAACATTTAGCGCTCTCGCAAACGCACACAGTATATATATATATAATATAAAGTAATGGGATGGAAAGCCATTTACCTACAAAGCAATGAGGTCCAAATCCAAATTAAAATTCCCGCTTTTTTTTGTTTGTTGGTTTGTTTTTTTTACGTGCAGGATTCTTTATAGAGTGAAGACAAACATGTTCTCTAACACTTCCCTTAACCTAGTTTGCAGCAACAGTTAACGTTAAGCATTACTTTCCCTGTTATTAACATTTGTTCAGGGGTTATTATTTTGTCTGAGGCAGGATCCCCATATGGGGTAAATTCCCTTCTGCGACTGGGTCCGCACTGTTTGTGACTGGGGTACCGCTTGTGTGCTTAGGACAAGGTTGTCAGTCGGGTAGGTTACAGCCTTGACATGAATTCTAGTCTACAAGATGCAGGAGGGGGTGTTTTCACCTATGGGTGATAGGGAAATGACGCTTCCTCAACACCTGAAAACTTGGAGGTATGTCTGACAAGGGGGCTATGCGTGTGTAAGGGGAGAGGAGACATAGATGAAGGTCGGGCCTGCCTGGAGTCATCAGCGATCGCTCATGGTTTGACACGGGCTCGGTGACGTTCATTCACTGTTTGACACCAGCCCTGATAGCTTGACACGGAAGGTTCGGTGATTCTGAATACTTTGAGTATGACAGGCGGTAACACCCGAGCACTGCTCAGCTTCACCATCATTCGCCATGAACTCTACTAACACCTTATATAGCAACACTGATTCCCATGCGCTTGTCTGCCTGATTCTGTGTGTGTGTGTGGGGGGGGGTGGTGGTGGTGGTGTGTGTGTGTGTGTGTGTGTGTGTGTGTGTGTGTCGCTGTATATACTGATCCAGAAGCGTGTGTTATTCGGTTGTCTCTTTATTCATACTTCATTTCATGTCTCTACCTTTTAACATGTCACTCATTGAATAATATCAAAAAGTTCTCCGTTCTTCGAAGATACCTTCATGCCTGAAGTCTCAGAGCGAATTTCAACTCAATGAAAAAAAAAAAAAAAGAAAAAAAGAGAGTGAAGCTGGTTTGGTTCTGGCTTGTCACTCGATGTGATACATTGCCCAAAACAGTCCTCCAGGGATGGGTAGAGGGAGGAGGTCGACGAGGCAAACAGAAAAAAGGATGGCTGAGTAACACCAAGGAGTGGACGGGCCGCCAGCTGAATGACCTGATGGAAGGGGCACAGGGTAGGTCCGACTGGCGCGCCTACACCCAATTTGCTGATGTCATGATGTCCACCTAAAGACCGAGAAAGAGAGAGAGTGAGAAAAGCAGATTTGTATGTATAGTCTCCAGCAGACATCACACATTTAGACATGGAATAAAAACCAAGGTATCAAAGCATCTTTTATTTACTGCTTCTGCTAAACTGGAACACCACGAATTACAGATAAACCCGCAACAGTAATAAATTTCATGATATTCAAATATATAGTTGCAACTAGTAGTTAATTAAAATTAATTAAAATATTTGACTTTTTTTAGACAAAAGTTATCTGAGAACGTCATGAGAAAAGTATTCGGTTTTAAAAGTTTGCTTATTATTCAGCAGAAAATATATTCAAATCACTAAAGTACCGTATTTGATGAAAAATAACTAAGGCATCATCAACAAATTTTAGAAGTTGATACTGCTTACATAAAAAAGTTGTATTTCTTATGAATTGCGTAGAACCTGTCACAACTATCAGACACAGCTATCACAGCTGTCACAATTACAGTCACAGCTACTAAAAAAAAAAAAAAACAAACCCTGCGCCGGTTGTGTTTACATTCATCTGCAGCAAAATAAATTTGCTGTGCTTCATATTTTCTCCCTCTGGCGACAGACGGGGCAATCAAAGACAACCATTAATTGAATAATGAGACGTCCCAGAATCATCACGGTTTTTTTTAAATCGCGGAAAGACCCTGAGATTTTCAAGGCTTTGGGGAAGGATGCCGGTCTGTGTTGACGTAATGACATTCATCCGCAGACGAAGTATTCATAAAAATGAGTGCTGTTCGTTTCCCCTTTTAAAGAGGCCGTTGCGCGTAATGAAACGCTTCCATTAACAATTGTTTTGATGTTCGGCACTACGACGGAAATTCCATCTCTCAATTATGAGATCGAAATGATGGTCCTATGGCTAAAACTATAATGGACGAAATGTTTTCGACTCATCTGATTGCAGCTATTTCTCACATGGCATTATCATCTCCAAATGGAACGCGCTCTCAAATGGGCTGTCCTCCTCTGGTGGTTTGATGTGTTTTCACACGTGAGTGTGAACAACCAGTAGTTTCTGCGGCACCCCCCTTTCAGGTTCATAAACAAACCCTAAGGCTAGAAGCTCATCTTGAATGATCGTAAAAACGCATTTGACCACCTTCGGTTAACGTTGGGTTTTCTTCCTTTTATCACTTCTTTTCGGTTCTCGTTATCTCTGCTGTGAATCTTTATTTTAGTGATTTTCATGAAATGTAGGGTACATCACCCATAGCCGACCATGGACACTGCGCTATTATTCCTTCATGAATGAAGCCGCTGATGAATCGCAGAAACTTTTGCGCTGTCGCCGATTGGAAGAAAACATGGGTTGTTGGTTTAATTGGCTGTTTGACGCTGGACTAATCAAACGAACTTGTAGGACTCTTGGCCGACTGGACACCATGAATGGCGTGTACTAACACCAGATTTCAAGTGATGATGATGATGATGATGATGATGATGATGATGATGATGATGATGATGATGATGATGATGTCCATTTATAATGCATAGGTATCTATTCAGAAGAATGCTCATTGTACAGCAAAAACAGAAGAGAAGGGGAAAAAACAAGAGGAAAGTAAAAAAAAAAAGACAGAAATGGTGCTTGGTTGTTGAAGTCCGTCTTAAGTAAACAAATGGGTCTTCAGTCTTTTCTGAAAAGTGGTTGCTGAAGTGATGGTTGACAGTGTCGATGGCAGAGCATTCCACAGTTTAGGTGCCGCGTTTGTGAAGGCCCTGGCTCCAGTGCGCTTCTTGTTTGTGTCTTCCACTGCAGGGAGACAGAAGCGTGACTGGGAGCCAGAGCGCAGGATCTTGGCTGACTGGACATCATGAATGGCATGTACTAGCACCACATTTCAAGTGTGCGAAGTGTTTGTGTTAAAATGCTTCGTAAGGAAATAGTACTACGCATAATAAAGTTAGCTTATACACCGCTATATCCCAGCCCTTCGAAGAAGTTCATTGCGCTTTATAAATCCCTTTAATCACAGTCGACGATGACCAAACAAAAACATGGCGAAGACTGAGCAGCACAGCATTAAGCAAAGGGAGATCACTGCAGATCAAAAGACTTTTAGTAATTATTTCCGACAGCTTATTATTGACTATTTTTCAGGCTGAGGCTTAGGTTTTTTCTAACTAGCTAGGTGTAGTTAGAACAGAAAATAAATAGTACAAGTAATATGAAATAATAATAAAAAGACGAAAGCAGCAATGTAACTATAGATGGAAAAAGTCTGAGAGGGTAAAGGTGGTAGAGGTACTGTAGCTGCAGTAAAGTAGCAGATTAGCTAACGAAGGGTGGGAGGTATTCATCTAGACTTTTAACTTATCTTCGTAAACGCAGATGCAGGTGGGCACACACTAAAAGAACACGTACTCAAGTATTCTAAGGTCCACAATGCTAGTCCTTCTTACCCCCCCTTCCCTCTTGCTACTTTACCCATCTTTCTCGGCAGAATCACTATATTTCTCTGTTCCTGTTACTTGATGCCTTTTGTTTTCTGTTTCGTCGTCAGCACTGTCGTTTTATTTCGTCCTCTTTGTTCTGTTTCTACTTAGTCCACGTCTCTTCCCCGTTTTAAGCGCTAAGTGCATGCGCTCTATGAGTGTGAGTATGCGCTATAAAAATCTTCACTATTATTATTATTATTATACTTGGGGGTGGGGGATCTTGACGCGATCATTATACATTTTTTTGGCAAACCACTAGACCGTTAAAACATCGCATTACAGTGCTTCTATTCATAATACACCACAGAACTGAGCCCACTGGTTAGTGGCTCTGCAAGGTGGACAAATCCCTGGTAGTACCGATCCTGCTCTACGGATGTGACATGTGGACTCTGTTCGCCAAAACGGAAAGGAGAATCCAGGCATTCGAGAACAAATGCCTGAGGAGGCTGCTCCGGATCTCATACAAAGAACATAGAACCAATGACTCTGTATGAAACAAGATGGCCACACTCGTAGGACACATGGAACCGCTACTTTTAACAGCCAAGTGACGTAAGTTGGTTTTATTTGACCATGTGACCCGGCACGACACCTTGTCGAAGACTACTATTCACCTTGGAGGGTAGTCGACACCGCGGTGGCCAGAGGAAGAAATGGCTTACGAATGTCAAAGACTGGACTGGTCGTCCTGTACAGGACCTGCTGACTATCGCCCACAATAGGCAAGAAAATGACGGACCCTGTCAGCTGCTGCGTCTATTCCATGTGCTCTCCCCAACGACAGGTGCCGGTCAAGGGACGACTGACTGACTAACTGACTGACTGGTTAGTGCTTCTATTAATAAGACACCACAGTACTGAGCCCACTGGCTAGTACTTCTATTAATAATACACCATAGTACTGAGCCCACTGGCTAATACTTCAATTAATAATACACCATTGTACTGAGCCCATTGGTTATTCACGCACCACAGTACAGTGTTGTCCATGCCTTAGCGAACCGCCACCAGTACCGCATCCATTCTTGGATTCCTTTCGCGTTTCCTCCCTTAGAATACTTGAGTACATGAGTTCTTTTAGTGTGTGCCCACCTGCATCTGCGTTTACGAAGATAAGTTAAAAGTTGTTTTCCCTACAAGATGGTTTCGCAACGAAGTCTGAAAACCGAAGTTTTACCTTCCTTCACGGTGACCCTCATTAACCACTAACAGACATTCTGTGTCAAAAAACCCCAACCGTTTTCCCCTTTTTGTTTTTGTCCTTGAAATTTGTGCTGACTGGTACTGCCTCCTCTCGAGGGCTGATAAGGTGTTATCCTTTCTGCCGAGATGCAGTCATTCAATGTAAGTGCACGTGTTGTTGAAGAAGGGGGGAAACGTGGGAGTGGTGGGCCCCTTAACGTGAAACACCCACTGCTTATACGTTTCTGATCTCTGAGGGCTCTTTTGTTCCTGACTTAAGTTTCTCTTCTGTCTTTCTGTCGTTTTTTAAGCCTCCCCGTTTCGATTTCTCGTGAGCTGTATCGAGTGCACGGTACCCCCCGCCAAACTCGTGGCCTCTTTGCTCCTGGTGATAATCGACACTCACCTGTGAAGCAAAGGAAGTAAAACAAGCTTGGAGACAACAAGTGTAGTACAAAGCACCTAATCCCTTGATCTCTAGACCACCAGCTTGTCACGCGAACCAACTCTCTCTCACACACTCTCGCACTCTTCTCTTTTCTCTGGTGACTTTACGTATGCTCGTGCGTTTGTGTGTGTGTGTGTGCGTGCGTGCGTGCGTGTGTGCATGCGTGTATAAACGTAAGAGAGAGAGAGAGAGACGGGGATGGTGCAAGTGTATCCGTGGCATGTCCAAAACACCACCCGCATTTAAATAGGATTAAAATCTCTTCTTTCGCTTTTTTTCTTCAAAACTGTGTGGAGTCGTGGACGTTTACCGAAGCGGAGAAACATTCCTAATACAAAATCTTCGGTTTAGACCAGGGGCCAGTTGCACAACACAGTTCTAATTTTAAACACTTTTAGACCTTACCTCTATTTAGATAATTAGTTTAAAGTGCACACCACAGTTTTAGAATTTTTAAAAGTAAATCTCGTAAAGTTGTTTAAGTCTGACTTTCCGTCCTGGCAGTACAATTTTTTGTGTTTTTCTGCAATGCATCAGAATGGCTAAGAAGAGATTTTTCTTCTTTAGAACAGTTTTAAGGTTTAGAAACGTGTTGTGCAACTGGCCCCAGGCCTAGAGCTACATCTGGTAGCATCGAATCAAATCGATGAAGATGTATTCGAAGCAGACAATTTGTAGCGTCAAGGGAACTTTAAAGCTTAAAATTGTACTGGAAGTAATTAGAAGCTCCAATCTACTAAAAAGCTTAGAATGATATTGAAAGGATCATCATAATGTGTTTTCCGACACATTCAAGCTCAGCAAAACAGCCCGCAGTGTCAGTTACGCCCTAAAGGCGATTCTTAGCGGGACAAATATGAACCAACGTTTGACAAAAGTTGGACATGACGGACACAAAGTTTGCCAGCTTGGGCCAAAGGTTAGTCCATAATTGTCCACTAAAGACAGGTCTTTAAGGTGAAACCTGCACCGGAAGTAAAGACAAACACCATCTCACTTATTGCTGCAACAGAGTAAACATCTGAAAACGGCGCCGGGAAAAAAACCCCAACCGACTGAGGTCAAACTTGCGTTAGTAAAACAGCCAAGCTTGAGCAGCTGTGCTGTAGTCAGCTTAACTCGTTGGACGAATTCGTTTGCGGTCAATAGCAATTCCAGTGAACCCTTGGCTTGTCGGCATTAATAACATTATAGCTTGGGAAAGGACATCGGTGTTTCCTTGCTTCTGTGTCGTCAAGGAAACAAGCTGCCGGTCAAGATGTGGATGAAGAAGGCACAAATAATAATGCTAATAATGCTTGTTAAAATATTTTTCTCTCATTCATCTGCATCTGCAAAACACAATCTTGGACTTCAGCTTTAATCCTTCTGTCTCCTAGCGCGAGAAGAAGGTTGGCTGGTTGATTGGTTGTTTTATACCAAATCGTTAACTGATTCAGGACGAGCTAATACAGCTGATACGTCTAGAGAGATCTGAACCCCGCAACCCATGATTGTCTTAGTGACCAGCGCTTTTGCCGCTGCACCACCCAGCATCCCTGCATAGAAGACCAAAGGGAAAGTGTAGTAGGACAATGAACGTTAGAGAACAGGATGGGGATATGGAAGGTGGGAGGGGAACTGATAGGTACAATGTTTCGCTCGTCATGTCTGGTAGCAGCACGTGATGAAAGGTAAACATGCATCCTTCTAACCACACACACACACACACACACTTCGCACGCACGCACGCACGCACAAACACACACATTCCAATTTACTGTCATTTGGTAATTGCCATGTCAGAGTTGTCGTACATTGGCTGCAGCGATGCTGAAACTCGATCCCTTTGAAGCAAAGCCGACACGGCCTCCTTTACCTGGTTTCTCAGACGGATTCCTTCGTCCGGCGAGACACGAAAGGTGGGAGGATGGGGGTGAGTGGGCTCGCCTCGTTCTGGCTGTCATTACCTGCCGTGTCTGGCCGGAAGGTAGTCGATTTTGCCCGCGTCCCAGCTAGCTTCCGGGTGCGTTTTACATCTCTGGGATGCGGGGTAGGGGAGTATCAACCACGGCCACGGCAAGCCCAACTGTTTTATTTAGTAATGCTCCAACTGTTTCGTTTAGGGCTGCTTTGTTTGTATTGAAAATCGTTTCCTGCGAGAATTTTCTGGTGCCATTGCTGTAACTGGTACGCAGATCCTCACGCCATGAAATTAAGTTAAAATGGTTTCAGAGTAGAATTGTGCATAAAAGATTAAGACCGAAGTCTTTATACAAATATATGGAACTTATGAAACTTATTTTAGTGTAATTTTTGTAATAGAGAGAAAGAAGCCATTTATATTGTTAAACCATAGATTTTTTAGAATTTCTTGGAACAACCTGCAACTCCCTACTGGACACGTCAAAATTTATAACTGTTGACATTAAATGATAAATTTAGATTATGTGACTATGATGCGTATTTTGAACGATACACCATTATATTAGAAGCAAAGCTTCCTACAGAAAAGTGTAAGTTAGAAAATAAAACACCAGCACTAATATAACCTTCGACATAACAGACATAATGGAAAATATTAATGCAGATTGTTAATTTGAATTTGTGTGACTTCTTCTGTCAGCTTAAGTGCAAACGACATCCCTGAAACTTTTGTCTGTATTTGTATGCACTTGCTGTTTTCCTTCTGTTGTAATATTATTATACACCAGACAGCCACAACCACTTTTATTATTTGAACCTACTGCTGCTGCTGCTCTATATTTCCTCCTTTAACCCCGGAGCGAGCCATTTAAATGCCTGGGCATGTGTGCAGCAGCGCGATCGCGAAGAAAAGGCTTGCCCAACGAGGAAATGAGAAGAGGGTGGGTGAAATGGGGGAGAAAACAAAATTTATGCCGAATAAAATAATTTGTTTTACATTGGATTTTTTTCTCTTGCTATAACCCTGGCGCAGCTCCCTCTTTTTTTTTCTTCGTAGGGGGCCCAATCCAATAATGGCGGATCTAACGTGACGTCACAATTGTTGATATACAACAACACGAGTCGGAGTTAGAAATTTCAGCGCAGGGAGGGGTGGGGGAATTGGGTGCGTGCGTGTGCGTGTGTGTGTGTGTGTGTGTGTGTGTGAGGGGAGGGTGGTCTGTGTGTGTGTGTGGGGGGGAGATGGGGTGTACCTGAAGTCTTTAGCACCGAGCGTGGTGACCTATACGCCCGGCCCTCACACGCACTAAGGCATATTGATTTAATCTGTCGGTATAAATTTACAGGGACAGATTAAGACACACCTGTTTGCACACGTCTGGCGCTTGGAGACAAGGTTTTTGATTTAGCGGCGGTGCCGAGGGCTGAGGCCGCGTGACAAGTGCGTGGGTGCTGAAGAGGGGTAGGAGGATATGAAGATCATGTGCTGTATCCTAATTTAGCTCCAAATCAATAGCTGCCCCTGTTTTTTGTAGGGTATTGTGGTTTTGTTATTTTTTTATTATTTTTTGTGGCTTGTATGTGTGTGAGTGTGAGTGAGCATGCGCGTGCGTGCATATATACATGTGTTTTTTTGTGTGTGTGTCCTTTGGGATTTTTTTTGTCTTATTACGGCCGAGATAAGGGGTACAAAAAAAGCAATTTTGTTTAGGTTTGTTCTGTATAACTAAAACATGGATGAATGGAGTCTTTACAATTATGTAACTTTCTCATCGTGCTGCTTTTTTAATTGCAAGGATTATTTTCGCTCTTGGATGTATCTTCATAATGGCAAAGATTTTTTTTTTTACAGAATTTCTGCAAAACCGCAAGCGGAATTTTTTTCCGGTCCGTGTGTACTCCTAAATGAGACTTGTCATGCATCATTCTTCGAAACAATGAAATAATAGCACAGTCTTAGTTTTAATCTGGTAAAATCGTTTTGTCACAGTATGTCTTCGGTTATTTGCACGACCAACTGATAACTCGTGAAGACGTTCAAGAAAGATTCGAAAATATTTGCACTGATTTACAGCCCACTAAAACCCTCTGCCTCCGCAAGAAACAAAAACATACAAAAGAAACATACAAAAGGGGTAAAGATAATATTCTCTACCTGCATATCACAATGCCACGGAGAGTGGCGCATGCAAATGTGGATTATCCTCACTGGATTAAGTTACGGCATCCTGCAAGGAACTAGTTCTGGAGCGTTTTGTTTCTCCATGCGGTCTTCTTGTTGATACCCTAATCTTGTCTTGGGGTGGGGGGGGAGTAAAGTGGTGGGGAACATATTGTGGCGTCAGAGAAAGGCTTTATGGGAAGAGCATTGCATTATTCCAAACCCAGTGACCCCCGCTGGGTCACAGCAAGGGAACTGTCTTTGTGGTTTTCGCCCCAATAAAAAGGGAGCAGTGATTCAGGGGAGGGAAGGAGGAGAGTGAAAGGGCGCTGACGTGTGACTGCCCGCTGAGGCTCATGGTGAGAAGCAGCTGGTCACCTTCACAAGGAGACAAAGGGCGCGGTTAGAGTCACGCAGCTGTAACTTGACTTGCTGACGAAAACATGAGATAGACCAGGCGTGGTTTAATGTTTGCGATCACTACTTTTTTTTTTCTTTTTCTTTATACTTTCTGTTTGTCTTCCATCCAATGTTAAGTTTTTGGTCGTTTTTAAGTTTTATTTTCTTTGTGTTATCGTAAGAGTTTGTCCTCGTTTACATCACATAAAGAAGACTGCTTGGCAGGCATTTTTTCATCCCCCCCCTCTTTTCTTATTTACTTTTTGTTTGTTTGGGTTTTTATTGTTGGTTTCTGTCTATGACTTTGTTTGATTGGTTGTGTTTTTGTCTTGTTTTTGTTTCTTTTCCCTTTTTGGGTTTCTGTAATTTCGAAGAAAGGTTTAGTAGTGTGTTCTACTATTACTGAGAACTTTTCAGACGACACCTTTCATAAACCTTACATCTCTCGTCGCGTAACTGAATCCAACTTAGGGTTGTGTCCTGACCTAACATTTCTGGGCATATCATAAATATTACATTTGCTTAGAAATACTGATCTTTTCATATTCATATTGCTGTTTACTACTTAGTGGCGGCCTATAGACAGTTTTCAATTTCGGATTTTAAAATGTTCAGGTTATAGGCTATTTTCAGTTATAAAATCCTCAATCATGCACGGTAGGATCACGGACGTGTATAGGGTGGACTGGTGTCTGTCTGTCGAGACCAACGCTTAGCCTCTTACGAAGTCCTCCGCTGTTAGTCTTGGCGAACTTTAACAATGAATGTGACTAAACCGGAAGCTTTGTACACGCCAGCCTCGTTCTATGACTTAACTTAAAAAAAAAATCGTCTGCAAGCAGTCCAGTAATACAAGTTCGTGGTAGGATCACTCCGCTTACACTTTCTCCCGCTTCCTCCCCGTAAGTTTGTATCTGGCTGTCTCACAGACATTATAGGCGTTTATTATTATAATATTGTCTAGTTATTTGTAAGATAATAGGTAATGATAATGGGTGATTGTTTTTTTTATTAAATATTATTGGAATTGTACTTTTGTTTAATTTTTACCCTCTGCACTCCTCCTGTGGTATCTTTCTAGCCTATTTACCTCAGGTTCTCACACATTAAACTTCTACTGGTTTACTGTTGTTTAGCAGTCACATTGTGACTTCTGTCTTCAAAATGGCATTTTATCACGAAGGTTTTTTAATATCTTGTATTAAGGTGTGGACAATTATTTGTCATTATTTATTGTAAACATCTTTCCAAATAACATGTCCCATTAAAAAATGTATTGCACAATAAATGTTGTTCCGTCTGCCTCACTTGTCTGATTTTGGTTTCGCTGAGATTTCATTTTTTTAAAATAAAAGATTAATGTTGTTCAACATCAAATTTTTCACATTCTTTCACTGTTTTCTTTCGTTCATTTTCAGATCAGGTATTTTAAAGTGCCCAGCTAGCTTGCTTACTAAGTGTCATATTGCGCTATACTCATCCACGCTCATTATTATTATATGGCCAATGTTAAGAACTAATGATGATGATGATGATGATAGTGATGACGACGACAACGACGACGACGATAATAATGATGGCATCTTAGACTCATCTAAAGAGTTCTTGACGTCAAGATAGGACAAAGCTTATATTAAGTAAAGATACAGCCTCAGTTGGTCATTTTGCCAACCCCGCCTCTCGCCAGGCTTAGTGGCAAAATGGGTTTTCATCCAAAATTACCCTCAGTTATAGATCTTAGCCCCTCTTTATGTCGCCGTTCTCTCCTCTAGCTCAAGATCTGTGTTAGAATGGCGGTGAGATTCACTCTCTCCTTCCTCTTTCACCTAAACTCTTAACGTTCTTGTTATAAAGAGGACTTACGTTAGGTGTTCGTTTAGGAAGCTGCTCCTTGAAACTGGCTGTTGATGTGTTTCAGGCGGTCAAGTACAGCATGGGTACAGACTGCAAGTGCCACGGCGTGTCCGGGTCGTGCACGATGAAGACCTGCTGGGCCACGCTGCCGCCCTTTCGCAAGATCGGCGACGACCTGAAGAAGCGATACAAGAAGTCCAAGGTGGTGGAGGCCTACCTGGGCAGGCGGGCCCGCACCCCAATCTCCCTCGTCCTCAAGCGTTCCAAGCGGCCGCACCGGAAGCCACGCCGCAAGCACCTGGTGCACCTGGAGCGCTCGCCCAACTACTGCGACTTTGACCCCAGCACGGGCTCGCTGGGGACGGTGGGCCGCAAGTGCAACCGCACCTCGGGGGGCACGGACGGCTGCGACCTGATGTGCTGCGGGCGCGGCTACAACACGCACCAGTACACGCGCACCTGGCAGTGCAACTGCAAGTTCCATTGGTGCTGCCGCGTCAACTGTCAACGTTGCAGCGAGCGCACCGAGGAGTACACCTGCAAGTGACCGGAGTTGTGCCCCTTGCAAGTGACCGAAGTAGTGCCCCTTGCAAGTGACGGAGGAGTACACCTGACCTGCAAGGGATGCCGCGCCGGTTGTCATGACGTCACGGATTCTGCCACTCGCGCGCGTCTGTGTAGTACTCATGCTACTGCTACGCTGTATTATTACTACTATGTGCTGCCGTGATAAAGTCGGTTGCCATGACCACCTGAACACCCCGCGTGACGGGTAGAGCATGAGCTTGGTGGTTCTGTGAGGGAATGGGGGAGAGATCGAGAGAGGAGTTGGCTACCCTCTTTGCATCACCATAGCTACGGAGCTGCCTGAGCATCTTCTGCTGACTAAAAAACGGTAGCAAAGCGTGATTATGCACCCAGGGAAGGTGTCACGGGTCTGCATGAGTGTGTGCACGTGAGAGTGTAATCGTGCTGCCGGATGCAAGCAGCCTAACGTTTTATTATCACGTGCTTCGAGCAGTATACAAGCAACTGACTCGTATTTTTATGCGCACCTTAGAAGGGTATAATTATGGACTGGAAAATTCGTTGAAACAAGAAAGCCAGTTTTGTTTGTTTATTTGTTTACTCTTCCATCAGTGTGTTTCGTATCTGCCGCACAGCAGGGATAAACTTCACAATACCCTTATCATGGGCATACACGTTGTCAACATCCCAACGCCACTGGTGTAGACACGTCATCAACACGTCTTTGTTGACCTGACAGATGCTGCACGGCCCCAACGTCCACCGTGCTGCTGGCATTGGGACTAGACACATGTTCAAAATGGGTGGCACTATCAACATAAGCACAGACACACGGTGAACATGGCTGCTGACATTGGTAATGACGCAACAGTCCCATCAGCCTCCTCCTTCCGGCCTGCGCACAGACAGGTAACCATCAACTGTCCATAATCGGCGACGTCGACGTGTCGCGTGGTGGGCAGCAGTATAAGTGACATAAGCATGAAATGGCGCTTGACGCCGCAGAAATATTCACGGATTTTTATGTACCGTTGACACAGCTTCATGTAGACTCGGCGTGATAGGCCGTGATCAAACGGGTTCGAGGGGAAAGTGTCAGGTTCCGAAACTTGGTCTCTTAAGACTACCGGAAGTGACCTAAACTTGTCGCCACAGATAAGGACATGACAAACGTTTAAGGAGAATTAAAAGACACACAAAGCGAAAGTCCAAGGACGACATGTCCGCAATTTTCGGGAAAGTAGGGAATGGGGAATGGTGTAAGAGAGGTGAAGACATGAGCAGGATGCAGCTATGAAACTACCAAGGCCAATCTGATTTGTAACTGTGTGTGGGAGGGTGTGGGGGTGGTGAGCGTGGGGTGGGGATACGGGTGAGCATGCGCGCGTCTGGGTTATTCTTCGTAAACTGACGTCACAATGGTGTGTGTTTGCAGGTGGGTGGGTAGTTTGGGGCTGAGGTGAAGTGGCTAGCAATCGTGTAGAAACTGTCGCTCGGCTAGTTCCAGACTGTTCGAAGACTGCTTCCACAAGCTGTGACCACATGCTGGTCAAGATTCGACGAAGATCAGAGAGGAAGGGCGATAACAAAGAAAAGGTGTAAAGGGGAGTAACTTGCCAACTGCGCTTTACGTCAAAACAAACCCCATGTTCTCAATATTTGTCTAAGTTGTGATGAGGTCAGCGGTTGCGTCATCCTGCGACGAGCGCTCGCGGGGATGACGTGTCTGTTGCTGCTGTCGCGGCCAAGGCCAAGCAGACCTGTGGCATTACCTCACGTGGTTGTGGTTTTTCACTGGATGCATCCTCGGAACATAAGGCTTGTGCACGTGCGTGAATTGTGCAAGGTGTACTCTGCGGTTGCGAACGTTAAAAAAAAAACAAAGAAAAAAATACAAATAACAAAACGCAATGTATTCGATCGATCGAGAGAAAGAGAGAGAGAAAGCAGTATGAGGGTCTGATGTACGACTTCAGTTCAAAACAGGAAAGAAACTTTAGACAGCAATTTCGTGATCTAAGAATTGAACTACACTGACGTCCATTAGACGGGGGTCGCTGTGGCGCAAAACCGTGAAGAGTTTTTGCATGAGGGTCCAGAGGTTGCAAGCCTAAAAAAAGGGGGCATTTTGACATTTGATATCGGGATGTACAAATTATCCATGTACACCTATGGTGACAGTGGGCACTTGACGGCTTCTGTGCTCGAAAAAATAATGTGTTTTAAGCAGTTTGGTGTATACGCTTGTTGTCAGTGGAATGTCCGCTTGCAATACTATGTCCTTGTGCATGTTTTGCACTCCCTGTGTGCGTGTATTCTTAACGTTGAAGTATCGCTTTGCGCGGAAAGGTGTGTGTGTGTGTGAGAGAGAGAGAGAGAGAGAGCATGTATGTAAGAGCGCGCACACTTTCCCTACAGAGAGGGAGAAAGAGTACTTAGTAATGTTTTCGACAGTGTACTTAACAAACAAGATTCCCACAAATGGAAGTAAATTCCTTTGAATCTAGCCTCGCCTTTAGACGATTTCTGTTTCTGCAACTGCGACTTCCACCGCCATGGCTACAGTCCCAATCTCTATTACCACCAGCAGAACACTCGACAGCTGTGCAACAGCGAAGAACGGAAAGGGAAAGATAATTACGTGTAACTAAAGCGAGAGACCAAAAGTTGTCTCAACATTTCAGCTTACCCTCAGCATCGTTGTGTCGGATTCAGCTGAACTCATCATCGGACAAATTCATCCTCGCCAGCCTACTACCTGCTGGGCAACAGGCGTCGTCCCACTAAACAGACCCTGCGCACGTACTGTAATAGAACTTGTTAGAGCCACCAAGCATTATTACTTGTGATGTCACATAAACCAACATAGACCATGAACAGATTGACACATACCTTCTCAGTTTTGAAGTCGTTTACGAGAACCACAAAAAGCATGCAACATTAACATTTTATGAAAAATAGGAAAATGCGGTGACGATGCATGCAAAGTATTAAGACATTATTGCTTTACCAGCTTCGTTATGGTGACTTGACAGCTTCAGGCACAGTCAGGCAGGGTCTGTCTATTTGGTTCAGATCAATATGGGGTCCTGATCGTTTTTGTCTACACTTTAAAGTGTTAGATGTACTCAGAAATAGGGAGCATGTTCTCACACGAGAAAATGGATCCAAACCTAGATGTGGTCCAAGCCTTAGCAACTGCGGCAATCCACGACTTTGACAAACCCAGGCTTTTATATGTTTCTACACTGCGTGATTATCGCTTTGCTCTCAACTTTATCCATCTCACAACGATCTGTTAACCGTGTTCTTTGTTGACTGGCGTTCGAGGGTTAACACCAGCTGAAGCTTGTGTGCGATTGATTGGTACGAAAATCGACGTGCGTGACTTGCTGGTTAGCTTCAGTTTGTCCCCTCACCCCACCCGCCTACCCAAGCAAACTCCGCAGTCGTCCTCGTTTTTTTTTTTTTTGGTCCATGATAACGCACCCCTTCCTGTGAGTGTTATCTCCCTTTCTCTCCTCCTGCTCATACCCGCTTCCCATGGCGTATATCACCATTCCATCACTGCAACGTGTAGTTCTAAGTTTTCCGCTTGTCTCAATAGACTTCATACGTCTCTCGGTTTCCCTGTCTGAAATTAGATGGGTTTTCTCCTTTGCTCCAAACGTTCTTGCAGACTGCAGTCGGAAGTGGGAAGAAAATGAAATAATGGACCTCACCGGTCGCGAGCCCTCTACGAACCCTCCCCCTGGTTACTGTTGCTAATGGTCTACAAGCTTTTACGTCTGGGAAGATTGTGAAATTCTTTACAGGTGTGGAAAACTATGATTAAATTAAAGTTTAAAAAATGATGTTTAAAAGAAATACACTAAGTTTACTTCTGGGCTATCTTGTCCTATGGTGTACTGTGTACTTCCTTGTTGTTCTTAGAATTTATTTGAGACGAAAATTAAAATTTAAAGTTTTTTATAACGAGCTCTTGATCAAATACTAGTATGTGGAAAATTGTGTCATAAAGTCATTCCGCTGGGCCGTCATTTTCTTAAAAGCCCTGGGGGAAAGCTTGTGAGGTCCTGGAAGCGGAATTTTATCACATTAATCACCCGAGGGTGGAGGCAATAGCCTGCAGTTACGGTTGGCCCATGTGCAACAGGATTCAGTCAGCTACAACGAAAACCTGCATACCATCGATCACTTCAATTACTGAAAATGTGTTTCCTCCTGTTCTATAAAAAGAGCCTACCTTTAACTCACATGTTTGTTTGAAATTATGCAAAGTTTTTTGCGAACATTTTATTTGACAATACCCACAACCCAAATTCATACTTTTCACCATATCTGTAGTCCCTAATTCTAGCCAATGCTCGAACCTAAAGAAAAGTGTTAATGAACTCAAAAGAAACAGGGGAAAACTTTAGAACAGTAAAAAATAAAAACCTATAAGAAACATCAAGACCGACTGAATATGTACTATCCATGTTACATCATGACAACTTAAGCAAATTCGGCAGCAGGTTACATTGTATCTATTTAGTCTATCAGCGCAAATGCCTTTTGAATAGTTTGAAGGAAAGGGGAATGAATTCAGCTTCCCTGAATTTGATATGATTAGCTTACCCAGCGACGAACATGCTTTTTTTTAATTGATTGAAACTGCCCAGTATTGGTGAGGGTCTTGGGTGAAAGGGCATGGAAGAATGGAAGTAGGACTGAGGACGGTAAGATAGCC
This sequence comes from Marisa cornuarietis, assembly GCA_004794655.1. Lineage (NCBI taxonomy): Eukaryota > Metazoa > Mollusca > Gastropoda > Architaenioglossa > Ampullariidae > Marisa > Marisa cornuarietis. The sequence goes on from SMMW01000651.1 coordinate 208,115, forward strand.
ACGAGGAACGTATCGGGGAATGGGGAGGGGAAGGGCAATGTACCCTAGTCAACCGCAGGTTCGTTTTTTTGTGACAAAAGAGGTGAGGGCTGAGGTTTTTAATAATTTATGATGTCCGTGCATTTTCCTGTTTTACATGCCGAATTTTCATTTATAACCGTATTTATTATGCGTTTCGTCCGCCATCCTAGCCGCACAGATGCAATTTAATCTGCGACGCTAAAAGGGTATGCAAAAAACATTTTGGCTGAGATATTAAAGTTATTCTTTTTTATTTTTTAGAGAAAACGATATTTTTCACTTTTCTCTATTCAATTTTCTTTAGTTTTCCATAGAAATATGAATTCTCTTTATTTCTATTTTCTCATTCTTTACATTTCTTTTTCTTCCTTGCTCTTTGATCAAATGATCATGATTTTTTTCTTAACTGTTCAAAGTAAGTTTTCATAACAGTTCGGATGTTCCGCAGGACGCTTACTCATGTCTACATGACTTTGGACTACCTGTCTTCTCAGTAAAACTCCACATACTTTGTTCTAAAATATTGTTTATGAAGGAGTGTGGGGGAAAATGCGAGAAGACAGCGAGTATACCGCTGTAAACGAGTTGATGTATTACTTTAATTTATGTGAGATTGTTTAAAAGGTATTTGTAAGAATCGTACTTCACGCAGACTAAACTAAATATTAAGAAATTTGGTGTACATTTGTTGGAGTTTGAGCGTATTTTGCACTTTGACATGTTACGATACGATGGTGTAGAATTACATCTTTGTCGACCTTTCCGATTCAGAGAGTAAAAAAAGTAAACGTTTCCGAATACGTCTATATTTTGCTTGTATGTTTAAAACATAATAAACTCTGTTCATATATACTGATCTCTTAGTTTTCGTATTTAACGTGGTCAAACTATGATGAAATTTTGATAAACCTCGGAATAATTTATTGTTCATAACAATGATCAATGTCATCACATGCAACTTTTGAATGATGTTAATATGATGTTTTTTTGGAAAAAAAAATGTTTTCCTAAAGTGTTTAAAGGTGACAGGATTTTCAAAGAATACGAAGTCACCTACAACAATGATCTAATCATCTTTTGGGGTTTTTTTGTTTTGTTTTTGTTACCATACCAGGCGAATGTACTTTCTGTATATATTTGAAATATCAACCATTATCTGTTGTAATTGCTGTTTAACCACTGTCGAGCATACAAAAATTCAGAAGGTCTTTGTGTTTTATTGCTGTTGACTGCTTCTTACGAAGCTGCCGGAAGTGGGGTTAGACACGTGATTTGTGGGAAGGGGTGTGCAGCCTTGACCTTCATAGCATCAGCTCTGTGATGGCCTGATCTTGCATTTACGCGTCCTACGGCAGTTTCGCCAACATTTTATAAACTCATGGGAAGGAAGAATATTAATGTGTTGGGTCCTAAACTAGTTTTGAAATGTTTGACAAATTGTAAACTACTTTTTTGTGAAGAAGTACATGCGCCACGTACCAAATGACCTCGTCTGAGTAATTTTTTTTATTTTTATTGGTCGTCGCTGAGGGTAAGAGTGACATGCGCTTGCTTTGCCGAGTGACTGAAAGAGGACGGTTACCGTAATCAGTTGTTGATTCGCAAGGTGCTGCTGCTGCGGGTAAGTGAGTTCTGTGTGTGCATGCAGAGTGTTATTCGTGTGTTTATTCTATTCCTCCTGGAGTTTGTATCTTGCTACTTGACTTGAACACAAGAATCAAATTTCATGGACATTCCACTCTGTAAAGAAATAAGTAGCAAGAAAGGAGGGGTTCGATGACCCCGTCCTCCTCCTGAATGATATAGCTTGTTTTCTCCAAAATAGATGACATCAGCCGAGCGAGAAGAAAGTCGGTTATTACATACCCTCAATACGCAGGCAACATGCAGGAAGAAAATAATGTGTGGTGAAAGAATAGCGTGTCTGAGACGAGATGTGAATTCGGATAACTGAGCCTGACTTGACCTGAATACTTTCCCTACTCCCCCACTTGTGTCGCATACAGCCTTATGTTAAATACACCTACAACTGATGCTAAATACACCTACAACTGACGAATAATTTGCGGTGTGTTCTCATAAACAAAAGAGAAGTATTTTAGACGCCATTGGCAAAAAAGGCGAAAGCGTGAAACTAAACGGCAGAAATATAATCTAACTTTCAAAAGTAACATGACCTGTCAATACACTCTGCACCGGTCAATAGACATCACATCCTTCGTGTGAGACGGGAAGAAAGCTACCCAATGTTAGGCTTTTTTATTTTTTTACTTCCTCTTGGCGACGAGCTCTCGTGGACCAGAAAACAAGATCTGCTTGGCACTGATGTGATAATGGAACACCGGCGGAGAGAACTGTTTTAGCTTTTTTTCCCCCTCCCATGGTGCAATCGCATTTTGGCGAGGTGTGAATGGCACAGTTTACGATGACAATCTCCAGTTGAGGAAGCGGATATGCGTTTAGGTTTAATTTCTTTCTTTCTTTCTTTCTTTCTTTTTTTCTTTCTTTTTTTTTCTTTCTTTCTTTCTTAGGCTGTTTGGGAACAGAAAGGATTGAAAAGAAAACCTGTATGTCTTTATATTAAAAAGTGATCACTGACTGTTTAAATTTTGATGTGAGCGGCGTGAGATTTGCCCGCCATTTTACAAGCGCAGGTCAGCAAACACGCACACAGAGAAGAATAATATCGTACTCCCAAAAATTTCACGGGATTTCTAAGACGGGGCAAAACATTATTAATCTGATGTTCATCAATCACCAATATTTACGAAAGGCCGTCAAGCAGTCTCTTAAACTTTGAACTAAACTTTTAGCATTCACTGCACACAAAGATCAATCATGTTGTTAGACGTGAAAAAAGACTAACGTTGTATGTGATGGCCATGAAATAAATAAATAACCATCTTGCTCACCTAAATCAGAGTAGTGAGTAGGACCGCACAATGACATTTTGTGTATAAAGCAGGGCCGCCGAGAGCCAGCATGGGGTTCCCGGGGCAGATGACCTCTCCAGATCCCTTGTAATTGTAATCGTAAATTATATTTCCAGTATATAAACGTTTGCTTACAATTCGATTGTCAATATCTACATTTCATTCTGTAACGTAATATAGACTGCAAAGAAAATAATCCACTAAGGCCGGGCCTCCCTCCTCCACTTGCCTCACACCTCTCGTCAGGCCTGGTAGGAAATGTCAAGTCTACTACGTATGCGGACTAGTTATTCGACTAGTTATAGTCTTAAATGAAAATCTGCGTCCAACACTGAAATGGAGTTGATACTCTCTCTCTCTCTCTCTCTCTCACACACACACACACACACACACACACACACACACACACACACACACACACACACACACACACAACGAACTAAAGAAGAAGGTGCATCTTGTCCCTGACGGACTAAACCAGGCACACTTCTGTAGCATGTAAGATGTCAAGCAAACAAAACTAAGAACAGTCTACGATTCCAAGCAAAACGTTTCGAACATGCACTGGCTTTGGGAGGGTGGTGGCGGAAAGGGGGTGTGGTGAGCGAGAGTCACGATAAATGTGTGTGGATCGTTCAACTCGTTATGTCACATTCTGTTATCCCTCAGCCCCACCTCTCGCCACACTGTGTGGCAGAACGGATTTCCCCAAATTATTAGTCACTCCCACCTAGTTATGGATTACATATCCTCTTTATGTTGCCTTTCTTCTCCTCTCGCTCACACCTTGTGTTGGACGAATGGCGGCGAGATTGGCAGTTGCCACTATACTTGTCTATAAAGACAACATAAGCAAAGGTAATCACTCGAACCTGGGATCTTTCGCCAAACCAAGTTGCCGTGATTCCCTCTGCAAAGAAATGTGCGCCTACAGGTAAAACGGTGATCGCATTTAAGAGGCGAAATGCACAAATGTTCCGGCCTGGCAATGCGGTCAATTACGATTGAAAGCCCTTAATATCACCAGGCTCTTGATGCCGACCTAACTCACTATTGTAAAATGACAGCTGCCATACTTATTTCTTATGATTGTAAGATATAGCGACAGGGCAAACCTAAGATGTAAACATACTCCTTCTGGATAGGTATCACGTAGTTTGGAGAGCCAGGCTCACGATGTCATGATCCTGTCCTACGTGGTGCGAGTTCGCTACAGGTGGATACTGTTTTTGAAGACACCCACGTACCCACGTACCCGTACACGTTGCAGAGCATTGTTCAATCAAGGTGCATGAAGAAGTCAGTTTCGCAGCTAAGGTAAATAAAGAACATGTATAAGTCAGTGGAATAAAGAAAAGACGCAAATTATTAAACCGTATTAACACGCATTTTTTATTGCCACAGGTGTTATTAACATAAATAAACAACTGGCACCTTACTGTAAATGACAGGAATAAATATTAAATATTGAATACTAAACATTTATTATTATTATAAAATAACTGGCTTGTGAAAATCAATACAAGATATATACTCTTGTCAAGTCTCTTGTATACATTGGGACAATGAGGTTTAGCACTTCCCCACCCACCGCACCATTAATGGGCATATTTTCGCATATTTACCATCATCTAATTTGCCTGTGTACTAAGGTTATGTCCTGCCTGCACCATTGCAATGTCACGAGAGATCTCGGGGAGTTCTTAACTTGTTTTGATGGATAGAATTGTCCCCCGCAAAAAAAAGCGAAGGAGGAAGAAGAAGAAGGAGAAAGAAAGAAGGAAGAAGAAGAAACAGACAAAGAAAGCGTTTGTTCTGTGTACATCGTTAGGAAAAAAAATCGCGAAGCTAATGGCACCCTCTTGTAGTCTAGCCATTTTTATCACGTCCCACGTCTAAGTTCTTGCAATCAACACACAATCATGCATCCTCACCGGACAAAAATGACATGTGAAGAATGTTGTATTAAAACAGCATAGGTGGTTTTAACTAAATTTCCCCCCCCCCAAAAAAAAAAAAAATCGAAATAAAAATGTCTTATTGCACTTCCGTCTTTTTCACGTTTCCCTTCACCTCTTCCAGAATGTCTGCAATGTATCATTACATTAAAGACTTTTCTAACTCGGGCAAATGTCGCCAAACGGTTGATTAAGTTTGGCAAAGTCGTGACATTGGGGCTTTGGTCAACATGGTGAGCTACGTTTAAATATGTTTCCAGTCCATTGCCGATACAACGAGACAATGATGCACTTCGAAGGTTTGACGCTTCACTTTGTCCTGTTAAGAACGAACTTAACAGATATAAGCATCTGTCCTTTTTGGAAATGGTCACCCTTCACTAATCGCATGTGTTCACATCGTTTCGGATGGTTTGATTTCATGATCGAGAAACCTAACCTCTTGGGCCTGCATCTGCAGCTCTCTGTTCACAACATTCAAATTCTGGCTAACATATTAACATAATAACATCAAGTCAAAGTAAATGATCTTGAACGGTATCTGCTCCAAGTCTCGTGCGGTAAAAAAACAAAAAACAAAAAAAAACAAAAACAACAAAAAACAAACAAACAAACAAAAAAGAAAACTAAACAAAACAAAGAAGCAAAGACAAAACCCATAACCTAAATATCTAGACAGAGAAACTGCTGTTTTTTCTGTGATAATGACCGCAGCTGACCCTGGAGCTAAAGAAACTTGCGAAAGAGTAGGTTTTGCAGGCTATACCCCGCGTTAGTGAGCTCTGCTCATTGTGTCTGAGTCGATATTTTGCATAAAATATTCGCTTGATTCGCGAGAAGACAAGATGGTCGTGTCAGAATCAAAGAACACTGGGTCCGGGGTAAGAAAGGGTCTTCGTGATAATATTTCTTTTCTCGAGGACTTGGTAAAGATCTTGTTAACATGTCGGCTTTTGAAGCCAAATATTGGAGCCTATTCCGATGGTTCGAATAAGCAACTTGATTCGCCATCAAAAGTAGTCGACACTGCTACGCTTAGAGGGTAGAATTTTAAACTAAGTTTATCGTCCTCGTCGCTGCCCACATTTTTTTTATAATTCTTTTTTTTTTTTTTCGTTTTCTTTCGCAGCAGAAGTTCGTCTCGGTGGTCTTTCTGCACTGCTAGAGTTACCTCCTCTGAAATAAAGAGCTGAGAACCCTTGAATTCAATTGTGGGAAATGAAGAAATCTAAAATACCGCATTGTGCATGGGACTGTATCTTCTCGTCTTTGCTCCTTGCATCTTTTTATTTATCTGTCCACTTCGTCGTCACCCCACTGTTTTTAAATCTCTGTTTGTCCTCATGTCAAGGCATTTTCTCCCTTTCTGCTTCCTGCAAACTGGGAGAAAACTCGTTTTCCCGGTTTGCAGTAGCTTTGAGGCTGAGCTATTTCATTTCACACAAAAATGATGTTTTATTTTTACAAACTACTAAAAAAATGTTGATCCTGCAGTTAATGTCGGTGGTATTCATGATTCTGCTGTAGCTACTGATCGAGGCCGCAGCTTCTGTTGTTGTTTTTCTGCTACGGACGAAGGAAAAATATGCGGTCATACTGACTACCCAGGAAAGCGGTTAAATGAGAAAAAAAACATTCAAAAAGTTGAGCTTTGTTTCTACCCTTTACAACAGATGTTGCGTAGATGTACAGAGTTTGTATGGATGGTGCAAAGTAGCGCCCAAATGCAACTGTAAGTCCCAGGAAAACTTGGGATGCTCACTAGGAAAGCAGCAAAAGAGTTACGTAGAAGTAACTGAGGTTTGTGCTCTGACCAGCAGAACACAGCAGTGAGCTCTTGGTGCAGAGAAAATCAGGTCTGGGCGGTGCCTTTGATCTCACCTGCTCTGCCCTACGTCACTGTCGCTACCCGCCGCTGCCTACCTGTTTCGACAGTGATGAGGGAGGGCGTGCACCAATATGGCGACTGAAGGACAAGCGCCTCTAACTGGCAAGGCAGAAAAAATATGGTCTCGAAAAGTATGGGACTCCGCTTGAATCAGGTTTTTAGTCTCAGAAAACACCGAAGCGTTTGTCAATTTGTACCGAGCGGTTTTGGATCCAGGTCTTGAAATAAAGTCTGAAAAGTCGCGGATCTTAAGTGCAGGTCGACTTTGTTAAGTGTGGGCTAAATAATCAACTTCCCAATACGACCTGCGACTTAACGCTCATTTTCATGACCTAACGTGCACAACACCCAATGGATATTTTTGAAAGTCGAAAAACTTGAGTCAAGTCCGACTTAGACCTGACATGAAACAAACTCCAGTATAGCTGTTACTTTGAAATAAACCCCAGTATAGCTGTTACTTTGAAACAAACCCAGTATAGCTGTTACTTTGAAAGAAACCCCAGTGTAGCTGTTATTTTTTACGCTATTGAGAAGTAAAATGGTGTTTACTCTGTTTTTACCTTAGCCCGAACAAAAAAAGTTATTCGCAGTTCATTCGGTTTTAGCTTGACTGGAAGATATCGTTCATGGACATCGTTCAGCTTTAGTTAACTGGAAGAAATGTGTCCGTGCATTACTCTCTTTTAGCTCCTATTTCACGTCCTGAAAGCACGTGCTCGCATTCACCCGCCACCAAGATTTCCTCCCGGCATGTGAAGATCGAGAAGATTTGGGAAATTGGGGAAATCTCTCGTGCCTTCTGACTACCTGCTTTAGAAAGGTCAAGGCACGCTAGCCTTTACTTGTGTCTTGCGTGCCTGTGCAGGTAAAGCAAACAAGTGGAGGGGATGAAAGGCAGGTAACTAAGCATGTAAACACAAGGGGTATAACTTTAACACTCATAAAGTTGGAGAGTAACAAATGTTTTTCTAGTTACTGAAAGAAATCCCCACGTTTTATATGTCATAGACACTTTCATTAAAAAAATGATCGATAGATGGTTTGAAAGACAGACGTTCAGACAAAAGTACAGAAAGACAAAGCTAAAATGGAAAACAAAAAACAGATGAAAGGATGATGTGATGTTCCTTCCTAACCGTCGAATGCAAGTAGGTCAATCTGTCTGTTCTTGACATTAGAAAAGGTTCGTTCGACATCGGTCAATGAAAATTTTTCTTGCTCTCTCTCCAAGCCTCCCTCCATCGGTTCTTCCTCCACCATCCACCACCCCTCCCTTCCAGCACACAAAAAAACCACCTCCACCAGAAGCCTATCAAAGTCTTCTCGGTTTCCTTCCCACCTCAATCCCTTCTGCTCAGTCTGCTCTTGTTTCACAGGCCTTCTTGAACCTGGTACACAACACGTAACCTTTCTCTTGCTCTCTAGACATCAAACACTTGATAGACTGCGAGAGAGAGAGAGGAGGGGGAGAGTAAGACTAGTGAACGCCTTGTGCCACTTTCATATTACTCTCCTCCCTCGCTGTCTTTTGAAGCCTGTTAGGTGCCTTTAATCTTCGCAGACTGTATACCAACCGTTGCGCCCACCGAGTCTTTAATCTGCCAGCTTCTCCTGGCTGTGTCTTTGAGACATCCAGGTGCGGGGCCGGAGTCTCTGGACAAACAGGATATTAGAAATTTGTTTGCTGTTTGGCTTAGCCGTCAGTTCAGGCAAATAACCTTCGCATGTCGACGGGGTCCCATTTTGCACAATTATAAACGCGGAACAAAGACCGTGCACTGGATGAAAAGAATTTTCGCCGCTTTGTAAAGACGGGAGGGTGGATCATGAACTGAACTTAACAGGGCATAAGAGAATGAGACACGGGGTAGAAAAAGTGAGAGAACGAACGAGAGAGAGAGAGAGAGAGAGAGAGACGCCTGTGGTGTCTGCGAGAATTTAGTATTTTATTAATGAGTTAAAATAGCAATAAATTACAGATTTTTTATTTTTCGCAGAGGGAGAGAGAGAGAGAATCGTAGTCATTTTTGTCAGTGTGCTGCTTCTATGGGTGCAGCTCTGAACCCTGCAAACAACAGACATTTTTCAGTGAATGAACTTTTTAAAGTTTAAGTTGCTGCTTAGAAAAGAAGCTTGGAAGGTGAAGGGATAGAGAAAGGAAAATTTTATAGCAAAAGAGACAGAAAGCTGAAAGGTACTATCGAATAGACGAAAGAAACAACAGAAACTCTGTTGATGAAGTTCAATTAAATAGGAATTATTACAACTGGAACAGATAAACTGAAAATGACAACATACACTATAATAACAGATTTAATTACAAACAATTTTTCAACAGTCGCTAACTAAATAATTCCAGATAAGCAGTAAATGTCACAGAAGAAAGAAATACCATTGTGAATATGAAACGTGCAATATCCACTTTTCTATACTGACCTATCACAAATAATTTATATTAGCGGTATTAGGTTTTTTAAAAAAAAGTTTCGTCTTGCCTCTTAACCCCTTTATTGGTGGAGACTTTGTCGCTGCTCTATAGCAAGTTATATATAATTATATATATATATACCTTTCTTGACAATCCTTTTCCACATGCCCGACAGACATTTATACAAGGACAAAGAGTTAAAAGAAAAATAAACCGACGGCAAAAGTTGCGCATTTGGGATGAGCAAACTCATGAAACAGGTGGAAGTTAGGGTTAGATGTGAATTCCGTTTGATCCAGCTGCTATGAATGCAAATACAGCTCAAGACAGCTCACTTTGAGTAGAAGTCAAACCACAGTAGTTCTGTAGCTGTGAATAGCTAGGGTGTTGCTCCCTGGTTCTTGACTGAACTCGCCTTTTAAGAAATTTGTTTTTCGCCACGGACAGGCTAGCCCGCGGCAGATAAATGAAGACATGGGTTCATTTCTGGTCTTTACTCTTCATGGGTCAGAGCAAGGCTAGCGACCGTTGCCTGACGCGTGTTAATGGCCGTTTTTGTCAACAAGATGCCCATCTGCATTCCTGGTGTGGAGTCAAGCATTCCACGCCCTTTGTAATCAGTCCGATAGCACCTGAGGCCCACGAGAAGAACACAGGTGGCTTAGTGACTGCTGGACCGCACAGCTGAATTGTTACTGGGTTAAATAAAATCTTTTTTTTTCTCATTCTCATTTTTCATATTCTCTTTCCTTTACTCTTTCTTACTCCGCAACTTGAGTCTGTCACAGGTTTTGAAGGTGCATGAGCTCTTTTGCTTTTTCGCTTAGATAACAATCTTCGTCTCAACTAGCATTTGAGCAAAACTAAAATACTTTGGGTCAAGGAAAAGCTGTTCCCCTGGGGAAAACTAACCAATACTATGTTTATGCACAGGAGATTGAGCGAGGTTTGTAGGCGAGCAGCCACAAGTCCGAACATCAGGTGAAAAGCACGACCGATGTTAAACAAGTGGAGCAGAAAGAAAGAAAGAAGGAAAGTTAAAAAGGTTAAGAAAATAAAACTGTAAGTACTAAGTTCGTTTTCGTGGGCAGTGAGCCCCGATTACAGGTTTATCGTGTACATTTCCGTTGCAGCCAACCAACACGAGTCCCATGCTCACTTTCTGTGTCGAAAGGGAATCGGGGTGGATTGGATATTTCGGCACGTATCAACTGTCATGCAGACGCTGGGGTGGTTGGGACAAGCTGTGCGCACTTGTTAATCTTCCCCGTGTCGTCTTTACACCAGAAGTCCCTTTACTAATTACTCCACCACACGCAAATGCACACCGAGAGGACATCTATCTAGCCACACACACAACGAGAGAAAGAGAGAGAGAGGTAACTTAGAGGAATGCAAATGAAATTCGCAGCTATAATTATTGTCAGTCTATAATCCATTCTTCATTTCCGTTTTTAAATGTCAGCTAAGATGCCGTGAACCCACTGATTCACTGACCATGTATCCTTTCACCTTCTGCTGAGAAAAGGACTTTGTCTGTTACCACACATTTCTCTAATTTCTCGTCTTAATTGCCTCGTGTTTTAATTGTTATTTTTCTTTGGTACTTTTTTTAGCCCATCTATGTCACAGGGCAGCTTATTATAATCCCAACTAAAGCAGCTTTCAGTCAGTTCTCAATGAACATTTATGCAACTTGCAGAGCCAAGAAGTCACAACTAAAGACTTTTCTTCCTCTTCGTCCTCTGGCTTTGTCCGTCCACGCTCATTGTGAAAGTCGTTATTGACAATCTTTAAAATTAAATGGTCAGTCATTCTTACCGGTTACAAAAGATTTGATTGAATTTTGTTTCCAGCAAATATTTATTTCAGGAATTATTATAAAACTAAGGTGAAGAAGTCTGGGGTCTATATCAGGGGTGAACGTCCGGCCCGCGAAATCATTGGACACGGCTTAGCCAAGGCAACTTCAGGCGAGTAAATCTGTGACATAGTGACAAATTTATATTATGTGAGGCACAAGAAACAAAAAAATGTTTGAGGGACAAGCGCAGAGCGTCCATTACGGGATAGACAGGTCACATACGAGTACATGACGGAAAAGACCTTCCCGCGCCCTATTCAGACGACTTTGGAGAATAATGCATGCATATGACCTTCGCCCCAAGCCGATGGTGGACCACTTCCGGTTTGATGCCATCTGTTGATACTGGTAGTGTTCTTCGACCATGACTGCTTTTACAATAAATAAATAAACGTCGACGTTACTGCGTGCAGTCAATGCTCGATTCTTTCATGAATTTTCAAAGGATGAGCAAAGTGGTAAACGATCGTATAGGTGTATAAGTTTATTTGTGTATGTGTAAGCATGTCTGCGTGTAGCATGTGTGTAGACACTTTGTAAATGCCATGAACTACTCCATCAGAAGGAGGTATGTGTGTACTAAACAGTCATGATTACTATTCGTAATGTACTTTCACTGCAAAATGACAAACAGAAAATTGTGCTTTAGGAAAAAAGTTTTGTTCCTATATATACTCTCCTCTCGGCAACGAGAAGCTGTGACAGTCAAATTTATCCACTCTAAGTAAACATTATAATAATTTGTTTTCACTTCAAATCCAAATGACCAACGGAAATAACAGCACCATGTCGACTGCAATATTTTGTTTTGTTTTCTTTAATGGCGTCTGCTGCTTGGGTAGGTCTTCGAACGGCCGTGAATATGCGATTTTCTCCGCCACCTGCACGGTAGCCTTACAGGCTTGGCAAATGTGTTTCATGAATGCGAAGCCCGAAATATGACCATTACCCTCACAGAAGATGAAAGGTTTTTGCTGCTCATTCAGGTGTGCCTGCTACCTGGTTGAAACCGAAAAAAAAAAAGGAATGAGCACGCTTGAGTGAACTCGGGAAAAGGGTGGACGGAAATCTGTCTGTCAACGATGCTTCACTCCTGCTAAAGGTGTAGCTGCTTTTAAAGCACTTTGCTGTCACAATCACACTCGACTTGAGCTCCATCAGAGACTGACCATCACACTGAAACACCATTTCATGATGTTCCCACACTGTGGATCACTTCTTGAAAGGCTATCCTTGTCACCAGCTGCTCTATGCCACTAAATCGAAACAAAGGCGTGTCCAAGTTCATCGTTCGATGCGTCTGTAACAACAAAAACTAGCCACATGCAGTGTTTGGGCATAAATGGAATGGAAATGGCAGATCACAGACAGGTGTTTACTTGCAAGCGAAGATAAAGACACTACCGTAAAAAAGCTAAGGAAAGCAAAAAAAACAAAAAACAAAAACAAAACAAAGCAAAACACAAAACAAATGACAATGCATCTCTTGCCCTAAAATATTTGCATACTACAATGTTTTTTTTTCTATTGTCGCAGAAAGCCAACTAGTCTTGCAAAAGGAAATGTGTCTCGATCATCCACTTATGGACTTATAAAAATATACAGAACTTTGTTACAAGGATCGGACGAGAGTCGAACCAGGTAATGTGTGTGCGTATGTTTTAACTGTGTATGTGTGTGTTGTTGTGTATGACTGTCTATGGCTGTGTGTTTGGTGTGCATATGTATGTGTGCGTGTGTGTGTGTGTGTGTGGAGGGGGGTATACGTGTGGCTTTGCGTGTGTTGCTGTGTCTGTGGCTGTGTGTTTGTGTACAGTCGTCGTTACGGCGCCGTGTTTGTATGTTTTTGACGCCCTGTCGGGTTACAGGGTGCCCTGTGGACAGGCTATTGGCAAACCATATCAGATGGTGTCCTCAGTTAATTGCCTGTCAACGCTGTCGCCGCGGACACGCGTTTCTGATGGGCAGCGAACCTGCTGCGATTGCCTTTAAAACACGACTGTCACCTTTGAAGTTTCGAGCGTGACGCCCAACTAAGAAAGAAAGAGAGAAAGAGGAAGGAGTGTAAGGTGGCGCTGCGGACGAAGGGAGGGTGCCTGTCAAGGAAGACCGCCTCACCTCCAAAAGCTTTTTTTTACTTAAAATAATCAACGTGACTTTTTTCTCAATATAGTTAGGGTGGGAGGGATCGTAAAAGGTTGGTGGTTCATAGAAAAGGTGGTGGGTGGGATGTTTGGGAAAGGGGGTGGTTGTTTGTTGACTGTCGTGTCCGTCGGCCTGTACGAAGACGGGTCGGCCGCCCAAGACGGCGCGGACTGTCATCACGACTCCACTTCAAAGTTTGTCATTTACGTAAGATTTCGGAGACTACAACCCTGCCTTTGAAGCTGACTGTGGCAGTGCTCTTCTGTTTTTTTATGCTTGTACCTGCTGGCGTAGGGCATTTGTCGTTCAGACGGTCAGACTAGAGGTTAACTCCCTTTTCGTATGAGAGAACGACTTGGAAGCAGTTTTTTTTTTAAATAGTGTTTTCAAATGTAGTATACATCATTTCATCTGACTTCTGTACCTATCTTCTCATAAAACGTTTACACAAGTTTTCTTTTCGACTCTATCAATGTTAAGTAGGACAAATGCCAAGAGGAGACTACTCTCACAGCTGTACAAGAATCTTTAAGCCTTTGCACAGCCGAGTGACCAAATTATTGACATGAAGAGCGGGGATGGATGGATGGATAGGGCGGCAATATCTATCTCATTTAATTCTGTGTACATCGTGCACACAGCCTTCCTCTAACTCCATTCTTTAAAAAAAATAGTCAAAATATATTGGTTCTTTTAGAAACAGCGTTGTCAGCAGACGTTCTAGAAGAGTAGGTGCGAAGAGCGTGTAAGGTCCCCGATTACCTTTTTTTAACCGCGGGCGAAGTCTGTAGTGAAGCAATCGATTTAAAAGACTGACGGCAGGTAGTAGGGGTGGCTTTTCCGCGAAGCGGATTAAGTGGGCTAGACCTGTTCTTGGGGTGTGTTTGTGTGGGCGAGCATTGATAACTTAGCACCTCTAAGCCCTTCATTGTGAATGGCGAGAGTGTTGGTTCATGTTGGCCATATTCTCGAGTCATATACGCGCGCGTACTCGCGGCACTGGCGGAAGCCGCAGAGTTATCTGCCCCGCATTGCTAAAGAAAGCAGAAGTGTGCCTTGCTTGAAAGCGACGCTTTCACTTCAAATACAGCCCCAACTTCGGGTACGGGTGGGCAAACAAGTGAGCAAGGGAAGGCGTGCACGGTCGGCCTTCCTTCGTCCTCGCAGCCTGCATGCGGCGACAATGGCGGGACAGGGGCAACCACTCCTCTTACTCTGAAGGTCCACTCCCTTGATCTTCAAAGACAGGCGCCGCGCACAAGCCAGTTCAATAGAAGGCGACATGGCCACTGGTCGGATGAAACCGAATTTTAGTCAGGACACACACACACACACACAAAATGTTTATGACTATAAACAATCGTCTACCTGGTGACTCTTGATGCCATTTACCACGCAGGCACCAAAGAAACTTAAAATTCGCTATAAGTATAAGAAATAGTTTTTTCTTTTCTCTCGACCGCTTAGGACATTCATATTCGTTTATAAGCAATGTCTCTTAACTGATTACTAGCTAACATGCCCGTGTGCAATACACACTTACTCTGCAGGCACGTCAATTCCTATTTTACGATATCTTCGGTGTGCTTGCAATGTTCTTTCTGTGCCATGCACGAGAAATTCGATAGTCTCTCCTTACCCCTCTCTGGTCCTGCCCTTTTCTCTTCGAACTGTGTCTGAGTTCGAAGTTTTCAAGTCTCAAAACCCACCTCTCTGAGAAACATTGTCTATAATCCAGCGAAATCTTCTGTTAACTCAATTCATTTTCGTCCGATTACTTTGCCACGGTGTCCATCCTCTTGCTGACGCTTGTTTCTGTAGTGTATGGTTAATTGTTCGTTTGTAGTCTTTCGCGAACTGTACACTGAGCTCACCTCCACTGAGGGAAAATGCGCTCGAAAAATTATATTATTTTTATTCGCTAGTAAGAAAGACTTTTGAAAATATTTCATGGTTGGTTAGTGGTTAGATGAGTGCGAGCCAAAGTTGGAAGGAAATCCGTACTTGACGCTCCTGTACATTATATATTTCGGGAAAAGGAAAACCCGTGATGGTACATATAAATATGCTGCAGTTCAGTTCATCCCAAAACTGGCGTCGAGGCTCTTTTTGTTTACCTGTCGTAGGTGAGCGCAGCCGTGGTGAACTCACGCCAGCAGGCCGGTCTTCCGCCCGCCTGAGGGTCCCCCAGTGAACAGCCTGTCCTCTCCTTCCCAGTATACTTCAACTGAGTATAAATCTGTGAGATAAAATGTCAGTAATTTCTGCCTTTTTAGAACTTCTTTCTAGATTTTAAAGATTTAATTTTCCATTATTGTAATGGGCGACAGATGACTACGAAAGAGCATTTGAAAATTACACAAAGGACCTCTCTCTTTAGTATCAATAAAGTACTACTTTACAAAGCTGTAATGTGCTGAATTTACTGTAGCGACAGAATATAACTGTTTGTTTTCTTTAACAAATTAGATGCAGTTTCTGTTGTGATGACGTAATGTGGGAGGGAATCCCCTGAGCATAAATTAAGATTCCATAAAAAACTTAGTTCGGCTAGTTTATTGGTTGTTTAGGAGGAGTAAAAAGTCGGCAGACATATTCTGAACAGGTACGCTCATGGGGCTTACCATCCTGGCAGCTAGCTTTAGAGAGCGCATGGGCTTTAGCCTACGATCCTTAGCAAACAGCAGACAATCGCAAGACTATGCGGCGCCACAAATCGCACGATATCGTGAAATCTCGCACACACGTGAGAATCAATCGTAACAAGTTAGCCAATCGCAGCCTTGTGTTCCTGTCTGGCTTGCGTAATGACCTACTTCCACCAGCCGAGGAAGACGTGCATCCTACAGACGTTTGTTCCCCTACCCCTACCCCACATCCTTCCCTTAGAATCAAGACCGATCGCCATTGTTGTCCCGGGGGCTGTACGTCAGCGTGGAATGCCGGGTAAGAGCGTACACCTTTGTCAAGCCACAAAAAACCAACTGCGACCCTCCGAACCCAGACCACAATGAAGACGGGAGGTAATTACTTAAAGAAAAACAAGTTCTTTCTAGGGGCCCCCCCAAAGCTTCAACAGTCTCGTCTCCAGCAGGGCCGTGGACAAAGAACTTGAAGGTGGGTGGGGAGAGGTGTGGAATTGGGGAGGCTGGTTGGGGAGAGAGAGAGAGACAGAGACCGAGAAGAGAGAAAGAGAGAAAGAAAGAAAGAAAGACGAATGTGAGATGGGAAGAGGAAGGGACCAGTGCATATATGATCAGGATTTGCCGAGTGTGTTGATGGCGTTTACGCGCTTACACCCGGGGTACGGTTACTGACAACACTGCGCTCAGTGTGGCCGGGGCCGGCGGCACGCGCGCGCAATGCTCCAAATGGCGAGATGGCACGAAGCCGCCCGGGCCGTAGAGTCGCCTCCCCTGACCCCGGCTCCCTTCCACGCCGGATTCCAAAGCCGCAATCTAGAACTGTTATGCCAATGTCAATTTTCCTCCGTAAAATACGCTCCCATTGTCGGGCACGGACCCGCGTGCGACGGGTACTTTAGCCGGGTAGCCAGGTACTTGTGTATGTTTTTCACACACTTGTTCACAGCAGGTGTATGGGGACTCTTTGGTGTCATCCTACACCGGTAGAACACCCGAGTGCCTTTGCTACTGGAAAGGAAACACGCTGTACAACTCTTTGAAATGCTAGTGAGCAAGCTATAGTACAAGTTTATTTTCACTTTTTTGTGTGCAGTGTTTGGGATCTAAGAAGAGGGACATGGTAGAACACACGCATGTCTAATTTACTATGGCTATATACATTTAGCATCAAACTGCTTTCTTTTTTTCGAATTAAAGCAAGCTGCTTCAGCGCAACAATTTAAACAGACAGTGAAATAACCTACACAAATAACCGAGAATTTTATGCAAATAATTGTTAATCCTCTTCGTGAACTCCAGCTATTAAGATTTCAAAATTATTTGTTAATGCCCTTCCTGCTATTCAATCCGTTAACTATCTCTATAACGAAGAACACCAAGATACTTGATCTGAAAAGTTTACTCATCCCTGAATGAACTTTAGGTCTTGCGCACGTCTGTACATTTGAAGGTAATGAGCATTCTGAATGTAACCTCAAACATAGCAAAACAAAAGTGTTTTATCCCTGCAAGTGTGTGTTAGAGTTAATAAGGTCCTAATGAAGATACAAAGTGGACCATACTTATAATTGTATGTGTGTGAAGCATGTCATGTGTGCTCTTATTATGATATGTTAGGACATACTTAAACGCTCCAGAACACAATCAGACATCTAAGAATAAACATTCTGCATGCCAGAAACGGTTGACTCATCATAACTGGTGATGTAATGTGCAGTCAACTTTGTCTCAGTCAGGTTACATGCAGAGTCTTTGGGTTGCCGTGTAATTCGATGACTTTTTATTATTGTTCTTATTATGGTTAGTAAGATAATTTGCCGGTCACCTTTCTCACTGCATCCGTCCTTCACTTCCCTCGTATTAGTGAAGACCGTTAACTTTTATTTTATTCATTGACTTATTTTTATAATCTAATTTTTACTTTTGGATATGACTGTAGGTGTTAAAGTGCGTGTAAGTGCTATGTTTGGGGAATCCAATGTGCTCTAACAGGGTAAAAGTTCCCATTATACAAACTATTATTATTATTATTTATTTAGTTTGAAGTACATCTGGTTACTGAGATTCGACTGTAATCTTTAAATCTTTGGACGTATCTTTGAATGATAGATCCCCTGTTTCATTCTATGCTCCAATGCACATAGCCAACTCTGTGTCGTCTGCAGTTCTGGCAGTTAAGCCCATCCTTTTGTCTTTCGTCATCTGAGTTCTCTGTAACAAGGTAGCGGCGGATAAGACTTAAACGGTCACGTGACTGAGACACGTCATCATGCTGAAGCTCCCCACTGTAAAAAGAAACGAGAGAGAAAGAGAAAATAGGAAAGAAAATATAAAAGGACGCAATTTTCTGTACACAGCTGCCAAGGTAAAGGTCAGCTCTCAAACAAAATTCATGCTGATTCGGTTTTTTTTTCTCCTTAGCCTTATCTGCGGCCTTAAGCCAGCATCGATTACGTAGTGACCGGTCAAAAGGAAATATTAAAATCATGACAGCTGTAGTCCCTGGATATTATTGCAAGGTTACGTCCAGGATCGAGATTAAGAACTGTTTGCTTTGTCTGCCATTAAAATACTGGAGACGAAATTTCCACATGTGAGATATTGTATTTGCGCAAATGCCGATGTCTTAATGGCCATAGTGCTATTGTATGTCCGGCACCAGACCAGCTGCTAGGTAGAGTGTGCCTGTCCTGGCCTTTTCAAAAGTGAGAAGATTATTACTTTTACCATACAAAATCCATGATGATGAGCTGTCTGACTATTGTTTACACTTACAGATTCCTTTTGTCTGTAGTTTTCAGCTTCTCCCATGGTTACCCCAACCCGCCAGTGTTAAGAAAGGAATTCAGTTATTAGTCAGTCAGACAAGTACCATGGAGCTGTAAGTCACAAACTCGGATCGAATATATCCACACATATACATGCACACATACACGCAGGCACGCACGCACACATACACATAAACACACGCACACATATCTTTTTTCTCCCCTTGTCTTCCTGGGCTTCCAAGACTAGCGCACTGTAAGGCCCTTGTTAATAATCTCGCTAACATACGTCTAAACGATGAAAGACTAGGTACAGTCCCTTTTTTTTGAAAGCGCGGAAGAAGAGTTGCAGGGTGAAGTCTGAAAGCATCGAATAGAATTGTATACGGGGAGACAGGCAGGTTTCCTTTGTATATTGTATCTGCCACCAAATGCATGAAATTCTGGTTACGCCTGTTGAGATTACCAAGCACGAGGTACTCGAGAAAGGCGTATGATATGCTTTACTCACTGGACAGTCGGGGGTACGGTAGTTGGGTTTCCAAAATACGTGTGGGGCTGTCGTCTGCATGTATGGCTGTTTCAGCAAGTCGGGGATGAAAAACTGTTTTTGAGGAAATTTAGAGATAGACTGAAAGATATTTATTGTCAAGAATGGTATGCAGGTCTCCAAAATAGCGGGCAGTCTGAGTTGTACAACAGTTTCAAGAGTTGCCAAGAAAGGCCTATGCACGCTTTAGAGTGAGAGTATCAGAAATAAAAAGCCATAGGAACCGTTTCTCACAATCCACAGTAGCCCTCCACTGCCCTTTCTGCCCAGGTTTGATAGAGGATGAAACGCATGTTTTGTGTGTATGTCCTGTTTATGCAAGTCTGAGAGAAAAATATTGTAAGGCATTCCAGAAAGGAGCACATGTACTCGTTCAGTTATTATCTAGCACCAATGAGTCAGTAATTAGACAGATGGGTCTTTTCGTATTCCTGATGTTAGAAAAACGTTGGTCGAGAATGAAGGATTAATGTGTACTTATAATACTATACTCATGGATGTCATCTCCCCCTTGGAATGGGATTATGGCCTACCCAATAAACAGGTTCTTCTTCTTCTTCTCTCTCTCTCATTCTCTCGCATAGTGCACTAAACGCCTACACAACCTTGAAATTTATCATCAGTAATCCATTTGGTTAAACAATAAGTAGTGGAAGTATCGTCAGTCGTCTTTGTGGCTTTTAGGGAGAGACCAGAAAATTCCGAGGAGAGTTAGTGTTGGTTGTACTACAAGTCTAGTTATTAGTTTCCTCGCGATGTGATAGTTGTGTGCAAATTAAAGTCAGAAAGAACTTGTGAAGTCTGAGGTAAGGAGAAAAAGGAAGACGTCACTTATATAATAAAGCTGCCTTCACGAAGGGAGACGACTCCCCTTCGCCCTGTTGTTGAAAGCTCTGCTTGTCATGACTTCAGCCAATTTTTAAGTAATAAATAATGAGATTTCGCTTGATTCTTTGGCTGTGAACAATAAACTTTATTCGTGTTATTGGCTGTGAACAATGACATTTCATTGAGGTGTTTGGCTGTGAACAATGAGACTTTCTTCACGTCTTTCACTATGAACAATAAGACTTCCTTCAACTCTTTTGACTGTGAACAATGAAAATTCGTTGAAATTGTCCCATTCTAGGTATCAAATCCTAGAACTGTTTATTCAACTTTAGTAGCGCTCGACAGTCATCCCGAAGACATTAAAGAACAGACTCTAAACGTGGCACTTTGGTAAAATCTTTGGTAAAACCAGAACGACAGACAGCTACAGATAACTCGTGTTTCATACACTTTCCAAAATTTATGCATCTAATAAACTGTCCAGTTCACGGCTCAAAACTGACATGCCCATAACTGCCATTGAGGCTTTAGTTAAAGATCAAAGTTATCGCAGCCGAGGGACCGACTTGCCCTTGTTTGGTTTATCCTTGAAGATGAGGAGTTTTGGTGTACAATAGCAATCCGGACCGAAGATAACAGGTATGTCATAAAACTAGCTGCAGACGTGGTGATTGTGACAACAAATCCACCGCCAGAAAGACTGTCAGCGCAATAAAACGCCACGACAATGAAGTCAACGTCCCGCACACGAGCGAACACGTGCATGCTTTCTTGCCACACGAGTGCGCGCTTGCCACAACAAGGGGGGGAAAAAGGGGCTTACTGCAAAAAGGAAAAAGGGGTGGAGAAAATCGCAGAGGTATGTAAATAAATTCCATCGGGAAGATGTTAGAGTGAGTGAGTCAGCCAGACAACCAAATAAACAACAGGAAATCGCGCCAGCAGTTAGTCATGCAGTATAAGTTTCGTTTACAGAATGTTCGAGATGGCATCTTCCCTTTTTTTGTAACGTCGTAGACCATTTACTGACAGCATTTTCGAAAAAAGAATGTCAACCAACAGCGGACCACTGTAGTCCGCACCACTTGTCTCAGAAATTTGTGTGGTCAGAGTGTGCATCACTTTTTGGAGCGACAACGTTCGATCAATTTGCAAATTCCGAGCTAAATCTTTGTTCGAGTACCAGCTCAACCCACCCGGGGAGTCGCTTTCAAATGCGTCTTAACATTTGCGCCGTCTCCTCAATCTGTGAATCATCGGCGGCCATTGAAAGGATGCCATGCAGTCATTGAAGTAAAACGTGGCGCAGTTAAAAGAAGGTCTGCAGTCACTGAAAGAAAGTCTGTAGTCACCGAAGGTCTGTAGTCGTCGATGGAAGATCTGCAATCAGAGATGTACATTCAAACGATTTACAGTAAATTAAAAAAAACAACCCACAAAAATCCTTTGGATCGGTTTCAGTCAAAGAGGAAGCCATGTTAGACCATCCTGTGGTCCACCAAGAGACGCTTTTTGTCTAATTTTGGGTTATAGTCGGGCCTCAGTATCATCTTTAGTCACTGATTCGCCCTCACCAGCCATCAAAGACCCTCACCATTCCCTCAGCCTAGTTCAGGACCTTGTTTAGTCAGTGACGATGGGCCTCTTTCAATTTTTTTTTTAAAGTTACGATCGTCAGTTGTTGTGGCGTAAAGGAGGCTTCTTCTTTTCCACTGACACCCAACCTTGCGACAGTCAACACCCAAAAAAAAAAAAAAAAGTTTGAAGAGTTAAAACGTTGTTGTCAGCTAAAGAGGAACTCGTCTCTTTTTTTTTCTTTCTTTCTCTCTCATTTTTCTGTCCAGCCCTGCGTTCTGTGCAGTGCTAGATAATGTTTTTCGCGTGTCTTCTTCCAGTGCCCTGGATGGGAAAACACAGCCGCTCATAAAAGTGTATTCACACGCCGGATTAATGTCATAATATTGACGTAGCCAAGCTCCGAGTCCGCGGCGCGCGTGCGAAGATCAAAGCGGCCAAATTAAATGAGATCGACAAGGCTGTAAAGCGTCCAATTTATGATTCATGGCTCTCCTCACCCCGCTCCCTCCACTCCCGCTCCTTCCCTACTCTCTCTTTTCTCTGTTTTGTGCATGTGTAGGTGTATCTGTTTTTGAATGTGTGCGTGTGTGCGCATATGTGTGCACGCTTGCGTGAGAGAGAGAGAGAGAGTGTGTGTGTGTGCATAGTTATTGCAGTTTATTGCAGGATAAATAATTTACAAAATCCCACCATCATTTTATGTTGAAAGAGTTTCCATAGCGAAATAAAATAGGAAGTTTTATTAAAGGCCCACTTTTCTAATGAAGGTCTGATTCAGTGCCGTTAAAATGAGGAAACATGAAGCACCCGCTTTGTGTGTTCTTTCATTCTTTCTTCTTGTCTGCGACGGGTGACTGCTGCAGCAGTCGTAGTCCATACAGCATTGTCTTTTTTCTTCTCCCTGGCTGCGGCATTGTTCGTTTGGTTCCACACGAGGCAAATTCATTCAACGTGCTTATTCTCCCCCCTCCCTCCTCCCAATTCCGCCACCCTCCTTTTTGTTTTGTTTTTTTGATCGTCACACTCTCCAAGTGCGTAATTCTCGTGAGCAGAAATATAATCTTTTATGCTATTTGGCTTCTGAAAAAAGGTGATTCATGGAAAACTTAATTGGACAAAGTTGAAAGAAACAAATCGAGAAACTGTTCACGACCCGTGGGGCAGGCCTCTCGACTTCCGCTACAGACTGCGCGACGTGCTGGGACGGTCACGTGATCCGCTGTCCTGTGAAGTCCGGTAATAGGGAAGGGAGGATACTCCCCGCCAGGGACATTCCTGGCCCCTTGAGGTCGAGAAACCCAGCGATCCACTCCCGAAGCGGCTCAGTCCTAGTTGTGAGGTCATGCGAGGTCATCCGTTTTGCGCAAGCCGCTGGTTGCCAGCAAGGAGGGGGGGAGGGGGCGGGGGAGATGCTTGTCGCTGCGGTTTGCGGGATGCAGGCAAGCGTAAACGGAACGATCTTTGCAACGGGTGTGTGCGTACGTGTTTATACATGTGAAAGAAAGAGGGAGAGGAAGGGAAAGAGAGAGACGACATTATTTATTGCTCTATTTACATGGTACTAGCAAAGGTTTGACTAGAATCTACTGGAAATTGCAGCAGCAAAATGGTTGCATATAAAATATATTACAATAATTATAAAAGTAACACTTCTGTCCACTCACACATCCTCTCTTCTCTTATACTTCATCCCCTACCCCCTCCACCCATCCATTATTACTCATCTAACCTTTTATTTTCCAGACACAAATGCACGAGAGAGACCCTTCACAGCATTGCAGTGTATAGTCTGTGTGTGTGTGTGTGTGTGTGTGTGTGTGTGTGTGTGTGTGTGTGAAAACAAAATAACTTTTCTGTTCTATCCTTATTCCTTATATGGACAATTAAAATGAATTTAGTTGAATATGTAAACACACATTTTTATGGCACCAGAACAATATGCAGTGCAAATTTTCTACTTCCTGATAACTAACTTATATTCTCTTAAAGAGAGAGAGAGAAAGAGAGAGAGAGATTCATATTTATATTTCCAAACAATGCTGTCACTGACGAGAACCCTGCTTGTAACCAATTGTCGACAGAAAAAATGTTTTTCCAATACAACAACAACTACTGTTCTTTCTTGTGACCACCAAGAAAATTCCGCCTCGCGAGTACTGAAGAGCTAGTATTTGTCAAGAACGCACGGGACGTGTGGACGGGTCACATACAACACACACTGACCTCACAGCGTTCTTCACGTGTTCTTTCACACAACAAAGTACAAAGACCTGCACGTGGGTTCCTATATCTCTATAATTAAAAAAAAAATCCAAATATTTTCCCACACTCAAAGAATTTCAAATAGAAGTTACATCAACATATATCGCAGCTAAATTAATGATTACATAAACCCTTCTATCATTCTAAATTTCCCCAGTCAATATATGAGAACAAGCGAACAGGAATATCCTTTCAACAACGTAAATGTCTTCTTTCAACCTTCCACTCAAACGTCGCTCACCGTCTCTTCTCTATATCAGCTTAATTTCCTTCCAATGTTCATCAACAGTTTCTCAAATCGTACATGATCAAATCACACTGTCAACGTCTGATCACAACTCACGCACCCACAGATGTACACTTGCCTGTAATTCTCCTTGAAACTATATAGAAATACACACCACTACGAATCTCCAAAAGCACAGCAATTACTCCCAATATAGAATCCACTGGCAGACACACAGCAACTGACGAACCTTTTCAAACACACAGCAATACTCCAATTTTCTGAATAAACCAGTAGAAACACAACAACTGGCGAAACACTAAGCCTATATACTCCAAACAATACTACAAATGCCGACCTCCTTTTCTTTCCTCGAAAAATCACACAGATACACTCGTACATTCCACTAAAACCATCTTTTGTTCTCTCTCTCCAGAAACTTCTGCGCTCTTGCAGACGACACCCCACGTCATACCCTCTTTTACGTCACGCTTTACAACCATAACAAACGTATCCCCCAAGGGCCACTAACCCTGCTGTACAAAACAAACAAGGGAGCTAACTCCATTTCTGTCATTCATTAATTTCACGGGTCGATCCGTGACAGTATTAAAACAAGATCCATTCGTTAAATCGTCATTTTTTGCCTTCTTGTTATTGCGTTTTGATTTTTTAGTCAAGAAATCTTATTTTACAGTTCTAGGTTCTTAGTCGTTAGATGACATGTTTCTTGCAGAACTTAGGGAGTGGTGACACATATCCCATTCAAAATACTCTTTTGTTTCACTTATCGTATCTATGGGTAGTCCAGCCTAGTGTGGATCACTTATATATACATCGAACACGCATGGAGAAACACACATTTCAGGAAATTAAATAAAGACAATTTTTCTCACATATTCAATCAAATCTCCCACTGAGCAGAAAACCGCGTGGGACGACATATAATGTCATTGCCAGTTGTTTGCTCCTAGTAAAGACGGCAAAGCACAGCGTCTTTGTTCATAACCTTGCGCAAGAAATACGCAGGAAAGCGCAGGATCGGTTGATGAAAGCGCAGGAAAGACTTCTAACGATAAATGTTCATACTTTTTCCAAATTAGAAGACAGCGTATCAACATTTGTCAGCGAAGGGCCGACTTCAGCTTATTACCTACACAGTCCTCTGTCATGTGTGAACACTGCTGCTTCGCTGCTCCTACTCTATAATGTATAATTCCAAGTGGACAGTTAGTTTCAATACATCAAAAAATAATAAACAAAATACGGCAAAAGTTATTAATAGGGGGTTTCCTTTAAAAATGCTTGCAAGTAGGAGAAACAGGGTGGGAGGGCAAAAGACTTGAGGAGACGTGAAAAAAAAGCAGATTGTTGTATAAACACCTTGTACACTCTAGCTAAGCAGGAAAAGGTAATAATTCAGTTCTGACATTACCAGACAATGAAGAGGCTTCAAAAGTGAGCGGGTCATGTGTCAGCTAATTGTGTGCACTCATTAAAGAGTTAACTGTCTTGCTATGTCCTGTAGCTGTTATCCAGAATTAAAGATGCTGTCATGGTAAGGCACACGGAGCACAGATGGGTCAAAATGTGTTGGGTATACGGCATTCAACGATGCTACGGGCCAGCAAGAAGAAAAAAAAAAGCCTTTTAGGCTGAGTGTCGTTAGAAAATGACCCATAAATTTTTTTTAATCTTTTTTTTAAATCTCATTCTGGCAGGACTGGTATCGCTGTTAAAACTGATAAAGCTGCAATAGATCGTGATACAGTGCCACATTTCATTTCTAACAGCGAGGATGTGCACGTGTATGCATACGAACACGCTGGTTATTGTAATTAATTTACAGTGTATGTGCAGCAATGCATTATATATTGTTATGTTGCTTTTGAGCTGAATCATCGCTCATGATTACCTACAATTATCAGCCTCCCCAAAATGTATCTCTGACTGATTTTTCTACTTATGTTCCTTTTTTCCTATATTGATTGAAATGTTGTTGAACGAAAGTCCCGTGTCTCCTGCTATCGTCAGCTGCTGTTTGCAAAATTTGCATCGACTCGTGCTAAACATAGCAGAGGAAATAATTCGTTCTTCGTTCGGCTTCGTTTGCTACCTTATTATCTTCATCTGATAAGGTGCTTAGGTTTCTGTACCCTCACTATTCCCAGGTTTTGAAAAATATGTCTTAATACTTGAAAACTATGCAGAAAATATTATTCTTATCTTCTAGAACAAATTAAGCCTCCCATGGATTATCATGCATCGTCCAGACTGCTGGGCATTGTTTACAAACTGAATGTTTACACACTTATTGTGAGGAATGGTACACACTTGCACAGGCAGAGCTGTCATTACGGAGCCAACCACTCGCTCGTCAGGAGACCTTGCGAAGGCGAAGCTCGTCGTTGACAAATGAAATAAGCAACAATGAATACCGTTGATAAAATATATTTTTGCTAATAAACACCAATGTCGTGATAAGAGTATCACAGATCTAACAGCAAATATATGAGCACTGATATATTTGATGAACTGCGAACATGGTCATCTCTTGAAATTGTAGCAATGATATTATCTGAACTCACGAGAAGCTAAGCGCATCCAACACGAAAATACTAGATATATATATATATATATAGCTATATATATATATATATAAATAGCTACTCTGCGTTGTTTGACGTAGCTACCGTTTGCTGTTCATTGTGTTCGCCCTTTTCTCTATAACCAGTTTATTTATTGGAAGAACTGTAATTAATCACAAGCACTGCCTTCGCTCTTTTGTTTTAATTGAGCATCGCCCCCCACTGCGTGCCTCCCCCATGGGCTTTTCCCACGTACTTGCACGACGTCAATCACGTTGCTACCCGAAGCGACGTAGGTCAACTCTTGACCTCGAGGTGCGTGCACTTTCTTACTCCACCCTTCAATGGCCCCTTAAAGAATATCATATTTACACAAGCAGATTCTGTAAGTAACTTAAAAAAAATACAGATCAAATGGCAATTAAATGTAAAGATAAATTAAAACTAAAAAAACATAAAACTTTGTGGCACATCTGTCTCTGCCGAAGTGCGTTAATCTTGCTTTGGCTAAACGGGCTAACCAGCGACCTTTATAGAAAATTGCTGTGTGCGACCATGACAGTCAATCTTTGCAAACAGAAGTGCTCTAGTGTTATATCAGACACACGGGAGATAGAAGAAATCGTAGCGGTTGCAATAAAAGTAAATATTCTTGTCACTATCGGGAATTAAGTTATACTGATGTAGAGGTGAAAGTAAATTGTCAAAAGGGATTACGATATTATCAGGGATATTTACAGAAAATCTCGCTCTCGCTGACAAACTATTTGTTTAACGTGTAAGATATGTGCATAACACGAAAGAATGACCTGAGCATCACCCTTTTGCATTATTGTACATATAATCTAATGATAACCGATAATAGGATTTTTAGAGGTTCTTGCCTACGTATAGTATCTGCAGGAAGGCAGGACTGCATATGCTTCATAAGTCCATGAAAATTACTGTACTTGTTATTGACATTCATTTACTTTACAACCAATAAATGACTACGTTAGTTGAATATAAACTTTATGACTTTTCTAAAATGTATGGCATTCTTGTTGTAGTTGTAGATATTGCTTGCACTGTCTCATCAACCCAGTTTCTTAATAAGCTAGGGGTCTCACATCACGCTAGGATTTGTTTGGCTTATTTTTTAAAAGAAAGACTACGGAAACATAGTGCTTTATTGCACAAGCCCAGAATAGTGTTTAAGATTAAATTGTTGTAAAATTGGTTGGTTTTGAACTTGAAGTTTCAGACAGACAGTGCTGGGAACTTAAGTATGAGTCATGCATTTAATCATGTCTTGTGTTTATGTCTGCCTCTTAATCTCTTTCCTTGATAAGGTGCTGCATAATATATGAGAACAGTATAGGCTGTATTTTATAATTAATGGAATTATCTACACATATATACTTTTAGTATGTAATATTGATCTGATATAGCTGATATTTAGATTTGAACAGTATAAATGTATAAATGCATGTTATTTATCTGAGATGATTTATACTTTTTTGGTATTAGCTGGAACAGTAGAAGCCGGATTTATTCTTGGACTAATAGTCTTGATGCATTGGGCTCTAATATCAGCCTAGGTGATACTGCAGAGGGGACCCCGCGAAAGGAGATTCTGTGGTACGGTATATACGGTATATAGGCTACACTTACGACTAAAGCCCTCGCAAAGACATTCGCCCAGGGCCCCCATGAGGCCCCACGTATTCCTAACGCCGGCTCTGGTGATAGCAGGCAAAACTGTAATCATTTTTATATAACTTTAGATTACATTTTTCTGATCGATGCTGACACTATGCAACGTTTTGACAAATGATATGCTTGTTAATAAACAACCAGTTTGGAAAGCATTCCACGATTATCACATACACCCGTTGCAGCTGGTATTCACCACTGACATATCTACCATGAACATTGCAAGCAACAGATATTATCTGTGTAAGTGTATACTCTGAAAGTTGTACACATGTTCATTATGTAAAGCTGACAGTATAAATAATAGCAAGAGTAACCTATCTGATTTTAAATGCCTGAAGTAAATTTTAGGTTTGTGGTGATGAACACTGTATAAAGTCAAGCCGGTGACCTTTTTCACTTGTTTTGTATTTTATAGATCTCTTTAATGAGCAGGAGGCACATCGTTGTCAGCACACTACAAGGCCCTGGTCCCTAAAAGCAGACACCTGCAGGAACTCCAAGGTATTGCACAACTGATATTCACAGTGAACAAGGTCTACTTCAGCTGGTAGGTTTTGAATAGCTTTCATGTGTGCCAGTAGAAGTAGAACAGATACTTCGATCTCTATTGTATAAAAATTTGTGAAATTTAACAAGTTATGTAAATAATACTTCAAAGTAGGATATCTGTTGAGGTATTGCATTGAAAGCTGCAGTTAGCCTTTTTGAAGAAAGTGTATTTAAGGGGATATTTCTATCATCACATCTCTTGCAAATAAACTATGATGTGGTGTGCATGTAAAGCATCAAAACAGTTATGCTAGTCAGTTTGAAGACGCCTTAATATTCATTGACAAAGATTTTTTTCAAAAGATATCTTTCATTCCAGTTCCCCATTAAACTTCTCTGTAGTACTTTCACTTTTCTGTATTGAAAAAAAGGTAAATCTTTGCGCTTTCATTGTACATTTACGCGAGTGCATTGATTGGTCGCGCAATTTGGTTTTAATGATGTCTTTATGACTATTTGTAGTATTTACATGACACCTTCTTGTTTGCCTTAGAACTAAGGATTCACACCGCCTGGAGTACCTGATCAAAACTGAAATCACACATCGCCACAATCACTCACTTTATTGTGCCCGACACTCAGGCACAGAGATATGGATAGAGACCCAGACCAAAATTGATCAGTTGCTCCTGAAGGGGTATGTACCATCTGCAGCACTAAAGAAATTTTAAGTTTCAGTTACAGATGGAGAATCCAGAAAATTATGCCAGCATTGCTGACGAACATGCTTTGTGTCCAGATCTTCGATGGGTGTACAGGTATGATGGAACCAACTGGCAATATTCTTAAGTCTCCAAACCCATCAATTTGAATGATTTGTTTTTATTAGTCCAGATATTATAGCCTAATCAAGCTGTCTGAATCTTTTCAAGCTTTCTTCGCCCTGCAGAAGCTACACATATTGAACGTCCATTAAAATGTTTAGACTAGTGTGTGCATTTGTATGCATGGATGTGTGTCTGTGAATGTGGGTGTTTGTGTGGGAAAACTGCTGTTTTTATTAAATTTCCTATTAATGCAAAAATGTTACTAGAAACCTTTCTTAGAATATATTTTCCTCCTCCCCAATTTTAGACCTTTGGTGGCTGCCATAGGCAAACTGCTTCTAGTAGCCCAAACACACACCACCGAAAAGTGAAGGAATTTTCTCTGAGTCTTTGCTGCCTCTAAAAGGGTTTCTATAACCTTGCAGCACCTATTTGAAATGATATCACTGTGGCAAAAACCATCGACATGACATATTATACTGCTAGTCTCCTTTACCTTTTCAAAAACTATACTGTTCATATCCAAATATTTTTTTAGTCTAAGATTATGCATTACAACCAAGAACGAGTAAATCTGCTCCCGGTTATTATATTTTATGTTAAGGTGTTAGTTATGCAACGCGTGCATTCAATAATAATAATATTAAAAAAATCGAGACAGCGGGAACGCAATGTAAGGGAGGCAATCTGTAGGGGTTTTCGCTTTATGATACTTAAATTACTTCCCTTTACTCATGATGTGGGGTGGGGGTGATATATTCGTCATTAAAAACGCCTTCTAAATCGCCCTTTTTCTTAAACGTACGCAAACGTTTCTTTCAAGATGATATTAGCAACGGTTTTAAAGGATACATTTACAGCGAAATTTGAAAATTCATAGCTATATAGATCAACTGGAGAATGAGAAGGGGTAGGGGGAGGCGCTGCGTCACATGGTATCAAATCAGCTGGTGTGCGAACCTTCAGTTCCAACATCGTTACTCTTGCCACTCATTTACCTGTTCAGTTTGACAGTGTGGCTTGTGTCTATCAGCTTTTTGCAGGAATAGGCAAAGGTCACAGAGATACAACCACAGTGCATCTAGTTCAGCACTCGCCAGCAGGACTGCAGGTGGCTGTTACATGGATTGATCTAGAAAACTTAGACCACGAGTTCTCTTATGTACAGAAAGAAGTTGTATTAACCAAGTAGTTACACCATG
Source organism: Marisa cornuarietis (assembly GCA_004794655.1). Lineage (NCBI taxonomy): Eukaryota > Metazoa > Mollusca > Gastropoda > Architaenioglossa > Ampullariidae > Marisa > Marisa cornuarietis. The sequence continues at coordinate 239,019 of SMMW01000651.1, forward strand.
AAACTATTCTCCCACATAACTGTAGCTTCATCCATCGCCATGAACTGTGGACAGTGTTAGGGAAAGGGGGTCGTCACCCCTGATGGTTTTACTCAGCAGGGTTTGTCGCCCTTGTGTGTGTATACGTTGGGAGAACAATGTTTTTTTAGCAGGAGTTAGTTCCCTTTTTGTAGTGAAAACCAGATGAATGTGAGTAGGGTTCAGAGGACGACTGAGTAAAGTATTCACTGATGCCCTGCAAGCCAGCTGAGCTGAGCTGATTGATTCCCCTACCTAACGTCCTAGTGTAAGGACGTAGGAGACTTTATGGTGTGAAAGCAAGTGGGGACTTTACCTAATTCCTTGCCTAGCCAAGGTATGGGATGTTTTTTGTTTATTAATCTTTGTAATAACCTTTTTCTTTAATGCTTGGTCTGGAGAGAATGACGAGCGTTTATGCGATTTGAAGGTTTTAAGAAATAAGTACTATTGTTGTGAAGGTAGAATATAATGTGACAATGGAGTGGTCTGAGTATTCATGAAAGCATAAGTATTTTCAGGAATTAGTGTAGGGAGTCGAGAAGACTGGAGGAAGAGTGTCGTCAGTGAGCCGAGTGCCCTACGACCCGCAGTAAATGGAATTAGTGTAGGGAGTCGAGAAGACTGGAGGAAGAGTGTCGTCAGTGAGCCGAGGGCCCTACGACCCGCAGTAAATTATCGTCAGAGAGCTGAGTGCCCTACGATCAGGAATATAATGTCGTCTGTGAGCTGTGTGCCATACTATCTGGAATATAATATCGTCTGTGAGCTGTGTGGAATATAATGTCGTCTGTGAGCTGAGTGCCCTACGACTGGGAGTACTGCCTTCAAATAGCTGGGTGCCTGACCCCAGGGAGTACTATCCTCGGAGTGCGGATTACGCCAATCAACCGGAGCAAGGGAGATAATTCTATATGTGTGCTAGTGAGGGAGTGAATGCACAATGAACCACGAACAGTAAGTTTGGTCTTTTCATATTGGACATGAGACTTTCGTTGCAGGACGCGTTGTATATACGTCTCTTTCGGTTTGAGAACTGATGAATTGGAACTCTAGAGGAGAGTGGGTGCGGTAGCAGTAAGAGTTGTTTGTGATGATTCGATCTATTGAAGGGGAACAGTGTCTTGATTCATGCTCGTTCATTGATATATTGATTTATGTTTACTGATTTATAGATGGATTACTGATATATCGTGATACCTAATTAATTTAGTTAGGAACCCCGCCTGAATTACACAGCTCGAGAAACCCATGTGCAGAACTTTGTTTTGTGTTGATTGAAAGAACACGTGAAGCGCGCCGTGTAGTCTGTGTGTGGTGTAACCTGTCTACAAGGGGAGGTGCATTTCTTAACAGACAGTCGATGTCTATTATGGGCTATGGTTCTTGCCGTGACCTGCTGCATGCCTCTTTCACGGCCATCTGTCGTAGCTATTGGTTACATATATCTTGCGGGATGTACTACATGTTCTGAAATACTTGCATAGCAGAGGTGCCATAGACAGGAGCGTGAAGGCTAGCCATGTTGGGGGTAAATATCTCGTCCTCGTATCTTCAATTATTTGATTACACGGGATTCAAATACATTAACGAAAACAAATGTTCTCAAAAGGAGAAATAATCACAGTGATTATGGCAAGAATGACTGCAGCTATTGCGATGCAGACGTTATCTTTTGCATGTGTGTGCATGTTTTATCAAAACGGCACGTGGTGAAGACAGATCCTCGTGACATTACAGGCTGATACATCACCACACAAATCCTAGCAGAAAGAAAAACGTATTTAATACCTTTATTTCTTTCGTTCAATCCTGAGGGGAGGTATATTCTTTCTCATGAGAATTATTCAGTATTCTGTGCTCATTTTATGTGAGCATTCGATATCCTTCCCCACAAGCTTATCGTGTCATTCAAGAACGATAAACTGTATCGGGCGTCTAAAGGATGTGCAATAGAGTTTATCTTCCCTTTCCACACGCAACACCCCCATTCAGTGAGAATAACCAAGCACAAACGGTCTTAATTTTTCGCCTTCAGACATCTCTCAACCCAAACGGTCAAGGAAATGGCACCATGCAAACTGCAAAGTAACGATAACCTAATAACAGGCTATAAAGCTAGCTAATATAGCGCCATATCCCAGCCCTATGGGCAAGCTCATGGCGCTTTACAAACAAACAAACAAACAAACACAAACAAACAAACGATAAGTAAGTTCATGTAATGCCAGGTTTTTTTCTGGCGATACCCTGTTCTTAGACCACGATGTTGATGAACTATAGTTTGGATATGCATATCTTGCAGTCCTTTGTCGAAAGCAGAAAAGATCGATCAATAATCAAGAACGCAGATAAAAATAATCGTCAAGAAATTGCTGGTATCCACATGAGCACATTTCACCAGAGATAAATTGGATTACAATATTAAAAGACTGGAGTGAGGTCTTGTGCAAACGAAGAAATTGTCATGGCTGTCACGGATCAACCCGTGACAGTAAGGGAGGAACTAGAGTTAGTTCCCTGCTAGGTTGTAAGGCAGGGCTAGTTTCTCCTTTACGCGAAATGAAAATGGGAGTTAGTTCCCTTTATGTAGTAAGAAGCAATACTAGTCCCCCTTGAATGAAATTAGAGGAATGTGAGTATTGTTCATCGTACGACTGAGCAAAGTATTCACAGATGCCCTGCAAGGCAGATGAGCTGATCTGATTTGATTCCCCGACCTCACGTCCGAGTGTAAGGACATAGGAGACTCTACTGTGTGAAAGCGAGAGGGGAGTAGACCTAATTCCTTGCCTATCCAAGGTATGGAATGTTTTTTTGTTGATTAATCTTTGTCTTTTTCTTTACTGCTTGGCCTTGAGAGAATGACGAGCGTTTATGATATTTGATGGTTCTAAGAAATAAGTACGATAGCTGTGAAGGTAGAATATAATGTGTCAATACAGTGGTGTGAGTATTCACGAAAGCATAAGTATTTTCAGGAATTAGTTGGGAAGTCGAGAAGACTGGATGAAGATATCGTGGTATTGGAGTATTTGAGTATTTTGCCTGCTACGAGGTGTGGGAAACTACGACCAAGGAGTACCTAGTCTTCAACGTGCTGTGTGCCCTACGACCCGGATTATATTATGGTCAGGAGCTGTGTGCCCTACGACCAGGAATTTATCGTCGTCAGTGAGCTGAGTGCCCTACGACAAGGAGTATATCGGCGTTAATAAGCTGTGTGCCCTACGACCAGGAAGTATATTCCCTTCAAAATGCCGTGTGCCTGACCCCAGGGAGTACTGTCCTCAGCGTGCGGATTATGCCACGTCAACCGGAGCCCGGGATTTGGATACTAGATGATCCCAGAGAAGCGCCGACTTGTCGAAAAGGGAGATAATTCTATGTGTGTATTAGTGATGGAATGAATGCGAAGTGGACCAGGAACAGTACGTAAGTTTGGTCTTTTCCTACTTGAAATAAGACTATCGTTTCGGGACGCGTTTTATTTACGTCTCTTGCTGTTGGAGAAATGGTGAATTGGAACATTAGAGGAGAGTCGGATTAGTAGCCGGAAGAGTTGGTTGTGATTGAACGGTCGATAGATGGGGAGGTTAGACTGATTTATGCTCGGCTATTGGTGTATCTTGATTCATGCTCGTTTATTGATATATTGAATTATGTGTGACTACTGATGTATATTGATGCCTGTTTGATTAGTTATAAAGTGAGTTACTCTTGATTATTGATCCCTATACAATTTGGTTAGAAACCCCACCTGAAATTACACAGCTAGAGGAACCCAAGTACAGATCGTTGTGTTTTGTGTTGATTGAAAGAACACGTGAAGCGCGCCGTGTAGTCAAGGTGCGTGGTGTGACCTGTCTACACGTTGTGCGGTCCTAACAATGGCGTAATGAACTTAATGAACTTCTTGAACAGAAGACTTGTCGAAGAAAGTCAAAATCAGTAGTGAATACCAAAATGGCAGAAATCAGTACAACACAATGCCGATGAAGCAATGAAATAATACAAAATACGATGGGAATGAATGCACAGCAGTTGTTGAAGTGAATGTTACAAATCACGGACCGCAAACGAAGTGGGAGGGCATGGAAAGGAGACACCGCAGTTTTTTAAAAAAATTTTTTTGCTCAAGAAAGATAACCAAAGCTGTGTGTACCATGTAAGCATTATTAGTTATCTCCCTTTCTCTGTTCGGATACTATACTACGGCGCACACCTGGCATTCAAATTTATTTGAAATGAAACTAAGCATTTATTGCTTGTTCCTTCACACACACACACACACACACACACACACACACACACACACACACACACACACATTTTAAAGATGGCAATGTCATTTTTTTTAGGATATGTCTATTGGAAAAGAAATGTAAGGTAAAAGGCGAAAACAACAACAACAAAATTAGATAAAAGGAAGGAAGAAAGGAAAGATGGAAGCAGTCGAAACTAACAGACACGCTCATGCACTCAAAATGCTGAAAAAACCCAGAAAGAACGAAGTTGACCGCATCTAATGTTCTGTTTTATTTCTGTACAAATGTATTCGTACCCTGAATCACCCTGTTTCACAAGTGACCACAAGCTGCTCATCATATTACAGGCATATCGACACTGGTACACAAAGGGCAAATCAGCACCTTAGGAAAGGATTCGTCTGTATAACGTCATTCACGTTCTCGTAAGGTGGGACAACCTGGCCACTGATACTTCAGACACAAGTTCTCCAGCCACTGCAAGTTATGACAGCCATTTGGATACCTATCTCTAAGGCCCTTGTTTTAAAAAAGTATACAATTTTTGAGTGCTTTTGTAATCTCAGATTTAATCGAACCAAACTACTTAGATTTGCGTTTATGCGTTCTCTCTTTCCCTAAAATTTACAGAAGGAAATAGATTTTTTAAAACTAGAATTTAAAAACTAGAATGATACGTATAATTCTTTTATTACAAGTGAGGAGTTAGCTATAACTAAATAAATTAAACTTTAAAAAAAACTTCAACAAATTAGGTGTCGATGCATTTAAGAGATTAGAATCGGCGTAGCTCCTAATTTAACTTCCTGTAAACAATAGAAGGAAGTTTGCATAAAAATCAAGTGAACTGCCAGCGCAAAGTCGAGACAACAGAAAACAGCTGTCAGTTGACGACAGCATAGGGCAATGCGGACAAAATCCAGAACTACTGCACGAAGAATGCGAAGGGAACAAGGTCGCAAGAAGTGGAAATTTTTACGTTAAGGATCACTTAAATGCAGTTAATTATGAGAATGGGCAAAGTCCTTTATTCGGGGCTATTTCGCTGTCGTTTGATCACGACAGGCATCTTTACTTAAGTTTTATGTCTTAACAGACGTGCAGTCTCCATTAATATACACTCATATCTTACTTAAGGTGATTATGGTATGGCTTAGCGATTTAAAAAAAAGTCTCAAGACATTGACAATAAGGTAGGTTTTGACACCGTAACTTGAACAAAATTTCGTAATAGTAACTAATATTTAACCTGAATAATAATTGAAATTTTAACTGCAATAAAAATAACATCCTAATGTTTCTTAACAAGGGTATCCTCATTTTCACCATAATCCCTGAAGATAGCGTAAACCTAAGGGAGCTTAATCCAAATGAAGTTACCTCCCTTACATCGCAAGACCCCCGTTTAGGCTGCAGGCGTTCTCTGGTAAAAAACGATACAGTTCATAATAGTGATGTGTGTGTGTGGACAGCCACGTGGGTGCAAACGTAGGTTTTCTGCTTTGTCCTGTTTTATTTTCGTAACAACAGTTGTTATCAACGAAACTTACAATTATGAACTTCAAGGTTTCCTTCAAATGAAGGAGGTAATAGATTTGAAACAGAGGTAGAGAGAAACAAAAACAAAAATTAAAACAAAATGTATGCATCCTAACAATTGTCCCTTAAGAGTGCACGCCAGAAAATATACAGAAAGACCATGGCAGACTAATAATCACCTGACCCAGACACGTGTTCCCGTCATAAAATACAGAAGCAATAATGAATGGCTCTGACCATTGTCGACGCTGCTGTAGTGGCTGGCTACATTTAATGGTGAACTGTGGCTGTTATTTTACGTAATGTAACTGTACACAAATAGTCAAGATCAACAGCTATGGACAATAACCATATAACAAAAAATATCAACGAGGTCAAAAATTAAAAAGAAGTGTCAGGTAACTGTAATTACATTACATTAACGAGATTGGTGAGCAGTGAGTGGTGCTCACCAACACATCTTTATACAGATGAACCGCTTACTTTGTTCTCGAACTTTGTGCACTGATGTCGTGGCACACACAAGAGGTGTGCAAAGTCTAAGCATCTCTAGCTTGTTCGGAAGACGTCCTTTAGTGGTGTGAAAGCCTCTGCGAGCGTACATGCGCACGTGTATGAGAAAGAGAGAGTGGGTGCTCTGATTCATATTAGAAGCCCCTGCCAATAAATTAATTAGCTACTATCATTAAAAGATTTCAACAAGTGACAAAGAATTGTGCTACAAAATTTGTCATTTCTGTATGTACCCGGGAGGGAAAATGGAGCTTTCCCTTGTAATATGCTGTTGTGCCTCGGATTTACACATGTTCTAGATTCCTCGGGTCACCCGAGTTCCTGAGACAGATGCGGACAGCACTACCACGTCATATGACAGCACTTCCCTTTGCTGTGCGCTACTCGCTGACGTCACAGAACCGCTATTTTTTTTTTTAAAGAAGGAAAACATGGCACAGAAATCTCGTGAAAAGTTCGATTGCCACGCACTACAATCCCTGTGCATACGTAGCGATTTTCCGCGAGACTTGTACGAGCCACAAAACGTCACACGCGTACCTACATCCACACATCCACACACACACAAACACACGTAATTCAATTTAAGACACACAATGCAATGTCTCTGGCATTTGCATAAATATCAAAGCGAAATCGACTTTTACACCAAACGACGAAAATTAAGAAAAGCAGTAATAATAATAATAATAACAACGAAGCAACTGATTCTGCAATTGTCTACCAGTATATCCATGATCTGTCTACGTATATACATTATTCTTCGTCCTCAATTCTTAAACGTTATTAATAATTAAAAAACGTTCATTCTTCTCTCATTTAAAACACCATCGTTTTCTGACCGATCTTTGTTCGTCTTCGCAGTTGCTCGGTTGTCTAGTCGACAGACCATTCACTATCCTTCTGCACACACATACACACATTCTCCTCTTTCTTCATCTTTACCGGACATGTATTATCTCTCTGGCGTCCTCGCCCTGAGTTGCACACGCCTAATCTCTCTCCCCCAGTCCCCTCCTCCTGTTTGTCTCTGTGCATATATACGAGTACTTTACCCCGCTCATCCATGTTTACTCCTCGCCAGTACTGTTCCCTCGATTCTAGTCCTACTTGCCTGTTAAATATTTCATGATGGCACTTCGACTGTAGCTTCTAATTCTGTCTCTAGTCGTATTTTGGTGTTCCATATCCTGTTTTCGCAAATTCTTCCGGTACTCCACACAGTATTACAAATTATGCTTTTTGCTCGTTTCAGGAATCCAAAATCGGTTTCTTTCTTTGTGTGTATGTGTGTGTTAAATGCTTGGTCTCAGAATTCGCAGATAAAGTCTTTCTGGTCACTAACCGGCCTATGCAATGCTTTGGTGAGAAAAAAAATTGTGACATAAACGTGGGGGGGGGGGTACACATTGTTCCAAGTTCAAAACTTGTTTAGCAATAACTGTTTGATGACTCACTGAACCACCAGTCATTGCAGTTAATATTTAAACTGTATGGAGTGTGCCAGGATGAAACTCATAAATGCCAGCTTAGTTCATAATAGAAAACATCACCTGTGAAACAGCAGCTAGAAGTGCTCTTCTAAATACTCATGTGGATAATTTTTTTTTGTCAATCTTTTTTCTCTATTTAGGTGACATTTTTTCTAGGAACTGACACCGGCCTGCCACAGTGGAACTGTACATCATACAAAGGCTAGACCATCGACTTTGAAAGACTTAATCAGTGATCCCTTCATCAGATGTCTTTTAACGCCTTTCCTGAATGTAGACCAACAACATACGGTGTGTGTGTGTGTGTGTGTGTGTGTGTGTGTGTGTGTGTGTGTGTGTGTGTGTGAGAGAGAGAGAGAGAAAGAAATGTAACATTTTCAAAGTGTTGATTGGTTTTAACTCATCGTCATTGTAATCAGCAACAGCGACTGAGCTGGAGAGAGGGGGAGGCAGGGTGTGCAGCGTTTGAAGAAGACAGTGTAGGGACAGGCGAAACGGCAAGAACTAATGAAGACAAGGTAAGAAGGTAACTTCGTATTACATAGTTATACCGTGCATCAGCATTTTCCTCCCACATTATGCTACTTGAGAGCTCGTTATCGGGAAATACTCATAGTGAGCATTGTGCGAAAAATTTATTTTCTTTGCCTGCAAAAAAGGAATATTTTAACCTTCCATTAGCTTTTTATCTTACAAACTGGGCTTTTTGTTGTCAAACTCGGAAAATGTTCTTCATTAATACGACTAAATTCAGCAACTAATGAATGTATGAAAGAATCAATGAAATCATGACCGGTTAACAAATTCTGAAATGTTGAAAAATAATTTAACATCATTATGAACAAAGAAAAAAAAGGAACAAATTTAATAGAATTACGACAGATGCTAGATGATGCAGGAAATAATTTCAAATAAAACTGTCTTGATGAAATCGAAAGTTACACGGAAGCAAGTAGGACAATTAAAAGCCCAAAATTAAAAAAAAAAACAACCATCAACCATCAATGACCACAACCACATGAACCACAACAATGACACCATCGATAAATTTACAAGCACGTCAGTGACGTATATTATGTACCCAGGGTGCCAGTGAGAAATAAAAAACAAACAAAAGCAGTAGCTCATTGGACGCATAAATCGTCAAGAAGGGTCATAATGCGATGTCTCGTGAGTCCCGTTAGCAATGCAAAACAGTCGAGTAAAACGTTGAATCCATAGCTAATCCACATCGGCCTTGATAACTAGATGCAACGTACAACGAGTGGTCAATAAATAATACATCTACTGAGTATCCAACTCAACAAACTTGTAAAGGGCGATGTTAAAATAACAAACATAACTGACTGCAAAAAACCCGGTTGTACGGAGTAGTAAAAGGTCTATAAGGTAAATATACATAAATATACGTGAAAATATGTACACGACAGGTGAATCATTCTGCAGTGACATGATTTGAACACCTTGATAATTATTCAGTTTAGTCTTCCCAGACACTCAAATGCTCTGCGCGTGTCTCACAACAATGTATGACGTCACGTACTTATTTGTGCTCATTAGAGTGTTGATCAGTTTGTGGTCGTGATAAGTGGTGAACTTTTTTTCAGGTCAATATTTGAGCCCTCTGCAAAAAAAGCACATAGCTGAAAAAAATTTAGCGCGAGGAAACAATCAAGTGCAAACGACGGTTCTCAGTGTAAAAAGAAAAAGAAGAAGTCCCTCTAGTTGAAATCATCAGTCGTGTGGTGTCTTGGTCCTCAAGCTTCTTGTCCAATTTAGAGTTTTTCATCCATAATGTTTCCAAACTTAGGCAGCTCATTGACTGCCAGCTTCTCAGTGTTGCGTTTTAAGTTATAAATCTTGTTTTTAGTTTTTAATAGTGTCGTCCAAAAAAATGAATTGGAAAAGGGCAAAGGAATCAGAACAAAGGAAACACCAACTCTACTCTTGTTTCCATTGATGCAATTGCCAATTTCAAGTGACTCCTATTTCGTGAGCCTCAAGGAAATGGTGTGACTGTTTTCAGTGTCTAAGTCCAGGCTGGGCCATCCTGACATGGACTCGTAATGTTTCAGCTGCTAACACTTGTCCAGACTACTACCAGGCTACTGCCATAATGAGCACAGAAACTTCCGTGGCCTGAATGGTCGAAATTCAACCAATCAAAAACTTACAAAACTCATGAAGAGGTTCGTCATTCAGGGTAGAATCAGTCAGCATCTCTAAGAAATCGATGAAAAAATACTGAAATAAAATACTGTGCGTTTTTAACTCTTCCTGTACAGTTCGCACCCGCGGATGCTTAACCAATATTTAGGAAAGAATATCTCCCTTATTTGTTTTTCATAGATGTTCTTGAAAGTCATTCGCGTACAAATTTTGAAGATTACGACTGTCTTTTTTCTCGTGTAATGATTATGACTTTCAACACAGTGAGAAAATGCACGACAAGGCAAGCACCTTACTGTATCTGGAGTGATTTATTTCTGTTAAAAAAAAGTGATTTTGACTCGAGTATATAGTCCGGTAATGTATTATGGACGAGAGAACATAGAAGGGGAGATAATCTCGTGTTTGCCGACGCAAGAATATTTTGTGATCTCAAAGGGACACTACTGGCTAGTCCATATTGGGCGCACAGCTGAAAACACCATCCACCATCCAACAGCAAGCGGCGCGCGCATCTTATGTCCACATCCTGGTAGCTGAAATGAAGTGAACACGCAAACACGCTGGCGGGCTTCTGCAACGTCAGAATGCTTCGCCCACTAGCAGGACGTCTTGGCACGAGACAACTGTATGGCTGGGTGGGTTTTTTCCCCTGGCGAATGATTAATATAAAAGGTTTTAGGAGATTCATGTGATCTCTGTGTGTGTGTGCGAGCGTCTCTGGGTGGGTGGTATGTTTGTGAAAGAGGGAATGAGGCAGAGGAAACTTCCTAAAGGTCGCCATGTTTCATCTAAATGCACGGAAGTCCTCAACGCTGATCCATCATCGACGACATAATAGCACGCTTTTACAGTAGATTGCCTTCCCTTGCTGAAGAACTCAGAAGAACAGGCGTCTTGGACGAAGGAAAGTTCATTTTGAGTTTCCGATTTAAGCGGTAATTTAACCGCAAATTTTACCCGCCATTCCACAGGAGTGACCAATAGCGATCATCTGCTCAAGCGGTGAATGATTCCACTTGTATGTTTTAGAACCCGTTTTCTCTTTCCTTTCACTTGCTGTTTTTTTTTCAGCCGTTTAGTTTGGCCGCGTTCGTGACCAAGTTACATGACCGGAAGTTGAGCACAGCCAGTAAGCGCATGCGCACGAATTAAAGTTCTGCCGCTGACTGTCACATCAGTTGAACCCACCCTTTATTTCGGGCAGCAATGACCTCTGACTAACTCTTTGTTCCACCTTTGTCCGTTTTGATCGAGGACAATAAGTTCTCACCTCGGCACATTTTTTTTTGTTTCTTTACTTGCACGTCTGTACGTCCAACACACGTTCGCACGTCTTACAACGGACATAGCAGCACCAGTAGAACTTGCAGTGACACCTCTCCACCAGCTTTCGCTTGAAGGTGTTGTAGCCCCGCCCACAGCACATCAGGGTGCACCCGTCCATCCCTTGAGAGCTGCGGTTGCACTCTCGCCCTACGGTCCCTAGGGACCCGGTCTCTGGGTTGGCGGTGCAGTAGTCCGGAGAGTCGTCCAGATAGATGAGGTCCTCCTTGTTGGGTTTGTTGAAACGCCGGTTCTTGCGCTTGAGTTTGGTGCCCCGGTTGTTGAACTTGGTTTCCGTGGCGCCGTCGTAGCGGTCCTTCAAGCGGTCCCCGACCTCCCGGAAGGTGGGGAGTTGTTGCCAGCACGTCTTAAGGCTGCAGGAGCCGGACACTCCGTGACACTTGCAGGCAACCTTGGCGTAGTTGTACACGGCCTGCAAACACAAACAATAACTATTAGCTCATACGGGCATACATGCGCTATCCCCCTTTTCTCTAAGCACAGGAAAAAAAGGAACTATGTATTCTTTAGCAAGTTCCAGATTGCATTAGTTCGTTAAACTTTGTTTTGCCTTGTTCCTGTCACATGCAAAATTAGATAAGCCATTAGTGAAATCTTTTTGTCTCAAAAGGAACGGAATGTCTGTTTGTCTAGCTGTCTGTCGTTCTGTCTGGATGCTAGCTCCAAACGGGGTACCAAATACATCTGCGTATGTTTCGCTCTTGCGCAAGTTTTGCGCTGTCTCACCGCATTATAAGTACTTCTTAAAACATCATAAATGTCGCTCAAAAAATCATAAATGTCCCTCAACACATCATAAATGTCACGCAACGCGTCACAAATGCTGTTACACAATACAGCCTGTGACCGCAAACTTCTTGTACTTCCTAAATATCACCTACTAAGTAGCTGTCACCCTCAACTGGAATGTAATCAAACATCATTATCGTACTATCATGCCAATAAACGTTCGACTGGCAGCTGAGATCTATGGGTGCTGGACAAAGCACTTAAAGCATGCAACCGCTAACTGCTCCATTGCCAGCTACAAGAAAACATTCGTTGTCCTTACGTATCTCGGTGCGTTTAGCGAAGACATAAACATGTTTTTTTCCCGCTAGTAATAACCGAAAAAATCTGCTGCTGACGGGGAGAAAATAAAATAATAAAAAAAATTAAAACACGAAAAAGCATCTAGATGGAAAGGGTGTTACTTTGAAATGCTGCCGTGAAGGTACATTAAGTCCAAGAGACTGGGAGGGTAAGGGAGGCTCAGCACACTGCGCCATGAAATACGTGTCTAGACTTCTGCTATTTGCCAAGGGTTTTCTATGAGAGCTACGCCGGTCTCAAGGAACGCACCTCGACAACCTTGTGTGTTAAAATTTCATTTCCCCTTTCAACAGTACCGTAACCAGAAGGTGAGGAACAAAGACATGGCGACTGCCAAAAGGACGGTGTCTATTGAGCAAGGTTTAGAGGGTCGGGGTGGGTAAAGGGCGGAGGGGGGGGGAGAGAAAACTTTTGAAAGGACAAGGGTTAGACACACGCATGTACACACACGCACGCATCGAAGCACACACGCGTGGTGTGGGTGAGTGACAATCAGGCCACTCGGATCAGCCCTCTAGTTTGATCCTAAGGAGCCGTGTTTTGAGGCAAAACAGTCAACAGCTTTAGTTTGACGCCTTGACTGTCCACACAAAAGAACTAAGTCTGAAGATTATTTCTTCCACATTTCCACCCGCCTTCCACCGCCCGACTTCTTTGATCAAGTGCATGCGCATCAAAGAAGCAGAGTGGGTTCGTCTTACTGAATGAACACGAGCTTCTCTCACACACCCTTTGACCTTTCACCGCCCAAGCGCTGGAAGCTTTAAAAAAAAAACTTTTTGTTGATCCGGAAGAGGAATAAGCATTCGCATAAAACCATTTCAGAAGCCTTGCTTTCGATCCCATGTCAGTCATAAGACGCTCCTTTTTCTTTTTCTTACTCTTTTATTTTTTTTTTGGTAAATAACGGGAACTTATTCAGGAACCTATGAACTATGGAATCTGGTTTTCACCTCACTTGTAGCAATCTGCAACATTGGTTAACATGTAGGGATAAGAATCTGTAGAAAAGCAGTCAATTGTTTTTTTTAAAAAAAGGTTTATTACGAAACGAACCGCCAACAGCAAACAAAATTCATCACGGATCGGACTTGTAGTAAAAAAGAGAGACACCCGTAAAACTTCATTAATTACGATTAAAATCCAATTCATCGGGTCACTGGGCTGAAAGATCGGTATGGGCTTTCATCAGAAACTGACCTGACTATCATTAGCCACGCATACCGTATATCTTCGTTCACTCCCCCCCCCCGCACCTCCTGCATTCCTCCCTCCCCTCCTTAATGCTCCTCCCAGTCCTCTAAATCCCTCCCAGACGCGCCCGAGGTGCCTTTTATCAGCCCAGCCCTCTTTGTCATTTTCATTTTCGGCACGGATGTCAATAGGAAAGCATCGTGCCATGAACGCCACTCGACACGCGACTGGAAGCCCGTTCCTCAGTCCTCCTTCGTCCTCTTCTTCCAGAGCCTTTGGAGCTGTTCGGTGCTAGCGATTGATGGCCACTGAAGGGCGATATGGGAAACACGAAGCAATGGAAAGCGCCCGCCGGCCGAGCCTTTTCTACACCGTGTTTTTGAAACACTTTATTAAGGCGTCAGGGTATTGTGCTGTGGTTTCATGCGCTAGAATGGGCTCTGTTGCCTCACCTCTGGTACTTTGACCAGCAATCTAGGGCTCTCCTACCCCTTTAAACCCCAACTTTTCCCATTTCTTCTCTTCAGCTTGCCTTGACTTTCAAACTTCGGTGCACAAGAATGCTGCTCGGGGAAGTATGATAATATCTGGTTTAGAAAGACATCTTGGCAATTTATTTCAATCTTCCTACGCGCACGTGAGCACGTGTTTCCGGATGGTGAAGAAAGTGCCTCTTTGTAGATGTAGATGTATGTTCGTGGATACCTGTACATGGATACACAACGTGAGCGCGCAAATGTACTCCTTCCTTCCCCAGCCCCACGCGTCTGGTTTGGACTTCGAACCCATGTAGGCAAATGGACTACCACAGACCACGATGTCTGTCTCTCTATCCGTCTGTCAGTGTGTCAGTTTGCCTGTAGATCTGCATCGAGCTCGCCTTCTCAAGGGAAATGAATGGCCTAAGTGGGGTCTGGTGTCCAGCTCCTGAAGTCTTTCAGCGTGCTGCTAGCAGAGGCCCACCGCCATCGCTACGATGGGGTTTTATAAATTAGTTGATGATGATGATTATCATTATTATTGGCAGCGTTACTTATCTGTCAGGTTTAAAAAAAAATATTATCTCGACGGTGTCAAATTCAGTAAGATTTAAATACCCTGCCTCTCCACACCTCACACGTGTATTTCGAAACGCTCGACCTTTTTTTTTTTTTTTGTATACCTCTGGATTTCAGGTAAAAGCACAACAGAGCTTACTCTCTGTACGCAAGACGCGCCGAACCTGACAAGGAGTTCTAGAGCTATTGCGAACACTCTGGAATCATGGGGGCATCTCTTCCTAGCATTCTCTTCTGATGGATGGAAGTTTTGCCGAAGGCAGATCAGATAGCGATTGACTGTCACTCTCTTGTGACCAAAAAACACTCCTTCTCGAAAGGTTCGTATTTGAGTTTGCACGTGGTTTGAAGGCCTCGTCGATCCTTATCGGAATGGCAGCCGAAGATTCTCCTGTGCGTATTTATAGCCCTCCACACCATAACGTCTGCCTGCGTTCCTGTCGTGAAGACTTCTGCAAAGCAACTTAGCGAGGGGCTTTGTCTAGGGGCTTAGATGGGGGAAGGTACGGCGGGTTTAGGCCTAAGTCGCACTGTGTGAGGCCGGCTTAAGACCGTTCCTTTGGTTGAAGACACGCGATGCCTATTTAGCCGTCACTTTGATTCCGTCGCCTGTAATACAATATCAAACTATGTTTCACTTGCGGGAACGCATTTGACCTCCGTCAACCCCTCCCCCCCTTCCTTCCCGTCATGTGACCTTCGTCACAGTCTCCCCTCTATTTCAACTACGTCACCCCCGGCCTTCCCGTTGTCTACGTCATATCTCCTGCCACTGATACTGGCGATCGTTCGACGTTCACAGGCCACTAAGGCGTCCGACAGTTAATAACTCGATGCTTCTATCATTCTAGCCTTAGAAGCAAAACGAGGAATAGAATTTATGATTACGACTGACATACAATATAATCAACAGGCAGACATCTGCAAAACAGATACCTCACTTAAAAGCTGATGATGATGATGATGATGATGATGATTAGGGAAAACTAAGCAGCACACCGCTTATAAAAATAGCAGAAAAACCCTTTTAACTTGAATACTGTAGCTGAGGAGACAGAACGAAAGGGGAGGTGCATTCAGTTCTGAATAGTGTGACCTGCACCAGATAACCAGAGACGAGCAACATCATCTGATTAAGGGAACACTTTCAAAATCAATTTTCCTTTTCCATCTTTCCTAGTAAACATAATTTCGTTAAAGAGGTATGCCTGTTTTACCCAAGAGAAAAACTGTTCCATATTTTTGTCTATCTCAGTATATTTTTCTGTAAATCAAGACAGAAAAAAATATTTTAGGGAAATGTATATAACACTATGGTGCCGTGTTACAAGAGTTTGCTACCTACGAGTTTGTTTGCTACGGCCCTTCGTAGTGCTTTGATGCGGTAAGTACGGGGTAAACACGATTCTTGGACCCAAGACGAATCCCCTGACCTCTGACATCTGCCTCTAAACTTAGTTCGAAGAACCTTCATTGCTGTGATTTCTAGCTGACCACACAAACCTTGTTTCTTGCATTTGCTGCTGATTCTCATATCGTACACGATTAATAATTTGCTGTGTTTTGGTTTACTTGTTCGGTGCAGATTTACGTATCAGTCGATAACTATTGCCCTTGTAGAGTGTCGATGCCAGACCAGACCAGCCCAGCCATCGCTCCTGGAGTTATGACCATCGACACTCTTCCTTGGCGCCAAGTGATGGGGAGTGTGATGCGCAGCTGCCTAGCTCACCTACCTTCCTAGTCCCCGCTCCCCCCCAGAAACTCTTACAGCAGCAACTCGCAGCTTCTGTCGGGTAAGACCTTTTGTCGGAGAAGCTACCGTTGCCTGCACAAACACGGCACCAAGAAGGGCCTCGTAAAAGACGAGGCGATGGTGTGCTCAGTCGTAAACATGGTCGGACCTCTCGCAAATCGCGCCCCCGATGTCAGGCATTTTCACTGGATGGCAGCAGCTGCCTTCACAAGCGCTGCCTCCTCTGTTATTAATTATGTAATGGAACATAAAGATGCCTTATCTAAAGTAGTCAATCTTTTCACGCAGAAAACCGATTCCCATCTGCCTAATAAATCAAATTGTGCAGCAAATTTTCATGAAGTAAAAAGCATAGGAGCTTTGCCGCATATGGCTGGGTCGAGGGCTTTACACAAGCATAACTTAGCCTAATGGGTTTTAAATGAACGTCGTCAGCCGAGAGATGTCAAGTAAGAACATGGCTGTAAGTCGTGTACTTGCGAGTTTGTGAGCTATTTTGTTTTACCCCGGTCCCTACCCCCTCCAAAAAAAAATCCCACTCGTCCTGCAAGAGCTTGGTTTTCTTGGTTCTTGTACGTCCGCAGTCAGATGTCACAGAAATTATCCTCACACTAACAGACAGTCACACATGCACACACGTACCACATACATCCAGAATACAGCCCACCTAAATATTTACACATCATTTCTGTCTGCATCTATGAGTCCATCTATCTAACACCTAAGTCCATGAGTCTTGCTACAGCGGTAAGCGTCTGTGACTGGGCCTCCAGCACCTGTTTTTCACATTAATAAAAAAAGGTATCAGACACCTTTACTGCCTCAACTTCGAAATGTATGATAATGCTGTTGCAGTGTTAATGGAATTCCTCTGGGTACACAAGAGAAGCGATAAAACTAACCTTGGTCTCTTATTCCTCACAACAGGTTACTGCTGTCTCGGTATCTCCAACCTTATGGCACGCGATTTTCTCGAATAACAGCGCAGGTAAAGTAGAAGGAAGGAAGGAATGGAGACTGAGAGGGGGTGAGGTGGGGTAGAGGTGCAAAACTGCAAATAGGAAGTATACATTTCAGCAGTCTGGCCTTTTGAACAACGACAACTGCAGCTTACGCCACGTTTGAGTATTTTTAATGGGAAAGGTAAAGCGCTATGAAGTCGAGCAGAAGTGCTCTTTCAACAGCCAACAGTCCTGGCCAAAAAGGAACTTCCAGATCGTTCATGACGCGAGAGAGCTGAATGCACGGATTTTTTTTCCAACCCTTTTTGAAGCGTTGTGCGAAAACGAACCGCGTGAACCGTGGGCACCCCAAGGCACCCCAAGGCACCCCAGCACCCGGTGTACGGTTCTTCAAACTGTGGCACTCTCGAGAGGTAACCAGTTCAGAACTGGACCCCACACCTTTCTTTTTTCACACTCTCTCTCTCTCTCTTTGATATAACGGAAATTGCAAGAAGGAGGGTGAAAGGGAGAGGGAGAAGGTGGAGGGAGGAACTGTCAGGAAATGATGTTTAGAGTCGATGCCCCCACTGCCCACCAAGCACATTCCCAGTCACGTGACCTATCAATGCCGTTTGTACATCAAGCACTCAGGCCTCCGATTAGGAGTGTATAAAGGTCACCAATGATCTCGGTGCAACCACGCAGCGACTGTTTGTGCTGGGGAGATATTTTGTTCAAGTTTAATGTCGCCATTCTCCTAGGTCGACCCTGACGCTAAGAAAATTTTAATTATTGCAAAATTTTTTCGGCTTAAAAAATAGGGTTCTATATCCGTTCTCTTCCTTGGGTTTTTTTTTTGTGCGGTTGATGGTGGAGTGGCTCTGTGACTCAGGTAAAAGTCAAATGTCATTGGTTGAAACTGCACGAATAAATAGAAGCGACATGCAGGACTGGAACCACCTTTTGCGCACATTATGCATAGTAAAGATTCTAAATATTTTTCTAGAGTAATAGAAACACAATAAAGAGCACACGAAAAACGAAGGCAGACATTAAAACAGGAAGATATTAAAAGTTATGCTGGCAGCAGGTACACAAATAAGAAAGGAAGGAAAGGTGGAAGGATGAACAGAAAAAAAGGATGCTAAAAAATCAGAACAAAATTAAAAAAAGTCTTAGAAAGACAAATACACAGCAAATCATGAATCGTGTGCCATATATGAGAATCAACAACAAATGCGAGAAACAATTTATGTCCGAACAAATGTAATGAAGTATAACAGTAAGTGCTACATAGCAAAAAACAAAAAATAAACAAAAACCAATCACTACAACAGGAAATAAAATAGGGGCAATTCAAGGCGAAACAGATGTATCACTGGGTGCAGCGTATCGCAGAAGGAAACAGGATGGATGGGGGGGGGGGGCGATGGTTGGGAGGTAATTTAGTCGGCATGCTCTGGCCGGGTGGCTGGGCCGTATTCGTGACCATATAAGGACGGCCAGTGACAGTCAGTCGATATGTAATGTTATAATGAGACCCTTTGACTGACAACATGCTGGATACAACCAGGTGCATACTTTCCTTATTTCTTTCTCCTTCCGCCTTTTCTCAATTTCTTTTTCTGTAAAAGAGGTGCGTCCTCCAAGTACGACAGGTCGAACGGTCCCCAAATATTTAGCGGGCTGGATATTGGAGGAACTAGTCTCGGCGTCTGGGTTGTCACGTTATATCTATAAACCAAAATTAAATTTAGAGAAACTCGCTCTGCCCCAAAACGGAGCACAACTAATAGCGAGAAGCTAAGTAGAGACTGTATGTGTTTTTCCCATCCTATCCTCACTCTGTTCGTCAACAACAGGGCCAGACATGAAGAGAGAGTAAGTATGCAAGTTAAGATCACTTTCAGATTGATGCCTTAACTTTTATTCTAAATGAACATTACCGTTTGTGTGCGCGAGTGCGTTTGTGTTTGAAAGCGACAGGCCATAAATGTGCTATGCACGAGCGTGAGCGTGTAATGGACAGATAACCGCGTAGCAGCTTAGCGAACATTTTTTGGGGGAGGGAAAAAAGTATCGCAGGTGATCCCTTTGTCCACAATCTCCAGCATCAGTCAGAAATAAAACTAGAAAAGCTAATGCAGTGTGCCAAGATCAAAGCTGCTTCAAGAACGGCAACGCCAATATCCTGATTCGTTCAGCCTTAGTTATGTCCCCTGAGCCCACGTTCTGAAATATGGCTTCTTTTGAATGCGGCACAGTTGCAGGTCACGAAAGATCTGAGGGTTAGTCGGTTTAAGCCGACTACGAAGAATTTTTTTCTTATAAAGAGGTGGGAAAGTGGCATGTTTAAAGTACCTCCCTCGTAAATATCTTGCAATTGTAATCAAGCAGGAGACAACGCATAGTTCAGCACTGACGCAGAACCACCGACTGCAGGTACACCTATGGCTGACTACAGGTGTGGCGTTATTAAGCCGTCGTCGACTTCCCCCCCTTCCACCTTTCCAACTTCCCCCACCCCATCAGCCTTACCAGATATGTGTCTTGCTGCAAGGGATAGGTGGCTTCTGTGTGTTTGTGGGAGCGGGGTGAAGGGAGAAACGTTGGTGCATTCGTACACGCGGTTGCATGTCTGTGTGTACCTGTGGCACGCACTTGAGACGAGATTGGGAAGTAACAAACGGGCCACCTCATCGAGAAATGTTTCTTGTATGTACGTGCGTTCGTGTGTGTGTGAGAGTGCTTTTGCGAACGTGCTTGTGTGTGTGTGTGTGTGTGTGTGTGTGTGTGTGTGTGTGTGTGTGTCGGGGAAGGGTAGGTATCATAGTTTTCAGGCTGCTGAAACCAGTGATTCTTCCAAAGCTCAGTGTCTTCCAGGGTAGCTACGGAGCGGCGGAAAAGCTGCCTCAAGGATTCATATGGGGGTAAAAGCAATGCAGTCACCTCTGATTCTAACAAAGCAAAGCTGGGAGAGCAGCGAATACCCTGGGTGTTCGCACTTTGCGTTCGATCTTTACCTACCGCCTCAGATATGGGTCAAAACTGAAACAACTTAGAGGATACATCCATCCCACAGCTACATCAGCCCCTGGACATCTGGTGGTTCATGTTCACCATTTGTAGAACAAAAATAGCTATGCAACATTTATTATTGTTTTGACGAAATGGTCACACAATTTGTAAAGTTTATCATATTTTTACAGCAAAAAGTAAACATATGACGACAACTCGCCCATTTGTCGCACACATTTTGACGAAAAATTGCCTTTTCTTTTCTGTTTTTTTTTCTCCTGTGAGGACCAAGAAACCTTGTTCATGAACGTTATGGACACAGTAGCTTGGGCCTAGGATATTAAATAGTTTTTTCTTTTGTACAGCTGCGGTCACGGTCTTCAACGTGACATTCGCAATAGAAAAAAGTCTTAGAACTTTTTGATCACCCCACGAGTCACGCACCCTACCCTCGCGACCCATAGTACCCCATATCCGGCTCGATCAGCTCTCTCTTCTAGGCTCCCCTCCCCCAATCTCCACAGGGGAAAAAAAACGAGAGACGAAATCAAAAGCAGTGAATAGCTAAAGTTCATGACTTTTGACATAGTGCAGACTTCGCGTGCTTTTAACAGCTGTGACACTGCAAAGCTCTTCCGCTTCGTTAGCTCTCGACGATCGTTCATTCTCACGTCACACAAGCGTCGACGACCGGCAGTCGCCGTAATCTGATATGGAGTTACCATAGTCACTAGCACGCGGCGACGGTGCTCGGAGAGTCATAAAACTTTAATAGGTTCGCGAGAAGAAGATCAGGAGGGAGGGGGGAAAAATAAAGCAAAGGAGACGCCACTGTCGCCAGGTGTAATAATAACCAAGCACCGCTTTGCGAACCTGCGTCGACGAGTACCAACAGATTGTGTGAACAGTGTACAGACCCTCAGGTACCAGGTTAAAAAAAAAAAAGGAAGCAAAAAGAGGAGCGGAGGAAAATGGAGGAAGAGGACGGAAGAAGAAAAACAACGACGACGACTGCAAAAATAAATAATAAATGAATCAAGAAGGCGGCCCGATACCTCCCTCGAGTCTTTATTCCAGCAACCAAAGTCTTTATTGACACCCCATGCGGGTGGCCGAGAGTAAAGATGGTCGGTCGGGCTGATGTTCCTAGCCGACCTAGCGGGTTTAATTTCTGTCGCCCATCGGGTGTCACACGTACCCGCCAGCTCGTGGCTGTTAGCCATGCAAGGCGAGGAAATATCATCAACTGTATTCGGACTGTGCCTGTCACGCATCGGTTGCTGTGGGACAGTGGCTGTTAGTGTTTTGCCCAAGTTCATCTAGGGTGCAGGGTTTCTTATACCACGTGCATTGTAATCAGCTACCCCTCCCCCCAAAAAAATAAAAATAAATAACCGCTTTCAGGTACACTGATGTACGCCTTAAAACGGACAGCTCTGCCCATAACATTCTATTCCCTATTAGTCAGAATAAATAAATAAGTAAATAAATAAAAGGAAAATTACAGAACTTGAGAGGGCATACAGCCATCATTTAAGTTGAGCTGCTGTTAGTAATGCTAAATCAGTTAAGACCCTGCACCCGGCCCTACTAAATATTACTTTTTTTTCAGAGATTTCTTTGTCAGGCTCTTTGACTCAAGGGTTTCCTGGCACTGTGATGCGGGCTTTAGACAAAAATATTCTAGTTGGCTTTTTGGTAGAGAACCACGACTAGGTTGCATGAGAGGTCTGAAGTCGAACTTCATGTTGAAGGGTTCTGTAAATTCCAGCTGAAAGTGTTCAGGATTTCGTAAACAGTGATATAACTTTAAGAGTTTAGCAAGTGGCCATTGCAATTCATTGGAGGAAACCTCAAAGTTCAATGAGGATATCGTTTTATGAAGCAATATGCACGGCTCGCTTACTTGAAATGACATCTGCTTCAACGAGTCTCATTCTGCGTCCAGATGAAAGAAAAACGAAATGTTCCTCACAAATGACACGCCGTAGACAGAACAGAGTGGGCATTAAAAACGTAAAAGGTGTTTTGATTTCTTTCCAGGCTTCCGCCCTATTTCTCTGAACTTCTCTTTCCCTACATCCCAGCCAGACAACAACACTCTTCGTCTGATGACCGTATTCTATTTCTGTCTCCAGAACAACAACACACGTTCACAGGATTTTTAGTTACTGTGCAGCAAAACAATGGAACTCTTTCCCCTTCCACATCCGCCACCTATCCACCATTGAATCCTTTAAATGTGCACTAAGAAACGCCTCTGCCTTGAGAATTACTCATAACAACAGTCCACACAAAGCTAGTCCATCTTCAGTCCAGTTTATTGGCTACTTCCCTACTCGTCTTCCTCTGCAGAATCACGATACCATCAGTTCTTGCTACCTGATTT
Organism: Marisa cornuarietis; assembly: GCA_004794655.1. Classification (NCBI taxonomy): domain Eukaryota; kingdom Metazoa; phylum Mollusca; class Gastropoda; order Architaenioglossa; family Ampullariidae; genus Marisa; species Marisa cornuarietis. Next base: position 261,817 of record SMMW01000651.1, read on the forward strand.
CTGTTTGCGTTTGTTATATTTGTCCTGTATTAGTCATCAGTACTGTTGTTTATCCTTACTTCCCTTGTAGGTTGTTTCGTTCTTGTCTAAAGGGCTAAGAGCACGCTCTTTACGAGCGTGAGTATGCGCTATATAAATCACGTGATATTGAAATTTTGAATTAAATTCATTGAATTGCTAGGTGACTTTATTATTCGACTTAGAAAAAGGAAATTAACTTTTTAACATTTTAACCGAAATATTGTTCCGATGCTGTGCTGAAAATATTGTAAAATAAATCAAAGGTTGGAAATTAATATTGAATAAAGTAAATTTTAATTTAAAATTGCCAAATCATTTCATCCCATCGTTTGTAACGTGATACGATCCAAGAAATTTGCTTGTTCGATTATTGACCGGATTATAGAGCCTACACTTGAGGAGATACGAGAAATTGTTCAGCATATCGCTTGCTCCTCTTCCCTTTTTATTTAAGTACTTTGAGCATAGTCTCCACAAACGGAAGAGGCTAGAACAGATATTGCTTCACTTTATTTTGAGTATTACGCTTAAAACTCAAAGATATTCAATCTCAGATGTAAGCAACGAGGAAATCTCGTCTGCAGGCTGGATCTCGTTTTTTCACAAGACTAGTCTCGCAAATGGCGGCGGTGGTAGAAAACTGCTAGATTTGACGGAAATATTTCGATAAAAAAACAAACATCGGCATTGGAAAACGCGGTGATTATAGTTGATAAAGAGAGTTAACTGTCAGATAATCAACACACGTTGCTAAAGTGAGCTGAAATCTTGATTATAAAGTGTAAACCGTTTTTGAATGGTTTTTTTACTTGCACGACCTGCAGACTGCATCACAATATTTAAAGCTTCTTTAAGCTCAACTTTTCCTCAGCTTAAAGTGCATAAAGTCCAATGGCTGACGTGCATACGAGATCTTGAAAATGTGTTATGTTTGCACATCCACTGAGAATAAAACTCATATTGTTTCTAAGCAGGCAACATGGAGTTGAAGCTGAAGTTTAGAAGGCAACCCCGCGAACCCCGCGGACCACGACTGTAGAGATCTGTGGCCGAGGCTTTCGCCGTATCTGTTAATCGTGATGGTGTTTCACGACAACTGTCACAACGCTTGTGTAGGAAGGGACTGACGGTTCTCTTGTGACCGCACGACAGCCTTACATTGGCCGTACAGACTGCAACCGGGTGGAGCAAGGAGCACATGCATATCTGGTTTTCTTTCTCTCTTTTCCCACCTACTCCCGCCTTGAAAAAGAAACTTTTGGACAATAAAAAGCAGACATAAGATACACAAACGTCTAAAGAAAGATGTCTGAACATCACTAACATAGGCCAGTGGAAGAGCAGGGTCACATGTTAACTTAGCAAACCTGAGGTCATCGGTAAATTTACGATGGCTATCTCCTATTATGCATGCTGATGTTTTAATCATGTATCTCGAGGACGGAATTTCGTGATGGCGGCGGTTAAAGGGACGGGGGCATGCATCATGGTAAGGTTACTCTCCCGGGTTTTTAGAAAATAATATCTTGCACTCATCTGTAACTAGTCCTCTCTGTGCCCTCGACGAGGCTAGCAAGATTTTTTTCTGGAAAAAATTATTCACGATTTTTGTAAGGAAAAAAACCCACCTCCCTGTAGAAGCTTGTCTATCGCTACTCGCATAAAAGCAAGAGAAAAAAGCTGCACGAAATAAAAAAATACTATTAAAGATAAACGACGCTTGAAACGCGGCTATTAATATTCTAGATGATTAGAGCTGATGAAGCGAGGAAGTCAAGCTGAGGAAAGGCAGACGCACTCATTACAGAATTTAGAAAAAAGAATTCGTTAGAATCAGCATTAGGGTGAAAATGTAATGAAAAGTAAGCAAAGCAGAACCACTGACTGCACTGTGCTTACTTTGTAACCAAGACATTGGGATAATGTGGACTACGCATGCGCAATCAGTTCGACTAGCCCACTTTAGACTCTTGGTAGAGTGTCGTCGTCGTCGTCGTCATCATCATCATCCGCATAGTCATACACAGTTTATGACAATTTGAAAGATATGCTGTGCTTGGATCGCCTTTCTCAAGGGACACGTTTTCACTACATCAGTGGCGTAGCAAGATGCTCGGCTTTTATTTTTCTTGTTTTTTTTTGAGGGGTAGCAAACTCTATGACAGTGAACAACAAAGCAACACAACATTTTTGAAGGGGGGGTGGCTGCCCCCTTGGTTTCTACACAACTGTACACAACCCCTTACTGAACTCGAAGACAACAGGTCAAAGAAGAAAGATGGGGGAACAACAATGAATGTCAACGTGCAGGGTTTTACGAGAAGGTTCGAGCAGAAAAAAAGGGCCTAGAAACATCGTCACAAACGACTTTCGAGTTGAGAGAACGGTGACGGCTGCACAATATTTAATTCTTCTCTGCCAATATTCGACGAGACTCGCCTTAATCTTGACTCTTTTTTTATGGCCACTTTCTCGAGGTGTATCTGAACAGTCGGGCTGATACGCGGTAATCACTCAAGGTCAAAGGTCAAAGTACGGGGGCGGTGGGTGGGTGAGGGATTCCATGGGAAATGTTGCTGTTTCTGTGACTTGTTAAAAAATTATTAAAATGGTGTCTTGTCGAGCATCCTCTATACAGTTGTTACACGACAGGGACTGCACAGAGACAGACGATGACGATGGTGATGATGGCATTTCTAAAGCACTTTTTTCTGAGGCAAAGTACAGAGCCAAGATTAGAACCAGAGACATTACGACGCAGTGTAGAAGGGCAAAAACACACTGAGGCTTTTTTTTTAAGAAAATAAAGGCAAGCGCTGTTTAAGTCAGTCGCTGCTTCAAACGATTGGGCTTAGATCATCTCCAGAGAGCACTGGGGTTCGAATCGAAAGGCGTGGCAATCGATACCCGTGTTGCGCAGCAAACGTCCTCCAATGTTGCAACAATGGGTATCTGACTCCGTGTTGGGGAGGGTAAAGCTTCGAGAAAAGTGAGGTCTCTAACACATCACATGCCAGCACAGAGGTTGAGATAAAATCCGATAAGTGATGCTAAGACAGTTGTTTCGCTGTCATCTTAGCGACGTAAAAAAAAAAAAAAAGCTTCATAGACTGGAGCTTCTTTCTGTGCTCGTCGATGTTTGCTGGCCTGCATCTTGAAAACTAAATGTGGTTATTCGTTCAGCAATTTAAAATTAGATTTTTGACATGCACTTAATTTCTTTGTTTGAACAAAAAAACCGCTTTCTTTAGTGACAGTAATAAGCCTTTCCTGTCTGCCGGTGGTGTTCAGGCAGTGGAAAGCATGAGTGACAAAACTATCTCGACAGATGCATCCAGGGATAGGGGGTGGGGGGAGCCAAATCCTGCTTTGTCGTCCACAAGACGAAGCCTACCTGCCTACAACCTGCCAACCCGCACGCTTTCTCTAGCCAGTATCAACATTTCATTTCTCTTTTCATTCACTGCCCTTTCCTTAGCTTTACTGTATTTCCTTTTCTCTAGCTCCACAGATTGTCTCGCTCTCTCTGGTTCACTGATCCTTGACTGCACACGGCGTGAGTGCGGCTCGAACATCGGGTGAGGGCAGCCCACGCTGCAGTGTAAAGCCCTCTGCGGTTTGTCGACTTTTGCCCCCCCACACAGCGGCTTACCTATTGAGACCCCAGCGCGCGACCCCCATGCGGCCCCCTCCCAGTGGAGACGAGACTGTCGCAAGTGAGAGCATAAGTAATATGCGCACAGCAGGCCTTGCGAGTTGAGGCCCTCATATGCTCAGACTTGGAGAGATCTACATTCTTCCTCTTCATTGTAGCAGAGGAATCGAAACTCAGGGATCAGAAAAAAAAGAATGTAAAAATAGATACTAAGCTGAAATGATTTACGATATCCTCCCCCCCTTTCATTTTTCTACCGTTCTCTGGGATGCATTGACTGACCAGCAGGATGATTCATTTTTGGATAGGGCGATTCTGGTGGCGCAACGGTTAGCACCTGTCACTAAGTGAAGATTGGCTGTTCTGGGTCCAGATCTCGTCTCTGGCACTCTATTCTCTGGCACTCTATTCTCCGGCACTCTATTCGTTCTCGTCATGTGGCATGTGCTTACAAAGCTGGTTGCTTTGCCGTGAGATAGCCTTAGTTGCTGGCTCGGCGTAAAACAGGTTCCGCCACCCTACACTCTTCGATGTTGTCTGCCTTTTTCTTTTTGACTGGTTGATAGTCTGCGTTGATGATGATGATGATGATGGTATCCATTCAGAAGAATGCTCATTGCGCAGCAAACACAAAATAAATAAAAAAGTAAATAAATAGATAAAACACCAGGAAAGTAAAAAATAAAGACAGAAGTGTTGCTTGGTTGTTTAAGTTCAAGTCCGTCTTAAAAAGATCTTCGTTTAAAATGACTTACTCGCATCTAGTACCCCAACTTTATTCACAGAGTAGCCTTCTAGAGAATTGAGAAAAGCTGAAAGGGAACGCATTCTATTATGCAAACAAAGACACTAACATTAAGTATATATCTTATTCGAAAAAGCCCATCTCACACGGTTAGGCTCAGCCGTTGTGAAAGAGTGCTACAATCAGCTGGAAAGGGTAGTACCTGAAAAGGATAGTCTAGTCGTACTCGGTGAATGAAGCACCACGATCGGCCCAGATGCTTACCAGCAATGGACAGACGCGGTAGATAATTTTGCCTTGTTGAACCGACGATAGGGGTCTAAGACTCCATGGGTTTGCACAGAGCCATCGACTTAATTAGCCAGTACACTCCATCTCCACAAGGAATCCAGGACGTAATTCGGCATTCTCCAAATCGTTTGGTCCACAACCAAACCTTCACCCTCTTGCTGCCAAAGCATTTCAAATCCAGCATGAGCAAGGCCAAAACGACAACGTGTCCAAGCGTCAACATACGCAGCGACCTTCACCTTGTCTAACCTGAAGATAGCTGTAGTAGAAGCGCCGCCCACCCTCGAATTTGGGGTGAAGGGGGGATTGATTAGGGATTGAGTGGACCGAAATTTGATTTAGGGAAGCTGCAAGACCTAAAAAGTCGCCCCCCTGAACGTGGTGGACTGTGATGTAGACACCATTGCTGGAAACACTACATTAAAGAGGTGCTACTTTCAACAACTCTAGAACAGAAAACAGTACGAAAACTACAGAACCATAAGTCTTAATCATCCTCCCAAGCAAAGTCATGCTAAAAAAAGACCTAGAATTGCGGAAACACGACCGCTGAGGAACCGCTTGCTGAATCAAGACCAGTAAGAAGAACAGTTGAGCAGATCTTCAAATGTTGCATCCAAATAGAAAAACATTTATAACACCAGCGGGATGGCTTCCACAGCTTCCTCAACTTTAAACGGCACGAGGGTGATGACACGTGACACAAAAATTCAAGGTGGCTTACGTCATGTGTGTGTGTGTGTGTGTGTGTGTGTGTGTGTGTGTGTGTGTGTGTGTGTGTGAGTCAATCAGTGTACAAATGCTAAGTGAGTGCACTACTACTGGGTAGTGAAATGGCGTGTGTCAAGGCTGTCCCTCATCGCCTGTACTGCTCAACACCTTTTCAGAAAACGTCATGCGAGAAACCCTTATCAATCATCACACTTCCATTTCTATCGGTGGTAGGCCCATATGCAACTTACGCTTTGCAGACGACATAGATCCTACACCAAACTGCAAGACATTACTGTCAGACTGACAACTATGCGAATGTATGTGGAATGGAGACCAGCACTGACAAGACCAAACTCCTGGTTCACGCGGATGGCAACACCAAAGCAGAGATTTACATGAACGGAGTACAGCTCAAGGAGGTGGACCGCTAAAGGTACTTGGGAGCTACCATTTCTAAAGATAGACATCTGCATCAGGATCGCAATATCAGCTACGGTCGGTCAGGCTGGACAGGATTTGGTGAAGTCACACTATCAAGTTTGCTACTAAGTACAGACTGCACAAGTCTCTTGTAGTTCATATCCTGCGAGACGCGGACCCTGCTTGCCCATACAGTGAGAATACAAGCATTCAAGATCAGCTACCTGAGGAGGCTGCTACGAATCTCGCAGAGGTAGCGCAAAACCTGTGACTTTGTAAAGATTATGAGCACCACCCTTACAGGACACCAGTAATCTCTTCTGGCCACAGCAATGCGGCTTAAGATGGTCTGGTTCGGCCATGCTACACTGCACGGCAATCCGAGATCGTCCTTTAGGGTTCTCTGGAGAAAGGTCGAGGCCGAGCGGATTGAGGAAGACCCAGCTTACAGATGTGTAGGAATGGACTGGTTTTCCATGCAGGACCTAGTCACAACCACACAGACAGACTTAGTCATCTTTGTCAGCCGCTGTGTCCGCTCAGCTGTCTCCCTCGACGACAGGTACTAGCGGACCATCAGAATTCCTGGTCATTTGTTACCAGTCCAGGTATATATGTATGTATCAGCATTTGAGCAGTTTCAGGCTGGATCTGAATTATCTTGAAGATACTTCAGGTACATGCTAACCGGTGACCATTTGCGAGAGTCTGTGCTCCAGTCGCGTAAGAAAGGAAGAGGGGTACAGAGAGGATGCATTGAAGAGAAAGGTTGTAAGATAAATACACAAGTAAGAGTTGGAAAGTGAGACAAGATTGTGACATGATGATGATGATGATGATGGTGAAGAAGAAGAATTGCAGTTCCACGAAGCACAGGATTGATGATGACGACCGGCGGTCTACATCTACCAATGCTGTAAACGAGTTATCATTTAATGCACCTCAGTGGTGCTGCGCGGTCGGTGATGGCGGTATCTGTTACTTGCGACTGCGTGGTTGTGTTGCTGGTGATGGTGGTGGGATGGTACCCGTTTGTTTCAAATATCAAAAACCAGCAGCTTTCTTCGCGCCGAAGTTTCCAGGCCCCGTGGCCAAACGTTGAAGGTAAATGGCAGACTGATGACTGTGGTTGTAAACGACAGGAAAAAAAATCGTTGTTTAGCTATTGCAAGTCCAAACAGTTGAGGCGCATTGTAAACCTCCAGTGGGTGTGCAGCAGGTAAACTCAGAGCACCCGACGGCATACCAGCAGGGAGAGTCGCACGCCTCGGGTAGATTTTACACCCCGGTCACCCTGAAACACGTGCCGCGGTGTTGGTTCTCGGGACCCAGCAACACCTTCACGAACGGGACGTCAAAAATTAAAAAAAAAAAAAAAAAAAGAAAAGCAAAGGGCCACCCGAAAGCACAGACGTGCTCGCACATCAAAAGGCCCCGAGCTCCAGCTGAAGGAAAACGCGAAGGGAGGTAAAACGAAAGATACTCGAGGGTTGGCTTAAGGTCAACGGATGTTGATCTGTTCTCGTCAGGTATGACACCGCACTGCCATCTATCTATGTCATTTCCTCGGGGAGTTTTTTGTTGTTTTTAGTTTTGACTAGCTGTTCCGTTAACTTCTGATAATTTTAACGACTTGTAACACTGCAAAACATCTTCTGTGATTACGCAGTTATAAAAGCAATGCCGATTTTTAGTGAGAATCAAAAAGGATGTAGACTTCTTGGTACAGATCAACAATCAACTGTCCGAATTTTTTTTAAATTTTTGCTTCTCTTTCTCTATCACGCAAGCACAGACATAGATAAAAAGGGAGTTCGAGCAAGCAAGCGAAGGGGGGAGGGATGGAGAACTGAACTTTACTGTTCAGGCCATCAGTCCATCACACGTGGATTTAAAAAAAAAAACGCGTCTGCCGACAGCGATGTGAAAAATTGCATATCTAATTGACAGTAAATCATTACATCAAAAAAGATAAAATGTGTTACCTGTCAAGCAGCATAAAAACAGAAGTCAGCCAGGAGAGAGAGAGAGAGAGAAAGAAAATAACGAGTGAGACAGAGACCACTGTCTTTGCCTTCGTCCTTCTACACTTTACTCGATGACTCGACTTCCCCTCTCTTCCCCTCTTCTCTCCTCACTTCTCCTCCCCCACCCCTCATCTCTTTGAGCTCATGTTAACGGTTCAACTCCCGCAAACGACTGCCTACCTCTTATTAAACGCTTTTTCTCATACCTGACACGCTGTGACGGCCCTCGCCAGCGCTGACATAAATAACACTTTTACGCGAACGACAGGTGATGTATGCAGGTGTGCTTGATGACGAATAAGGGACCGATGTCAACATAGATCAAAAGTAATACCTGTCAAACTTTCAGGAAACAGGAAACACGACTCTCCTATGCCCTGAAACCTCCTCCACTGTGCGACATGGTATACGAGGGAATAATTATCCTCCTTCTCCCCTTCACAGTCACTTTTACACCTGCTTAGTTTATTTCTGGTCACGACTAATATGCTCTTATTGTCAATTTGTAATACACACGTACGCGTGTAAAACACATCTATGTAAAATATATTTGTACATATTCAAGCGCAACAGCACATATATTACCAAGTAAACAACAACAACAACACACACTAACATGCGAGCGTATACAAACAGTATCGGACATCATCGTTCTCTTTCATCATCACCAGCATCGACAGTATTGTTGTGCAGTCAACACGACTTTCTTCCTACTCGTGTAGTCCTCCGCACCTTGTCCGGCTCACGCGATGCGCAATGTAGCGCCCAAACCTATGGCAGCCAGCGGGAACCGCTACATTTTTGTTGTCAAGAAGTCTGGGAGAATAATTCCATGTTCTTCTTCAGCCTTCTGCAAGTCTTCTCTCCATCCCGACAAAAGACGGTCAAAGATGGCGTCTTCAGCTGGACTGGTGGCGCACAATGGAGCACTGTTCCACGTATCGGCGAAGAGGCTTGGTTGGGGAAAGTGGGGTTGGGTGGTAGGGTGGATAGGTATTGTCACGCTTGTCTGTGGGAGCGGCAGTCTTCCGTTGAGATGATGCAATCGCAACAGGAGTGTTGTTATGACGCTCACGCACGCACGCACGCACGCACGCGCGCGCCAGGTGCTAAGTACCGACGGATGTGGTCAGCTGGTGGCGATGTCTAGTCACACAAAGCCTTATACGGACGTTCACGTACGTTTCAGGATGCAAACACTCGCTGAGCCATTCATCTGAGCTCTTAGGCCCTCCCACTGAGTCATGCGCGCGCGCGCACACACACACACACACGCTCACACGCAGGCAGGTACACTGGCAAGCAAGGAATTTTTCCGATGAAGCCAGGCTGCATTTTGGAAATGGTTTAACAGGGAATATCTGGTTGCTTAATTAGAAAATCAAGGATACAGCTTTCTTATCTGGACTCTTTTTAACACGCGCATAATATGTGTGTGTGTGTGTGTGTGCGTGTGTGTGTGTGTGTGAGAGAGAGAGAGCAAGTTACTTTTTTAATGATGGTAAAGTAATCTGTAAGATGCATCTGATGCCGCATAAAGATAGTGTGTGCTTGAGTGACTTCGTGTAGGTGCACTGAACCCGTCTTCATCAAAGGGGTAAGGCGCTCTATAAATAATAATAATAATAATAATTGTGATTGTGATATTACTTAACCATAAACTAACGAGTACAACTGACAAAAAGAGAAAATTTTCTCCACTTCGTCATTAAATGACAGAGGACTGAAAAATCAATTAACTTGCTATGTACAATTTTGTTTTAAGCTCGTAAGTATAAAATCCAACCACTGGCGACTAGATTCTTCTCCAGTGACCTTCCCTAACATGCAGCTTCCCTCTAATTTCCTTACTTGCCGCAATATACATAACAGATTGACTGAAACTTGTTTTTCTCACAGTCTGTTTTTATTTCCTTGTTATTGCAGACCTTTTAAACATTTTGATTATTAGTGGCACCGACTGGTGAATAAATTCAGAGTTCAAGTTAATAAACACAAATAAACAGTCCTGCAAAACGTTTCTACCGCTCTCGTTATAAACCGTTATAAAGATTTCTACAAAACTTTGTAAAACGTTTCAATGTCTAGGCTTCTTTTCCTCACAGACCTGTCACTTCTCCCCCGTGTGTCTAACTTTTTCGTTTTCTGAGATAAAATAACATTTGGTTTCACACACACACACACACACACACACACACACACACACACATTTTTCTCTGTAGAGTAAAACTGTTTTACGCATACTTTTCTTTCATAATTGTTCCCACTCGTACATCGTTTGTTATTGTGTTCCCTCCCCTTCTTTCCGTGACAAGCTAACCTTTTTAACAGTCGCTAAATCAGTTAAAACAACTTCACTTATTTCTTCGGGTTTTTCCCCTTTTTCCCCTCCCCCCCCCCCTTCATCTCCATCCCTTTTAGTCACACAAGCGCGGAAGCCACACTGTCACGTGTTTAAATCTATATATATCTTCCCCTCCTGACGTGCGGACCATTCCGAGTCTCGCAAGGTTGTGGCCTTACACCAACCTTAACTCTTTGAAAATGCGTCCTAAATCAAAACTCGCTTCGGGCGTCAGCTCCATTCACGTGAATGGAGAAGGGGGCTTAATCAACACCTTATCTCCCCTCCTGTTAACGTCCTGCCGCCTATCAAAAGACCGTTAACTTATCCTTCACTGGAAACGCTATCCCGAAAAGCAGCCAAAACACGTGCCATCCCGACAAATCTCGTGCTATTTCGGGAAAGAAAACGAAAACAACATGAACAGCACACACAGATGACAGGAGCAATAACTCCCGCAAGACGTCTCAAGAGTCTCTTCTCTTCATTTGCTTGGATGTTGCTTTAAATTATCTCTCTTCCTATGTGTCCATCACTTTATCTGTTTATCTGTCAATGTTCAGAAGAGAAGTGTGCAAGGAAGAGCAAGTTGAGTGCTGGGTTCTGCTCTCACGGTGTCACTAGGAAGGGGGGGGGGTGGCTTCAAACATGGACCTCAGACACCGAAGTATTAAATGTTTCAAATGGGTTTTGAAGAAAACAAAGTGTCATGAGTGAACGAGACATCGTCTACTCTTTTTCACGTCGATGACAACTGCGGGATCAGTGAGTCCGAATATTCGCAGACGTTTAGACTCCTTCATACCAACATTTATAAGCATGCCACCCCCCTCTTACAGCTCTCGTACCCGTACATTCTCAGGTAAAGGTTAAAACGTCCCAGGATCTTCTGCTGCGAATTTAAGCGCACATAACTTCTGCCAGGCTACTAATTCCATTTATCCAACAGCCTCCATCATCTCTTCATCCGATCTTTCTCTCTTTCCATTTTCTGCTAGTATTACACGAGGTCCCCCTTTTAATATATCAATTATCTACCACAATTGTATGCTTTATTTCAACAACTGAAAAAAATTCTTTTTGTTTCATGTGCCCTGTACACTCCAACTGTCTGATCACGTGTGCATGGACATGCATTTACACCTGGGCTTGTACACATCTTTGTGTTAATAGAAACGACTAATCGTTTAAAAACGGGTTAAAGAGAAAAACTGCACTCATCTTCTTGAAGTATAAAAAGGTAAAGGGTCTTTTAACCTAGTTGCTGTAGAAGATAGATAGCTGAAAGTGGCTCAATGTTTCAAGTGTACGAATTGCACGGCGTCCTACTGACCGCGGCACCAAGGTCACAGAGTTGCAGCAAATGCACACCACAAGGTTCCTCCTAGAAGGCGCTGTAGCCTTGTGATTAACAGGCTCATCTTTACTCCCCTTCCCTCAAAGGCTGATATTAGACACCCCTCCCTCAACTCTTACCGAGATGGATTTATCAGAGCAGGTAAAGAAAACAAAAAGAAAAAAAAAGGCGGCGACCAGCGCCAAACGGGCTCCACCCTAGGAATCCAGATGGTTCAGAGGGAGATCAAAGGGCTGGTAGGGACTCAAACTTGAGCCCGAGCCTCAAATGGAAAATCACTCAGAAATACAGACCCTTTGAAGAAAAAAAGAACTTGATCCTAAAAAATCCTGAGGATTAAAAAACCCTATTATCAAAACATGAGACCCGTGAAAAGGCATAAGCTATTAGTAACAGTAATAAAGCACTAATCCCGGTTCGGACCGTTTTCACACATGAACAGCTTAACCACGTGTTAACACGTGTGAGAGAGAGCACCCAGGCTTTGCAGATGGAAACAAAGTGTCACAGATCAAAAGCAGACTTTTAGTTGCGGCTATTTAATACACAAAAGCAACAGATTATCTCATGGTCTTTTTCTGTTTCGATAATCCCTGAGAATCGAGAAGACGACCATGAAGAGAGAGAAAGACCTAGAAATGGAATATCTTTCGCTGCGAGAAAGAGAGAGAGAGAGAGTGTGTGTGTGTGTGTGTGTGTGTGTGTGTGTGTGTGTGTGTGTGTGACGGATAGTATGTAAGAGAGAAAGAGAATAAATATCCCAAGACACAGCTCGGCTTTTTTTTTTTTAAAAGACAACGAAAAAGACAGAGATTTATTGGAAAAAATGGATTTCAATATATCATATTTTAGACATATTTTCTGTTTTCGCTTTGATGTAAATATACGCGCGCGCACGTGTGTGTGTGTGTGTGTGTTTGTGTGTGTGTGTTTGTGTAGGTGAGCGAGTATGTGTGCGTTCATGTAGACACGCGCTTATCTATTCACGTAGACTCACACCACAAGCTTGTTCTTGCATGATTCTTCATGTCTCGAGAATTCATCTGCGTGTGTGTATTGGCGTGTGTGTGTGTGTGTGTGTGTGTGTGTGTGTGTGTGTTGGCATGTGTGTGTGTGTGTGTGTGCACTTTTGATGACGTCTGTGTGCGTGCTTCTAGGACGTCTAGGTGCGCACAAGCGGGTGAAGAGGATGAACTCTCTTTCGCCCTTTTTCTTGCGCGCGCGTAAAAATCAAGAAATAAGTTTTTAGGTTTCTCCGGCGTTTCTTAGCGCACGTTATGATTTAATGCCTTATGTTTGTTTGACTTTCTGTCTCAGTGCTTGCTTTTTCTGGCCGCCACAGCTTGACAGCCTGGGTACCTCAACGAATTACCGGAAAAAAACACGGACCTCCACCAGTGGCAGAAACAGCATGGCTGACCGCTTGGAACAACTATCATTCATGCTATTTATTATGTCTTCGCACGAGAAAAACCCCAATGCTCACTTCATCAATCATCTGCAGATGAAAAGATGCTCAATACTTTTTAAATATATATATATACACACACATAAAACACATCAAACCAGGAAACTAATGACGAAACGCTTCACGCTAATCTTGAACAGCTCAGTAACAAAAGCGCTTTTTGAGGAAGTCAAAGTATGTTTAGTTTGGATTTTGTTTGCATAACAAACTCACAACAACTGATCAATAAACAGACCTAGAAGAAACTGATGCAAAGGTAATGTTAAACAATCTTCTATAATAATTATATTGATAATATGGAGCAGCATATGAGATTTAATCTTTATCTAGGTGAAATATTACACAGGGCATGCTAAAGTAATTTGAAACGCACAATTAAAACAAATCGTTGTTAATGCCCTACAGATCTAACTGTTGTTCCAACTGCCCTGTACCCCTCTACCTCGCCCACACTTTCTACTCAGAACTAGAACCCGCTCAAAAGGAAACTGTCAACCAAACAGTTTGTAAACGCAGTGAGAGTTATTCCATTTAGTTGTTCAAATTGTTTCTGTATTTAAATAACAAAGGATAAAATAATTAACATTATTCACTTGAGAAAGTCGTAAAAAGCGAGGTTATGACTGCTGTTGATAAATATCTTTGCCTATAGAGCTGGAAGAGGTGTCGATGATGCTAAGCTGTTTATACTAAATACGCTGTACAAACATCTGGAGAAACCTAAAGTTCATGCCAGGCTTCTCTTTGCTGATTTTTTTCCCTTTTAACACTGTACAACATCACTTGTTAGCGGAGAGTCTAGTCTCAGACTTACATCTCTCCCACCAACTAACTCTCTGGATTCTGGACTTTTTTTTAACAAACAGGCAGCAGAGAGTTTCTTCAGAAAGTTTTATTCTGCAGGTCAACTACCAAACAAATAAAGATGGCGGTACACAGACCAACAAGAAATAAAATTTAATAGACGACAACAGAGTCAATCTATACACAGGGACGCCATGAACGATATGAACAGGTTTAGTCAGACAGGAAGTCAACAGTCCTATTCCTTTTCTTTCATGAAAGAGTACAGGCAACTGGTTTCTGAAAAAAATATCCTCGTTGTCGTTTGACGGTGCTATTTCAAGTTAACCACCTTTTACTGCTCACCTACCAGTTACTCGCCCCACACTTCCGTGAGAGTGTCGACGTTTGGCGGCAAAGCGCCACTCTGCCAGCCGTATGCTTGCTACTCAACCACCCCCCAACCCCCCCACAACCCCCCACATGTACAACAAATGCACCCTAACTAGCTGTGGCGAGGATCCTAACTAGCTGTGGCAAGGATGTGGAGGCTGCAGCTGTGACTGTGACTTGGGCACAACAATTAGTGACAAGGTCGCAATGTGAGCCTCCTGACTGGCTGTTAGAGAGGAGTGTGTAACGGGTGCTTTCTAGTAGAAAAGGAGCAAAAGGAAGGTGCAAAACCGAGGGACGGAAGTGCAGGGGGTGGGGCAGTCTACATGTTACTGATTATGCAGTCCGACAGTTGTATAGTTTCCCTCGAATATTTGACGCGTTGCTTTCTTTCCATTCTGTTTGGTTACAGCTTCTGTCGTAATGAGTTTTCTTCATGTGCACTTTACTCTATGCATTCACAGTAGGTTTTCACTTAGAAAATGTCTTAATTTTAATCTTTGTTGAACTATTTAGGATTATCTCGACATTGTCTAACTCTAGAGGTGTTAAATTAAAAAAAAAATTATTGCTATCAGCAAAATTAGTGCATCGTCTACGTGCATCGTCATACTTTCTGCAAGTGCGACCACCGACTACTCGTGGGTTTGATTGGCTGATAGAGGTTTCTCGAAGCTGTTCATTGGTTTGTGATGTCTTTCTTGCCAGCATTCCATTGGCTAGCTAATATTTTATTAGATGCTTACTTTCTCCCTCCCCTAGCTGTTTTTTTTTTTTGCCATCTTTTTAATGACTACTGCAGATTCTCTTATACTTTTACTTAAGTGTATCACTCGCAACACTAAAATAGAAAAGTGAATAAAATTTACATCTTAGACAGCTGCTTGTTTAGTGTAGTCTTCCCCTCCCCCCCCCCCCACTGCCGCAATAAAACGCGTTAGCTACAGAAAATCGAAGGAAAAACAAAAACAAGACACATTTTGCCTATCGACAGGACTGGTCGTGGGGTTTTCTCCAGGTACTCAGGTTTCCTAACATATACCACACTTCCCTCTTTATTTGTGTTACACCCCTCACGAATATAAGCATTTTCATATTAAAAATACGAATCAACCAGTCACGTTGACCTTAAATATTTAGACTAGAAGTTTACTAATGCCCGCATAGAAGGCCACCGAGAAAACGATAAATAATTAAGAGAAATTATCCTACATTGTCTGAATATCGGTATCTTACACTGTCTGCTTATGGGTATCATACACTGGCGGCTATTTCCTGCATAATTCTGTCCACTGTTACGTAAACGCGGATTGACCAACGGTCTCATGACGACAATAGTGGATACATTTTGCCATGTTTTCATCTAGGATTATGAAATAAATAGAAACGTGAGACGTGTGCCTGACTGTCTTCTCCTTCCCCCTGGAGAGAGACGAACCATGAGTGAGAGAGAGAACGTAAAAGGTAGTCATGCTTTCTCTACCTGCCCCACACCTACACTTTGCTGACCGACATCGAACCCACGTGAGGTAACGAGCAATCTCACAATTAGCTGCTTCCGATAGCCCGCGAGTAGCTCTCTAACGAAGGAGGAGTGATTGTTGCATTACTAGTATCGTTGTCACGTGCTTTCTCCGAAGCGTGTCGCTCCGCGAAGTGCCGTGTCCCACAAGTTCCTTAGACACCCGGAAAACGATCCCATGCCAAACAAAACTTGAACCCTCGCTTCTAAGAAGATTGCAACCTGTCTGTTATCTGAAGACAGTCGCCAGGTAGTTGCAGGTCATTTTCTTTGATTACAAACCAAGTTGTGATAGCAACAGTCCACCCAGACTTGCTGCAGATTACAGGCGAGGATGGCAGTTATCGAAGATACCCATGAACTGTTCAGTTCGTCTCAGATCGTTTGTAAATGATGGCGTCAGCTACCCAGCAGCTTCACAAACTGGGTAACATCGAAGAGCGAGATAGGCCGTTAATTAAGATGGTAGCAGGCTATGGCAGATCAGCCAAGACTGCGAGACAGCTATGTAAGAAGCTGAGATGAGGAAAACAGTATCCCTGCAGGTGAGATGGTCTATATAAGACGCTGCATATGGTATCGTAAATTAACGACGACTGCAAGCGTTTTATTTATTAAAAACAGTTATAAACCATGGTAAATGAATTTTTTTTACAAGGTTTCCAGTGATGTAGAACATCCACAAGATATGAAACATCCGGCAAGAACAGTTCGTGAATAATGAATAATATGTGAATTATAGATAGCTTGTGAAAAATGTATAGCATATGAGTTATTTATGTATTGCTTGAGAATTACGAATAGCTCGTGCTTCATAGACGTAGCTTGTAAATTATGAACAGTGTTTCGTGGATAGCTTATGAATTAAGTAAACTCGTGAATTATTCAGAGCTTGTGAATAATGTACACTTTTTGAAGTATATAAAGCTTGGAAATTATATATATATATATATGTGTTAGCAATTATGTAAAACTCGTTATGGATAGCTTATTTTTTATGCCACAACAGGTTCCTTCTTTGCAGCTTCCTTGCTCCTACCTGCGCAGTCAGGACAAAATGTACCTCAAATCCTCGCTTTTACGAGACGATCAAACAACGATTAAAAAATACAACCACTGGTATAGCATTTTTTTTAAGTTACACCTTGAAGTTAGCGTTGATTCGGTACACAGAGATCTCCTTTTTACAGTTTGTGACTGGGGAAGCAAATTGGAATATGGCCGCATAATCTGTTTAGCTGAAAATAAATGTGAAAATCGGGTCCTAACGACTTTCCCCTTTGAAGTCTAGGAGTTGAAAGACACGCATGTTTCGGTCCAAACGTTACAAGTCCTGTAAAAGGTCTTTGCATCGAGCGCTGCAGCTGGCAGTCCACCCACCTACCCACCTACCCCGCAACACACAAATCCCCGTCCCTCTATTCCTTGAAGTGTCATCACAGGGGAGGTAAACGTATGCCTCACGAAATGTGAACTTGAGTCACTATTTTTTTTCCCCCCAGCACGTGCAGTATTTTTACGTCATTTTGTAGCACGGCTGTCATCGTGTACTGTAGTTTTACGTCACGTTCCGCTGCAGCCGTCGTCGTGTTCTCTATTTTTACGTCACTCTCCACTGCAGCCATCGTCGTGTACGGCATTTTTACGTCACTAAATCGCGCGGCTGTTTTTCAGCAACAGCTGGAGCCCATCACAGGTGTGTCTGTGGACGACCCGCCTTTAACACGTACTACACCCTACACTAACTTTTCGTTTGTAAGGCGCAGGTACACAAACATCTCTTTCCACTCCCATGTTCTTGCACAGGAAACGTTCCCAAGTTAATCGTTCTTCTTCATCTTTTGTTTGTTTCTTTACTAATAATAATAATAGTTATTTATAGACCGCGTATCTTGACATCAAAGATGGATTAAAGGCACTACGTGATACAAAAATAGAGAAAGATACGTGGAGTGCATTATTCCAACGCTACATGCTTTTTGTTTACAAAAGACTTTCATTCCTCTTTCTTGCTCGGACATATACACAAACATATTAAATAACAAGCAACACTTCACGACCCCGAGGCGCTATTCTTGTGGAGTGTTCTGTAATGAGAGAAACCGGAACTGTTGTCCAGCAAAATGTCGCTGTTTTCACAGACTTAAATGTTTATGACTCAATAGTTAAGACCCACAGCTTAGACAGGATATTATTTATTTTATCTGCAAGAATAAAGATTATTATTCTGGAAAGACTTAGCCGTAGGTCAGATAGATCACCGCTATGCAGAGAAGAAAGAGCACATAGCATGAAACTGCAAAACACACGTCTGCACATTGAAGGTCCTTCTGCTAGCGACTTTCACAAGGGACTCTCAACGGAAATTGTCCACTGAAAGAAGAAGTTTATGTGAAAGTGGACAGCCGTGATTAAAAAAAGAAAAACAACCAAACCAACAGGCCAATACGCACTTGCATATACAGTTCATAAATACTAATATCAGTGTTACGACATCCTATAAGAAGTATAAAATCAAATAAAAGGATATATAAGGATATATAATTATGAGGACATATAATGAAAATAAATGTTACTATATCCTGTAAGAGGTTATAAAACCAGTATAAAATAAAATCAATGTTACTGTATCATGTGAGAAGATATGAGAAAGAAATCCTGTATGAGGGTGTATAAAAAAGTCAATGTTACTATACCCAGTGAGCCAGCTCTTAGAACTATCCACTCTTAACAGACTCCCGAACTTCATACTGTGCAAACACTTGCGTTTTTGCACACACACACACACACACACACACACACACACACACACACACACACACTTGCGCACTCTCTGCGCATCCAAAGTCAGCAATCAGTCTTCTTACACGACAGTCAGTTTGTCAGTGTCTTTCTGTTGGTCGGTTATTTATCTCATTTCTCTCTCTCTCAAATTTCTCTCTCCTTTTCTTAGACTCTCTCTACATCTTTTTTTCTCTTTCTTTCTTTCGCTCTCTCTTCCTCTCTCTCACACACACACACACACACACACACACACACACACACACACACACACACACACACACACACTGTTTGCCTCACATCTTCATAACATACGCAAAAGCATGCCTGAGCTATCTGCAAAATCACTTGCCTGCAAAAACTCCATTACATGAGTTTCAGCAGGAAAATAATCAACCCGCAGATTAAAGAGGCGGCGAATTTCCCCTCCGGGCGAAGCGTGCGCTGCTAGATCGCTCACTACACCTTGACGCAACGCTTCTCCCGTTTGATGGCCACGGTCTGCACGTGCAGGGCAATGCATGTCGGTGCAGGAAAAAGTATGGCAGACGACTTCCCAAGCGCCACGCGCAAGATGGAAGAGAAATTTTCGCGGAGCGATAAAGTTTGAAATTGGTGTACCTTCCACCACCGCAAAACATAAAAAAACAAGTCACGAGGGAAATTTGTATGACTGGCTGGCCCCAACCAGCAGCCAATGGGAAAGTGAGGCGAGAGAAGCCGACACGGCAAGAAAGCAAGTAAAGCGGGTACGAGAGAGAGAGAGAGAAACAGAGAAAGAGAGAGAGAGAGAACTGGCATGTAAGACAAGTGTGATGCAGACCTACGTTACCCTGGACAGTATTATGACAGCAAACCTTGGCGATCAGTTTCTCTCTGTACCCTCAGGGTGAACAGTGTCCATTTACAGAGAGTATTTTCGGAATCATTAACAGGGTGTGGGATTTCTCCCCCATCCCCTTCCTTCTCTTTGGCTCTTTACCTCAATTCCGTATTTGCTTTAAACAGCTGCCTCTGTGTTGATGGAAGGAGAAGATGCTCTGTTGAAGTCAGGACTGGGCGCAAGCGAAATGATAGTAATATACCGCTATCTAACTTTGCTGTTAACCTATCTGACATAAATGTGAGGTACATTCTACCCGTTTCTCATTGGTTCTTCAGACCTAAGCAACTTGCGCTTTAGTACTTTGCGGTTTTCTCTTCTTGTTGTGTGATAAGCCACAGTACAGTTCTCCTGTAAGATTTACTCTCGTAAACAAAATTATTTTCTGGATAAAATATTTACCTTTGAATTTATTATTCATGCATTACCGTGGAATTCTTGTTTCTTATACCTAGATTTACTTTATGTGAATATGTTTTTCTTTCTCTTACTGTGATCTTTACTTTTCAAACGATTTCTTACTTAGATCTACAATACCACTGTCTGCCATTTCACAGAGCCGGAAAGGAATGTTACAAGATACATATACTTTATTTTTTTAAACACTTTATGAGGCAGAGAAATTTTAATTTATCCATTATCCCACAAAAATTCAATGCCAATTCTATATAATAACTAACAGATATATAATTAGACATTATATATATATAATATCAGGAAATAGGAAAGGATTTTAAAGATGCAGGATGCTTTATTCTCACACCCCAGAAGGGATGTTGAGATTTCATTTATTCATTATTCCCAGAAACAGTCAATGTCAGTTCTATATAATAGTTAATATTATTGATATATATATATATAAACAAAATGCTTACATACTGTAATACCCCACTGAGTTAAAAAGTAAACAAATACAAACAATGAAGTGTACATGTGAGGTACGACCAATCTGGAGCACATGCGCACTGAGACCAATTTAGTAAACAAGAGAATTATGACCACCTTCAGCTCAATGAGGGTTAATACGTCTCAACGGGCCTACCCAACTGCACACTTGTTGTCTTATGTGTGACTGTGGCAGTTTTTACACGACTGTCGTATATTGGACTGGCGTATTTCCAGTTTGCCGAACGTGGTCACATGTAAAGATGTGTGAGGCCGATTAAGACACTTTCGAAGAGCTATATGTCGATCCAAGTCATCCTTGAGCACAAATTATCTTCCAGTGTCCTCCTCCAGTCGCATCAACTAGTTGCCTGTTCCAGCTCATACACGTCAATCTCCAAATGTATCTGATAAATGCTACATTTATTCACTGGGAAATTTACAATTTTTATTGAAAGATCGCAATTAATCAACAGGTCAGTTACTCTGCTGCACATTATGTCCGCTGTTTTGTTCCACTTTAACAGCTTTTTAGCAATTATTTTAGCAGCTTTAAAAACTATAAAGAACAAGTCGATCAAAGCAAACAGAAAGTAACGACTTGGTGTTAGTTCTGGGTATATTATTCGAATTATTCGAATCTTTAAACAGACGTAAATACATGGCAGATCTGCCACTTTCCCTGTTACATAATATAATAATCTTTACAGCATCTGTTTACAGGGCTGGCTGCCTTGCCGTGATATAGCCTTAGTTGCTGGCTCGGCGTAAAACACCAATTAAAACAAACAAACAAACAAACAAAAAACAGCATTTTCTTTTTAAAACTATTAAGAAAAATGTTTTGTCTACTGCAAGTAATCTTTGGTTGTTGAATTTGTAACGAGTTCTTTTTATGTATTTCATACATTTTTTTTTTTGAAAGCGTCTGTCAGTGGAGGGCTTTTAATGAGTGCTTCTGCCAAGCACAACGAAGAATGAAGCCTTTTACTTAACTTCCGGTAAAATAAGTGCGAGAAACTCGGAAAGCAAAGACTGCTGAGCTGGCATGCGTGCGCGCCGTGCGGCATGACCTGTGCGCATGCTTACTGTGTTTAGGCTAAAGCTGGAACCTCAGAGACCGGTTGTTCAGTCGCTGGTAGAAGTGCTAGAGCTGGACTAGAAAGACTAAAGATTAGAGCTAGAGCTTACTAGAAACAATAGAAATTAAATCAAGGGGTGTCTGGAAACAATTGAAGATAAAGCAATACTGGAAAAGCTAGACATTAAAGCTAGAAGTGTGGTGGAAATACTAGAAATTAAAGCTCGAGTTTACTGGTAACACTAGAAATTAAAGCTAGAGCTATAGTGGTAATACCATAAATTTAACTAAGGCTCCCTGGAAGCACTAAAATTAAAACTAGAGCTGTATTAGAAAAACAAGAACTTAAATTTAGACTGTAGTGGAAACTCTAGATAATAAGAAGCAGCGGAAAAAGAAGTGTTTTTTTTTTTTTTGTTTTTTTGCACAAGGAACATGTTTTGATGATCGACAAATACTAACGCTTAATGATTTCACTATTGATAATAAGTCGAGGCATCACAGATCACTTTTCTTGCGGAAGCCAATTATCATCTCCTTGGTCTCACACACATTGAGTTGTAGACCATTTTCACTGCACTGCACCACCACCTCCTGGTGGTACGCAGGCTCTTCGTTGTTCGCAATGAGACCTTCCACCCAGGTGTCATCGGCAAACTTCATCATCCGAATGGATCCGGGAGACGAGACACAGTGGCTAGTGAAGGGACAGCACAGGAAGGGAAAGACTAGGTCAGGTTGAGGTGCGCCTGTACTCAGCACCATGATACTGAATGTGCGATTATGACTATTTCTCTGGGGTCGGTGCAGGAGGAAGTCACAGGTCCAGAAGCAGACTGACGGAGAGAACAAACGCTGAGAGCTTTTCAAAGAGTTTCTTTGAAATAATGGTGTTGAAGGAGGAGCTTTAGTTACAAAAGGAAACGTACGTAGAAGGAATAGTATTCAAGGTGATGGAGGACGAAGTGAAGAACTAGAGAGACACCATCATCCACCGACCGATGGGCCTGATAGGCAAGTTGGACAGGCTCCAGTTTGCCGCTGATGGTGTATAAAAGATGTCTGAGAAGCAGTCTTTAAAGAACTTTCGTCACGACAGATGTCAAGACTACTGGTCTGTAGTCGCTTAGTGACATCACCAGTCTTTTTCGGGACGGGCACGATAACCGATGCTTTCAAACAGCAGGAGATGACAGAGAGTTGGAAAGATGTGTTGAAGATGTCTGAGCAGCTGGTCGGCGCAGTGCCTCAATGTGGGAGCAGACGGCGTGTCCGGGGCCTGTACCTTTCCTGCAGTTTTGTTGCTTGAATACGATGCGCAACTCGTGCTCACCAATAACAAATGGAGCCGGTAGTGAAGACCTAGATGCTGTCACTGGTGTGATATTGTCCCGATCGGACTAATTTAGCCTCAGCGCAGGGTGTAGTCCACATCAGTCGGCGGTATAGTCTCCCTGTAGTTGGTGACGGGTTGCATGCCGTGCCACACAGACGAGAGTTGTCGGACTGAAAATAATCTTGAATTTCCAATTAGCCCTGCGTATGGCTTTCTGTAGATCACATTTTGCCCGCCTGAAGGTTGCATTCTGCCAGACAGGGGATGCATCGTTTTTCGCCTTCAGTTCATCCTTGGCGTTGAACCATGGTTTGTCTTTGGCCGAGGACTTGGTGCGGGGTGTTGGACTGGCAAGCTCCTCACAGGAAGCGATGCAAGACGCGATGACGTCCGTCTGCTTGTGGATGTCAGGACTGAGGGGTGTCAATGCCTCCCAGTCGGTACAGGCAAGACAGCCAAGTAGTTTATCTGTAGCCGTCTGGTTCCAGCGCTTGACGGCCCTCACCTGGCCAACTTGCGATGCTGGCGGTAGAAGAGGCAGCAGCTTCACCCACCATGGTCGGGGCGACCGGAGAGTAGGGCGGGGTTTGGGAAGGTAAAGCTAGGACTATGCTCAAAAACGATATCCATTAAAACACGGGTGCGCGCGTGTTTAAGCTGAGCCTTCCACGCATGCACTGCCCTGAACGGCGCATCTCTCACACCCACGCATTCACGCAAGCTTGCACATACGTTTGAACTCCGGCAGCTGCAGCCACATTAAGCACAATAAACAGAAGCGAAAAGGTCGACCTTAGTTTTATGTACGCGGCATAGTGGTTCAGGCCATTCGACAGACGCAGAAAACCGCGCAAAAGTCAGCAAACGATCATGGCTGCAATTGTTAACCCCTTCGCACCCTGCGGTCTTCGTTGTGCTCTGACTCGGGATTTACAGCGTAAGGAATAGCAGGTGGTGGTGGTTATGTGTGTGTGTGTGTTGGAGGGTGGGGGTGGGGTATTCTATTAGAAAGTGGCAAGGGGTAAAAAAAATATATGGTGGTGGCTTAGGTGTGGGGTGGGAGGTTAAAATGCGAGGTCTCAGTGTAGGATGACAGCACGGAGGAGCCGATGAAAGGAAAATGGCAAGGTCCGTGCCATCCCGGCATGCCACGCGCGGTTGCCAGGGCGGGGGTTACCGTTCCTGTTTGGCATCCCACAGTAAAGGTCATTTACTCCCCCCCTCCCCTTCGCACCATCTCCAATCAAAAGCCTCAGCTCGCACGCCATTTTCTCCCCTCCCCCCCTGCACCTGAACCTCCCACACCCTCCCTGTAGGTCTGTTAACCTTTGCGATCGCTGTTAGAGTCAGCTGACTGTATAGCCATCTCTTCCGTCACTTCTGCTGGTGAAACATACCTCTTGATTTTACTCTGTTTCTTTCTTCAGGATTCCCTCCCACTAAGTGCGGAACGCAGCAAGCTATCAATTTGCAACCGAGAACAACACACACACACAATCCCTAACCCGAGTCAAAACACGAAGAAAAAGCTTGATGTTGGTGGAAAGTTAGCAAAGAATAGCGCTTTAAGTAGCTTATTATTTAAATGTGTAGTGGTGTTTTTAAACAACGCACATGGCTGTCTATCATTATAACTACTGAAGTTACTCAACACCACAGAAAATCAAGAACTCAGCAAACCTTTTGCTCAGACTTTTTGGAATCAGTATCTTACCAGCTCATTCGGAAATAATTTTTGTAGGCGAGTATACATTTAATCCAAATTCAGTTTGCGAATGAAATGTTTAAGAGAGCGGCCCAGACTAAAAAAGCTGAAAGTGAAGAAAGTAAACAACTGCCTGCTACTGATGCAAGCCTGCTGTAGACACCTGACAGACGAACACAGCCACCTGTCACTAGGACTGCATACCCGATCTCCTAGCGACCCTGCCTGGCACTTAGTACCCGGTACACCCTGGGATTACGGTCTGCTGCAATCTGACCTTTGCCGATGGATCCAGAGGGAGCTCGACTCGTCTTTGTTAAGGTGCGGGAGGGGCATTTATCAGCCCCACCGCCAGCCAATCGCCACGCGCCAGACTTCATGCTCCCCGAAACAGCCAAGCATGTGCACTCTGCATGCGAGCCTTGATGGGAACCCGTCTCAGAAACCATATCTTCTATTATTTTGTGGACTGGCGACACATTGCATGGCTAGCAATGGATGCAGTTAATTAAAGGCTACACTTGATGATAAGCGCAATAAACTACCCTTCAAGTGGGTTTTATGGTAAAGTGATTCAATAGCTTTTTTTTGGTGGGGGAGGGAGAAGGAGAAATAATGGATCGGCTCCAGCAGGATAACAAAAACACTGTGTTTGTTAATGAGCATGAACAGGATAACTTAAACACACAATAATTTGGTTTGTTAATGAGCATGAACATGCACTGTACAGTTTCTGACAAACAGCTGCCCGTAAGCTCTATATCCGAGTAGATCCCCAACAGTTTGGGGCTCACCTGGGCCTGTGACCTGGGTTGTGGGATAACTTTTTTTTCGTGTTTCCATACCAACGCGGGGTGGGGGGGATAACTTCTCTCAAACTTATTATGGACACCTGAGGTAACCAGTTGGGATGGTAGAAGGCCAGGCTCCATTTTCTTTAGACCTGGCCAGCTGTTTACAGTGCACTATGCCACATAAGTTATGAAAACTGTTCTCTATTGCATATCTTCTAAGATATAACCAGCTACGGCATTTCTAAATAATACATGACGTCACAGCCGTTGTGTGGAGGTGCTGGAGGGGGGTGTCATGTTCACTGTGGTCATGAACTTCATTTTGCTAGGAAGGTAGCTCGCAGTGGAAGCTTTCTGGCCTTAGCTTGCGGGAGTTTCTTACTTAATTGATTAATGAATTTTACAATCTTCACAAAGATGGAAAGAAGAGTAACTCTTATATTAACATGGCACTCTATGTATTTCCTTTTGACAACAGCTCCATGCTCTTCTGTGTAATGTGTATACGGCTAGTCGAGCGTGTTCCCCTAGCTGACCATGCTGTTGAATAGTGTTGGTGAAGGAAAGGGAAAGCGCTTTCTCTCTCTCTCTCTCTCTCACACACACACACACACACACACACACACACACACACACACACACACACACACACAAACTTCCAGAGTATCGTCTACAAATAGAAAAAGCTGAATATCGAAAGCATACAGCTCTGGTTTCTCTTGATCGTCAAAAGACAGAACAACGGATGCAACGTACTGTCAGAATGGAGTCAAAGGTCAGATATCCAACCAGCTTGCCAATCATCACCCATCCATTCAGCCGACCAACCGGTCAAAAGACAAGAGGAACTCACGATTCTCCCGGCTTCGTTGTTGTGCAGGTTCATCAACATCCTGGCCAGGGACCTGGAGTGCCGCGGATGGTTCTTTTCCTTCTCGCGTACATCCACAAAAGCTTTGGCGAAGCGGTAGCCGTACTCGATATTGTCACCACACCCTCCCCAGATCCAGTCCCGGTTCAGGTCCTTGGGTCGCCGCGCCCTGCTGCAACCACAGCTCTGTAGCTCCCCCTCGCGGCAGGAGCGGCTGATAGCGTAGACAACTCCAGCAGCCGAGACGGCGTGCGTAAAGGCCGCCTCCCGACTGGCTGTTGACAGAGATGGTAAGAACGACATCATCATCATCATCATCATCATCATGATCAGCATCATCATCATCATCATCATCACAGCAACAAATATCCGCAAAAAAAGACAAGCTCACACAGTACGTTTGGACAGATCATGATGACACAGCTATTACATCTGTGCCAGAGGCAAACGGTGCAGACAGTTCACAAAAGGCATTTACAAAACGTTTACGCCAGTAATTAAGGCTATGAGGTCACGGAGGTAGAGAAGCGAAAGGTTTTTACGAAAGCCAACGACAAGAAGATCGAGGCAAATGTGTAGCTAAGAGCTTTATATGGATAACAATGGCTTTGCACAAAGGAAGTTTCGGCAACTGCTTTCCCCTCCTGCGCTTGAGATTAATAATGTGTAGACCTACTTGCACGTACCACACATCCACGGTTAGAGTTCGTAATACATTTGCGGAATTACTTTGAGAATAATGACTAAAGATGTATAGGTGTGCGATATGTTTTTGCAGCCACACACACACACACACACACACACACACACACACACACACACACACACACGATATAGAAAGAGAGAAGTGAGAGCGTGTACAGAGGATCGCAAAATGTCTCTCGGCCACCAGCCGTCTACTCCACCCACAGGAACCTTAAGCTGCGAGCTCCCAACCTTGGAACCACAGGTCTTGAGACTTTAAGGAGTTGGACACCAGAGAAACCATACAGGTCAATGGAAAATGCTCTGTCCATCACATGTAGAAAGGCAATTTAGTGATATGTGTAACATTACCTGAACCGTGCTATTACACCCACGTGCAGCAATGCGTGACAACACGAGCAATGTTCTGGTCTTTAGCTCCATCATTTACGGGGCGAGCGTTGGGAAAATGTAGAAGGGGAAGGGGACGATGACTGCTTACAAAGACCAAAAATAAAGCTTAAATATACAGTGATGTCCCTTTGCTTAACGAGCTCAACAAGACTGCAGTCTCTCTCGTCTGGCGTGTCGTTCGTTCACTGGACTATTTTACGTCGTGCCTGCCACTAGACGTTAG
The DNA here is from genome assembly GCA_004794655.1 of Marisa cornuarietis. Taxonomy (NCBI): domain Eukaryota; kingdom Metazoa; phylum Mollusca; class Gastropoda; order Architaenioglossa; family Ampullariidae; genus Marisa; species Marisa cornuarietis. Next base: position 289,214 of record SMMW01000651.1, read on the forward strand.
GAAGTGATCTTCCCTTCCATCTCGATGGTTTTCAATATTCTTTTTTTTACCAGGAGGCATAAATATCGACGCAGATCCACAGACTTCAGTATTTTTTTAAATTTTTGTTGACCTGACTTTTTTGTATTGTGTGTGTGTGTGTGTGTGCGCGCGCGCGCGTGCGTGCTTGAATAAGCGGGCTGCTGCCCTAGTCTATGTCAATCCTAGTGAATCTAAGGGGATATACTGTTTGCCTCAGGTGTGATGAGTGCTTGTTTGGTTTTGATGTTGGGGGCTACCAATTATAATTGATTTGTGAACAAATTTTCTCAATCGTCATGGATGAAGCAGTCTGCTAAATGCATGTATCATTTTATAATATTGTCGCCAAGTGACATTACTGCTCGTACAGAGTACAGATATGAACCCTGTCTGAAATCTCAAACTGTGAAAAAAAACAACCAAAGCTGGATGAACAACTCTGGACAGCCATTTCCCTTTCCTTTCGCAAGACTAACTATCCTAATTCTCTCATTTTATGTCTTTTGTGAAGAGCATTGCTTTTGTTACACACTGATGAAATGAGCTATTTTACTTCTCTTTTAATAATAATAATAACATGATGATGATGATGATGATGATGATGATGATGATGATGATGATGTGGAGGAGGAGGATAAAAAGTATAGCGCTTTATTATTGTCTCTCATTCATTCTCTTTTAGCGCATCTAAATCTGTTTCTCTGTGCGTGCTTGCGTGCTTGCAAGAGTGAGTGATGATCAAAGAGAGATTGCATGGGGGTTTGGGGAGTGGTACTAAATGAGAGAGAAAAAGAAAAACAGATGTTCTGTAATGAGCATAAGAAGAATAAAGGAGAAAGAGACCAAAAAAAAAGCTAAAACTGGTCTACTAGAGATAAGGCTCCCCTATAGTTCAGAGATTCAGAGATTAATGTGATTTCCGAGTGATCACTTAGAAGCGTTCTTTTCGTGATTTTTTTGTTAAGCAAAAGTTTCGTACTGATAACCACCCGCTTACCCCCCTTAAAGCAAGGGTCGAGGAAGGACTCACTTCATGTCACAGCGTCCTTGTACACACTCACATATCGTCTGAAAGGTCTCTAGTCTCTTATTATTATCATTATTATCATTTTTACACAGTTTTTATCTTTGTCTTTCTGGAACAGTTATATAAAGTAATTACTCACTTAAAGTATTCCTACAGACAGATACCAAACCTCAGTGTCAGTATTGCAGTGATGACAGTATCGAGGCAAAACAATATTTAACTTATGAACTGCTTACGCTATGAAGAAGTAAAAAAAGGATATGTCATTGTTTATCCCCTTGAACAAGTATGTATAATGATGGTAGATACTAGAACACTTGATGCTGATAGTTTGTATGCTCTTAAATACGATTTTGGAGAATGGACTGCAGTCTGATGGATCGTATTATTGTATTGATGCTGGTAATCGGAAATTATGTACGAACTTACGAAAAGTCTCGACAGCCTTGCGAGAGGTCGACGTGGCTGAAGGAATAAACATGTTTTGTTCCTCGCTCTTCCCGGCTCATCCCAAGAACGCTTGACCTAATTAGTCTCAGTCTCTTGTTCTGACACCCTGTTCCTCCATTTCTGCTTGCTCGCTCGCTCCCTTAATGATCGCAGCTCATATCTGTCACTGCGCATGCACGTGAGAACCGATAACATAACTGTACTAAAACACACATAAGACCTCCCCAACTCCCGGCAACCCGTTCTCCTCCCACACACTGCACGTGTTTCCTATCTGCACCTTTTAGCCTTAAGTCAAAACCGAAGCTTGTTAGAACGTTTTACCCCCACCAACCATCCACCACTACCCTCTCCCCCTACCCCTCTCGCCACCGTCAGTGGTTTTTCGTTTGCGATGTTGATGTCAGGCAGTAAAGCCACGGTTATCTCCCCCTGTTGCGTGAACTGTGACCTTGGCAGATAGCTGTGTCACGTAAGCTTGTGGAACTTGTGCGAATCTTCAGCCGGTCCGATTATTAGGGTCGGATTGGGTTTGCATGGGGCCTGGTGAGCAAGCCACGGTAAGGTCGAATCTCAGCAGGTACAACCCCTACATCGCCCTACCTTAAGCATTATTCTTTATTCTCTCTCTCTGTTTCTTTGCCGAGATTCACGAAAACATATTTGCCAGTCGCGTTTCTCCTCTCCCATCCGAGATACTCTGCAGAAAGTGGACTGACTGCGACAGAGCACAGACAGATGTAACTCTACTGTAAGCGTTCATGGACAGGGTTCGAATCTCACACGGAATGTCAAAGACTACTTTTTTTCTTTTTGCACTATTTTGCTAACCTAAGAAGGAACCTATACAAACTTAGGCATATATGACAAAAAATCACTTCGTTAGTGCGAACCAGCCAGGTTTGTGACATCTGCAGCAAAATGTCGCTGCGTTAGGCATCTGTGACAAAAGCCTCCTGCGTTAGAATCTGTGGCAAGAATTCCATATATTCGACGTCTGTGTCGAGAAATCACTTTTTGACACTCTGTTGCAAGAACTCCCTGCATCAGCTGCCCACTGTGGACAAACAAAAATGCTTGATCCAAGGGTGAGACATCTGCGCCGACATCCGGGTTCCCAGTGGCTCGCTGACAAGAGGTCCTCAAACAGTGGACCCCTTGTGCCCCCGCCAAGTGGAGATAAGTTCTTTCACAATGTATATCAGCACGGAGCAGGAAGGGCGAAGCTCCACAAGCCAGAAGGCTTTTAAACATTTGTGGTAGGTCGTTGTACAAGCCTTTGTTTCCCAGAGTAAAAAAAAAAAACGTGCCTTACGCAGATGAAGCTTCCTTAGACATGTCTGTGTTCACCAGCGTTGTCTCCCCTGAGTTAACCTACTTTTTTGGGGGGCAATGAAGAAGTTCTATAACCACTAGCTGCAGAGGTTGCAGACGCTTTAAAAGTAATCCCTTTACTATACACTTTACCATAACCCTGTCTGGAAAAGGCGGTTGTCGAGAGCTTAGTTCCATAATTATAGGCTGTTACTTACTTGGATTGTCGAATGTGATCGTTATAACACACTAGCCTACTACTTAAAGCTCCACGGGTCTTGTTTCTTGAGAACTAAAGTAATATGTTTTTCTAAAAAGTCAATTTTATTCTACCGGTTTGAATTTAAAAAAGAAACGGGTTTAAAATATCGCGTTCAAAAAAGCTTAGCAGCGAAAATGTTATCGTCGTAACCTATTGTATTTAAAGGACACTATTGAAAGAAATCCCACGGAGACACAGAAAAGGATGTGAAGAGCATACTCATCAAAGCAAATCAAGCCTTTGTCATGCAAAAAGAAATTTGGAAATCCAAAGGAATACAAAAGAATCTACAGACGCAACGTCCTTTCGGTCTTACTCTATGGAAGTGAATGATGGAAGGTAGCATTTTTCAAATTTTCAAGATATTCTGGCCCAACACAGTTATTAATGAAGAAATCCTTACAAGAGCCAGCTGCACAAATATGACAACCATAATCCAGCTGCACAAATATGACAACCATAATCCAGCTGCACAAATATGACAACCATAATCCAGCTGCACAAATATGACAACCATAATCCAAAAAGAAGATAGAGATGGCATGGGCGAATGAAACCAGAGGCACCACTCAAAATAGCCCTTCACTGGACATCTGATTTCAAAAGGAAACCAAGGGACCAGAAACTGACTTGGAACAACATAGCTAAACTTGTTGCTGACAGACAAAACTGGTGGGCGGGCTCTAGTGGATGCCTTAGGTACCACCTTGTTACGAATTGAAGGAAATCAAAACAAAAGTCTTTTAATAAAACATCACACTGTGCAGAGACAGAGACCTGCAAGCCCGTAGTGGAATAACAACCGACACTGACTCTAGAGCTACCCACATGGGGCTGTGTCTCACTGTGAGTAGTAACCGAATCATTATCTTGGAGGAATGAAAGGGGTGCAACTAATCAGCATGGCGTGTAGTCGAACTTTATTTTAGTACCGTAATCTTGAAAACACAAAGATCCAAACATGATTTTGAAAAGATTATGTTCTGTTTCTATCGTTAAAAAGATTGGCTGTTAAAATATGCCCCTCCCCTAGTTGTACAGTTATTTATTCACGGTGATGTCAACTGCACCTGGAAAAAGCCTGGGCAGACGACATGGTCTATTTTTAGGCGACTTTGGGGAGCACTAAGGATTACAAATGGAGCTACGGGCGATGACGATATTATCTCTTTTCCGCTCCCAACCTTGCGAGACGATTAAGTGTCGCAAAGAATTGTGACAATTTTTTTTTTAGACAGAAAGCAACTTTATTTCTTGTCACGAATAGGAATGCCACTAAAAGTTTACGAAACATGGTCACCCCGAAGGAACAATTAACCTCACCAGCGAGCATTGTTTTACATTTAGCAATCAACAGTGTAAATTAACAGAAAAATGAGACAGTAGATGTATGATAATAAATACGCCGTCAACAGGAAAAATTAAGACAACAATGGTGAGGAGGATCACAGCAAACAGGTGTGTCATAGTGTCATATGAGAAAATTTGTAGTGTCATGTGAGAAAAGCTGTGTCCTCTGCAGTATATGTATTTCGAGAATGAACAGAGAAGTCTTCGCTCAGATTTGGGGAAATGGAATCTGGGCTCTGAGCGTTATTTAATCATTAGCAAAACTATTTTTCCTGCAGCTTGTCTTTTGATGAGACAAGGACGGCGACGGAGGGAGCAGAAGAAATGGTGGTTGACAAACATGAAGGAGTGGACTATCCGACATGTGGGGGGGACCTACCGAAAGGAGGGCAGAATAGCACCCCACCAACCACCACCAATCAATCCGCCTTCACCATTGCTGCGTCTCATTGTTTCCCCCAACGACTACTCAAAGTCAGAGAGAGAGAGAGAGAAAGACTTCTGATGCCTATTGTACATTACATTATCTCGTGTTTTAGCACAAACAGCACGATATACCACATACTGACATGGCTTTGCGCTGTAGTCGTGACCACCCCGTTGATACGGATGCAAAGGGTCAGTCTGCTGACGTGTACACCTCTAAATGTATGTGCTGACGAGGGTGAAGCGATTCTCAAAGGTGCATTATGGGGCTGGAAGGGTTGTCTGGTGCCAGGCGGTGAGAGAGTATCGTGGGCGTTGTAATGAAGCAGAACGCGACACTAGTGTTTTTCATGCGACCTCACAGTTCGTATCTTACTGGGACTGATCTTCACCCGATTTCTTTCTTTGTCTCATCTTACTCTCTCAGCTTTACTTCCGTTACATCTTTTTTTTCAAATTATTTTCCAAATCAAATGATGGATGCAAAGAGTTGACAGATACAAGCAGTTGGGCGAACTGGCTGGCGATGGGGGTGGGGATGGGGATCGCACTTGAAGGGGGTTGAGAGAATCAGATATCATGTTGTGGCATGGACTTAAAGCTTTTAATTAATGTGGCTGCTGTGTGTTGGTTTCAGATTAACCTTGATACCTTTCTAGATAGAGAACTAGATCCCACAGCAATTTTTTTGTAAAGCCCTGTCTAGTCATTAGTCTTGTGCGTCAAGTTAATTATTGTAAAGCTTACTGTTGTGCTAATCTCTTATCGGCTTAAATGTATCATGGCTTCAAGTTACAAACATTTTTATCAAAATGTTTTTTTGTATAGCTTTCTTATTGTCAAATTGTCACTAATACGTGCCATACTTGACAAATTTTGCAATTTTTCCGCAATCTCTGACACATTGACGCTGATGATGACACTACAACACACTGTGGTACCTGCTGACACTGACTAAAACACACCAGTCAGCTCCGACCCTTTACAGTAGACGCACTCTACTACCACTGGTCACCCGATGACGCTATCTATGACACACTTGATGACGCGGACTCTAACACACTCGTCACCAACGACACTTTACAGTGGCGGGCGCACTCCGTCACTCGTGGCGCTGCTTGTGAAATGCCTCGTCACTGCGGGCGCCGCTGTTTTACAGCCAGCGAGTCTTTCAGACACCTGCATGCCCCAAAGGAAAACATAAATGTACATCCAGTTTTATAGCCACGAGAACGAAGCAAGACCTTCAGCCGATGCTGTTAAACTGCCCATAAAGTCTCCACACGCAAAACGCAGCCTAGCATAACCTCTACCGAGAAGGGAAGCCACCGCATTCGAGCGAAATAAGCTGGTATAACTTTAACTGCACTCAACAGTGCATGTCCTGATCTTAATTTGAAATGGGTCAGAGGTTGCGGACGCATTAATCTCTCTGCACGTGTGTGAAGGATGAGGCTGTAGCAAAATTGTGGATGTTGGCCTCCTCCATCTAGCAACTGCCTTTACATTCTTACTGCGTGTTGGTAGTGCGTGTTTGCCAACGTGTGGCAAAAAAAAAAAACAAAAAAAAAAAAAGAGAGACCTCGAGTTATCAATGAAAAGGAGCGATATAAATACACGATGTCTAAGCGACAGTCTCATTCAGTCGTATGCCCTCGGTTCATCTCAAGGTGGTGTGCACTGAATACGCCAGTCACTCAGCTTGTAGTTGCCAATGAAGGCATGTGGATACCTGCCAGACACTTTAATAAGCGCTAGTTTGTTCTCGAGTGTAACGATTTAGTTTCCCTTCTACTACAACGTGATAATAATATGATGAATTATAGGAAAAACATAACCCAGACAATTACATCAATGCTACAATCGTCAACACCTGTTAATTTATCACAAGTACTAGTTAAAGTGATCTGACACTTAACAAACGTAGTGATGTTTACTGTTACTATTTCATGGTTGTCCTATGCACTAAATGTGGTTTTCAAACGTTTCCAGAGGAGTACCACTTTCGAAAATTCGAATTGACCGAGTACCACCTCCCAACCCTACATACAGCCCCCCGTAAAATATGTATATACATATTCTTTTATTTTGGTGCATGGTGCTCGCGTACCACCCGTCATACCTTCGCGTACCAGTGGTGGTACGCGTACCACAGTTTGAAAACCTCTGCATTAAATCACTTAATATCGAAAACAAAGTCTTGACGCCATTCTTTCCTCAAACAAGTATCTGTTTCAATCTGATTTGACGTTTTTCATCTTTACTTTCGTTGTAGGTGTGTTGCCTGCTGAGGGACTGATCAGCGATTCAGCCCAACGTTGCACCTACCTCCAGCGCCGTCGACAGGGTCAATAAGTCATCCCCGCCGTGCTTATTGCTGGGTCTAAGTATTTATTTGCTAACCCTTCGTTATGGTCTCCCTTTGCTGAAGGCTCATATAGAAGGGAACGTTGCCTGGTGTGTGTGTGTGTGCGCGCTTCGGGGTGGGGGTGATGATGTCCTAAGGAAGGGGCATTTTTGTGAAGAAGGGCTGGGGTGGTGATGGTGGAGTTTGTCTGTGTGGACAGGCAGAAAAGATTTATACGAGCAGCACGTTTCATTTGCCGCGGTATCGCTGTTCTCCATATCCAGGCCCTCGCCCCACCCCACCCCTGCACCTATCAAAAGCTGTCTTTTTGATCTGCGAGAGTTCAGCGAAGAGCATGTCAAAAATGACGTGAGGGGCGCGAGAGAATCGATAAAAGAAGCAATATCTTCATTTTACACTTAGAAAGGGCCTCCTCAGGGGGACCACGATTGGTCCTTTTGTGTTATTTATTTACTTCCCGTCAATGACTTTGTCGGCGGGGTGCCGGGTGCTTTTGATAGCGGGCTAAAATTTTGGGTTCAGCGCATGCGTACTGGGTCGGTTGTGTGTTAGGATGGGAACATGATGGGGGTGGGGGGGAGGGTGCGGACGAATGATCTGAGTAGTGTCAATGGCCAGTACTGAATGACGTCCCCAGCCGCAATTGACGGACTGGGTGACTCTCTCTCTCTTTCGTTCATCCATTCCTGCGCAAAAGAGCTGTCATCGGGTCGGAGGTGAAAGATGGAAGTTCGGAAACATGCGGTGTGTTCCACACGTCCCTCTTACTCCCCACACCCTTTGCATGCACGCACGTACTCACAGACCGACGGACAGAAACTTATGCGCAGGCGTACGTACACATATGAGCAGTAGGAACACGCGCATACACTTAAACTCACACGCACAAGGATACATACGCCTACCCGCATGAAAAAAAAAAAAAACACACACACACACAGAGTTCTAACACAGGTACGGATATCCAGACATCCTTTGCCTGCATGCACGAAGAAACGCGCGCACCGTAGATGCATGCACGCTAGCGCATGCGCAAACAAATGTTCGGGGGGCCGTAACCCTACCACGGACGCTACCTCTCCTCCGCTGGCCTCTATTTTCGTAAGGCGCCTTCAAAAGGAGCAAATGTCTTTAATCACTACAAAATGTGTGTTCTGCACACAGCACGTGCCCACCTTGTCAAAACGCAGGGTCCCCCGTGAGGCCTGCACCCGTGCGTGCTAACACGTGCGCACGGAAACCTGCTGATGTACAGGCAGCAAGCGTCAGAACCTTGGGCTTTGTGTGCGTCAGAAAACGGGCTTGTAGGCTTCAAGAAATGGGTTCTCGGGCGTCAGAAAATGGGTTTTCAGGCGTCAAAAAAATGGGCTTGCAGGTGTTAAAATTGGGCTTGCAGGCGGTAGAAAATGGTCTTGAAGTGTTCAGGAAATGATAATGTAGGCACCTTAATTCGGGCTGGTATTCTTCAGGAACTGGGTTTGTAGGCGTCAGGAAATGGGTTTCTTGGCATTAGGAACAGGGTCTTATGGGCATTAGGAAATGGGTTTGCATGTTTTAGGAACTTAAGCCTTAGGGATTAGAAACTGGACTTGAAGGCATTAGAAATGGGTTTGTGGTAATCAAAAACTGGGCTTGTAAGTAGCACCAAGTCGAGGCTTGTAGGAGTCAGGACCTAGGAACTTGCTGGCGTCAAGAACCACGAGCTGGCAGGCGCAAGGAACTAGGAACATCAGGAACAAAGAGTTTGTTGGCGTCAGGAACGAGAAGCTTGTATACGTCCCGAACTGGGAACTTGTAGACAGCATGAACTGATGTCTTGCCGACAGACACACACGACGTGCACAAGCGTCTTCTCTTCGCTCGTATATCCGCAGGCTGAGGGGATAGTTGAAACAGTTCCCTCCCCCTTCCACACACGCACGCACGCACGCACTTCTCCCCGTCCCGGCCGACAAAAGAACAGGCAGGGCAAATCTGCTCCCACAGTGCAGGAGCACAATGCACGTCGATGCAAGCGCATTATTCGCACAGGTCGTAACGGCAGTCAGGAGCTCAGCAGCTGTTTCGTCACTCGCCGCTCACCTCGCCTCACTGGCGCCTCTCCCAGTCTCCTACGGGCGATCATTATAAGCGAACTTCCCGCTACCCGAACAATAAGCGAGCCGGTGGAAAAGTGAAAAAAAAAAATTGTTACTGCATACAAGGGCGTTGACTACACTTTGGCTAAGATCAATTTGTAGTTGTTTCATATTCATTAAAAAATTTAAAATAAATATTGGATTATTACGAGAGCTTATATCCTTTAAAATCTACACCTTATTTTGTTTAAGACAGTTTCTCATGTTCCCACGACAGCAATACCTACCCCTCTTACCCTTCATCTTGCACACACACACACACACACACACACACACACACACACACACACACATTTCTTAAAGCTTGCCAAATCTGGCTGTCGTAAATGACATTCTTAACAGGACATATATGTCAAATATTTGACCATGCCATAAAAGAGATTTTTAACAAACATATAAAACTTAATTTCGATTGACATTATGTATTGGCTAAGAAAGCTCTCAGAGCACTCACTTTCAAGTCAAACCTTTGAGTGGGTTGCATGGGAGTTTGTCTTTCTATTTTAATCATATAAAATCTTTACAAATTTAGAACGATCAACAAAGAGCGATTCGAAACTTTACGGCTACTTTTAAGATTGGTATAAAAAAAATATGCACACTTTTGTGACCGACTCCAGTAATCCGAGCAAACAGTCCTAGCCTTTTCAGCAGCAAACCAGACAGTAAAACGGACGGATAACTCTTCATGGTTGGGGTGGGAGAGAAAAACGAAAAAGGGACTTTTCATCTTGTGATAAAAATGAACACATTACATGATCAAAGCGAATTTTCTCCACAATGAGCAAAACCACAATTGCATACTTATTTATTAATAAGTTCGTAACCGCAATCAGCCAATGGAAGTTTTATACGTTATTTCATCACTTGTATTAAGACCACACATTGCTCAAAGCCATGGCTATGCAAACAGATGGAAAGGTGATAGTCAGGCAAGCAAACAGCCAAGCATTTAGAAACACATCAAAGCATACAGATAAAGTGAGATATAAAATCAACATAAAAGCATACGTATAAAGTGATCTATAAAAGAAATAAAAATAAAGAGATAAAATGAGGTACAAAAGAGATTAAAAGTATACATATAAAGTGAGATAACATCATATCCAAAAGCATACAGATAAAGTGAGATAAAGACCATGTGTGCATCAAACTCTAGATGGGCACATTGAAAAACATGATATGGAAGAAAGACTGAATAAAGGCTGCTTTTATGTGACTGTAATGATGGAACATTTGAAAAGAACTAAAATGTGCTTTTCTTTAGCTTCAGTTGGAAAAGAGAAGAGCCTTTATTGTTTCCTAACATTTGTTTAGAAAGAATAAAAGTTTCCTTTAGGCTACCCTCACTAACAAAGGATAAATATTTATAATTAATTCCTGGACTTAATCGCAATTTCTTTTTGTCGACAAAATTAAATTTCTTATAAGAAAAACAAATACATATCATCAAACATCAACATCTTTCTTGTGAAGACAATTTACAGTTCAGGGGCCAGTTGCACAACACATTTCTAATCTTAAACACTGTTACGCCCTAACTCTATTTAAATAATTAGTTTAAAGTGCACACCATAATTTTAGAATTTTAAAAAATAAAACTGCTTTAAGTAAGATAAAGTTGTTGAAGTCTGACTTTCCGTCCTGTCAGTACAATTTTTGTGTTTTTCTGCAATGCATCAAAATGACTAAGAAGAGATTTTGCTTCTTTAGAACAGTTTTAAGGTTTAGAAACGCGTTGTGCAACTGGCCCCAGAACACTCAGCACAAGATGTGTTTAACACGTAACGCTTGTACAAATTGTGAACAGCAGAAAAAAGAATAAATCGTTTTGTACCGCACGTGCATGTCGTAAACAACGACATCGTTGTAAATGAAAGAGACACTAAAACTAAAATAGATGTATCGCTCTATTTAATAATAATAATAATAATAATAATAATAATAATAATAATAATAATAATAATAATAATAATAATAATAATGTGAGCTTTTATAGTGTGGTATCCCAGCCAAAGCCAGGGTCTCTGTGCATCACAAACATAAAAACACAAGACAGACAAAATTCCTGTGGTCCTGTAAAACTAATGGGAATGCCAGCAAGCAGGATTTCCGAGACAAACAGACGTGGCTTATCGAGGTTTGTAAATCAGTGCCTTGAAACTAAGCTGGTTTCAACCCTACTGAAATATTACACCCGACGAGATCATGAGGAGGCAACAAATAGAATCGGCACGCTTTTCAGTTCAGGTGCCAGTTGCACATCATATTTTTAATTTTAAATACTTTTAGGTCTTGAATCTACTTAGATAATCAGTTTTATAGAAATAGTGCGCTCCAAAAGTTTAATATTTTAAAAATTAAAATTCGTTTAAGCCAGACTTTCGTTCCCGTCCGCATCTTTTTTAGTATTCAGTGGGAGCTAAAACGGTTTTGTAGAGCTTTTGAATTGCATAGTGCTTAGGAAAGACTTCTGGAAAAAAGTTTCTTAATTTGCTTTTATAGAACAATTTTAAGTGTTAGAAATATGTTGTGCAACTAGTTCCAGGTTTCTCTCTTTCTTTCTTTTTTTTCCTATTTCGTGCTCTTTTTGTGTGCACTTAAAGAATTAGTAGGACCGTAAACTGGGTAAATGAGTACCGCTCAATGCAAGATACTATTTTCCCAAATCTAGCAGAATTCACCCTTACCGTTCTCAAGATACACGCCTACAAACACCCATACACAGAAAAAGATAAGTCGTAGCATGACAACATAGTTAATCAACATAATTAAACTCCCAGTTCTTCTAGACTGAAGCACTCACATCATAAAAGTATCCATGCACTATTCGGGTCTGTTTTGTTAATTCCTTTTGTGCATGATAATGTTTTTAAATGTGTTTCTCGAAAACAGAAAGTTGGGGGAGGGACAGTGTTGGCACCGAAATATTTTGGAAAAGACTATCTTGCACCGAGCTTTACCCAATCATTAAAAAAATGTTTCTTCGCAGCAGCCCTTTAATGAGGTCGGAACCAGTAAGACGCAGAGATTTTTATGTGGTAGGCGAATTATATTTAAGTTTGTCTTTCATTTAGTTTATTAATCTACTGCCTTGAAACAAGTATCTTTCTCTCTCATGCACTCACATAGCAAAGTCAAAATAGATCGACTTTGTCTACGCCAATACACTTAACTTATTCGAGTAAAATATTAATGCTAAAAAAAAATTAAGTATAAAAGCCTATTCTATTTTGGCTTAAAAGTATTTATTTTAAATTACATGGACCGGACATCACAAATATATGCTCGACATATTTTACATATACTTCTGCCTATAACTATGGAGAACGCGAAAGAAAAATCATGGGGGAGGGGGCATAGCCCTCAACAACAGCAGTTGGAAATGTTAGCCACCATCTGCACTTGCAAAGTTCCCAGAGCTAACGAACACCTTCACCCAGAGACATAGCACGTCATCTCTTAACCTGCTGGCTGACACAGGAGAGACGGTGTCCACGCCTGGCCTGCTGTAGGTAATGTGGTTTGGGTAGGCAGCACGTGCAAACTGAAAACCACGAGCAGCTCTACCTATGAGCCGCTATACGAAGCTTATTACGTATTTGCGCACAGCCTTCCAACAACTGTTTCCCAAGCTGCCTCCGTCTCCCCTCTTCTCATACTCTCACCGATTTGCATATTTTTCAGACTCCAGAAGAGCAGAACAAAGTAAGGGAAGACGTTAACGGGATAACGGCCGGATCTAAATACTCTCTTTCTAGGTGCATGGAAGTAAAGTTTACACGTCTGCCGAATATGACTCAGCGTTGTAGGCTTTATCCGAGAGGTTCTTTTACGTGGATGCTGTAGAATGAGAGATGACCCAGCTGACTGACTGCTGCATCGAAGGAATCACATATACAGGGAGGGAGGCAAGACAGGTGGGAGAGGGAAGGGGACGTGGCGAATCTCTTCACTATAATGTTCAGACTCTGAATTTATATATGAACGGTATCAAGGTGGTTTAGAGAGTTCAAGGATAACTAAGGGATATAGCCGCTTAACAACTTTCTTAGTCATTAGAAGCATGCAGATAGGCGCACGAGATAAAAATACAAAAATGGTCGTACAAAAATAGGAGGGCAGACTAGCTTTCAAGCCAGCCATACAGACAGAAAGTCAGTGAAGAGGCAACCAAACAGGAAGGCATCAAGGGAAACATATTAGTTCAGATTGTTTTTGTCTTTCAAGTGTTCATGCGCCGGCACCTTGTTTGTTTATTCCGATAATTCCGACTATTATAATAACATAAATATTTTTTTGTCGTCCATGCTCGTGTTCGTGCTGCTACAGAGGAAGAGAAGGTAGCAAACTCCAGAACAAGCCTTCCTCAGCCAACATAAAAGGCCAGAAAAATTCGCAGACCCACAAGTCATATTCGCAGGCCCTGGCTAGCCAGAAAAAGCCAATTTCATTTACAGTTTCACTTGCGTTAATGGATGCGCTGAGAGCAAAGAAAAAGAACAAATAGTGGAAGAGCCAGCGCACCGCTAGCACAAACACACATTCACGTGTAGTCGCACACAAGCCAGGAATGTTCATCTGTGGTCTTTTCCCTGTCCCCCATAACGCGTCTGGAAGGAGAGCTTGCCAGAACCAGGCTCCGCGCATTCATCACAATCATCAAGTGAGTGAGTTCGCTTCTCCGGGTGCCATTCAATCGGCGGCAAGCTATACACCAACTCACTCCCCTTTTTTTCTCCTTCTTTCTCCTTAGAATTTTTTTTTTTTTGCATTTATTTCTCTGGCTGTGTAGGTATTTTTGTCAGTGCTACTTACACCTATTTCTTCTAGACAAAGAACTTGGTTATCTAGATCAGGTGGATGGACTTTCTAACTGCGCTGAAATCAAAAAGCTCATGAAAAGGCGCATAATTGTAAGCACGCGCGATTTTTCGTGGGTGTGTCCATGCGCGATGCTTTTCTGTTCCTTATATTTCATTTCAAACCTTTTCAGATACGTCTCATGAATTTGCATCTTTAAACCACTCTTGCTACTGCTTTATTCCTTTTCTCCCCACTTCGCCACTGAATCGGGCATTAAAGCCATTACTTGTATTTATATATGTGTGTGTATATATATATCTATAATTATTTGAACGGGTTTGGGACATCGTAGCTAATCCTCACTATCACGAAGTCAATGCACTTAGCAAAGTGCTTAAAATTTCCTCAGTCACTTTTGAGTTACTTTGCAGACCGGAAGTTGAAGTGTGCCACAAACAAGTGACCATCTTGCCGAGGGCAGAATGTTCTCCTGCACTTTGGTGACAGACTAGTCTTGGCGATTTGTCTATGTGGTTTGCGCGTGGTATGTTGGGGAGGGGGCACAAGCATGGGTGGCGGATGTGACTGAGATGGCTTCACAACCTAGTTAGCTACCTCAGCTATCGCGCACTAGAGGGCCAAGAAAAGGACAAGCTGCCTCTCCCCCGCCCCACCCCAATCCACATCCCCCTCCTCTCGAAAGTTACATCTGTAAAGTCTTAAGGAAGAAGGCACACGAAGAAGATTAATGAGCATAAGGCTCCAGAGTTACTCCAGCACCAAACCAGAATGACACACCGTACCTCCCCCACCCATCTCAGTCTGTCTGATGTGTGTGTGTGTGTGTGTGTGTGTGTGTGTGTGTGTGTGCACGCGCGTAAAGCACCAGCCCGCAACGCTTGTACGATGAACAGATCTGAACACTTGGGAAGCCACTGGCAGCACGTTTGATGGCGTGACGTCAACTGACGTCATAAATCGGCACAAGCCGTTGAACGCTCGTCATTAATCACGAGCAAGTACTTCCGCGAACAAACTTCACGTTCTGCACTTTCTCTTCTCACCTGGGACGCTAGAAACTAAGCACTTAGCTTCATCAAGGCTGATTATTACTAATAGCTTCTCCACGCAGATGCTAGAAGGAATTATTCGTTGCCAAGACACAGTCATTCCTCGAAAATCGGGACAAAGATGAGTGAAGAAGACGTTAAACTGAGAGAAGAACTAAAAGAAAGAAAAAGGAATCAATATAAGAAAATTGGATGAATGAATAATGGAAGACGAAAACGAAGGAAAGAAAAAATGGATGAATGAATGACAGACAGAAAGTAAATGAAAAGGAGAAGACGAAGGGCTGGGAAGGCGAGTGTTGTCAGAAAGCACTCCAGGAGATTACTTGAAGACTTCTGTTTGGTTGCGCCATCTGTAGGGTCACGTGGCCTCATGGCCGCGGGTATCATTGCTAGTGGCGTGCGTCGAGTCTCGAGCCGATGAAAGCTTAGTTGCAGATCTCAGCGCTGGCGTTATTGCAAGCATCAAAAGATAAGAAACAAAAGACGCTTGAAGAGGAAACAGAGAAAACAGCGGACACATACACAACGAGAAGAGCGCAAAGAGACAGGAGGGCAGAGCGGGCGGTAGGAGAAGTACAGAAAGAGGGTGGATGGAGAAATCCAAAATGCATAAGTTCAGCCCCTTGATTCTTAACATTTTTGCTGAACGCTGCCGAAAACGTCTATAAAAGAATGACACGGAAAACAAATCGTGTGGGTGCACATTTATATAATTGTAAAAACATTTGTGTGCACATAGGTGTATCAGGTGTTCCACGTTTCACATCTGCACTTACTTGTATCACCTTTACACAGGTTTATGCAAGTTTATCGCAAGTTTATCACATGTACTCCGGCTTATCAGGATGTGCACGTTTTTCGCTCGTAAATACTGAATATTTATGTGCATTCTATTCGAGAAATAAAACAGATTGTTGGAAATGAATTTTCGCCGAGTCTTATCGCGGTTATACACTCCAAGGCCTCACCAAGGAAAAGCAGGGCGAAAAAAAAAAATAATAATAATAATTACTCCAGCATTGTACGACCGTGCAAAGAGACTGGTAATATTTAAATGGCGTGATAGATTTATCAAATTTTTTTTCGTCAGAAGATTGCTTTTCATGTGCTATATTCATGAAGCGAGTGTAAGACTGCCCAGGGGTAAAATGGCGAAATCAAGGACAACTTTTGTCTCCGTAGTTAAAACGCACTGCTTACTGTCCCCACGGATATTACTTCGTTACTTGACACCACGAAATCTTTGCCACTGCTTTAAAACTACGGTCCCTCGGGTAAAACAACATCCGCGGAGTATGGACAGCACCTACAGAGACAATAATCATGCCCTTGATTTCCCCCGGACAACGCCTTACACTTGCTTCATGACTACGGCCGCAGGGCAAGAAGGACAGCCACATGAAAAGTCTGACATATTTTGTGTTAAGAAAAAGCTCATCAATCAAGTGGCGTAGAAGACCAAGAAGTTTGTAGTAATGTGCAAAGAGGTTCATACATTTCAGGAACACCCAGCGATAAAATTTGTCATATTTTTGAGGGTGAAAAGAATGCATATTCGTCACTAAGGACAGCCAATAGATAACAGCCATCAAATAGTTCTTTGTCGGAAGAATGATCAAGACACAGCCGAATGTATAACATTACTAGCAAGTGTATTGTGTGAGAGAAGCATGTAATATGACAACCGTTAAAAGAAAATACAATTTGCATTTTTACAAAAAAAGTGAACACATAAACACACGAGCAAAGCAAACAGGCGGTGAATCCAAAAAGAGAATAGTTTCAAGTGTAAGCGTGCATTTGTTTGACTAATCTACGAAAACAAGTCTGGAATGAATACAGGAGTCCTGTACAAATTTACTCGTATAAAAATAACTTTTATCCAGCAATCCACAACATTGTTCATTAAAATCTCATGTGTTTAACCGTGTCCACTATACTATCAATTACCAATGCTGCTACTAGCTGCGTTTTTGCTACTTTAAATCCCCAGCTACTAAGTGATTGCCTGTTTGGCCAAGAGGTTCACTCTCTTGCGTGTACGTGGGTGAGCGTGCATCTATATATATATATCTATATGTGTGTGTGCGTGCTGGGTACAGTAAGTAGCTTCTACTAAAAACTTGGTGCAATATTACAGTAAAAATTATTGTTGCATTTTAAGTCGAATAGACATAAAGGTTTACTCGTTTTCGTTTGCCTAAGAAACACATGAAAACACAACAATGTTCATCACAGTAATCATGCTTAGTGACTCAAAACGTAAATTGCAAAGTTCAAAAGGAGAAAAGGAAATAGGTAGTGAAGTGAGAAGGAAAATTGTAACGATGAAAGAATGAAGGAAAAACAATAAAAGAAAACTTAATAAAAAAGAAAAAGAAATAATAGAAAAAAATAAGACAAGAGAACAGGAAAGAAAGTTGGATGGAAAGAAATAAAAAGAGAACAAGAACCATCATGGACCAAACGAAAGGAGGAAAAAATTAGAAGAATAAAATAAAGGATTGAAAAAAAGGAAAAAACAGAAATAAAGAACAAACGAACGAACCTACAGTGGACGTTCATTGGCACACTCACCTATGTTTAACACGGGTCCAAAGACCGACGAATCGTCTACAGTGCTACAGTTCCACCGACGAAAGCGAAATTGGTACTGACACTCCACGATGCCCATTTGGGCGCCTCTGCTGATGGCTGGCATGTGGTCGTGGTACACCTGACAGAACTTCACCTGTCCCACAGACAGGCCCTTGAGTTGCGTGCACATGGGGGCCGCGCCCAGGATGTAGAGCTGCGGGTTGCGGAAGGCGTCCAAGCTGTACATTCCCAGACGCCTGAGGACGAACGGGAAAAGCCGATTAGTAATGGAAATATCCGATAAGCAATAAAGGGGGGGGATGTTCGATTAGTGCGCAACATGAGGTACGGGAGCGTCATGGTTCGACTATTAAAAAAGCAAAAGGCGAGGAAAGGAGGTAAGAAGAGTAAGAAAAATTGTCTGATGGACATGGCCACCTGCAGACGAGCGTTCATACAGGAAGGAAACAGCTTGGGTCACGACCATCTTCTGAAACTGGCAGGACACACGTGACAAAAGTATCTTTCCTCCTTGGATAAGCACTCGTTTAAAGGCATTGCATTTTGTTGGCACGTGGCTTAAAGAAAGGGAGGATGCGGGTAAAATGATGAAGTTCATCACATAATGAGGACCAACGTCGTTCGCGAAGGAACCAGCCGGTTTTCACATCGACTTTCTTCTAGACTGTCTTCCCGTCTTTCTGTCGATTAGTCTGTCTGATGAAACTGTTAGAAGACAAAGGTTATTTAATACTAGGAAACAACGTTTTCATGCGTTTGTGTGCGCACTTACAAGAGTTTTCAAATGTACGCGTTCGTACATAAATCTACCGTCCTGTACGCTCTCTGTTTTATTCTGGTCGTTTTATAGCATGTTATTCAAATTTTTAAACTTTTTTTCCAAGGTTGTTTATGCTTTTTTCCTGAAGCTGTTAGTCAACGTGACTAAAAGGCGCGCAAAGAATGTCGGAACTGTGACCATTTAATAATTGGATACTTGCCATCGAAACACTTATGCATGTCTATCTTCGCGCAGACGAGCGAGAACTAAACCAAAATAAAAATCGTCATATTTTCGTCTCACTGAAGTATCCAAAATAAAAATCTTTAAAAAAAAAATCGGTCTCGTCTGCAGCGAGCGGCAACTCATTCCGGCAAACAGAAATTCTTTGGCCACTATTCCTGTAGTCAGACAGTGCACCTGTCAGTCTTGAAAAGCGTGATTCTTCTTGTAGGAGGGGCAGATATTCAATTACTTTGATATGCTGAACTCTTTGAGGTGACGCAAGTGTATATACATTTACGAGCTTCCATTCCCTCCACGTCTGAGAATGCAAATGTTGAAAGTGGTGAGAAAGTACTGGTCTTTGGAATACGTTAATATTTAGAATTTAGAGGTCAACAACAACCTCACACGAACATTCTAAAGAAAGAGAGAAAAAAAGTTTCCATCTTGTTCGCGCTCGAGTAACTGGTTGAATTTCATTTGGCTATGACGAGAGATTTCACCTGGTTGTGGAGGGATTATTACATGGCTGTTAAGGATGGTTCATCTGCTTTTTAGGTGAAGGTTTGCTCTTCTGTCTACGTAAGAATTCACATGGCTGTGACATAAGATATTCCCTGGTTATGACGGCAGATTTCACCTGGTTGTGACGGTAGATTTCACCTAGTTGTGACGAGAGGTTTCACCTGGTTGTGACGTGAACTGTTCATTGGCTGTGACAGGAGGTTGCACTCGGTTGTGACGGGGGATTTCGTCTGGATGTGACGGGAGGTTTCACTTGGATGTGGCGGGAGAAGGAGCTTCCGCGCAGCTGACATCCTCACTTCACCGCAAGCGCACTCCCAGCGTGCACTGGCAGGTAGGCTAAATCGGAGGCCAACACACCTGTGGATTTCAGTCAAAGGTCTCTCTGGGGGCAAGCGGCGACCATTATCTGCATTGCGATCATAAGATAAAGGGGATTGCATGACGTTTGGCAATCAACGTCAAAACAAACTGCAGTGGGTGTCAAAGTCTACTTGTGAACAAGAACTCGGGTCTATTTCTCGCAGTTTAATAGAGAGAGAAAGGGGGGAAGGGAGCGATGGAAGGAGTAAGAAGGAAGGGAGAAGGTAGAATAAGAACCAGTATCCAAGAATTTAAACAGCGTTTGCCTGGATTACACATTCGGCCCTCGCAAACGTGTAAGGTACGCAACAGACATGAAAACTGCGATAGGTAATCGTTCATGGGAGTGAGGAGTGAGTCGGGCAGACAAAAGGACGGTTCCAACAAGGTTAGCTGGGGTGGAAGGTGGGAGCGAGGTTGGAAACTTCAGTCGTCAGTCACGACCCGCAGTGAAAGCGGGGTGGTTAACAGGTAAATCAAAACCTGTGAGCAAGAACAAGGTCGGTATTGTGGAAACTTCCAGGCGAAACTCTTGACATGTAGTCGTTTGTCTCCCCTGATCCCAATCTGCAGATGGCAGGAGGAACCTGAATCCTCCGCCATGTCATTGTCGAGGGGGTCAACATGCTTCACTCCACACCAGATGGATTTTCTTAGCGACTTGTACTTAGGTGTTTGTTTTATCAGATTGACTGTGGGCGGCAAGGGCCCTTAATAACCACCACTTCGCTTTTCTGAGTGGCGTTGGTCTCGAGCCTTTTCCGACCATCACATACAGACAGTGAGTTTCCTTCTACTGACGCTGCCCGACGTCTTGTGGCCTGGGAGGGACTGGGAGGTACCGACAAGTTCGTGTTTATGAAGACTCCCCTCCCCCCCCCACACACACACCATCAAGTGAGATTTCTGTCTAAAACGCGACAGATTGATGGACAGTTGGAGTGATGGTCATACATACATACATAGACATATTACAGACACACAGGGAACAAATAAAACAGTAAAAAGGAAAAAAGGAAAATAAGAAAAATGATGAACAAAAGAAGAAAAAAAGAAACCAACGAAACATAAGAAAGGAAGAGGAAATAAAAGACAGCTAGACAGACAAGAAAGATCTTGCTGTCTGTTCCGCTGCTGGTGTTAAGACTGCGTATTTCACTTGTTGTGAGGACGGCAGGCGTGTTATAAGGCTGTTTGTAACATTGCTGTGTGTCGGCCCATGCACCGACACCACCCCCTATCTCCCCCCCACACACCCCCGAGCTTCCCGTACCTGCACTGAAGCGGCGTGTTAAAAGCTAAGGGTGAGGCAGGTGAACAGAAAGTCTGATGGGAGGGGCTCCAGCACCCGACCCTGCCGCACTGGCACCGAGACGTGCTGCAGTGACGCACACGAACGCTCTTTCCGACGTCACACACACACACACACACACACCGTCATTCGAGGTACTCTGTATATAAACGCATTAAGTTATTTCTTCTTTGCATTTATCCACTCCTTCCTCCTCCTACCAGCCCATCTACCCGTGTAAAAGACATCATCCTCGCTCAGTTCCAGACTACCAAAGCAGACAGCGCTTGGCATGCGGGGTATTCCATTCTTTAAAACCTAATGATCTCAGCAGTGTAAAAGGAATCTCTTTGAATCTCTTAACCACAGAGAGAAAAAAATGATCATGAAAAGACAGTTAACATTCTCAAAAGCGAGGCAGACAGACAGGCAGAAATAGAGAGGGTGAGAGAGAGAGAGAGAAGCAGGGGCACACAGTTAAGGGTGGGGACGTTAGAGCAGAAACATGCAAACAGACGAACGAACAAGGGTGGAAAGGGGAGCGGACCGGAAGTACAAAACCCTTTAATAGAAGTGCAAAGACAAGGGCAAGGAAAGATAATCCCCTTGTAAACACTTTCAGCGGTTGAAGGGCTACAAGAGCTTAAATAACCCATTTCAACCAGAACTTTTGAAGCTTATCTAAGGAGCTGCAGTAGTCACGGCTCTAATGACTTGAGACATTCTCTGCCCATTCACAGACTCCCACGTGTACGTAGGTAGTAGGAACCACTACTCTTGTAGCCGTACCCGCAAACCCACACACACACACACACTCTCTTCTATTTGTGAAGTTCAAAACATTCTAGGCCTTTAAAACGCCGATCTTTCCCTACCTCCTCCTCCCCCTACCCCCACACACCCATCCAAAGCATTTGCTTCTGAGATGCCTGCTCCTGCAGACATGTAATTCAAACCAAGGTTCCTGCTGCTTTTCCCAATCTTCTTCCAGAAGCCAGAAATTATGTTAGTACCACGTGCTGTTCTGGCTACAGGCACGCGCCTTCCACATACGGTGCAGAGGCGTGTAACTCTTCTTCTCCTTCTTGTCTTCTTCTTCCTGCTCATCCTTCTTTCTTTTTTTTCTTCTTCTTCTCTTTAGCTGTAAACTGTAGGTACATTCTGATTTATGTAAAAAAAAAATGCTAAAACGTAACACATAAAGTTTTCGTCGATTTTAGTATATTAGAATTTAATAGGTATTGAGCATTCGTACTACGTCACAACGGCCGTTATTCTCTCTTTCTCCCTCGTTCTCGCTCTCTGCCATCCTTTTCTCGTACACTTTTATATAGCAATTCTTCGTATCCTTTTTAAACTGCAGCTTTGATGTGTTTAGTTAATATGCTCAAGCTGGTCGCGATGATATGAAAACCTGGAAACACGGAAACATCCTATTGCTTTATCATTTAGCAGTTTTACCTTTATATTTAGCAAACCACTACCGCAACTTGCAAACCAGCTATTCACCCCTTGTGACCTTTAAAGAAAGGAAGAATGACAGAAAGATAAAAATAAAAGAAAAAAACAAACAAAAATAAAGCAGCGCATACCAGTGCCGATTCAAGGGTCAAGTTCTTAAAATAGAGATACCGACAAAGCAGTAACTAGCTGTACTTTTAGATACCTTCAGACATTTATAAAACCGTGTAAACTATTGACGATCAAAGAGCGAATGAATGAGACAGGCATGCAGACAGAGAACTGACTGAAATATAAATTACAACAAATGTATGAATAAAGAAACAAGAAAGAAAGAATGAATTAATTAAAAAGGAAAGAAAGAACAAAAGACAGTAAGAATAAAAAGAGAATCCTTGAAATAAATAAAGGAAGAAGAAAGAGATGACTGTAAGAAAGAGGAGTGAAGAAAGAGGTCTCTCAACGAGAATAATTTTGCTCTGACTGCTCGCCAAACACTCGTTTGACGCTGGAACAAAGCAGAGGGAATACAGACAGGCTCCTCCGCCAGCCATCTTATAAACACGGAGGTTTGATGGAGAGGGTGCCCGCTGCAATGTAATCTGTGAATTATGTTAAGAAGATGAACTTTGTTAACACAGCGAGCAGTTTACTCTTGATTTTTTTTTAAACTCCTACGGGCCAGACCCGGGACTCTCCCCACTCCATCTCCACCATGCGCGCATCAGGTTGTGTGTTTGTGCGCGTGCGTGCATGTATATTAATGTGTGCTTTTGTGAATGTCTGTGTGTGTGTGTGTGTGCGTGTGTGTGTGTGTGTGTGTGTGTGTGTGTATGTGTGTAAGATGTTTATAAGTATTTGTGCTGGTGTGTATACGTGCACATTTGTGTGTTTGTGTGTGTGTGTTTGTTATCGAAATGTATTTAAAATTAAAAACAACAACACAAAGCTACTAACACGTCAGATCGTGGCGAGGAAGCTGAGATGCTTTCTATGCATTAAGTACGAGGGAGTTTTGTAGTGAATGCAACGTTTGGTTATTTGTTATATACTTGTGTCGAAACAAATTTCCTTGCAGTCAGTCCTCACCCTCGTTATATACACGCTATACGCAGCTTTAAGCTTATAATGTCGTACATATATCATCAATATCATTAAGTACATCCTCTCTCTCTCTCTCTCACACACACACACACACACACACACACACACACACACACACACACAGGGAAAGAGCACGCATACACATACTTATGTGACCAATTTCGCAGAAGTTTTTGCGATTTCGTGGTCACAAGGGCGGGGCGGTGGAGAGAAAGATTCAGCGTCTGCTAGATTTGTCCTTGACTGGTCTTCCGTGCCACCCACAGAAGGTAAAGGTAGAGTGCGAAGATAATGAAGATTAACAGTGGCAGGGCAAAATCAAAAGAAAAAAACACGGACAAGGCGACGACAACAATAACAATAACATTAATAATAATAAAGAAAGAGAGGATGAAGAAATGTGCTCTTCCAACTGTCGAGACTAACATTGATGATTTCTACAATGGCAGTTTTGGTAGGCCCTGCACGAGGTGAAAGGTCAGCAGTCTACAACGCGGCCATGCAGTCAGCGTCATGATGAGTGAAGAAAGGAGAAATCAGTTGGTCACGTGACGAAGCAGGCACTCGCCGGCGAGAGGGAGAAAGTGGAAATGATCCCAGAACGTTTGTGCTGCCTTTCTCTTGCCGACAGCACAGCCCTGACGTTGACGTATGCAGCGTCCGTAACAGGTGCACGAGGAGCAGCGGCAGCAGCAGCAGCAGTTACGACAACAATAACATCAGAAGCAGCGTTTACAAGCTCGGAGTAAATAGAGAAAACTGTGGCGGACTCTACAGTGAATGTTCTCGACGAGGTTAAACGACCCAAGACAAGTTTTTCTGTAGGGTCGCTGTCACTGACCATGGCACTAACACTTTCTTGCTGTGCTTTTTATCTTCTTGTTTTGTTTTCTTATCTTCTTGTCTTCTAGCTTCAGGGCGCGATGTTTGAAAAAAAAGACAGCGAAATCGGTCGGCAGATATCATGAAAAGACAGCAAGATCGGTGTGTAGACATCACCCCAAAACAGCAAGACCTCTCTGGAGACGTCAACCGAAGACAGTAATATTGCTCAACAAAAGTCATTGAATCCTGTTATTGTTTTTATGGACATTTTCCCCCGTATACTTCTCGTTTCGTAGAGAAAAAATAGTTTGACCATCCCATAAAACCATCATCAATGTGTTTCACCTTAATGTAATCCAGCATTATCACGCCTTTTTCTCCTCATCTCCGTCATCATTCCATCATCAGCAAAATCTTCTTCTTTCTTTTTTTCTTCTTAACGATTTAGCTACCATTCAAAATATGGGTGGTGCGGTGGCGCAACGGTTAGCGCCTGTCACCAATACACTGATGGTTGTCTGTCCTGGATTCGGATCTCGTCTCGGGCATGCTGCATATTTTCTGCATATAACATCTGTTTAGAGGCCCGGCTGCTTTGCCGTCATATACCCTCAGTTGCTGGCTAGGCGTAAAAACCTCTAACTTCCCCCCACCTCCCACCAAACCATTCAAAATATAATCAACGTTATCTTAAAAGGAATGTTTACCCCCAGAAAATGAACTGTCAATATCTCAAGTACTCAAGTGCATTTCGCTATTTTGTAATACTAGATTTACACCAGCTGACCTACAAAACAAAAATGAAATAAGAGTTGTTTACGCTTCGTTCAACAGTTCTCAAAATGTCTGGCAGTGAAATAAATAAATGCTGTAAACTTTAGACTCATAATTCCCTCCGCTGAAAGACATCGCGTATCGTAAAACAGACACATCGCTGCACTGCTACAACATGAAAGGAAGTGACGTAAAAAACAGCATCACCCAATACCCTCTGCCTGACATGCTGAGTTCAGCGTTAATCACAGTATACGGAGGCGCTCTCGCCAGACCCACAAGTCTATAATTACGACAGAAGAATGCACGAGCCTTTTGAGCAAGAGGCATGGTTCGAAGGAGGTGTTGACGAAAATGGAGACCGTAGGGAATCTTCTGGAGAAGGACTCAACGCCAACCTCCCTCAGTCCACAACCTCCACACACCCCTGATTGTACAGCAGTACCCACAGGTCATGAAAAGTGGGGTCGTTACATCCTTCCTGTGAGATTTGTTCTGAGGGTGTGGTGGGGGAAGTAGACTACATCAGTAATAATTAGACTTGAATCTTATGCAATGCCTCGAGGGTTTTTTTTTTTTTTCGCTGAGGATGTCGTGAAGTGATAAACGTCATATACCCTCGGGTCCTTTGCGTTTCCGGAAACTCTTGGACTAAGCATGTGAGATGCCTTCCGTCTCAAAACACCATGTCGCTGCACGACAACAGAAATGTGTAAATATCCGCAAGAGTGTGTTTTACGACACTTGTCATACTTTCTTGAGCGGGATGATTTCCATTATGCAAACCAGAGCAGGAAGAACGCTTTGACAGGCAACATCTGTGGTGCATTCGTCCTCACCTTCGTGAATACGAAAACGCTCTCTAACACACACACACACACACACACACACACACACACACACACACACACACACACACACATGCGCGCAGCCATCCCCACCCTTTCCACATATTCACGCAGCTCCATCCCCAGAAGCTTACCTTCCATCTTGAGAATGAATAACATGCAGAGCTAGCGGGCAGATGATTTTAAATACACGAAGATGCGTTATAATTTTCCCGTCTAAGAATGTACTACTACATCCAAATGTATTTTTGTAAGAAAATCCCTAGAGTATAACAAAACATACCTTTTGATTGCCATCATTACATGCATAGTGCACGAACATAAATACAGGTAACCATACTTCCTGCTCCCTATACCTGGCCGTCCCTTTTAATGTCATACTTTGTAATTGGTGTCACACATGCCGCCACTCTGTGGTCCTAGTTCTAGTGGCAGTATAATGCGTGAAGATTTGTAGTTCTAGGTTTATGGGCAATATTATGCTACAGATTTGTACAGCAAGGATGGGGAACGTCTGGCCCGTGAGATCATTTGATTCTACCCGCCAAGGCAGCCGCAGATTTCTAAAGCCCAAAACATATTTTGGAAATATTATTAGGGTATTCTTAGAGAAAACGCGTTTTTAATTCTTTCTAATATACAGCTGAGATTTTATTTTCCTATTATATGGACAGACAAAAAAAGACATATAGACAGGTTAGAGGGTAAGGCAGAGCCACAAATATAGAAACAAAGTACTTCTGTTGTTTAAAACCTTCCCAAAGAAATGTAACAATTCCTCTCATCCCTTCGGTCTAAAAAAAATCGGATCCATTTTGCAACTATCTCTCCTGCATTTTTTTCCTTAAAAAAATTTAAGACCAGCAACTGTTTACCCACAGCAGCCACACCCGATCTCCGCCTCTTAAAAGCATCTTTATTTTGCTCGGAAAACAGCGATATCGCAAGCTCCTCTTCCTCTTCAAAGACCATGCTTTATCTCATCTGGAGGCAATAACACTACGTGGTTTTCTCTCCAGCTCACCATCGATACGTGGGCTCAGCGGCTATCTCAAAGACATGTGCCCTTGCACAGCGAAGTCGTATGTTAGAAGGTGCAAATTGTTGGCCGCCAACGTCAACACACACACACACACACACACACACACACACACATGCACAGCTTGCTCGTGGCGATGTTAAATGAAAAGAAAGGGCAAGCCCACCAACGCCGCCTCCCACACTGTCGTATTTGCTGTATTGTGACCATCCATCGAAACTGGTTTTTCTTTCTTTCCACGTCACAGAAATATGAATATTGACGCCTTTTGATCATTTACATTATATATAAATAATATCTGTGAGTATATCATGGCTAAGACTACAACGCGTAGAGATTGATAGTTGGTATACGGCTATAGACCATCGTTATTAAAGAGAAATAACAACAAAAGCGAAACATATATACGATCACATTAAACTGTAGTAAACACCATTTCAGTTATAAAAATAAAATCTTTAAAACCGTAAGAATACAAACATGTGCTTACTTTGGCGCTTTGTTATTGATGCTAACTCCGTATAGATGAGCTGTGGCGTTTAACGTACCTGCTGCTACCCGAAAGAACCAGCACAAGCGAGCCGTGAGAATGATTCTAATTTTTGTATCTGGGGCCAGTTGCATAACATATTTTTAAACCTTAAAACTGTTCTAAAGAAGCAAAATCTCTTCTTTGCCATGTAGATGCATTGCAGAAAAAACATAAAAAAATTGTACTGACAGGATGGACAGTCAGACTTAAACAACTTTATCTTACTTAAAGCAGTTTTAGTTTTTAAAAAAAAAATTCTAAAATTGTGGTGTGCACTTTAAACTGATTATCTAAAAAGATTTAAGGCCTAAAAGTGTTTAAAATTAGAAATGTGTTGTGCAACTAGCCCCTGAGCTTTGTGTACGCTGAATATTTCAGTCACGTGGCATTCGCTTCCCAACTTCTGGGTACACATAGCAAGCACAACCTGCAACCTTAACCACTTACATAGACAGCTAGATAGAACAATCTGCAACCTTAACCACTCATCATACTCCTTTAGTCTCCTCATCATGTACAACCCGTTTCTATTCTATTATTAACTATTACTAATTTTGCCCTGGTGGTCCCCTGGAGTCCTCGCAACCATCAGCGAAAACTCGTCAGACAGTAAGGCCATAACTACACAGTCTGACTCCTCGAAACCTGGTCTAAATGAGACATACCTTTCTTGAGCTGGTACAAAATGAAATACAGCCCTATTGTCCTCAAACCTTCTTTTAGCGAAGCCCTCTACTTCAAGTCTTCCACAAGTATTCCTCGACCCACAGTGAAGTACAGTCGCTGTATTCACGACCTGTGGTGCAAGTATGCTTCTTGCTCCATCTCCGCACTTTTGCTAATAGTCCGAGTATTGGGGATGACTTTGTAGTAATGGTTTACGTCTCTTATAGCAACTTCCTTTCTGTCATTTTTTTCAGAGAGTTTGTTAGTATGCGAGTATTTCTTTTCCATCCCACCCTGCACCCATTACTATCTCTGTCTTCTTCAAACTGTAGTCCGCAGAATTTTTATTTTAGAAAAATATTTGTTGGTCATCTGCTCTCTTTTCTCTCCAGACAATGAAACTAGATGACTCAGGCCAAGCTGTATGATTTAGAATCTATCAAAACAAGGCGAGAAGAACTGCTGCAGAATATTCTAGTTTACATCACCATAGCCACCTAATGCTCCAGCGACAATCTTTCTACCCAGCTCCTGTAAGTGCATTATCTGTCATTGTCGACCCACCCCTTGTGCCCAGCCCTGACAACCACCCATGCCCATCCCCTTCTCTACCACCCGAGCAGCAAACCCTTGCTGCTGCTGTTGTGCACCCGATGTCGAGCTGAGGTTGTGAATGAGGGGACATGTCACGTAACCTGCGGATGGATTAGATCGAAAAGACAAGAGTTGGGGTCGGGGGTGGGTGGCTGCAGGGTAAAAAAGTATCGTGACACCATTAAAATGTCATGTAGGTAGGTGGATGGAGTAGGGTCGACTTATTGAGACCTTGGTCGTCGCTGTCCGGATGTCAGAATGCAGAGAAGAAGACATCGCAGACCCTTTATCGCAACCCACCCATCTTTTCTTCATCAACATAGTCAACACCAACGCTTACCAGCACCATCGCCATCACCACCAATCTTCGCGCGCAGACCTGTGTACCTGTGTGTGTGTGTGTGTGCGTACGTGCGTTTGTGTGTGCGCGCTCTTCGTGTCTAATCCAGCCCTTGTCACTCTGCGCCCCTCCATTCCACATTCTCCGGGCGAATCTGACTCTTCGCTCACTGAGACCAACGAGTGCTCGCCCCTCCCTGCCTGTCGGTCCAGCTCCACTACACCTGCCGCTCTCGGCGTGCTGGCAATGCATTCCACCCGCCACCCGGGATCGTTCGTGGCGGGTGCACGTCACCATTTTGCCGCTGTTTGCTAATCACGCTCTTGGTCATGGTGCGAAATCCTCGTCAGGAGCTGCGCCGTTTCACACCCTTTTTGTTTTAGGTTGCTTGTCTCCTGGGTTAAGATTCCTTGGTTTTGTTTCGGAGTTTTCTTTCCTGGGCTTTGCTTTTTGATTTTTTTGTTTGGTTGCTTGTTTTTTTTTGTTTTTTGTTTTTGTTTTTTGCTGGTTTTTTTGTGTATTCCTAAGTTTTGCTTTATGGGTTCTGTTTTCTCAAAATTTCTGTCTTGCTTCTTCTGTTCTTCCTCTACTCGGTTTCCTCATGTTTACTTCCAGAGCTGTTTCCTGAGGGGAGGAGGATTGTTTACTTGTTTTTGTTTCCTCAATTGTGCTTTCACGTTCCTGGCCGTTTCTGCCCTGCAGTCCGGTTTTTGTTCTGAGATTCGACTCCTTAACCCAGACAAACACAAGGCGACTACGTGGCGAGCTGCTCGGCAAATGACTTATTTCTGAACAGAAAGAAAGACACTGAATGTTTGTGATTTTTGTGGGAAATCTACCTACAAAACCAAACACACGTCCATCGTATTCTCTCCCCTTTCCATCGTCGTCGTCTTTTTCGTATCTCCTCCCCTCGCCTTGATCATAATGATTGATGCAGTACTTTCTGCCAGGAGCTGGTAGTCTACGCAAGGGCGGCGACTGACAGCGGGTTTCACTAATTAGGAGGACGAGGGGGGGGGGTGACCGAAGGGGCAAATCACTCTTCTGCAGGTCAAGTCATTCTACACTGGCTGCCATAAGCATCTTTAGCCAAGTCTGGCGAACTAACTCTTTGCTTGGAGCCCCACAGGCCCTAGTTTCGTACGCTTGGCAAAGCTACTCCGGGAAGGTAAAAGTCCAGAAGATGGGAAGGAAAATGAATGAATCTGGACTTTTCATTGAACAAGACTGTTAAAAGAATATTTTCATAAAAACAAAAAATTCATTCTTTATTTACGAACCAGTACGGCGTAGGTTTTTTTTTTTTATATTAGAGTATATGATTGGGATTTAAAACATTTGTTCAACGTCACCGACAAAACAACAGCCATATTCTTGGAGACATTGTTTCTCCATAATTCTCTAGCGATAAAGGGAAGTAGTTTTCACTCACTTACTTTGATGCATTGTTCGAAACCATTCGATTTAACAAAAATCGAAATGCACCCGTATCTGGCTCGACACTGGGGTATTCAGTATAAAACAGCGTTTTTTGTGTCAAACATCGCATCGTGGTGCTTCAATGGACGTGACTTCCCCTGTCCACTACTCTCGGGAGGGTAGGGGAGGTTAGAAGGTGAAACAGTTCTTTCAAAAGTGCACCAGCACTCTTTAACAACCCACAGCTATGCAAGCGAAACAGTTTTGATTTATAGCAAAGGTCGACCAATGAAAAGGAACAATCAAAAAAGAAGGATAAACTTCGTAAGTGTCACCAGTAGTAAGGTCAACAGATCATAAATCGAAAAAAAAACCTGTCCAACTAGCACTAGTACTTTCGTCATTCCGCAAATACACCCCAGAGCACATTCAGGTCTTTGTTTAAGAAAGAATCTGACTGTGGTACCGATTTAGGGCCTACAAGAGCTCGAGTCTTGTGAGTTATCTGTAATGGGCATCACAAGCCGGTTGGAGGCTGGACACTGTAGGCGGTCTGAAACCCTAGAAGACGGAGGGGGGAAGTTCTCGCGCGCGCGCGCGTCGTGACGCGACGGGAGCGTTTAGTAGGGAAGGAGGATGGGGGATGGGGAAGACGCGCCGGCGTACACGTCACGACTTGCAAGTTCACCAAACAGTCCGCGGGAGGAGCGATGATAATGCAGACTTATCGCGGCGAATAGCCTTCGTGTTTATTTGAACGTTGAAGTCGACGGGGGATAGGCACAAGGGAGGGAGGGGAGGGAGAGAGGGGAGGAAACAAAAAAAAGAACACTGTCTTAACCCTTTCGTTTGTGCGGCTAACTCGCCCCCTGCCCAGACGTCTGAGGTTCCCCCCGAAAGAATACCGGAACACAGGGGGGTTAATTAAGAGCGACAGAGAACTTTGTTTTGCTTCATGCACGATGTCGATCTTTCACCCCACCCCCAGTTTTTTTTCCCCCACTGAGGAAGAAACTTCTAGACAAATACGGTTGTCGCTTGACTCAATGTTTAAACTGTCCTGCGACATTCTCCATTCATAAACGAGTTTCCTTTTCTTACTTTCTTTTTCTTAAGAGCACGATAAACCTTACCAATCTGCATCATTACAAAAACAACTAGAAAAGCTTTTTAATCTCAGCTAGACATACACGGCAGACCTAACGTCGTTTCCAAACTCGCATACTATCTTTTGTCAAATCAGTCGACATATTTAGGGTCTGCCAGTCGCTTTTCTTTCACACACACACACACAGTCTACTGTCTGTCAGTGGAAGTTAATAAGATGTAATCTTACATCAAGCGCTTGTTTATCTCGACCGTTGCAAGATGAGCGATTACTTTCATATATTAGACGGAAGTGACGTAATACAAAGAGGCAGAAGCAGTTATAAGCGTAAGCACCCTTTTTTACATGGGCTAAAATAACTCCCTCTATGTTTGTATGTGTTTGTGCGTACATGTATATAAGAACAGACAGGTAACAAGCTCACGAGAAAACCGTTCTAGTGAAGTTAAAAGAAAAAACAGTAAAAGAAAGTAAAATATCAAAGAAATAAAATGAAACAAAGCTTAGTGGGGATTGTTGGAACATTAAGGTAAAGATTGCCAATTAAAAGTTGAAAGTCAAAACGGAAATAAAAAAGAAGTCAAAACAGTATTTCTAACGAAACAGAATACGAATCCGTGTTGGGAGAGGTAGTATGGAGGAGGGGGAGATGACAGCATTTCAAAAATATGCAGAAAACTTAAAAAACGCAAAAAGGAAAAAGAATGCAAAAAAAAAGCAGTGAGTGGACAAAAAAAAGTAAGAAGTATTAATGAAGGATGAAGAAAGAAAAGAAAAGAGGACGAGGTTTCGAATGGCAAGGAATTTGGCATGCAAGGTTTTCGTGCATTCTCAAAACCTAATCGGCCTAATGGCAAGTTTCGTGTTTTCCGGCCGGGGAGATAACCTGATACTTTGGCACAAAATAACTACGTGGCCCCGCGTTTGTCGCTCTCTCCGATGTTATGCGTAATCGCGTAGATAAGGAGACAGATATAATGCACTGTTTCCAGTGGACTCCCGACTACCGCGTGCCGTCCTGACACCACATGTGCACATCTGCACTATTTTAGGATGCGGGGGGAACAGGATGTCTAAGGTTTCTTTTGTAGTCGGACTGCATTTTAGAGGGTTAGGTCGAAAGCACTAAATAGTTGTTTTTCTCAGATCGGGTCATCATCATCATCATCATCATCATCATCATCATCATCATCATCATCATCATCACAAACATCTTTTTTATGCAAGCTGTGGGATTTTTGTGGAGGTCAATGTTTCTTTCTACGGCTCAAATTCGGTCTGTCTTCTCTCAATGTTTGCTTCTTTCCTATTTTGGTCCATTACAATTGAAAAATATACATAATGTGTACAGAAAGATACGACCCGTGTTTTTTTTTTAAAGGGACTTGAGCAGTATCCTTTTTTTTAAATTTTGCTTTAAATCGTTTTATTTTGAAGCTGGTAATTCACCAAAGATTCACATGTATTTCTTTTCATTTACTTTATTAGGAGCTCATTCAACTGTTAACCCCTGAGATCATTATCATCATTGAATGAAATTCATCATAACCATCATCGTTGTCATTGTCTCCTTGTCTACATTTTAAATCTGTATTATATTCTATTGATGTTATATTGATCAACACTGGAATCACTTTCCCTTATTTCCCTTCGGTGGGGACGAGAGAGGAAACCTCGTTAGCGTCCTTAATTCTAGCAGCCATCGGGTCGAGCTATCATGATGTATTCGTCACGCATGGCAATATAAAAGCGACAGACATGGTGATGCACACGTGACTCACATGGTGACAGACTGGTCACACACAGCGACAGAAACACAGAGACACCCAGGATAATACAAACAAGACACACATGGTATTAAATTTGGCACACATGGCGAAATAAGCACCTTAAACCTTAGGGGCTCCTCGTGATTGGGAATTGGCGGATTTTGTTTATTTTATACACAAAGCCTTTATCCCTGTGTGCTCATTCTTATGCCATTTCTAGTAAGTATTTTTTTTGATATCACCGCTTCTGTCTCACCTTAGATGGTTTGGTCTGTTTTTTTCAGAATTTAGATTCATTAATCTTGGATGGTTGAACACAAACTAAAAAGTAATGATGATAAGACAGATGCTCTACTGGTTCATAAAAGTCTGCCACACTACCTGACTCCATGTCTGGATCCTTCAGAGTAGGCTTGAGCGATGTTACATTTCCGTCTTCAGTCATGAACCTTGGTGTTATGTTACTGTGGTGTCTGATACAAACCTTGGTGTTACTGTGATGTCTGATACTAACCTTGGTGTTACTGTGATGTCTGATACGAACCTTGGTGTTACTGTGATGTCTGATACGAACCTTGGTGTTACTGTGATGTCTAATACGAACCTTGGTGCTACTGTGATGTCTGATATGTCTCCAAGCAAGTTTCTGACGTACGGAGCTCCATATTTTGTACTGCGCGACATTAGCGCGATCCGTCGCGATCCTTCTGTTCGAACTGCACTCTTCCTCGTCTGTGCCTCTGTTCAATTACGATTTGATTATTTTAATATTCCATTGTCCGGCTGTCATCTGTATCTTCTCAACAAACTCTAGAAATTCCAAAATTCTGCAGCACGACTCATACTTCAGGTACACACACGAGATCATGGAAAAAAATGTTTGTACTCTCCACGGCCTCCTGTCCATCCTCGCACAGAATTTAACCTTGCTGCACTCTGTTTCTGGTGGTGTTCGACAAGCTCCGCTCCTTCTTACTTCTCTGATCTCCTCCATCACTAGACTCCCGGCATGCATCTCTGCACTTCTGATTACAGTTGCCTACTTCCCGTTCCCAGAATCAAGAGGAAAACCTTTGGTGAACGCATTTTTGCACATTCAACATCCCACTTGTTGAAACTCACTCCGTCGTGTGATGTGACATCAGCAGACAATAGAGTTATTCAACCGTGCCCTTAAAGCACATTTGTTCTGGAACCATCTAAGGTATTAGGCCACAGGATTCACTCTGGCCACTATTTTCTATGACATCTAGCTTTCACTGTGTCCAGTTTCTACCGTTTATATATTATTTGTGTACTTGATTAACAGAAACCTAGTGTTGTGTTAGGGCGTCATACAAGTTGTTTATTATTATTATTATTATTATTATTATTGATGCTATATAACACGCTGGCTCAATAACACATCTAAAACATGAACAGACTGAATGCTTGGTCCCCGGCTGTAGGCTTTCTCCAATGACATCTTCCACGTTGTCGTGAATATCAATGACTATCTTTCATCGTGCATTTCACTAAACATTTTCCCTAATCTCTTTCCTTCCAACCCTTCCCATTCTTACTTTAGTTGGGCGAGGACGGGAAAAAATCTAGTCTAGCTCTGACTTTAGGAACCCGAGAGTAGGGGTCGACCGTGCGAGACCAGCAGATCCCGGTCATCCGGCCCTCATCTTTATTATCAAGGATTCGTAGGCCAACAATAATCGTTTTTTGTCACTCGCTTTGTAAAGGGTTAGGCAAATGAGAAACCTCCTGGATACTGTTTCAGGCAGTATCAGGAGATAATAATCTTGACTGCATTTGCATTCAAATCTACCTCTCTTTCTTTCTTTCTCTTGTTGTCTCTCACCATAAAAAAACAGACACACACATACGCTCACCCACTGACCCCCACACACACATCCCGCATACACTACACAAAAGCACATAAATAAAGTGGAGTCGTTCTCAAGTACCGAAGAGACCTCGTCTTTAACACCGTAAGACATTTACAGATGAGGCGTCATTTCCTTCAAGGACCAAGCTTCGGAGGCATCGCTTCTCTGAGCACACCCAACCCTTTGCTTGGTTCGTTAAAGGGGCTCGTTAGCTTTTAAAGAGACCGATACAGATCGGCAACCCTTTGGCGTCTTCTGGCCCTCACAGCTATATTTCTAAGACACAAAGGGATCTGCAAGCCCACCCCTACTTTGCCATGACGTCACGCATAGAATTAACGTAAATAAACACTTGTGGGCTTATGAGGGGCAGTCGTTTATAACTGTTTCGGTATTCCTTTTTTTCTGCCCAGAATATCGTAGAAAGCTCTTGTTAGGCCGGAAGACACGTCTGGTTGAGTATAACCTATACCATGTCAAACTCCATGATGCCTTTCTGGCCGCTTTCTGGGGACATGTAAGGAGTCATACACTTAATTAAATGAAGTGCCTGATCCTATATGAGCAGATTTTGTCAAAAGGTAACTGAACACAGTCAACTGATTATCATTGCGAGATTTGGCTGTCAGAACCTCAAGGAACACTCATGACTAAACAGAAAACTGGTTGTGATGATGAGGAGGATAAGAATGATAAGGAGGAGAAAGCGGATAAGGATAATGAGAAGAAAAAGGATAAATAGGAGAAGAAAGATAATGGGTATAAGGGCAATGAGGATAAGGATAATGATGAGAAAGAGGATAAGTAGGTTAAAGAGTATAAAGAGGAGAAGGAGGAGAATAGTAAAAAAAAACTATGAAGATAAGGATTATGAGCAGGACAAGGAATGTAAGAAGGAGAAAGAAATTAAGAATGAATAAGAAAAAGGATGAAGAGGAGGCGTATAAAGAAGGAGGAGTATGAGACGAAAGAAAGGATATAAAGAAGAATAATGTAGAGGATGAGGAGAAGAACAATACTAAGGAGGATAAAAGCATGAGGACAAAGTTCATCATCATCTAAGAAGCCTTACCCAAGAATCCAATTGCAGCCACACAGCTACTAACACTAAGAACAGTTGACTCAGGAATAAAACGAAAACACGCAAGGAATACAAGCTAGAGAGAAAAAGGTGAAGGTGATCGGGGGATGCCCGACTGTCACTCACCACCAGGTATCCAAGGCGATTACGTGGACGACGTGGGCGATGAATAGCAAGGACAGTCGCATCAACAGCTCTCGCCACCTCCTCGACCCTCCCGCCATCTTGTCATAATCCCGTCAACGCCCACTCCTCACCACGCCTGTAAGAGAAACATTATTTGACCTGCTTAATCCTTCCTTGCCTTCCTTTCTACTTACAGATGATCTTCTCTTCCTTCTTTCTTTCTTTATTTCTTATACAGTTTCATACAATTATTGCAAAGTAGGGAAAAAACTCCACATTAACCCACATGTTAATAACAAATAGTCTAGTGTCTTTATGAGTTAAATCTTTTGTCTTTTCGTTCTTCGGAATTAGACCGATGGTAGTTGAGTACCTCAGTGGTTAGGTCGCAGCCACTAACTGCCTTTCAAACAGCAGAAGCCGCCTTTAACTGGAAGAGAATGCCTTGCAGCAGATGCATAGTATTAAGTACCCGAGGTTGATAAGGTATCCGCGGCTGCATATTTGAAATACTTGAAGCCATCAATTCTGAAGGCAATTACTTTGACTCACGACATATCGCGCTTGGCTCCCACACAAGTTGTGAACAAGGAGCAGGGGCCGGCTAGCTCGGGTTACCGGTAAGCAGACGAAATATCGCCGCCCGGGTGGTGTTAAAACGTTCTTCGTCTTTGTATGTAAAGCGTCGTGGTCTACCTTCGTCGTCTGCACTGCCGCTACCTCACAACACACTTCCACCAAGTGTTCGATGACCAACGTTTGAGGAATCGACAGACAAACAGATATATATATATAGAGAGAGAGAGAGAGGCAGGAAAAGGTGGAGAGACAGAGAAACAAATAGAGAGAACGAGGCAGAGACAGGAGAGAGCTACAGACATTTTCCTTAATTTTAAAAAAGGAAGTGACGGAGTGAATATGTACAGAAGTATGTGGAATTTTAAGTTATGAATCTGTAAATGTATATCCGTCATTTTATTCTGTTCTCCACATCCTCCCTCTCTCTCTCTCTCTCTTTGATCTGGCTTCACAGGCTGCGATATTTAATTACTTTGATGAATGATAATATCAGTCTGTGTATTTGGGGCGTGAGATAGGGATGTTCATAAAGTTGTTGTAGTCAGGGAAGAATGGCTCAAAGACTGAGTTTATGAAGCTGGCATGTTACACTTTTTTCCAAGCTCGTAAGCAATGAGCGAGTCCATATTAGCGAGAGTTCAATCACAGAAGAAACGTCTTCCATATCATCGAATGTGTCAACTAACACTCTGCTGAACAGATTTGTAATATGTGTATCTATGAATGGTGCTGGTGCTTATTTATAGAGGTTACATGAGGGCACGAGAGCTAAACAATGTTTCTCTCACTCGCTTTCTCCCTCCCTCTCTCTCTCTCTCTCCCCGTGAGATAGATTTATAACTGTTTAACGTAACACATTGTTGAGACACAGAGATACGAATACACGAAAAATATGGTTCGTTTATTTATTTGAAAAAAGAAATCCGTCTATAGGTGATTCGACACTTTGGTCTGTTTCGTTTGGGAGTAGGGGAGGCTATCGGAATAACCCGCAGAAAAATCTTCAACGGTCAGATTTGTGAACGGATGTCACATCCAGAGAAAAGGTGTACTCGAGATCTGAACCGCGAACAATACATCGAACCTCTTAAGACTACGCCTCTGGACACCCACTTCGAAAATAATAAAGGAAACACGAGAATATATATTTTTATATATTGTCACTTTCTCTCTCTCTCTCTCTCTCTCACACACACACACACACACACACACACACACACACACACACACACACACACACAGAAATACACAGAATACGTGTGTGTTTCAAGCAAACAAATGAAAACGCGAACATAAAGTAGATAAAAACCTAAGTGTCAATGAACACAGTGCACGTCAGTCCAACTCGGCGCGGTCACAAAGAGTTGATCAGAAACACGCAAATACCCCACCAATCGAGCAGTTACTCCCGACACAACCATTCACTGGCTTTATCAGTAATATCAGGTACCCCATGGAAGATCCTCCTGGAGTTTGACCTACATATCAACCCCCCCCCACCTCTTACTCACCCTTAATGCCCCCTTCCTGTGAAGAGGGTGTGGAACTGACCAGTAAGAACACTGTTGCGTTCGACAAACGTTTTTATTTTTGTTGTCGTCTCCATGACTCGATATAAGTTTCTAGGTAATTATTTTAATCTGTTTAATGAGGCTAATGGCAAGTCAGAAATTGTTGAACGTGCGGGCTATTTTTTTATGAATAAATTTAAAATCAAGAAATGAGTCAAGTGATTCCATGACAGAAAGACAGACCAAAAGAGCGGTGGATGGAGTCATATTACCAACAACTTTCCACTGATCAAAAAATAGGTAGCTAACATTAACCACCTTCCGCTGATGACCAACAGCTGGAATATAATAATGCCTCTTCGTCATTTTCCGCCAACAGGATACTAGAGAATTGCTTGATATCAGGAGACATGTATAATAAAACTATTTATGTACAGTCGGACAGAATATTTAGTCTTTAGTCTGACTTCATTCCATTTAAATTAAAAAAAACTATTTATCAAAACAGTGAGAATATATTATAGAAGTGTCCGTCAGACTAGTTCCGGCATAATAATAATAAATGAAAGATTTGTATAGCGCATACTCACATTCGTAAGGAGCATGCTCTTAGCGGCATTATTACATTCCAGCTGTTGGTCTTTTAAGGCTACAGGACATTAACTCTTGTTTGTAAGGACTCAAAGGTTCACCCTCCTAGAAATTACAGCTGGCAAACAGGAGAAAAAAATGTTGACGGATAAATGGATGAGCAGAGGAAAGTTTGCGAAAAGAATGAATACGTCTAAGAAATTAACATTCCTACGACGACGACGACCACCACCACCACCACCACGACGTCCACGACGACGACCACCACCACCAGTAGTGATAGTAACATGCTCGTTCTATGGTTCAAACATACATTTGTGTTTTGATTCATCCAGTTTACCAGTCAATTTTTCTCTCCCATCCATTATATTTTGTACAGCACGCTTTTGAAGCGTTATTCACACTCATAAATATAACGAGAAAAAAAATCGGTCTTTTCGGATCATTGTGGCCGACACGGAAAAGACACTAGCTATCCTGGCTTCATAAAAATACATATACTTTTCAACAATAAAAAAAAGCAAACAAAAAACAAAAACGGAGGGACGGAAACAGAGCGAAAATCTGGCGTCTTACCTAGCCCCCATGTTGTGTCCTTACACCAAGCGATCAAACAGCACTGGGCGTAGACATAAGGCTAGAACTGGCGATTCCGAGATCGGCTACAGTCCAGATGAAACGACAAGCCTTACAGGAAGCACATTGCCGCCGTGGTTGGAGGTACCGTCGAAACGGTCGCCATTGCAGGGCGGCTCTCTCTACCACCAACACCAAGCGACCACACAAATGCTAAGCAAAGCAGACCCGACACCTTTGTACGTAGGTACCCGCCCTTGGCTGTGTCGGAGCTCCCTGACACCAAGCCGAAAGAAAGGTTTGGCTAGCTTGGTCTGACTGGCTAAATACCCGGCGCTTAGTCCAGCAACTAGCACTGCGGAAGGAGTGTGCGGAAACAGGGTGTCAAGATCGACCATCCATCCGACCGCATACCCGTTCGAGCAGCAGCAGCAGCAGGTGTACATCCGAGAGGGAAACAAAGATCGGGAAGAGCCTTCGCTCGCGGTTTCTTGCAAAATACTGGGCCAGCGCCCACAGCAGCACCCGGCCTGGGAGTCAGAGGAGGGCTCGTCACCTTTGTCGTCGGAGGAGAGGAGGACGGCCACACTGGCGCAGCATCCTAAGGTTTTGCTCCACCACAACTACCACCAGCGACGCCTCCACCATCACACCGCCAGCGCAGCTGTGCGCGGCTGTAAAGGCAGTTGCCGTTTGCGAGAGTCGGGGAGGCTTGTTGTTTGTCACGACATTACGTTTTGCAACGATGATGAAGAAGAAGCAGCGCTCAGCTCCTGGCTGAGAGAGAGACAGACAGAGGGACAGAGCGGGGGAGAAAGAGAAAAAGAGAGCGCGCGCGATAGAGAGGGGGACAGACTGACGAGGGGAGGGTGGGGTAAAGTAGAAGAGGGCAGGGAGGGAAGGGAGGGAAGGGAGGGGGTGAATAGAGTGACGGGACTGAGATTCCCCAAGGCGCTGGGTTCGCTTCGAGCTTGTGCCGACTAACAAACTGCAAGTGGGCTGGAGGTGGAACCAAGACGCTGGGGAGCTTCGCGAAGCAAGCGGCATTAAGCCTCAAAAGCCTTACCCCTTCGCGAAAAGGGGCCCAGGCATCCCGTTTTAAAGTGCCGGCCCATACAGCGTGTCATTCAAAACAGCGCAGCCGCCTTTTTGCCCGGGACTGTTTCCCCCTTCTCTCTCCTCCATCTCTCCCTCTCTCTTTCTCTCTCAACAACTAGTCTCGCTCGTTTTCCGGCAGCAAGCATTCCCCTGCACCGTCGGGTAGAACAGGTTCACGGTCTTTCCTTCCAGCTGTTTTCACATGCTCACTTCATTAGCAGAGAAAGTATTTTCACTTACGACAATCACTCCTACACTACCACACCTTCTCCTCCCACAAATACCTTTTGTTTCGTGTGTCGGCTTGTTTATTCCTCTATACCGACATTGTGCGGTGACCCATGGTGCGAAGAAGAAAACAACTTTACAAACTAGTTCATATAAGGGAAAATGTTCATAGTGCTTCCACATGTTTGAAAGTATTTGTGTGCATACCGTTACATGCATGCGGATGTTGGTATGTAACATTCCACCCAATACAATCAATGTCAGACGATTGTTTGATCTGGATGAAGACTAGCTAGGGCTTGCAAGACGATACGAGGTCTCGTTTTTTTTAGAGAGAGAGAGAGCGCAGCACCCAGGGTAACTGGCAATAAAAAAGAAGCTCAACACAATTTTCCCACTCGCCGTCAGTCGCCAGCTAAACAGGTGTTGAGGAAATGCACCCTGCACACACTGCTCTGTCTCTATGTCTCATGTTGTACATCCTGCACCAACTGAAAGTCACAGGCTGCACACTGCACTCTGAGATGCAGCAGCGTTTAATGGTTTCAGACAGAGATATGTGACTGCTCTCTTCATGAAATGCTGGAGATGGAAACTCCCAGCGATAGACATTACTATAACACACACACACACACACAACCACAACTTAACACTGGTGGAGCGGATATGAATGGTGGTAGCATTGTTGTTTTCTTTCATACAGAGCTGCATCTAATTGTCCTCTGGGATAAATAGTCTTTTCTTACACATACAGAGAAAACATTCCTTCTCCTTCACTGCCATTAGCACCCGCTCACCCGCGAAAGCTCCAATAATTAATTGTGGATGTACAATAAAGTATACTCTAGTAATTCTACCGTCCTCATACATAAAGCATTGTCGTTTTCTTC
This sequence comes from Marisa cornuarietis, assembly GCA_004794655.1. NCBI lineage: Eukaryota > Metazoa > Mollusca > Gastropoda > Architaenioglossa > Ampullariidae > Marisa > Marisa cornuarietis. The sequence goes on from SMMW01000651.1 coordinate 331,250, forward strand.
GTCATTCGTTTGCTCTGACTGAAGATCTTAATCAGAGACAACAGGTCATTTCAACCACAATCCTTTACGTCAATGGCCCGTGGCTGATACATAAATCAGGAGACCGCGCGGTAAAATTAATGGCACGAGGTTTAATCCCACCGCGCGGGTTTTAACCCCACCATGTACTGACTGCAGTGCCGATGTCGTGGAAGTTGCCGCCGAAAAGTTTGACTGGAGGAGGAGGGGAGGAAGCGCCTCTCACCAACTTCACACAGAAGGTTTCCCAAACACACTTCCGCCTGCGACCTTGTCACGTGGTCGGAAGATGAATGTAGCTGAGACCTTGTGCGACTTTTGTGAGGCTTATTCATAAGCGTGAGTTTTTAAAGCAGCGTGAAGAAGGTTCTGAGCAAGGACAGGTGGATGGGGGCAGCATAGCTCTGATGCAGACATCTTTTAGTTTTCTACCGGTTTCTTTTTTAAAAGACCTTTTCAGTGTTTTGTTTACTTTATTTTTTTTTTTTATTTTTTTTTTGCAGTTGAAGGTTTTGCGCAGAGTTCTTCAAGGCATTCTTGCCAGGAGAAACTTCCACAAAACGGACTAACAACGACTTGCACCAGAACCTCCTGACGAAGATAAAGCAACGTAGCAGGACTAACATAATTATCCCGCTCATTTCCTTTACTATTTATTTTACGATAAAAAAGATCATTCACTCTTCAGCTCTTATCCCTAATTTCCAACATTTTCTTCTCTTGTACTTTTGGGCTTCATTAGAAAACCTCTGTTTAAAAATAAAGCAAAAAGGAATTTAAGAATTTGTATTTTGTAAGTGTTTAACTAGGATACCTTCGTGGAAAACATAGCAAAGGACTTAAGACAATGCCCACAACACACACACACACACACACACACACACACACACACACACACACACACACACATCGTTTGCCTTTTGTACCCTCTTGCTTTTTATCTACCCACTCCCACCCCAGTTTGTCCCCCTCCTCCGTTTTGCGCGCGCAAATAAATAAAAAAAAACAGAGAAGAAGAAAAAAGAAACTGACAGAAAAAAGAGAAAGAACAAATGATAAAGAATGGATAGAAAAAGCAGCGACAGAAAGAGAAAAATAAATGAAAAAGCGAGAAAATGGCAGAAAGACAGACAAAAAAGGGGGAGAGAATAACAGAAAACAGCAAAAATCGTGCACGAAACAAGAGAAACTTGGACACAAGCCCAGAGGTCATTAATTCCCTGTTATAGACTCGATAACTTGATTGTCTAGGGTTGTATTGTGACACTGATGTACAGATGTGAATGCAGGCTTCGTGGCACAGTCTGTCAGTTAAGTTCTCGCCCACTTAAGTCACTACTGAAATACGTGTTTGTTATGAAGAAGAAAAAGAAAACCGCATTTTTATAGTCTCTATGCGTTTACTATGTGCAAGATCACACTGTTGCTGAATACCGAAATTTTTACTAACAGAAAAAAAATTATATAGAGAATGAAGACAGTCAAAAGGATAGATGCACGCATATATATTGATAAACAGGCAACAACAAATAAAACAGGAGGATAAACAGGGTACACGGTGAATACACACAAAGGGGCATCATGTACGCACATGTAGGATACACTGTAGATAACAGGGGACAAAGAATATCCACATAGAGGGACGACTTGTACATAAATAATGGACGCGTTGTAGATAACACAGGACACGGCGTATACACAAAGAGGGACATCTTGTACACATTAATGGACATATTGTACACAGAGGGTAAATAGTATACACAATAGGGTATTGTACGCAAATAAAAGCACATAGCGAGTAAACAAGGGGATACGGTGCACAGCAATTGGTAAACGAATACAAGCCGTGCAGATGTGACAATACTAGATTCAACAAAATGTCCTAGAGTAAAGAACACACACACACACACACTCTTTCTCTCTCTCTCACACACACACAAGGTAAGGGCTGTGCACAGTACATCTCCGGTGCAAGATTCATGGTAGCCGAAAGCCAGCGAGGTGCTGCAAATGAAAGACAATTGCGGACCATCAGCGGACACTGGTGGCATCAGAAGCTTTCATCAGAGGCAATTGCCAAAGAAAACATGTTGAAAGACCAGCAACAGGAGGCAGCGATCAACAAGGTTGTCACAGACAATGCGGGCTGTTTGCTCTCCAAGCATGCTCGTGGCATGTTCGACAGATGATGCCGGGGCCAAGGAGAGAGAAAGGGGGGAGGGGAGTGAAAAAACCTGTGGCGAGTCAGCAGATCGACGATACGGAAGTGACGTCATTCTCGGTCTCTCTCTCTCAGGCGTGCGCACACTCGCGGCTTGTCTTTCGTCGTCTCCCCGCTCTTTATCTACCCGCTTCCCCCAGTTTGTCCCCTGTTCCGTTTTTAGTATCTTGTTACCGGTATTCTTCTTCTCGTCTGCTTTCATCTATCATCTGTTGTCTCTCTTCTTCTCAAGTGAAGAGCAGCGAGTAACAGGCGTGCATTTCTACATCTGTACGACGCTCGCAGCAAAGGCAGGTATGATTTATACTGTAGCATGATACTCTCCTCCTATTTAAATGTGTCGCCTTTAATTTTTAACAGTGGTTGAAAAGGACCGTGCTTGACAGCGAGTATGTGAAAATACTTCTCTCTAAATACATAAATAAATGTAATCATTTCTCTCTCTCTCTCTCTCGGTCTATCCACAAGGTGGTTAAGTTAACCGCTGTAAGCACGCACATGTCCGTTCATGCGTGCATGCTACGATGCGCACGCCAATGTCGCGAGAAGACGGTTTGGGTAGGTGGGTAGGTAGGGATGAGGGGTCAGTTTGATGGCGACAGGAGAGCCGGGATGGACATGCTGTGTGGATAACGAGTGCGGAGCTCTGGGCATCAAACTGACCCCTCATCCCTACCCCCCCCCCAAAAAAAAAATGAAGACGGGGGATGAGGATGGACTTCTGTTCCTGTCCTATATGTGGCCTTCTCTTTTGGCGGAACCGATATAAAGAGAGCCCATGGGATGTTAGGGAGTTGATGTGTAAGGGTTAAGGGATGGCAAGATGAAGACACTATCAGTCTCAGGATAGTAGAAACGCCAGCTGAACACCACACCAGGACGGGAGAAGACCTTGCACACAACGATTAAAATAAAACTGCGGAGGGGGGAGAGGGAGTTTAGGCAAGTAAATGAGAGGAAGATGGTAAAAAAGGTTAGATGATTTAAACGACCTGCAACCTTGATGGGTGGAAGGGAAGTGTGGGAGGAATAAGAAGTTAGGAATTCGAGGGCAATTCTTGGGATATACTGCAACAAGAATACGTTGACTGACTGAAGGATTTGTCTAGTCTACTTCTGCCCCCACCCTCAAATTCAACGATTATCCCCACCCACCCTTACTTTCCATCTCATGCTGAGGTGGGACAACACACAATGAACCTTCGTTTCGTGTTGTTGTAAGACACAAGTTTTTGTTTCTTTTTTTGTTTGTTTGTTTTTTTTGTTTTGTTTTGTTTGTTTTGTTTTTTTTGTTTTGTGTGTGTGTGTGTGTGGGGGGGGGGAGTTGATGGGTAAGAGGATAGAACATGGGTTCTGCACACCCTCCTCCGCCTTGTCGGAGCCGAATAACGCTGCTGATACAACTTTGACAGGGTTGCCGCTGAGTGATGTTGTACATAGCAAGCATATTTTGATTCCAACAAAGGAAAAAAAAACATAGTCAATGACAGTCAAATAAAATAAAATAATCACGGCGACGACATTGGGAATAACGGTGATGACTATGACAACACCGATGATTACAACGATAGAGATTATGACAATGACTGCACGAAAATAATTAACTTTTTTTTTACTTCGTGTTTTGTCACTAGTTTGTGTTAATGCATTAAATTTTGCTATTTATAAAAATCTCACTCGTAATCTCTTTACAGCATTTTCATGGCGAGCCCTAATCTAGTTGTGATAACATGACATCTTATACAGGATATTATTACAATTTATATCTATTAGAATTTCAAACGGCGTACAGTAAAGATGATGAATCAATAAATATGTCATTTATATATATATATATATATATTACACATCATGGGTAAAGTTGGGGAAACTGTGCTTGTGGCTGGATGGGGTGGAAAGTCGACACCCGGACTCGCCGAGACCAAGGCAGAAAGAAGGTCGACGCATGCGCAGCACGAGACAAGGCCATGGTTAAAATGTTTGGCACGGCAAGTTTGGGTGTCAATCAGTCGATGGAGAAACAGCCACGCGTCACGTCAGCCGTCATCGGCGTTTGCTTTCTTCGCTCTCAGAACACCTTGCCCGGCGCATGAGTGTGCCATCAGCGCGTGCCATCTCGAAACCCCATTGGCTTCAGCGGAGATGCGCGGCTGATGAAGATGGTTTATCGCTAGCGGTCGTCTAACCGCGGTTCGCCGGCGTACTAACGCTGTCCTTCGTGTTGGCCTCCCCCCCCCTCTTGGCACTAGTGACCGTAGGAACCAGCAGGTCCGGGATGTCTGGGAGTGAGTCCTACTCACCACCGCCCGCATATTTTGTATCTTGGGCATTAAATCCTGACCTGTTGACACTCCCGAAGTTAAGATGGAGGTTTTGATAGGTGGAGGGAATGTAGGGAAGAAAAACAGCCGTCTCGCTCCTTTTTCAGCAAACATGCCACATAAGAGAATATTATTGTCTTGGGATTTTTCTGGATTGATTCTGCCTTCTCTGAGCTGTTTAAAGCATGCAGCCAGACAATGTAGTTTGGTGTATAGGCTGACACTGACATACACATGATGAGATAACGACTGTAGTATGATTCTAACAGAACACAGAGTCTATTGCCAAAGATGAATCTGCCAGCGATCTGGGAAGAAGGACTAGTGTAGATTCTCAGGAGGAATTTGACTTTGGTGGGTTGCTATGTCTTACTGCTTGCTGCATCGACTTCACCGATAGATGCCAACATCTGTTTATACACTCACTCATTCATGCTGACCGACTCACTTGTTTGTCAATTCGTAGCCTTTCTCCTAAATGGCTGAATTCAGTGAAAGGTTGGTTAATCTGTCTCCCTTACACCGGAAAAACACTCGATCAAATGCTGACAACACGTAATGTTGAGATGAAGTTTTCGTTTTGAACTTTGATCTCCACATTATGTACCTAAAGTATTATTCTTATTTGGAAGTAAGTGAACTATTTAACACTTTTCAACGAGAAGAAGAAAACAACCCACACATAACACTTCTCCCTCTTTGCCACCCGCATCCAAACTTTGAGAACCACAAGCTGCTCCTGCACATAGGTGCAAACAAGGATGCCAGAGGAGTACATCCTTTGCAAACCACGCAAGCTGGTCTCAAATGTCTTTCCCTGGCGACATGCCCCTGCGAAATTTTACGGCCGAGGAAAAGGGGGCGAGCTCGGTGAGAATAAAGTGAGGATAAAATGAGGGAGTTGTGTCCCCTTTGTAACACCTTTAACCCACCCTCCCAACATAAATGTCCACGCTGCAACCATTCGACTTTTTTCGCTAGTCAGCCAGCCTTCATTCTCTCCCGGAGAAGAGTCTTGCCGGCTCTCGCGAAAACTCCTTTTGCGAGATGAGACTTCACGCGCTCACGTCCACATTAGGATGTGCATCTGTGTGTGTGTGTGTGTGTGTGTGTGTGTGTGTGTGTACGCGCGCGCGTGCGGGCATCTTCAGTCAATAATAATAATAATTGCTGTTGCTGCTGCTGCTGTTAAAGGTTTCAAATCCCTGCCAGGAAAACGTCAAGATTAAAAAATTCACAATTCTTAAAAATTTTAATTCTAATTTCAGTGAGGTGCGCGAAATATCATCTTTTTTTGAAGTTCCTTCCATACCGTACTCTGGGGTGCATCCGCTCTCAAAGATTGTCCCAACTTACGTCATTACGTCATTCGGCGCTCCCGACATGCCTTACCACTTACGTTCTCGGCTCACGTCCTCATGACACATTACGTCCGAGGCCAACTAACGTCATCCCGGACTCACCGTTCGCCTTCAGTTTCTCAAGCAAGTCTACCATGTTTTCTTTCCAAACTATTCACGCTGCCAGTGGTGCCTTCGAGGTCATGCGATGGTCGACCACGTCTGACACAAATGTCCGCCGCGAGCCTTCTTCTGCCGGATCCTCCCTACTTCCTCCTCATGGTCTGCGTACCGTCTTTGATCTCCTGCTACTCCGTGATTAGACAGACTGTGGAACTTCTTCTCGCAGGTTAACGCGCCTGGGAGCTACGAATTAAAAATATTTACTCCATGTTCATATCCAAAACGCTTGCAACGCATCTCTGTGGTGAACCCTCGCTAACAGTCGTCTCCCAGCCAACAGACCGTTAAGTTATTGTCTGCGCATGCGTCGTTAGTACGACAGTAGGAATAATCATAAATGACGGCAGATTCTGTGCGATTCACAATGAGTTGTACCGTGTACAGGGATATTTCTCGCATAACATGTGTGTGTGTGTGTGTGTGTGTGTGTGTGTGTGTGTGTGTGTGTGTGTGTGTGATTAGTTGTATATTGCTAGTATTGTTTTAAATTGATTTGTGTTTTTCGGGGAGCCTAACCTTAATAATTTCTTGGTGCTAGCATCCCTTACAATAATACATGTCTGAGAGGAAAAACAAAGTTGTTGCCACGAGTTAGGTGATACGTGTGATATCGTGTATGATACATTTGTGAACAGCACATGCAGTGCGAAACGGTGTAAAAAATAATGGTTATCATATTACTGTCTCGCTTGCTCTCTCTCTCTCTCTCAAACACACACAAAAAGAGAGAAAGAAAAGAGAGAAGATTACCTACACAGACGCGTACAATTAACAATGTAATAATCAAGAATTATAATACTGTAAGAAACATCAGTCAGTGGTGAGATCAACGAAAGCTCAACGTAAAAAGTTACGTGGAAAAAAAATCCATATATGTATATATAGACAGGCCTCGATGTACGGAGGTTTGACTTAGGATTTTTTTTTTTTTAAGCTGACGATGGGACTCACGAAAGCGAGACGAACTGAGCAGAAATAGTGCGTGAAACTGAGTTTTGATATTTTCACGGACGAGCGATGAGCACAACGATACTTTCTCGTGAAGCTTGGAAGCAGGCCGCAGCGCTCCTGTTAGTCAAGTGTAGACAACCGACACTCCGCAGTGTACTCTGTGTGTGTGTGTGTGTGCGTATGTTGTCTAATTCGTTTTTTTTAATTTATCATTACAGTTTTCAAGAAATTGCATAACATCTTTCCTAAGTATATAATATTTTATTACGAAATAGACTGTTTGTTACATGATTTTATCCAAGTGTTGACTGATGTAAGTGTTTTGAGCACCATTACGGCAAGATAGGTTAGGCTGTGATGTTCGGTGTGCTAGATGTTTTAAATATATTTCGACAGATATTCTTAGCGCACTGTAACGGCTTCAGTAAGTTGAACATGTAGACCAAATGATCTCGTTTAAGAAGTTTAGCAACTCTTTCCAGTTGTTTGGAAATCAAAACTATAATAATAATAGAATATATACGAGAAAAAAATATAAAATGAAGATTATCAGGTGGAATCTGGCTGCTCGTGCTAGCTATTTTTCTTTTTGCATGAAAAAAAACTGCACTCGCAAAAAACCTTAACCCCTCTAGCGCTTCGGTGTTTCCCTCTTCATCCGACCATTCATCCAGTGGTTGTACAGTGGTCCAGCCACACTACTATCCATCTACATGTGTGTTGATAAACCTGTGTGCACCCGCTAGCGTTTTGGAGGTCTCCTGACTTACTTTTTTAAAGAGTAAGCAATTAAACGTGTAGGGTTGTAGAACCTGAGGCGTCTGTGGTCGATACCCGTGTGGGCACAGAGTACTTTTCCCTGTAGGCCAAGCTCTAAAATTTGGTACCTGAACCTCTTAGAAGGTAAGGCAGATAGAAGAGATTGGAACCGCCCCTCACACAAAAAAAGCTGGACTCGATAAAAGTGCAGTCTCTAACACTTCACTCAACTACCATCCAACGACCGACAGCGTAGGAGACTAGTATAACGTTTAAAAAAACATAGACTGCATTTCTCCATTTTTTTTCTTTCTCTTCCGCCATTCGTTGCTGAATTTGCTCCTCGCTAGAAGCTCTGACACGTTTTCGGCTAGGGAAGGGAGGAATAGAAAAGGGAGCACTCTAGAAAGAGTTATCTTTCGTTTTTATTGGATTCATGTTCGCCGTGTTCGAGGCAGCTTCACGCTCCCTTTTATTACAGGAAACGGGCCATAACCGTAAGCCATTTTGGACAGCAAGGGAAAATGCATATGCACACAATGTCATCCCAGCTGGACTTCATCCCTTTACAGCGTTTGTGTACGGGATGGTGGTGATGTATGATCAGATCCTAGAGGACGATACAATCAGGCGATCGAATACGAGTACAAATAGTTTATTTTGATAAGCCTTTGGTTCCATTCAGTAAAAGTAGCACACAACATATAACTGGGAAAATAGATAATGCATAATAGATGAAGAATATCTTTTGGGGTATAGTAGCATTTCTTTTTTATGTCACTGAAAGCTTAGCAAGGTTACACAGTATTATCTCATTTTTTGTTGACATATCAGCATCAGTAGTTTAAAGTTATTAGTTCTATTGTAACACTTTTGTTGTAATGAACAGTTTTCGTAAATCTATCAGACATGGATAACATAATATAAAATGGACTCTTTGTCGATTCGACACAACCAGGCTATCACTCTTGAGAGAAAAACATTCCAGCTTGGATTGATGAATCTGACAAGAAAGCTTTCTTTTACTACAATCGGTACTTTGTGTAAATATTAAAGGTATTTTTTAAGCAGAAAAATGCCTTTGGCATAGAATGCAATAGATTTGTCTTCATTTTTGAGATTTCACACTTCCATTCTAAAAATAGTCTTCACAAGGATTAGCTTAAGCAATAATACTATTTGGCGACTGATTAATAATATAATACTGTCGGTTTATAAAATGTAAATAAAAATTAGCAATTCACGATGGCTGTCTGTATTTAATAGGAAATTAGTTCAACTGTTTCCTGTGAAACCTGTTTTACTTGTGTAAAATGATCCAGAACACACTTTCAATAGGTGAAGAGAGCGCTTCAGGATCCCCCCTCCCCCCGTCTCTTAAACGATCCTATACACCGAGAAATCACTGACTTCTCAGAATCAAGCATGCACCGACCTAAAATGAACCCTGGGCTCTCTATCAAGGCCCCCCACTCTCGAGCTCACAGGTAAACGTCAAAATACACATCGTCATTGTCCGTCGCCACCAACTGACACGCGCGCTACCCTTTCAGCGGGCGAGAGTGAGCACCCTGTTTGGTTTCGGGTTCACAAGAGGTTAGATTTTTTCACACCTTTTAACCGTAACGGTTAGCACGGGAGAAAAGGTGAGATGCTTCTACGTACAGACGGAGGTGTAGAGTGTTATAAAAGGGAGGAAACCAAAAAAGGTTGCGGAGTGTTGGGAGGAAAAAGGGAATGACAGTTTTCCTCCACCGTTCTGAAGGTGAGAGAATAAAAGTAAACTTTCTGTCAAAGAGGGATTGTCGTTCTTTTTCACGCACACTAACTGGTGCACTCACGCAGTCCGCTGCGGAAGTACATGCATTATTCCAGAGAAGACATAAACGGATAACGAAGGAAAGGGACAGATGTGATGTAGGTAGCTGGGTGGGTGGGGGAGCGTAAAGGAAAAGACAACTCTTTGTGTAGCCCCCCCCCCCCGTCATGTCAAGACACATCCGTAATCTCTGCCTTGTGTTCCTCAAGTTTACACGCCGGGCATCTCAGGTTCCTGCACTCTCCCTCCCTCATCCAGCACGTGCGCGCTTCAGACGTACAGCGGCTCGCACACGAAGAAGGGCTCTTCCCTTGAGTGCCGCTGTCCGCTGCGGTTTCCAGTCTGGCAACGGCGCAAAGGGCCCACCGCGGAACGGACCACATTCACGTAAACACACTTCAGTGAACATCAGTCAAACTTTGTTGACTTCCCCCAAAAGAGTACAATTTTTTTTTAATTTAAACCTATGACGTGGAGTTGAGAAAGTATGTATTCTACATTTGAAGCCAGAAGGTGTAATGACCGGGTGGGGGCAGGGTGTCAGCTCGCTCGCAAGTAGCCCTTGTAATTATACGCGCGCGCGCACGTACGTGTGTGTGTGTGTGTGTGTGTGAGAGAGAGAGAGAGAGAGAGTGTGTGTGTGTGTGTGTGTGTATGAGGGATTTGTACAAAAAGCACTTAAAGAATGTGTCTGCGTGATAACGTTTCAAGTAGTTTTTCAATTCCTGCTGCAATATATTTGCTATAACGTATGCAATTTTCGTAGACTTTAAAGCGAGGAAATGATTTATAATTAAAACTGAGTTAAAAGATGTCCACAAGCACAGGTTGATAATGCGTACAGCTGTTCGTGTGTGTGAGAGTGAGTATCCGTGTGTGTGCGTGCGTGTACTTGCGTGTGCGCGTGTGATGGGTGCTACTACGTCTTAAAAAAGGATTTCCTCCCCCCTATCTCTCCCCACCCCCACCCCCCGAGATTTCATGCCGATGTCAGCATGAATCAGTATCACAGTGGAACCAGGTAAAGGAGAAGATAAGACCAATCAGATAAGGCGGAATGAAAATAAGTGAGAAAAAACTGACACCTTTTTATGTGCAAACATACACACGTGCTTGCACGCACGCACCCACGCACGCACACACACACACACACACACACACACACACATCAGTACGCATTATAGACATGCACTTGTGGACACGCTTTTAGCAAAAGTAGCTCTAAATCCGTCCCTCACCTTCAGGTTTACAAAAACGGCGCAAGTTATAACAAACATCTGTCAGCAAGTATTGAAAACACTACGAAACATTATCAAGCACATTAAGCGCTGCATACGCCATTTAAAACACCATGTTATTTATTTGTAAAAAAAAAACAAAACAAACAGTAGTGCATTTAAAGTGAAGCCATTTTTTATTACATAAAAACAAAATTTATCTTTGCAAATATTTTTCACATTACTGGATTTATATAAACTCGGTTCTTGCGATGGAATCCTGATGTCAGTGTCGAAGACTGCGCCACCTACAACTGTTTGGAACAGCGCCTCAGGATAGAGTTCTTTGCGATCTATGCTTCTAGCTCCGTTGACATGCTCATTATGACACGCCACATAACTCAGCGGTCGACATGATAGTGATCTGTTATCTAGCTCTGTGAGATGGGCCATCAAAAACCTATTCACTGTGCTTCGTGAACGGATATCTACCCTAGCACAAACCTGTGTGTGCGGGCCCACACATAGTCCAGCCATCGGCCGGGGAAGGAGGACCATCAGGTGAGCGGTGGGGAGGGAAGCTAGGAGGGAGGCCAAGGGAGATGCTTGTACACTAAGGGAGAGAAATCCATCAGCCATCAAGACCCTGAGGGGAAAGAGAACATGAGAACGAAAATGTCATCTTTCAAGCGACGAGATTCCCCTAATGACCGTAAAGGATTATGGTCAGTACAAGAACAACACCCGAGTGTCAAAGGTCTTCAGCAGAAGGTAAAAGCAGAATCTAGGTGGAAGGGTAGACACGGTTCTCTCATCGCCTCGTTCTTGAAAGTACCTGATACTAGTCACTGGACGAGTGAATATTCAGATGCTTCCTGAACTCTGGGTCTTGATTTATCACTCCTCCCGAGGTTGTGGTTAAAAGATTCCAAAAAATGCAGAGGGTCATCTAGTCTAGTGAGTGTACTTGCAGTGAAATGTAAGTGGTTTGACGCATCTAGGTTCGGTATGTCTAAGGTGGAGCCCAGTCATCTCTTATGATGTCGTTTCCATTCCGATTATGGAGGGCAGAAGCGGGAAAGGTCCGTTCAAACCTTGAACCTTCGACTTATTCGTCGGACCCATTAACCACCTGACTGTCAACATTTTTTAGGGATGATTTCGTACCTACGTAAGCTCATTTTCAAAGTATTATTTGTGTGTTACCTGTTCTCACCTTCAATCACATTACTTACTAAAATCTTGCAAACCACAAACCATATTAAATCCATATCTCCTGACACAACCGTAATTCTTACCATTTTTAAGCTTTTAAGGCTAAAGATTACAATACAACACAATTTAAATATTCACTGGCAGGTCTGCAGACATGTCACTCTCTTATATCTTCTCTCGCCACACCTAAGTGTACGCATTTTCCACAACTTCATAAAAGCTTTTTAGAGTTTGGTCGCATCGACGAAGAAATAACAATAAAAATTGACGAGTGAGATGAATGACGAAAAGAAATCTATCGGGTTGTGTGGATGAAAGGAAGGCCAAGTTAAAAAAAAGAAAAAGAAAAACGTGAATTTATAACGAAATCAAATGAAGTCTAATAACAATGCAGATATTTTCTGCATGAAACTTGAAAAAAAGAGACGTAGAATGAAAGGGGAAAGGCGAAAGTTCATAGGTAGAGCAGAACAGCCAAGGAGTAAGATGGGGTGGGGTGGGGTGGGGGGAGTGAGGACGAGTGGGAGGGAAATAACTCAGAAGATGAAAGGCGCTATAACGGAGATGGTAAAAATATGAAAGATATGAGATGATAACCTTTAGGGCGCAGTATTATCTGCGTCATCATGCTGTCTTGTCTCTGGATTCCTATCTCCCGGATTTCTGGTTATTATTCGAAAGGGCATGTGAAGGCTTTCTGAAGGTTGGTGGATGGCAGGGACCGTCGATGGATGGGGTAGGTGTAAGCCAGGGTTAAAAAAAAAAAAAAAAAAGCAAAAGACTAAATTTCAGATATGCTCGTACATTGTGAATGGCAGTACAGGTTCTGAAGCTCCAAACCCTCTGAAGCCCCCTTCCAGCCCCTCTCCTCGTTTGCTCCTTTGTTAACCCCTTCCCTTCTAATACACACCTTTTCAGCTTACAGGTAATTTGGGTGTCTGCCCTTACCCGATCCACCGTTAACAACTTTTTTACCTCCGCGCGTCTCCCCCAGTTAGCGAGAGCAGTCTGTGAGCTCGTTCCCACGTCACAAAACATTTCCACCAAGGTTCGGCTTCTTTCATCTGCGGTTCTTGTTTAATTCATCCAGACAAACTCTTTACCTGTGGGTAAACTGAATTGTGTGTTTCAAAAAAAATTTTTTGTTTTAAAATGACGCCTCATCACCGTCATTTAAAAAAAAATAAATGGAGGAGAACAGGCAAGAATATATCCTTACGTCCTCGCTAGTATCTATATATAGCAGCATTTATTCCCCCTCCAGCCACTACAACCCCCACGGGCTGTGACAAGGAAAAGAAATCGTCGACAGTTTTGTATAAGCCAAGCCTGCCAGCAGGGACTGATCTGTCACTTACTGTAGATTGTATCAAGCACTGAAACGTTACGCCTGGGCAGTCTGTGCTTCGCAAAGAATGCAGACTAGCCTCAGGCTAAACCGACAATCATCTTATGGTAGCCTCATAGTTTCTGCTGCAGCACGGAGGTTGGGGCTGTGTTCTGACAGGGCTACGCTTCTTGCTGGCTGCACTGTGTTGCTGTTGTCTTTATGGCTCATTCGTACCACGAGTCCTTAGTGAAGAGTCGACATCCTACTAATCAAGAGGATCCTTTCTCCTCCCGCCGCGCTTCCTCCCCCCCCCCCCACGCGTCCCTGCTTGTGCACCCTCGCCTCTGTCACCCGTATAAGAGTTACATTTTTTTCACCATGATCATGTTCTTGATCTTGGCCCTTTTGACATGCCTTCATTGCAGGTATTTACTTATTAATTAGTCTTGAAACAAAACATGAGTCTTCTGTGATTATTCTTAACCGGTGGGCTGTGTGTGTATGTGATTGGTTGTTAATTATTTTACTTATTCATTTCTTTTAAATTATTGTAAATCATTTTTATTTGTTATTGTACTTTATTAAGACCTTTGCTGGACAATCATCATTCACAAACTGTATTTATAATGGACTGTGAAGGTGCGTGTATATATATATATGTAATATTAACTTATGGACCACTTTAAACGTCGCATCTTACAGATGTGAATGTGATCGAAATAAAGATGTTATTTAAGTTTTGTTGAATACTCTGGCCGCAGTTTGATTTAAAAAAAAATGCCAGTATGTGGTCTAAAACAGACAAGTTGTTAGTTCATTGACGTTTTTACCTGTTTCCATAGGTGACATTTATTTTGAGATATCCGACATATTTTGGGGGGTTCAAGGGAATTCTTTTATATATATATATATATTATCAATCCTCTGATTGGTGTCTAAAAAAAACCTATAAAATAAAACAATTAAATAATAATGCTGGAAAATTGTCAGACACTAGCTTACAGTTGATACTTTTAGTACACATGCACTCGTTGCCGATGGTCTTATTTTTGATTGTCATCCTTATTTTCTTTCTCCGCGGTGGACGGATATTTCAGCACCTCCTCTTCCTGTTACCTGACCTTTGTCAGGGAGAGCAGCCGTAAAAGGCGACACCGTGGGTTTCCGTCAAGCCCGGTTACTCGGGAGAGGTATGGGGCTATAGGACAGCCAAGGTACATCACAAAGATTTTGCTTGACATGTATTCTCATCACAAAGGATCGTAAAATGATTGCTCTGGTCTTGGTCTTTTCGAGCTTTCAGAACAAGACCCCAGAGAGCTGATCCAGCATCAGGTCACTCAGTCAACGCGGGGATCCAGAGAGCTTATGCTTGCACCTCCATCCCCCGATATTTTGGTGATCACGTGATAAATCGCTTGCGTTTGTGTTGGTTAATATGTGTGTGTGTGTGTGTGTGTGCGTGTGACGGTGACTTTCTAAGACATATTTGATGTCTACTGTGACTGTGTCTCACTGTGTATAGTCATATCTATTTGGGGGAAAAAGGGGGATTTCATCATCATCATCATCATCATCATCATCATCATCATCATCATCATCATCATCAGACATGTTTCTTTCTCTAGCGCCACTCAATAACTACCCCCACCACAAACACCTTTTGGCGCTGCTTATTCTTTCGCGTCTTATCTCGTACCTTCTTCATTTTGCATGCCGGTCTTTGTATTTATCGCCTACTAAAGGAGCAAAGTGCCTTCTTCATTCACCCGACTTCAAGCATCCACCCAGTAAAACCCAACACTGTGTTCACAACTCTCGCATCTAAAATCCAAGTAAAACTTCACAGCAGCATTGTAAAGACCAGACCTGCCTTCACATACACAGTGAAGATGGCTTACTGTATGATTGTCATTGTCCTCTTCATCATCATTGTCGTTGATGTTACCCTCTTTATCCTGCTTACTCAGCGGATTTTTTTTCTAACTTCTGCCCTTGAACTCTCTCTCTCTCCATTGAAAACCCTTAAGTTATTCATCCGCCGTAAACAGGGGTCCACAGACCTTGACCATAGAGTAACCCGCCGCCGCTATTCACCTACCAACGGTAATCCGACGGGATGACCCTAGTGGTGCTAGGATAATGGTAGGCAGTTATTAACCGTAAGCTATAAAGAGCGGGCGGGTGGGGGAATTCAGCTTTATGCCTGAGTGGGCTGAGCACTCTTTCAGGCAGCGCCTGTCATGTTGCAAAGGGTGACAGCTAGGTCACTGCTGCTAACAACCCGATACTTTCGCTAGATGCCAGATTCCAAAGCCATCTCCTTTTGGGAGGACATTCCGTGCATGTTTTCTGCAAGTTTTATGTTTTAGACTTGGCTTGGAAACCTCCTGTGTCCCAGCAATGTTTACTTTAAATACAAACGGATATTTATCGTGCGCTGATGCCGAAAATACATATTAGTCACGTGCAAATGATGAAAAGTACGTTTATTCCATGTAAAATCCGAAAACATAGCACGAATACAGAAACCTAATTGCCCTGATGACATTCATCGTTGTGCCATCGCAGTCTCCAGAAGAACACAGTAAAGAACTTCCGTTCTGAAATCACTAGCAGGTGCTAGTGCTACAGTTTATCTCCCAGAAGTATCGACCTTCGGTCCACAGACATGCAGCTCGATGTATGGCCTCCGATGTTCTGCTCAAACTGTGTTTCTTGTCATTATCTACTTTTAAGGCATCCTAGGGTATATTCCCCAAAGCTTTTGATCTGTTGCTTAACCCTCGCAGCCGGGGTTGTATAAGGCACTCGCTTGCGTCTCAAGAGATCACGCTTTCTTTGGCGCAATGTATCTCCACAAGATAGTTTCGTAGTAACTTTGCCATCGAATTCAGAACAATGTCACGATTTGCGTCCCTTTTCAAAATAAACCCTAACTTTCTTTTAAAATGCATCCCCAGAAAGGGCATGGAGTGGGGTAGAGGTAGTGCTTCACCACTTCCGGCGTAAACAACTAAACTCCAGATGCTCTGGCAGGCGGGGGTTTATAGTTCGAGAATGATGTGTGATGACACCGCTTGTTGTACAAAGAGCCAGCGTACTAATCAGGAACTGAAACTACCAAAACATGGCCTCTCCCACTGTTCAGCACCACAGCCTTTGGACGGAGTACAATTACTCTCATAACTTAGTATTTGACGTCAAGACCATTGTAGCAGGCAGGCCAACTCCGGTGAAAGCAGCTCTAAGTCTTCGATCTCTTCACAAACTTCTTGAGGTCTGCCTTGGCAGGGGAGGATTACTCTGCAGTTTGCTAGTTTCAAATTACTTGAGGAACTTGAGGAAGGATAAGTGTAAAACAGAAACCTGTCTCCATATTCCTGAGATCCAGGGCGAACCAAAGGAGACATCTGACATCATTAGCAGTTGTTTTCTCTTGTTTCGTGTTCTTCCTTCTTTTCTTTCTTGCACTACAGTCAAAGCGAGTTATCCTTTACTACATGAGGTTTTCTAGTATTCTCTGCCTAACATCTACAGACAAATGAGCAGATGTTAGACACCACACCTACTAAAGGGGTCTTTACTTTAATTTTTTTAAATTGTCACACACTGGGTAAACTGTTAAAAAGTGTTATTCACAACAAGGTAGATATATTCAAGTAAAGGTGGAATGTCTTGTTAGGGGAAAATGACTCAATCACAAAGGGACCACAAAGGAAAAAGGTAACCCTGACTTATCTATTCTTTTTTTTCATGAACCCTTTCTGGAATGTCAAGCCAGCACCAAATCTCACAGTGAGGTGGGTGGGTGGCTGTAGGAACGTGGAAAGGATTACGAAGCACCTGTGTCCTACAAACTTTGAAGTGGTCAGAATGGCGAGCGCTAACCTGGGTTTTGTTTCAATTCCGCGTGACGCCTCGTGCGGGCGGGCCCTCACGCCTGCATGCCGAGTGGAACTTTGTTTATACAGGCGACAGGATGACAGTGACTTCTAGTACACAAAGGACTGATGCCTTCACACTCCGGACACAGAATGCTACAATAAAGCACGGCATATGAAACTATGGCATATCATTGTAGGATATAAAGAGTACAGTGGGAAAGGAAAGAGTTCCCTCTTTTGTTTACGAAAACAAAATAAATTATGATCTGTCTGTCTGCCTCTTGCTCGAGCTTACACTGAGTAATCCCTGGAATCTCTCTTTCTCGCTAAGCCTGGGTCTTTTTTTCTTGAAGCCTTACCTGAATCAAACACGAGTTATACTCGCAAGTTAACAGAGCACACAGCCTTTATTACAAAAAAAGGCAAGGTGAAATTATTTTAGAGGAAAAGCACTCATGGATTGACATATTCGTGCTTCTGACGTCACTGGGGTCGCAGCCAATAAGAAAGCATTTTATGAGTTGCCCTATCTGTGAGCTAAATATTATGACCTCACGGGAAATTAGATGCTGATTTTTTTTTATTAAATAACGACTGAGAAAGGTAATGTTCAAAGGACCTTTCACTACAATTTTGGAAATTAACTAAGTCCACTTTTTGAAATTAATTTTATTCTCATTTTGGCTTTTAACATAAGTCGTGATGATGATGATGTTTATTGCGCATGACATAGTTTGAATTGTACAAGAAGCAAAATATGACAATAAATGTGAAAGAGATGAGAAATAAGACTAGCACAAACCGCTCCTTAGGTTCAAGAACTCAAACTTACCCACAGTCTGAAACACGCATCGCCACCAGGGAAAAGGGAATGAGTGGATAGAATAAAAACATCTGCGTAAATAAGCCGAGTTCACTATGAACCTCGGCGAACAACTGTGATGAAGGTTGAGGGTCGCTTTTAACTCTTTATGTGTGCCAGCGCATACGAGAGAGGAAAAAAGAAAAAGAATGCTCAATCCTCCGTTAAGAAGATCGTGCAGTAGTATGAAGATGATGCTCCATCTAAAACGACTGTCGTAGACTGGTTTCGGCGATTTGGCAGTAGTCATTTCAGCTGTGATGACGAACATCGTGAACCAAGGTGTAGGACGTCGAGAGACCCAGACGATGTCGACAAAGTTCGTGAATTCCTGGAAAGTGATGGCCGTGTGACCATCAGGGAAATGAAGATGGAGCTGGGAATTCCTTCTACTAGTCTTCACAGGATCATTCATCACTATTTGGGCTTCAGCAAGAAGTCAGCTCGCTGGATGCCAAGGTTGGTGACGGACAAGCGAAAGAAAAACCGTGTGGACTGGTGCAAGGAATTCTTTGAATCATTCAATCACGGGCGTTCTCCTGGCTTTAAGCGTATCACCACAGATGATGCATGTTGATTCTACAATCTGAACCTTGAAACCAAGGCCCAGTCGATGATTTGATCATTTCTGGAGTGAGGGAAGAGCTGAAATTGATGCCAAAATCAGCGTTTTTGGAGTGTTATCATAAATGGATCCATAGGGCCGAAAAATGTGTTGCAACTGGCGGTGAGAATGTTGAAAAGGTTTAAAAAGAGTTCAAGAATAAAGACAAAAATGTTAAAAAAAAATTCTCTTGCTTAGTTTTATCGCCAAGTCCGAGGGGAAGTGGAACATCCCTCAAATACCACTAAGTACTTGAGATACCTCAACACAATTCACAGAACGTGTTTGTCAACCCTGGCGCTATATAATAACTTGTACATCCTCTTTGACGCCCTATATCTAATACAACATATCTAATATATCTAAGATATATAATCCACCGACATCCGCCTACAACCAGTCCTTACGCCCGTTCTCCTTTTCTCGCAATGTCAATAGAGTTTGTGCCACCTGACACAAGATGGTGCGAAAGTTGATGAAAGCAGCGATTACTTTCTGGCCTTAGTAACTGATTTTAACCATCCTCAATTATCTCGTTACATTAGATCACAGTATAATTATATGCCTATAGATTATATAACATATATTTAATGTTTACAATAATTATTGTTATACAAGTTTCCAATGCGATTAATACTCCACTACAGCTGACCTCTCTCCGCAAAGGAGTAGGGAGTAAATAATCAGTTACAGAGGAAACAAACTGAGGTAAGTGCTCCGTAAATTTGACAGAAAATGTTTTCTTTGAAGAGGAGTCGTAGAGAGGGGCAACAAGCCAGTAGAGGCAAGAGAAGAACAATGAAAGGACGAGGTCGTTATATTGAGGTAATGATAATGAGATAGTAATAATGACAGTGATAATGATAATTAGTAATAATGATAAATATTTGCACAAATGATATCCACAAGAACATCAGCAAAACAGTTGAAAGTGCAGCTGGGAAGAAGCTACCACCTGTCAATAAAACTTACTACTGCTGGGAAAGTGTCGTCAAACACCCTACAACATCCAAGATGGAACGACTAGATACCAAATTAAAGACATTTTTGCATGTGAACACATGAGCTTACAAAAGACTTCCCAGTAGTTGGAGTAAACATCAACAATGCAACTAAGAAGTTAATCTCTTCAGAATCAAAGGCATCTAAAGAGGCGTAAGGAAGAATTACTTCCCCTGCTGGTCTGAGGAAGTACGAAAAGCACATGAACGCACCACAACCGAACTTCTTACTTAAACTGGCCGACTTAACTGCAAGCGTGACTCAGCTGAGTTCGTGCTTGGCGAGAATCGATGTCGGCGTGCATGACCGGACTTAACTACTTACTTAAGAGATAGGTCAGTATGGTGACCTCTCGTCCTTTTTCGGACTTGGTGGGGATTCCCTTCCGTCACCGGTTGGTTGGAGACCAACAGTCAATCAATAATCGTTTTCTTCGTAAGCATGCCACGCTTTTGTGTTTGTTTCCATTCACTACCTAAAAAAATTTCGCAGAGTTTCGCCTGAGTGTGAACATGGAGGCAGCATTCAACAAAACTGTAACAAAGATGAAAGATCGCACGGCAAATTGGAGAGTTGTGCTATCCGGCTATTCATTGACTTAGTCGAAGAGTATAAAGAGGCCCTCTTTGCGCCCATATCAAACACACTGCGGAGAAAAAGCTGGAAGTTGCAGCCAGTACTTGTGATGAGCAGAAAAAATGGGTCCAGATACAAAAAGTTGTCCAACCATCTAGGGCAGGGGTGGGCAAAATACGGCCCGCGGGCCGGATCCGGCCCGCTTCGCCGTTTCATACGGCCCGCCAAAACATAAAAGATTTTTTTAATATTCACAAAATTTGACAGTTTTCAACCAAAACTCAGTGCGGAAATCCCCGCCTGCAGCACTCGTGACCGGATGTAGGTCAACACGCATGCGCAGTCAGTTGTTGTGGTTGTTTGTTGTTATTGTTTATTTAGTTGGAAAGTGCTTCCACCTTGCGGTGATTTTGCACTATGGGGGGGGGGAAAGGGAGGGGGGAGGAAACCGGAGTACCCGGAGAAAACCCCGGAAAAAAACAGCCCTGCGAACAGGTGTCACATACAAAGAGTGTCCGGAGATGAGATCTGAACCCTGAGCCGCTCACTGCAGTGGTGACAAGCGAGTGTTTTAACCACTACACTACCGGGGGCCCTATGCGCAGTCGGTGCGCGGAAACCCCCATATCAGTACACGTTGCCGACATGAGTAACAGCATGAATCCTTCAAAAAAACGTAAAGTTGATACGGAATGTCGAGGGTTTAATGAAGAATGGACACAAATATTTCTTTTGTAAAACGGACGATAAAGCACTGTGCTTACTGTGTTGCGAAACGATTGCTGTTTTCAAGGAGTTTAATTTGAAGCGACACCATCAAACGAAACATCGCGAATTTGGCAGCAAATTTTCTGAAGAAGAATGCAAGAAAAAAGCCGCGGAGTATGTTGCAAAGCTCAAGAAACAACAGACTATATTTTCCAAACAATCAACCATCCAGGATAGTGCAACGGAGGCTAGTTTCAAGGTAGCATATAATATTGCAAAATGCAACAAGTTCATAAAAAAGTGCATGGTCGATTACGCAAGTCCAGAAATCAGAAATACATTTGAAAACATTTCATTATCAAGGCGGACTGTCGTGCGGCGCATAGAGGTAATCAACGATGAACTCATACAACAGCTGGACACCGCAAGCCGTGATTTTGTGTGGTATTCATTGGCATTAGATGAGAGCACAGATAATGAAGACACCGCACAACTGCTCATCTTTATCCGTGGAATCGACAATACTTTTACCATCACAGAAGAATTGTTAAGCATGGAATCAATGAAAAATACAACAACTGGTCAGGACTTGTTTGAGTGTGAAGTAGACTATGTGGAAAAAAGAGGATTGTCATGAGATAGGATGGCCAGTATCACTACAGATGGAGCTAAATCCTTCACTGGCAAAAACATAGGAATGGTGAAACGTTTGAAAGACAAATTAACAACTGAAAATCCAGGCAGTGATATTTTATCATTTCACTGTATTTTGCATCAAGAAAGTTTGTGCAAATCAGCACGTGATTGAACCTGGGATAAGTGTTGTGAATATTATTAAATCAAAAGCGCTCAACCACCGGCAGTTTAAGTCTCTGCTGGAGGATTTGGCGGCAGAATATGAAGACGTTCTTTACCACAACAATGTTAGGTGGTTGAGTCTGGGCAAAGTGCTAAAAAGAGTCTGGGCATTGAGGGAGAAAATCATTGTTTTCCTGGACATGAAGGAAATTTCTTGTGAATTCAAAACCAAAATGGGGTGTGAAGAGTGGATGTTCGACTTCATGTTTGCTGTTGATATGTTCGAGAAATTAAATAATGTGAATGTGACGTTTCAGGGAAAAGGTTGTTTGCTCATGAAATGTGGACACATGTGAAGGCTTTTAAGTTAAAACTGAGACTCTTTGCTCAGCAAGCAGGTGAAGGCAAGTTCCGCCATTTCCCTTTGCTAGAAAAACAGAAAGCGCCTGGGAATATAGCAACCAAAGTTAAGGGCTATTTGAAGAACTTGGAGGAAGAAATGGAAAGACGATTTTAAGATTGTAGGAACACTGAGCCAGAACACTGGCTTATCCATTCACTGCTGATCCGGGTGCAGCACCTGATGAGCTGCAGTTGGAGCTGATCGACTTGCAGTCAGATCACGCAATAAGGAAGCGTTCAGTTTCACGAAACTAGTGGATTTCTACAAATCTTTGTCTGCTGACAAATTTCCTCACCTGAGGAAATTTGCAATGAAGATGTTTTCACTGTTTGGGTCCACGTACATATGCGAGCAAAGCTTTCCGTGTATGAAAATTAACAAGAACAAATACAGAGGCGCACTGACTGACACAAACTTGGAGGCAGTGCTGAGGATATCTACCAGCAACCTCAATCCAGACTTTAAAAGGATTGTGAAAAATTGTGACAGGCTGCATTTGTCCCATTAAACTGATTAAAGAATAAGATTAATAAATTGATATGAATTGTCTTTATTGTTTATTATTATTTAATGTTTCTATAATGGAAAAGAAATGCCAATATTTAATAATGAACTGGGCAGTTTTAAAAAGGTGCGGCCCTCCGCTAACTTCCGCCGACACAATGTGGCCCCCGAGCCAAAACAATTGCCCACCCCTGATCTAGGGCTATCGCACACGCCAGAACTATGAACCCTTTGAACTGCAAGGTAAATTCATTATGATTGGCACAGACTCAGATTTAGTAGCGTTAACATCCTTAGCGTAAATTCCAAACATTAATCTCTTTGATAGTCCCATTACAGTTGCACAATTAAAGAAAAAAACCTTAACTGAATCTGTGAGGTGTAATTTGTATCCGTAGATCATCAGTAAAGGGACTACACAATGCCAATTTAAACTAACCCCATGCTTCTGTATGAGTGTGTACATGAATAGTAGCGCGCTTTCATGACCAAACAAACTTTTATCTATCCTATCATGATGTGCTTATTTCCTTCCTTGTGAACCCAGTTTTCACACTGAGTACAAAACGGCATTCTGACTGTTTGCTGTTTTTCAACACAAACGCTTCTACAATACGCTCTATCTAGGCTACATTATCATGATCTCTACATGCATAAATTTGATAAGCAGAAAAAACAGAAGGAAAAATTGAAAGCATGTGTTCTAAATCATTTTCTATTGTATGTTCTGATATATGAGAAAAACACTCACCTCTTGCAACCATTCTTTCCCGTGCTAAGCGACCAGACTGCACACCACTTTGTTCAATATCTTCGTCATTCAACTCAGAATCTGAAGAATTTGATTCATCAGAATCTGAGTGTGACAGCCCAAGTGTAGTCACATCATTATGCAAAACAATGCAGGAGATTGTGATCTTGCGTAAAAATTTTGGTTCACATCTTTCTCACAAAAATCTGACCCTGACCATTTTACCCCACAGTTTGTGATTATCATCACATTATTAGCATCACAGATTAGTAGGCTGTTGGTTGAGGCGTTTCCCTGTTGACAAATTCTGCTTCGTTCTTCGCTGGTGCTATAATTTGTACCTTGGTGCAGTCCAGGCACCCGCACCCCACAACATTTGAAAAACTTCCTTGATTATAAAAGCCAGCCATGACTCTGCGAACATGTTCCTCTGAATTTAACAAATTCATTTATGCCGTAGGTCGGTCAATTCCAAAACTGTGGCAAGCTGTACTCTTTCGCGGCAGCGTGTAGTCAATGTTCTCTTGTATAAAGTAAAACAGAGACAAGTTATCGACTTGCCGGAATCGAAATCGAGCATACAACTCAAACTCGTCGTATAAAGCAAAACGATTTTGCCAGTCACGAATTATAAATTCTCTCCTCAAACGTCGTCTTAACATCATTCTGAAACACGTGACATCTTCTTTCACTCTTTATACGAAGAGGTCTGAAAATTGCTAGGAAGAAAGGAAAGCAACAGCTCAATCTCACGAATATATGGTACAAGATATCACAATAAAAAAACTAAAGAGGGCCATCAAACAACTTAAAAATATGAAATTCTCAGGACTAGATAATTGTCATCAATACAGAATAACAGAAGATCAAACAATATATCTTTCAACGGTTGCTGAGGAAGCCTTCCATCCCAGAAAATAACACCTGCTGTTTTTATAGACTAACAAAAAGCATTTGACATACTTTGGAAAGATGGAGTTTTGCTGAACCTCCAGCAGAACCAACATGTACAGGTTGATCAAATCCTCCTTGCACAACCGCAGAGCCAGAGTTCAAACAGAAGGAAACTGCGGACAAAAACTGCTGTTGAGACAAGGAGTACTCCAGGGGTGTTTTCTATCACCAACCTTATTTAACCGTTACATCGATGCCATTGTATGAAAGCTGCACAAGGGATTGAAAGCAGTACTGTATGTTGATGACCTGGTTTGCAACCACTGAGCATTCAGGTCACAATATGGACAAGGTTGGTGTGTTACCATCAATAAAGAGAAAAAAAGCAACAGTCACACTCTTCACACTCTCCACTTAAGTACTAGCAAGCAACTTCTTAGTAGGCAATACATAAATAAAATTCAAAGACCAGCAAACAAACCTAGGCATCACC
This sequence comes from Marisa cornuarietis, assembly GCA_004794655.1. Classification (NCBI taxonomy): domain Eukaryota; kingdom Metazoa; phylum Mollusca; class Gastropoda; order Architaenioglossa; family Ampullariidae; genus Marisa; species Marisa cornuarietis. Next base: position 356,106 of record SMMW01000651.1, read on the forward strand.
TAGGACAAAAGACTAATATGGAAACAACATATATCAAGTGCAGAGGCAAAAATCAATGAAAATTCAGTGTCATGGGAAAACTGATGGGAATGAACTGGGTTTCTAGTAAATGAAAGAACCCTGAGGTCATATCTAAAATATAGATCTTGGTTAACAGTATTCAGATCACATCAACAGACCGTGGATGCAGTTCAAAATAAAGCACTGAGAATCATCACGGGTGCCATCAGACCAACATCAGTAAGGAAGATGGAGCAAACAGCAGGTATAGCCCCCATGAGTAGGAGAAGAGAATGTAAAGAACTCATACAAGCATACAAAAGCAAATTTCCACGGGAAGGTGCAAAACATCAAGGTTTGTGAAAGAGACGCAACTGCAAGAAACAGCGAAACTGTCAGGAAATGCCATTTACGTCAAGACCCAAAATGCCCCTCCTGATCACCCCTTGTGGAAAGAAAGAATAAAAACTTTCTCTGTAAGTGCAATAGTTCTTCACATAATGAAATAAGACTCAAACAATAAAAGGAAGAAAATACTCACTATTACCATACAGGGGGACAGAAACTCTAAAAAAGCTAGAATATCGAGATGAACAGTGACAAATAGCAAAATGCTAACAGGCCTCCACTGCTCTAACTACAAAGCCAAAGTTAAAGCAATCATTCATGCAGCCAACGTAATCCGAAACAAAACAGACGAACAGATGCCTTTTTTGTAATACAAGCAGCTGACAACTACAAACTGTCAAATACTGAAAAAAGTAGAAACTCTTAACTGTTCGCGAATCTCACTCCAGTGGATCCCCTCGCAATGTGAAATAGTTGGCAATGAAGAAGTAGACAGGTTAGCAAAACAAGGGGCATAAGCATCACAAGAAGACAATGGGGTCGGTTTGACGGATATTACGACGATAATCAAACCAACCTACAGACCACCGTGACCACATGACGATCACCAGCAGTTGCCCAGACAGGAACAAGTGACTTTATGTAGACTTCAAACCGGACACAACAGAACGACGATGCTGCCGCTGCTGTTAATGATGATGTCGTCGGCTTATGATTTTCTCTCTGGTTGTGACACATGCTTATAAGACCACAGTGGCGCAACCATTGAAAGATGGAGACAGTTTTTACCAACCAACCAACCAACCAACCAACCAACCAACCAACCAACCAACCAACCAACCAACCAACCAACCAGTGGACTACGTAGGGACTAATATCTTCCAGGGACTCAGTGGAAGGGTAAAAATGCATGGTCGGGTGGTAATAGCGGTAGGCACTGAGATCGAGTAGAAGTATTAACATATAACATGATTTTGTAGGTAGAGAAAAGTTGTGCCAACATTGGACAAACGATGGTGGGTTCGGAGATTGTAGGCTCACGACGGCGGTTGTGGTGGTTGTAGTAGGGGCAGAGGAGGGGAAGGAAGAACTGGAGCTGATGGTATGGACCCCCGAAGGTCGTGGGTCGCGACAGTAAGAGTAGCTGTGTAGTCTATGGTCATTTACTGCGTGGACTTTTCGGCAAATATTTGCCATCTGCTTCCCAAGCACAGAGAGCCGCATACTTAGTATCGCAGCTACGCACAGACAAAATATATCGCTACACAAACATTTATCCACGGTAAACCCAGTCACACCTGCCCCTCCCCTTACAACTCTCGCTCACTCACACACTCTCTCTCTTTCTGACTCTCTCTCTCTCTCACACACACACACACACACACACACACACACACACACACACACACACACCCGCGCGCGCGTCGTGAGAAAATGAAGTCCGAAATGTTTTACCTACCTGTAATAGAATGTTAAAAATTATCCTTGCTACATATTAACTGTCACAGTATTTTTCATTTCACCATACCACTACTCGTTCTAATTTCGACCAATGTCCTAACTGAGAAAGCCGCCCAACACATTCATGAAAAAATGCGTCAAAAAGTAAAGGACACAAGTTCAACATACACAAGGACAGAGACAAATGCTGGATGTTAACCGAGGTGGGCTAATGTGCGTCTGTGGGAGGGTAAGGGGACTTGCGTCGCAAGCCTGTTTCACCTGTCATGCCCTATCGCGTCTCGCAGATGTGCGTACACCGGGTGGGATGTTGGGGGAGGCGGAGGGATAGATTTGGGGGAGGGAGGGGGTCGGTGACCTGTACATGCGTGGGAGAAGCGGCGTTGAGTGCGAAGAAAGACCAGGTAACACCTGTAGGCTAGCACTCGGACAGCACGCACACGAGAGTGCGCCATTGAGTAGCAGCAGGCGCTGGCAGACACTTTTTTCTGTGGGTGCAGTACCTCTTGTTTGATGAGGGATATTGGAGCGACATCGTGTATCCGTCTAAATAACGCTAAATTGTCTGTTCCTGAAAGCTGCCCTCTCCTCCACCACTTTGTCCACTTAAGTCTGTTGGAGGAACAAAACACTACCAAATGATCCTCCCATGATGGTTCAGTGCAGACGTTACGCGCAGACAGACAGACAGACAGGTCAGATAAAGGTAAAGGTCGTCTCGTAACAGTTTTTAGGTCGTTTGGGGAGTAAGGTAACCACACTTTTTTTGGGGGGGGGCTTTGTTTTCTTTGAGGGTGGGGCTCATTTCCTCTTCCCCAAGACGGGCAGATAGATAGATACGATGAAAAGAGAAGTTAAAATCGGAAAGAAAGCGAGAGACAGAGGGCTACCACGTCCACATCTTTGATATGGGAAGCCCGGTAGTGCCGTTGGTAACAGTTTACTAGGTGTCCTGCTTCTGTTTTTTCCTTCTGTTTTGTTTTGTTTTTTGTTTGTTTTTTGTTTTCGCTTGGTGTTTTCGGGGGAGGGGAAGTTTACGGCAACCTTTTATTTCTTTTTTCTGTTGAGACCTAAGCGCCACTAAAAAGAACCCCTCTTTTTTCATTAATCACACGGCGGCGGGATGGCAGTAGTAGCCAGCAAGTAATGCAGGTGCAGAGATGTAGATGAAGATGAAAGGTTGTAGATGATTCCATCGATAACAAGGTTGATAGACAGGCAGAGAGACTGACAAATCGGCCAGATTATTCAAGCAACTGGAAAAGGTAAGAGATATTAGACCTTTACTTATACACCACAGGATGTATTTAAAACAAATAAGTCAAAGAACAAAACTACATATTAAAAATGCCTTGGAGTTATTGACAAACGAGTTATTAAATATAAAGTGACAGCAAATTACGTTTAACTCTTAATGGTGTCGCTTTTTTCTACGAGGAATTATAGAACCAAATGTCAGATGACAGACAGACAGACAGACAGACAGACAGACAGACAGACAGACAGACAGACAGACAGACAGACAGACAGACACTGGATCCTTATTACTTATTTCGCAGAAGATGATTTTTGTGCACCTACAGATGTCCCGACAGACGAATCTCGCGGTAACTCGTTTATCTCAACAAAAGAATCTAGAACTTTCTCGTTCGTTTGTCCCAAATGAAGAATCTCACAGTATCTCGTCCGGTTGTAGGCGCGCTGGGACGTCAGATCTCGCGGCAGGACGCTGAAAAGTTCCATGTCACACACCTATCGCCCGGGACCTCTTATCAGCCCCCGCTGTAACTTATGGCCGTAACGCGACGTGTATCTACTGTTTCACTATTATTCGCAGTAATCCGGGCCAGTCTCTGTCGAAGATATCGTAGAATATCAGTTTTATTTTATGCTCATCTACCTCGGAGATAAAATCTCTTCTTTCAATATCCTACAATATATTCCTTTCTTCCGTCTGACTGTTTATCATCTGCCTTCTCTCTTTCTCTTCTTTCTTTCTTGGTCTAAGTGATTTTATTTTGTTTACGAAATTGATCGAGACCGTATTCAGTGGAATTCAGAATTCAGAATGTCATACACATAAACTACACTATTCGCCTTTCCTTGATTAGCAGGACACAAGATGGTTGCGTTACTCTAAGACTTTGGACAAAATAGAAGGTCAATGCAGCTGAGGCAGTCGTATCGCATGTCAGATATCCATCGCAGTTCTGCAATAGGAATAGACGATGCAGCTGATGTTGGTGAGAACTTTGAGGTAAGTATCGGGGGATCGAAATGTCTAAAGTTTATTGATAATATTTTCAATCACTCGCTGTCATTAGCACAAACAGCTCAGGACCTTCTGCAGCAGACTTTTCAACAGCGGCTGTCATGTCTGTGTGTGCGTGTGATCATATGTGTGTGTGTGTGTGCCCTGGATCACGCTGAGATACAGACGACTGAAAATGAATCTAGCCACCCCTTTTAATATACAGTGCAACGGCCTCTAATAAATAACATCAGAAAAGCACCAGATTACGCCGATGGCCGGGAAGAACCTTACTGCTGTACATTGACCCAACTTCAGCGTCTCCGAAAAATTACGGCCATCGACAGAAGTTTCATTCCCTTTTATCGTCATTCTTTCCCCGCGAACACTAAATGCCTTTCTCTCTACCTGTTCTTAAGAATGCTTTTTGTGTTCTAAATATAAATAATAATGATGATAATATTACAGAATAACTAATAATGATCCACTGTCACATTCTGTGCAACAACGTCTAACATTAGGGCATTGCTATTAGTAACATGCCCCGTGTTTGTTTATTTGTGTGTAAATAACCCGCTCGAGTCCAGAAAGATTACTCTCCACTCTTCCACCAGGTAAGGCCAGGACTCAGAGCAGAGATCAGCTCGGTGCTCACCCTTATAATGCTGACTGTCGTGTTCGCCTCTTGTGACTCAGGGGAGGGGAAGGAAAAATTCCAAAAAGGGAACAAACGTGAAGCTCTGATATCGGGTCATAAAGCAAGACAGGGGCGGCTTATAGAGGGGAAATGTGTCATTCGAAAAGCTTAGCAAACACCGCCATCTCCTCGACCTTCACCTCAGAGAATCGATAATGAAGGTAAGGACTGGAAATAAATTTTCAACGCTCAGCTGGCATTCCTTCTGACTGTCGGCCTGCACACATTGTTGCACCATAATCTTTACCTGGCGACATACTGTGGGGGAAACGCCAATTACTACTGAAGGGTTCCTTGCGGAAATTCACACACACATAAGAACAGCTCAAGGGGTATATTAAGCACCAAACACACACACACACACACACACACACACACACACACACACACACACACACACGTGCACGCGCTGAAAATTCAGAAATTGGCAAAACAGTTCTTCCTGCACAGATATTTGGCCAGCGTGACAGCAGAGCAAGGGAGGGAATCGACACAAGTAGATTAGGCAGAGTAGCGCCAGGCGCTTGGGAGGAAATGAGGGAGACCATGGGAGAACACTCAGTGCACCCTTCAAGAAAGAGACGTATGGAAGAATGCTAGAAACGCGCCTCTTAAAAAGAAACAAAAAAGTAATAATAAAGAAAGAGACAGCTGTTAAGAAGGGAGAGGTGGTAGGAAGGGGACAGAACAAAAAGATGAAAATTCAAAATGACAGCATTGCAATCATCTGAGTGAGAACAAAAGCAAAACGAACGGCAGAAGGAACGATTATAACAGAACGGAAAGTAAAAATAAATATTCAAATCAACTTCTAAAGAAAAGGAACTGCGTCGATAAGCTGCAATATATATATATATATTATAAATAAGAAATGAGAAAACTACACTCGACGGTCTCTCCATAAAGATAATGTACAGTTCAGTATCAAACAGGTATTAAGATGTACGTATTGTCTTTAGGGTACGAAATGCAGTTGTCTGCAAAAGTTAATTAATCACACACAGTTGATCGCCTTTAATTCTTTCTTTTGTGATTTTTATTTGTAGGAGAAGGATGCAAGTGTCACCATTTATAAGTTCGTCTTCTATTTTTATTCCTTTTTCATATTTTGATTTAAAAACAGAATCTTTTAGATGCACTTGTTATTTAACCGCATACTAAAATCAGTATAAAAGCACAAATGAATTAATCTATCGTCAATATCTCTCGGCAAAAGATACTTTTAATATTTATCTTCAACTTCTCAGAGTCCCATAAGCAAGAACTGAAACATAAGGAAACGATGGGTCTCTTTAAAAAAAAATTAAAGAGAGCTTTGAAAAGGATCGGCAATATTGCGAATGTTGTTTATAAACATTTCTTAAGTACACATCAAAGCAGCATGTGGAAAAGGGATTTCCTTTTCATGGCAGCGATTTCTTTGTCCTTTTATAATTTCTCTCTCTCTCTCTCTCACACACACACACACACTGGTTTTACTTGACGAATTAGTACTTGGGGCGATATGTGGAGAGCAGGCCCAGTTGTGTAAGCATCCAGCTTCAACTACAGACGTACAAGTCCAGCAAACTACTAAAGACGGGCAACTGCAGGACGAAAGCGAGTTTTCTGAACGAGTTTCGACACTTCCCGCCCATAAGCCATTATTCAGGTCGCGTCTTGCCTCCTGCTCTAGAGGAAGGTACGTTTTTAAGGCCAACGTCTGTCTTCAAATTGACCACACACTGTTTCCAACCCTGCCCCTAACATGTTACAGTCATCTGGGACAGACAGAGCAAGCGGACGACTTTACATTTCCCACCACTAACCGTAGATGTAACTTTTCGATCCAAAAAGTTGAAAAAGTTAAAAAGTACCAAATAGCAAGAAAAAAAAAAGTAATGTGATAGTGAAGAAAATCAATCTTATGACGAGCACAATGTGAATTGAACGATACTACATTTAACAAGTTAAACTATATAACTGCTACGTCACCGGGGGAGTCGCCAATACCGGTGGGAAAAGGAAACTCGCAGGCAAGACGCCGAACGTCAGGCGGAGGGAGCGCGAGGTAAGCCCACCTGCAGCTGACAGTCGCGCCTAGAGAGCGAGGGTAAGGAAACCCCCTATGTAGCTATGCCTAACCTTTACCACTAGGTCATGCGGTCCACTTCGTGGCACCGAGAAAGGGTCGGAGCGGTCATGGTGTGAGTTTCACGCAGGACTCTTGTGATGAAACAATGGTCTGTCAGGTGTCACGGGATGCGCTTCTAAAGACGATCGCGCCGCGGATGCTGTCAGAGCCTGAAACAGACCTTGACAAATGGCCCTCGCTGGTTACTTTTGCCGCAATTAAAAAACCGTTTTTGTGGAAACGGAAAGACGCGATGACAAGCTTTCTTCGGGAGGCCTCTGATTATTGGCGGAGTGACCGAGGTGACCGCAACATACATGCCCACGAGATACGGTTGCAGGTATGTGTGGTATCTGGGTACGACTTGGTACTGGATCAAGATTGTGTGCGTGCGTGCGCATGCACGTGGAGCGTAATTTCACGTGCGCTGGATAGAGAGGGCCTAAGGAGAAAGTGTGCAAATCAAACGCAGAAAGCCCTATGCACATGCGTGTGGGCACAAAATCACACACAAACGCGCCCACACGAACAAACACGCAAGCACGTACCCAGACATCTATGCACTCTTTCTCTCACACACATACACTGACAAACACACAAACACACACACACACACAGACATACATGCCACCACCACCACTGGAGATGGGATGTAGGGGTTGGTAAGCTGTTGGAGTGGGGGAAGTGGGGACGAGATTGAGTGGAAGGAGGGAGAACGGACTCTGCAACCCTGTCGTCAGGAGTTTAGCGGCTGACCGTAAGCCTCTTTACGTGGCGGGCAAGAGTGTGAGAAGGTAAGGAGTTGGGCGAGCGCCCCGCGCCTTGCGTGCGACAGGCGACAAATTGTCTGATCTATTAACAGCTGTAGGGTCTGACAGGTGTGAAAGACAAAGCCTCGTACGGCCCGTCGCCGCCGCTGTACACAGAACAATGCCAATGATGACGCGGCAGGCTCCCCCTATTCCCTCCATCCACGCTTTGGTTCCCCCTCATCCCTTCTCACTTTCGTCGAGAAGACGAAAAGTATCGCTCTGTTGTTAATAGACCATTTTGTCCCTGCTCATTCATTAACCCCTTCCTGTGTTCTTTGTCATCATCATTGTTATGGGTCTCGTCTGTTACCACTCTCGTTAACTTGTGCCGTGGAAGTAGCAGTGCTTAACTTGACTTCTTTTTTTGTTTGTTTGTTTTTTCTGATACTTCTGATAAGAAGGAAAGAAACCCCCGAATACTGCATTACCAAATGAACAAAAGTAAGGAAAAGGTGCAGCGAGAAAAGCACCTATTTAAATTCCAAAATGACTCACAAAAAACTAATTCGGGAAATATTTGAAATGAAAACGGGTCTAAAACTAATTAGGGAAATATTTGTAATGAAAACGGACATACGAGGACGTTACTGCAGAGGGCAGGGTATTGATCATAAGATGATTCAAATATAGACAGATCTAAGAGTCAGAAGGCAAAAAAGGACGGATAAGTTTTTTTCAGTTTAGGGATGGGTGGGGAACTTGGAGGTTTATGACAGCTTGTTTTTTTTTCTTCCTTCTTTGTTTTTTGGAAAGCTTCCTACTTCTGAATTACATGTCTGCAGTGGTTGCACTTCTTTAGTAATCTGCCACATGAATGGTGTGCCCCTTGCTTATTTATCTCTCCTTCCCGCACCTCTATCATCATAATGTCTGGAAAAAAATAATGACTGCACATGAAAATGCTACATAAAATTAATTTTTACCTGCCGTTTTTTTTCGTGTAATACATTTGGTAAAATTATATTTCCAACGCTAATATCACGGACATCAGCATACAAAGCATAGAAATGTGTTTTGTCCTTCCTTATCGACTGTTTAACAGGTAGTGTCGCCACGTTTGTCACGTGCTACGCAGAATTAAAGGAGACCCAATTACAGTACTGCATGAGCAATGAGCACGCCACTTTGTGAACACGCAGTTAAACTGTAGATGGCAACCATCAAGCCTAGAGGGTTTGTTTTTCCTTTTTAAGTTATTTTTTAACATTTAGCCATACGATGTGGCCATACGATGTTTCTCAAAACTTAACGCCTGAATTTTTTCCCCTTGTTTTCAGCTGAGTAATCGGCATATTTCTGCACTTAGAATACCTACTAGGTAGATCGGCAAAACCCACGCATGCGTGTGAGAAAGAATCCCTTTGCACCCCCAGCCGTTCCGAAGGGGCGACAGGCTCCAGACGTCTGCTGATGTACTTAAGTCCTGCATCACGCCGGCGCACTGCACTGTGGGTTACAGGAAATCAGAATCTCATGCAGCTTCAAAGCAACCATATCGTCACCCGTGGGAGGTGTGCCGGGAAGGAGGAGGGTGTTCCTTCCGGGGTCGACATCAAATTTCCTCCCTTATGTTCATGTTGAGCTCTTACCACCACTGTCACCGTTGGGCCCTAATGAAGTTCATCCCGGTAATTGGATCAGTGGTACAACGTGGACCTGTCCATCCACTCAGGATCCGTAGGCTACTCTAAACCACGCAAAAGATGCATTCCGTGCTTTCTTTTTATATACCACAGCTTTAGATTAGGGAAATATCCCCGGAGAAACACCCACTGAAAAAAATTAAGGCGACTTAAAAAAAATTAATACATTTAGGTTCACCCTGGTTAGAGAGTGGGAAGTAACGGTAATGAACGTAAGAGCACAGATAAATATAGCACTCATTGTTTTTAGGAAATATCTGTCAGCTGAACCTTATGGTAAAAAAGCAGGCGGGCAGGAGAGATCGATTATCTATGTTCAGTTCAAGTTTCTTAGTTAAGTAATATCCAAACATCATCTTCCAAATAACATCCCCTGATCTAATGAAATGCGCAGTTTATTTTAGTTATTCAAGATCTTATTTAAGATGTTCTTAAATATTTAGTTCTATACTTTTATGTGTAAATTAATGAAAAATCGTAACGGGTACCGCGTGTATTGGGTTTCAGGGTACAAACCCCTTACATAAGCGGATCTTCCTGGGTACTTGGGTTTCGCAGACAAAATCCAGAATGAAGAAGACGGTACACAAAGAGGTCAATACCCTCCCTCCTCCCTCATTTATTGTCAAACCTCCCACCCCTAACCCCACCACCACCTCTCAAAACACGCGAAACACCCTCTCGTAAATATCAATGCCATCATCGTCAATGTCATCATCACCATCAGCGACGTTAGCTGCTTGGTTATTAATGCTTGACATCGTGTCAGCGACGAAGGCTACATCACAGCGAGAGGGCGTCGCCACTATCATTATCGTGTCGACCTTCACCACCACTATCACCTCAAAAATCATCAGAGACACCACATCTCGTTTAAAAAAAAGGGGGAAAAAATCCCTCTGCCCTTTTACTTGGCAGACAGCATGAGGTGGCAGTAAGCAAAACACGCATTTGAGAGAGGCGTCGTCGAGGGCTTTAACCTGAATAATCTCGATTGCCTGATGCCCCGAGGCCTATACACCTTCCACATGTGATTCATCTTTGATTTTGCGGTCTCGATGTTGTCATCCATATTCAGAAGCCAAAACCAACTAGCCTGGGCTGGAAAGGAGAATGACGAAAGACGATAATGCATGAGAAGGGATAAAGAAGGAATGCGCCTTGTGTTTGCGTGAAACAGAGAGAGGGGAAGGTTAAATGAACAAATGAAGTGGATGAGGAGGGGATTGGTGAGGAGGGAGGGGGGAAGGAAAGTAGAAGAGCAAGAACAAGAATTAGAACGGGGAAGTAGCTCACCTTAGAATGGCCCCGACATTGTCGCGGAAGTCTTGGTAGCAGTGTTGTTAAATTAATATTTACAACGGTGATCTTTTAAACAAATTTTCAGAGAAGTGGCCTCACTTGAAGATGCGTTGCGAGGCGATCGAAGGAAATGGGTGTGAGCGGTTATCGGTCAATGTCATCGTGGGTTCAAATCCTACTTTTCTTCTTCGCACGCTCCGTTGACTCCAGGATCACTTCGCGAACTAACATTTTCAGAACAGCTTATGCTAAAATAACAAGTGTCTGCTTCCCTGTAACGACCAGGGCCACCCCAGCTTGTATCGACATCGCTAGTGTGCAGTCAGACGACGAGACAACGATCGTCGTCGTACCAGTTAACCCTCACTCGGAAAATACCATGACTCGCCCAGCCGGATGGCGGATATTGCACACTAACAATCCCTGCAGCGTTAGGTGCTGGGTTATCTTCGGATGGTTTGACGCAGATGCAAAATCCCCCCCCCCTTCCAAAAAAAAAGTGTTGGGAGGAGGGGTGATATGGAGGACTGCTATCTAGCTGACAAATCACACAGGCGTATCAAAACCGAACCAGAACACGCGAGGGACTAAAGGAAAACAAACCGACGCAACCTGACCACCCACTCCACCCACACCATCCAGCCCCCTTCTTCTCCCCCACACCTCTTTCACCCATCCTCGTCGTGGTTCAGCATTTTACCCTTCCCTACCCTCGGGTCTTTTACAAGCGGAGGGCTTGTATCAAGAGACAGAAAATGGGTGTGCAAGGAAGTGGTAAATGGAGTGAAGAATTACAAAAAATAAATAAATAAACCACCTATTGGTTTTGTCATCTCGACCTGTCCGGGGCAGGAGAGGGTAGGCCGACAATCCCATTCACCCATCTACCATCTGTGGAGCAGAAGGAAGGTGTGTCGGAGGTCTTGATCGCGCGGCCACACGGATCGGAAGCATGGGTAATTAGCCAGGAATTGCGGACAAGGGGGTGTCTGGCCAACCTGCCAGACGGCCAGCCTGCCAGCACGGTGCGCAACGTAAAACGGCGTGACGTAAATAAGCAGGTCACGTGGGCGCGGCGACCTGCCGTGATAGTACGGCTGCGGCCGATAGCTCTGGTCCTCTCCCAATTTTTCTATGCCTCATCCTCCGGAAAGTCCTCGAACGGGCGGAGTTTCCGGTGACGTCACAAAACGAAGGAAAGACAGACGACTAAGTGAAAAAAATGCGAATGAAGAATGAATTCAATGGCTGCTTGAACGAAATAAAGGAGAATAAATGACAATTAGTCAAATGGTCAAATGATCTTTTTTCTCAATTTTTGACTTGTCCTTCTTCTAGTATCGTAATAATAATGTCTTCCTCTAAGCGTCTTTACGAAGTGAGGTGTTAAGAAACTCCACTTTGCTCGAGCCCAGCTTTCTTTTTGTGAAAGCGGTGTCCATATCCTCTCTCTTTGTTGTCAGAAATATTAATAAACAACCCAATAAATAATTAAGGAATTATGAAAAAGAGTATGGAGAAGCTAACGCGGAGGACTTGGAAAAATACAGTCATATTTACAGAGGTTAAAGGTTAGAAGCCAAAAGGGCACGCTTTCGTTGAGTTTTAAGCCCTATCGACAAGTCAGTTCACGATACTGCGTGGGCAATGATCACGTGACACACAGCGACCAGGCGAGCGAACTGCCTCAGACAGGTCGCCACGCAGGCATGGAGAGCAAGAAACTGCCCAAGGAATAGTCAGCATCACAAGGTCGAGATTCAATCACGATACGAGATTACAGGGCGGAGGAAAACCACCATCATGCAATTATAAAAAAAAGAGGACAGGGGGGCATAACTCTCGCGCTCGGCGCTACGCCAGCATCCATCGCTCTGTCACTTTCCCCCATCATGTCGTCGTTACGATACGGATTCGTCGCATCCCTGTGGTATTTTCGGGGCTACATGTTGGGGGGATTTAATTCCAAGGAAGTTGAGATTCTTCTTGCAGACCGGGAGCTGGTAACTTGGTTGGGAATGGGTAGGTCCGCCTTGCCGCTTGGTTGGTGTGTCATCGTCTGAGGACCACGTCATTCGGAATGTTTTTCATCACAGAAAATAAGAAAATAGAGCAGGCTTAATGAGAGGCGCGAAAGATTGTGTGTTTAAAGGGTCTAGAAGGGTACAACTTTTGTTTCTCGTGACTTCATAAAGCTCATTGATAGATACTTTTACTCCCACATTTGGGCGGATACCCGCTCCCCCCCGCTTCTGTTGTCAAGATACAAGCCTACAAGCGTGTCACTTTTGTACAGAGATACGCTTAACCGACTTATAGTCACAGGTTTCCCACTGGCCGAGGTCTCGACAACTTAAGCGTATCCATGTACAACCCTGACGTCAGTAATGTAGACGACCTTCTGTGAGAGATCATGTTTCTAGGCGTGTATCTCAAGGACGGAAGAGGGTGAGGGGCATCAACCCAGATGTGAAGAAATAATGAATTAAGCTGGTCTACCCGGTCCCAAGAAACAAATGTAAAGACGTTTAAAGAAAGACATAATCCTCAGTTTAACCGCGCTAACCTTCCTCACACACACACACACACACACACACACACACACACACACACACACACACACACACACACACACACAAATAACTGGAGATGACGCCCGCCATTAGACCTACAACTTGATTTGTTGTCGTTAGGCTTTCTTACTTAGTGCCTGCTGGCCGCCTTATTTTCTTCAGCCATAATATTTACCCGTCGGTTACAAAAATCCGGGATGTAAAAGTAAACAAGACAAACAAATATTTTCATGCAAACTACGGCTGACATGTGTGCATGCAGCTTATTTTCTTTTCCAGACGGTTCCACAGGTACAGTTCATGGGACAACAAGCGGAGCAGGCTGTGAAATATTTTGATTTGGACTAAGTCAAAGACAGATTTGAAACATGACATTACTTTTGGACACGTGAAACAACGGCAAAAAGCGACGAAAAGAAATTTTCATTAACAGAAGCGATACACTGATATTTAAATAATAACTACTGATAAAAACTAACAATTAGGGATACACTGATATTTAAATTATAAGTACTAATAAAAACTAACAATTAGGGATACACTGATATTTAAATTATAAGTACTGATAAAATACAACCTATTAAATTCGTATCATTTTCCTCTCTCAATCGCCCTCTCTGTCACGCGCGCGGTTTCGCACACAAAACAGCAATATACATACTGTTATATTTACTCGGCAAAAACATACCATGCTTACTCTCTCGAAACTTAATTTTAATGCTATGCAAATTGGCTTGAAGATTTTTTAATTGCATTTAATGCATGTTCGCTTGATTGCCTTGTAAGCAGTCATGCCAGACCGACACAACGCATATTTTACTTCTGACACAATGTCCACTTGTATGGCCTCCGCCTCTGTCAAGTTTTATCCGCTTTTGGTTCCACGCTAATTGTTAGACTTTGAAATCTTACTGCCCATATTGCTCTTATTTGCACGCGCGTGTGTTTGTGTGTGCGAGTGTGCACATGCGTTGGTGCATGCACGCATGTTTGCATGTGGAAAGCGCGTTCGCCAGAGCGACTGTGCTCACTCGCGTGTGCAGGTAGTAGATGCGCGAAGCAGCGGGTGCCTGGGTAACTGACTTGGTGTAGAGGTAGGGGGGTGCCTGATGTTTTAAACACCTGAACCATCAAAAACCCTGCGACCGACATCAAAGCGAGTGACATACCGCCATCACAAGCTGAAACTTTTCCCTCCACGTGCTAACTCAGGATCCCGTTCCCCGCGGGCAGTCAGCAGTTAAGTGACAGTTTTACCGCTCTCCCCCAGCCACGGAGTGAGAGAGTTACACCCCGAAAACATGCTGCTTCGCTGAAAGTCGCTATCTTATGGCCTTATGATCATCTAAGAAGAAGACGAAGCCAGCCTGCAGTTTCGAAAGCCTTGCGGTACACAAGAGTTTAACCCAGGGTGAATATACCAGCCCCTACCCGTATATATCAGGGTTAAGCCAGGTATGTCCGAGGACAAAAGCAGAGATCCGTTCGCCTTCCGCTCCACGTCATCGTCACCCATGAGATGGACAAAAAGTCCGCGCGACAGGCGGACTCGACTAGGCAAAAAAGCTGGACTGTCACGTGGACGGTCGGCCAGCCAACAAGACAGCCGGTACGGTAGGAAAATGTCCCGGCAGGTATAGCAAGTCTGACGCACAAGAGTCAAGCAGATAAAACGATTCCGTGACAAAAAATGGAATCTGCGAAGCCATTTGGGAGGGTCTGAGAATTTAAACACGGCTGTCTGTCAGATATTGAAAGCAGATCTGCTGGCACTTCGTCCCTCAGGGGTTCATATCGTAAGAGCTCACCAGCTAGCGATGCACTGATAACCAAACTACTGAAATTACAATTTCTCCGGAATGAGCGTTTGATTTTCAATCTGCGTTCTGTATTTGAATATCTCTTCCTGTTTCCAATTTCTTTCTTTCTTTCTTTCTTTCTTTCTTTCTTTTCTTTCTTTCTTTCTTTCTTTCTTTCTTTCTTTCTTTCTTTCTTTCTGTCTAAAGCAATGGCGTTAAAAAAAACCTGTTCACTACGGGTAAGAATATATAATATGATCCTTTTCTTATAATGCGTTAGTAGAATCAACACTAGAAATCCATGAACCAACATTAGAAACCCATGAACGACCCAGCGGAGAGAGAGAACAGTCAAATGTCGCCGGCGTGGCGTGCTTGTGATGCATCGATAACGAACCGTTGCTGTCAGCCGTGGTGTGGACTTCCACCCGAGTCTCGGTCTTTGCTGCCTGGACAATGACCAGGCCCCTGTGTGACAAATGGGCGGTGAGCAGACTTGGGAGGACATCACTCTCTGTGCATGAAGGCCCGGGGCCCAGACTTGCACCCCGCACATCTGTGAACGCGCGGGGGCTACCGGCCGCCGAACATCTGTTCTTATTGTACCTTGCTGCACGACTAGCGATTTTTCCTGGAGTATCAGCAACTCCGCAGAGAGTCGACCTCAAGTTAATTAGACCCCCGACCCGTTTTGCTAGCGAGCTGTCAATCAAATCACCACGACACGCCCCTTTGTTCTCCTCTCTCTCTCTTGTGTTATTTGTTCTATCGTTGTGGTTTCGGACATGTTTTGTAGAATCAAGGTGTTAGAGACCCTAAACAATTTTTTACAACCTTTACAAACAGACTATATGAAAATTATCAGCAAGAATGGCATTCCGAGATCTCTTTAAAAAAATGTTATCCGTTTTACAAATCACTCCGAGTCTCTATTACTGATAGTCCTCATCTGTACTTCTCATGAAATGCCAGCATTAGAAGAGCTATAAAAAATTTTAGATTAAGCATCTCTCCAATAAATATTCACGTCCTTAAGCATACAAGAGTTGCATTTAATTGTTATTGCTCGTTTTGCACAGATGTGGATGCGTTTTTACTCAGCAGCAGTAGTAGCAGGACGTTAGTATGTAATACAGTGTTTTATATTATGAAACCATTAGTGCTACGCAGCAATATTCTGTAGATAATTGCAAGGTTGTATGTGATGACATTCTTCTTCTTCGTCCTTTTCGCCCAAAGTGGAGCATAGGGCCACAGCTACACCTCGCCAGCGGACCCGGGCCTGGGCCTCCCTCCCCAGATGGGTCCATGACATCCCAGCTTCCTCCACCTCGCCGTGGACCGATCTCATGTGACGACATTAAGTCTACATTATTCTTTGTTTTGTAAATAACTGCAGGACTGACTACATTAGTGTATGTTAGGACACGTACTAGTATATCTGTATATAGACGACATCAACCCCTCCTCCTCCTCCTTGTAATATGGGCTGATGGCCGAAGCAATTTTGTTCGTTTTTGGTTTTTTTTTGGAGGAGGGTCTGTCTGTCTGTCTGTCTGTCTGTCTGTCTGTCTGTCGCGGGTTCACAAACAGTGCGCTCTGTTTTCACAATCCTTTAACTAACTGAGGTAAAGAGAAATTCCTTAGAACGATGTATACGACTAAAACCTAATTCACCCTGTCCGAGTGCCTGCTGGAGATGGTTAACGGGTAAAGAAAGATGGCTGAAGAGTAAATAAAGTGGTTGAAGAGTAAAGAAGGCTAAAGATTAAAAGAAGAGGGCTGAAAAGCAAACGATAGATGGTCTAAATTAAAGATGCTTGAAGAGCAAAGAAAAACTCTTGAAAACTGGAGTTGGAGCGAGAGCGTTATGGAAGAAATCGACTTGGTATGAGTCGGTCTGCCG
This sequence comes from Marisa cornuarietis, assembly GCA_004794655.1. Classification (NCBI taxonomy): domain Eukaryota; kingdom Metazoa; phylum Mollusca; class Gastropoda; order Architaenioglossa; family Ampullariidae; genus Marisa; species Marisa cornuarietis. The sequence goes on from SMMW01000651.1 coordinate 373,011, forward strand.
AAAATATAAATATTATTAAATATGGTGAGTTGTCGCTTCCGCCGCGCTGATAAGCTCTTGATAGCAGATGTAAATAGGACTAAGTGTGATCTGAGGTCGCCATCTTATGCTGATACCGTCTTCAATTCAAAAGGGTTTGGTCTGGTTTCTGTATCTTTTCCACTTACGCAGCAGTTTATTCGAGTAGTAAAGCAGACTTAGAGACGAACATCGTAGCTTTACACAAACATAAAAAAATTTCTCCTACATTTCAGCCATTAGGGTTTAAAATACCCTTCTACCCACACACTATTACAACAAAAACAATAAAGCATACAATAGTGACAAAAAGAGGGAAGAAAGAAAAGACTGATAGAAGTCACAATATTTGCTCTCAAGATCTGTTCTCAAATGAATAACTGTCTGATTATTACAAATTATTCTCAGTCTATAACTAACAAAATGATCTTTACTAAACATCAGTATTTATTTAATCAATGTAGGTGATTTTAAAACTACGAATAATTTTTCTGTTGAAGTACAAAACATTTATTTACTTTTAACGTGTAAAATATATCTCTAAAATTAACAACATACTTATTGAAATGTCACTAAATATTATATAACTAGAATTTGTATAATTTTTAATGTGTTTACTTGAATCAGAAATTGTGACTGCTTCTTTATAGCAAATGAAGGATATAATAGTATGAAATCTGTGATGCATAGGTGTGCATGAACGCGCGCGCGCGCACACACACACACACACACACACACACACAGAGGAAAGAGGAGACGGAGGATGTAAGAACTTCCGATCCGAAGAATTTTCTTAAACCACATCTTACAAGGCAGCAGTTGACAGTGGAATTTAGCGTTATGAGGACTTGAATGTGGATGATATAAAGTATATGTGTAACTGTCAGTATTTCTGTTTATACAAGGTCATGTCGCAGTGTGCTCTAGGCGTTGACAGCCACTACCCGTATCGCCCGCCCTCCGCCGCTAGTTAAAACAGAGGCAGGTGAATTCTTGAAATGTTTGAATCTTCAACAAAGCGATTACAGAATGGAATCAGTTCTGGTCGGCAACTCCCCTCCCCCACCCCCGGCTTCGCACCCTTTAGAGCAAGTGTCAGGTCGCATATACATCAGGGTGAAGAGAGAACTTTAATGGTGATGGGAGGGTGGAGTGAGTGCGGGGGTCGTGTGATGAGGCGCGGGAGACACACAGAGAGCAACAGGGGTTGCAGGTACAGACGTCACGAGGACATAACCTACTGTGATCGTTTCCCCCTTCCCTCGCCTTTCTCCGCTTCCCACCCCCCCCCCCCACAAACCATATCCCTCCCCTTCCTTGCGGCGGTTGACAAAAAGGAGAAAGATACCAGCCGGCCACCTGTCAGCTGATCATCTCTGCTTTGACGTAAGGCTTGCAGTTCCCCCACCACAAACACACCTTCCCTCTAACAGGATCCGTTGTGTCCTCCGCCTCATGGGATCTTTGGCAAGGTCTTGGTGACAGGTGAAACGAAGATGTCCACTGCTGGTACCTGATTCGGTTCGGTTTGAGGGCACGCGCGGTTGTCAACGTGGTTTGAGGGCATCGTCGCAAGGGAACGAGGCAAGGGAGACGTTTGTTGGCTCGAGCTGAGGGCACCGGTGACTCTAGGATGTGCGTTAGCATTAACTAGTAGTTTCTTCGGCGGGTTTCGAAAGAAGGGTAGATAAGTGTGTGTGTGTGTGTGGGGGGGGGGAGGATTTCTCCCTTCCTCCCGTTCTGCCTTCGCAGGCAATTCTTTAGGATCGTCTAACATCACGCTTCATGCCGTGATCGATGTGGGGTTGGAAATAATAAAGCAAGCAAGCGCCGATTCTGAAGTCGTTGGTGGCGGACCAGTTTGATGCTGAGCCTCGAAGCGTGAAAGATATAGTCAGTGGAACAGTAGCTGCTGGTTATTAATTCATTACGTCGTGGGGATGTAGGCGGGTGTGAGGATGGGGCAAAAATGGTTTAGCAGCTACGCATTTAGCTGGCCATCTCTTAACAAATCATCTAATGATGGAGTGGAAAAAGACTTAGCAACCTTGTGAGCATCGCTTCTCTGTAAATTAAATATTATATATATATATAAACACACATATCTTTCTTTTGCGCGCGCTGTGTGTGTGTGTGTGTGTGAGAGAGAGAGATATATGAAGTCAGACGCAGCGGTAAACAGGATAATGGCATGCAGCCCGTGACCATAAGGATCTTGCAATGCGCATTATTTTTTTTTAAGTTTTCTTTCACTATTCCTTCCTTTCCTCACGCACTAAAACCACATGGTACAAGGCCCCCCTCCCCACCCGACTCGTTCTGCCCTTTCTTTCCAAAACAGGACGTGATCTGTCGCCATTAAAAAAAAAACCGAAAATACATTTTACAACACGGGTTTTATCACCTAGTTTTAAGTCGTAAAATATGACTTAACCCCCTCCCACACTCGCTTACTCGAATAACAAGATATACGGGTGGCGAGATCCCTCCATCCAGGCCATCAGAAATCACCACGTCTGTCGCCGCGCCAAATCGCTCGCTGCTGCAGGCACATCTAACGCCGCGACAGACGCACACGCTCAGGTGATCGTAAAGGACTGGAACTGGCAAGGCATTTCAAATCTGACGGCGGGGGACACAATGGCAAAATAAAATGAAAATATAAAAAACCCGGGTAGCTTCGTCGAGGTAGGAAGGAGACACCCTCCCAGGATTAAGTTAGTGTTAGCAGGTGGTAGACGGTGGGTAAGTTGGGGGGTGGGTGGTGGTGGAGAGAAGGACAGATAAAGGGGAATGATACTTAACGATATGAACTGGAAGAGGAAACGGGTGGAGTGGTAAAATAGTGACAAAGCTGGGAGGTGTGGGGTGACGGATTTGGGGTGGAAGTAAACGAAACATCAGAACTAGGTTTTTGCTACAGGCCAGAGAAACGGACAAGGAAAAATAATGAGCAGAGTGGCAAAAAAAAAAAAAAAAAAAAAAGAGAGCGAGAATGAGAATGTGAAGGTGGGGAACAAATTAATCAAGAAACGTCCCTCTTTTCTTCTGGTGCGACGTTCAAGATTTCGGTGAGTTTCCTAACGAACTGTAGCTAAGACATCTAACTGATAATAAAGACCAGGGATCACGTTAAGTGTCGACAAAGCTCAAGGTAATCGATACAAGAAATGTGATACTCACCTTTTTATTGTTTCTGGCTCCTGAGGTAGGAAGGGTTAAGTCTCTGTTTAAGTCCTTGAAACAACTTCTGCTCGTGGCGGTAGAGAGCCACTACGCAATGAGATGGAGTGGCGAGCTCCTCACTTCGACGATGGAAATCACGTTGGCTTCCGTGGAGACAGTTGGAGGGACGACAACGATGATACCAGCCTCATCAAGTACTCCGAGAACATCTACAACGGTCACAACCCGACCCCACCAGCGCCTGTATTTGTATTTCCCAAGTCAGGAACACACACACGGGCACACAAATGGTGGCGAGGGGTGGGGGGAGGTAAGGAAGAAGCCTGCGGTCAGGTAGTGAATGAGAGAAAGAAGAACAAGAGGGGAGAAAAATGAAGTCTGTCTCCGCACAATACCTCCAGCACTGGCAAGTATCAGACACCACCACCACCGCTGACAACCGCCACTCGCCCAAGAGCTCCAGCGGACTTTTTCAAGCGGTTTCACACACAAGCCTTCTCCGCTTTGCGCTGAATGAAAAGACCCGGGCGCAGTATTTTAACCGCGTGCGAACCGATCGCTGACGGGGACACTGCCGCTACCGTGGGGGGGGGGGGCGGGGAGGAATGTTCGGTGGTGGGGGACGTAGGAGTGGAGGTGGGGGGGTGAAGGAAGGATGCGGGACGAGAGAGAGTGTGTGTGTGTGTGTTGGGGTGGTAATGAGAGGGGGTGGAGAAGAGACACCGAACGATTGAGACGGACGGATTTTGAGAGTTAGAGCGAGGCGCAAACAGTATGAGGGAGGTACAAGGTAAAACGCAATGGCCGGGTACGAGTTAAGGTAGTGGGTATGTGGAGGGATCGGGGGGTGTCGAGCAGGGAATGTGGGGGGGGAGGGGCATGGCGGCGTCGCGGCTCTCTCCCAGTTGTTTTCCTCTTTGTACCTTTAAAACCCCCGGCCGTCGCTTGCCTGCCGCAGCTGACTGCTGCTGAAGGGGTGGGGGGAGGAAGGAACGTGTCTGGGGGTCAGGGGACGGGGTGCTGCTGCGGCGGCGCAGCGGCGACTTGCGTTGGAGCGCGAGAGAAGGGTGTGTGATTGACAGTGGCGCGCAGTCACCCATTGGCTAGTCTTTCTGATGCATGGAAACCGCTACATAATTTTGTTTTCGTCATTTCCCCCCACCCCCTTACTCTTCATCGTCGTAGTTGTCGTCTTTTTCTCTCGTTAGCCAACGTGAATCGCTCACATTTGCCTCTCCCCGTTTCATTATCTTTTAAACATTTTTAAACAAACGATCTTCCTCACGCTTCCAGCTGTCTGCTCGAGCCGGTTCGCCCCCTCCCCACCCCTACCAACTCACCCTCGCACATGCTCACCCTTCCCGCCTCCCACCCACCTCCCCAAACCCTCCGTCATACAGCAGTGGTGTGGACCCCTACCCCGTAAACTCTGTTGCTAGCGGTGTCTGTGGGGATTCAATGAAGTGAAATCCACACCGACCTTTCAGCGCCAATAGAGACCTTCACCCGTCATTCGAGACACCAGCTACTAGCGGAGGGACTGGGGGAGACACGCCGGCCACAGCCAAAGGTAGAGGGACGGAGGGAGAGGTGGGTAGTGGAGTGAACGTGGTCATCGCTGATCTGCCCTACCCCTTCCAGTACCCTGCATTTTACCTCCGATCCTCCACCCACCACCATTCTACGCCTTTAAAAAAAAAAAAAAAAAAAGCGAGCAGGGGGGAGGAGGACACAAAAGTGAGATGTCAACGCTGAAGGGCCGCAGACATTTGGGCTTGTGATGGTAGTTTTATAGGTCGACTACGTTCTGGAGGTTCAGTGACCTTCAAGGTCGTCAAACAGCCGACCACGACCAGCCAGAACCGATGTTTTGTGCGTTATTAAAAAAAAAACAAACAAACAAACAAAGAGAAAAACGATTTAGAAACGGTTTTCATATAGAAACTAGACGTCACACGGTTTGGTAGCTAGGCGGATCAGCGACTGTCATTAAATCTCGCTCAGCAATGGCATGCTTTGCTGCCTGAAGGAAGGCTTTCGATTTTTTTTAATAACACCAAGAAACTATATGTATGCCTAAACTCTGTCTCTCAGACACATACACACATATAACATATACAGAGCAGCGCCTTACTTCCTAGTCATAAATGATGCGTCGGAGAGTTCATAGGTAGGCCTCCATGTGTGTGGGTGTAGGTGTAGGTGTGATCCTATAACAGAAATCCCTTGTCCTCTATCGGAAGCATCACTTGTACTTTAGTAACATTTCCTGTGCAGTCCTAAGGGGTGACGTGGCAGTCCACACCTTCAGGAATCAAATGGTCGAACGAACATCGGCCGCAGATGAATTCTGTCGGTGGTCGAGATGAAGGTGCCATTCCTTAACCAGGAATGCACTGAAGTGACAATGCGTGAAGGGCAGACAGCTCGCGATCTTATTACACAAGTATCAGGACTGACAGACTTATTTACAGACAAATAAATAATGAAATTGTTAGTTCATTCTTCAATATCTGTACATCTCTTACCATTTCACACAAAATGGCATTTTATTGTTATAAAGCGATTTATCTATGGTGGCGATTAATCGCTGCACGATTGGTGCTACTGAACCCACTAGGTTTCTCTCTGACCTTCGGATCTACTAACTTTCTCGTTTTCTTTCTTTGTCGATCACTTTCTTCTTTCTTCCAGCCACTACGGCTCTGCTCCACTCGCTCCAACAATGACTTTAGTGCTTTAACCACTCAGCTGTTTGCTTCCTCTTATTCACATGCATGAAATTAATGCATGCGTGACTTTAAAATTTGTTTGCATACAATTAAGGAGCATATGCGTGGGTTGCCTTACTTGTCAAGTTTTAACCGATGCCACACTAAAGTCGAAAATATCTAAAGCATCTCCATCACTCACACCCAATTCCGCTCTGTTCAATTTGCTCAGCTCCTATCCCCTCGATTTGTTCTTTAGCATCATACCCGAAACCTTTGTTCAAGAACATTAACGTGGCGTCGACAGTACCTTCAGAGTGACGCCTTTGTACCCAAATTAATAATTACTTGTAGTTCTAGTCGCTGAATGCAAATACCACCACCACTACCACCACCACTACCACCACCGTGTGCGTCATCATCATCATCATCATCATCATCATCATCATCATCATCATCATCATCATCATCCCCCCAGTCAGTCCATCCGTCTCCTTTGCAAAATCGCTTCAGATTATAACAGCGCGAGCGGACTAGCTCTTAGAGCCACGTCACAACTTAAGAGAGGCGTGTCCAATGGCAGCCCGGTCTCTCAATTAAGTAATGGCCTCTCGGTGTCCAAACCAAGCAAGGCACGCGGCTCCATTTCAGCTGCAGCTGCGACACTCGATACCGGCGCCCCACGCTGATTTCTACGACTTCGTGAACCCTCCTCCTTGACCCCCTCCCTCTCCGCTCTCTCCCTGTCACCACCCTCCCCCTCCACAAGCACAGCCCCGCTAAAAGAATGCATTCATTAATACATATTTTCAACTACTTCAGTTGCATCCCCCCCCTCCACACTCCACACTCCACACACACTCTTGCCGCCACCCATCTACGCTTTCTGTCGCAAATTAATTTGACTATTACTTTTCTTTCGCTTGCTGTCTTTTTATTATTAGTATTTTTCCGTCCTACTTCTCTTTCGTCTTTGCAGACGTCCCAGTGTCTGGGTTAAACACCCTCCAAACGTGACAAAATGCTGTTCACCTCTTTAAGCATCAACCCCTCGCGATCCGAGAACAAGCGGTGAAGGTTGTAAACGTGGGCCTCGACAGCACGCGAGCGTGTAAATACAGCGCCGGGGCGGCCTGACTGCACATACACCTACTGGCAGCTGCAGCCTTCCTGGCCAGCAGCTCGGCATTTTAATGATGTCACGGGTGTCACATGGTGTCACGGTGTCACATGGGGACGGCACTCGCCGACGACGTCTGGGCGATTGAGATAACCAGCATGGGCGACCAAGGTTGGGAGGTGGTGGGTGGGAAGGCGCTGCGCCTGTAGCAGTGGAAAGAGTAGATCAAAAAAAAAAATAATAAATAAAGGACAAGGATGAGAAAAAGAAAAAAGGAAGTAATGAAGATGAAGAAAGAGAAAAAGAAGCTGGCAGATGAGACTTGCAATCAAACTGCCAGACCCGCTTTTAATTGCGTCGAGTCCTGGGCTTAACCTCTTTCGACGCTCTGGTTGTGTCCACCCGCCATCCATCTGCGTCCACTTGTTACCATCAACGAGAATCTTGTCCATGAATGCGAAAGTTTTGCTACCCATAATATATATTGCCGTCGACCGTGCGGGGGCGCCGAAGATGGATGGCGTACCGGTTGGGATCGGAGGGTTTGAGAGAAACCTGTGCTCTATCACTGACGCTGGTTAAAGTCTCCGAAACATTCCATACAGCTGGTTCAAAAACGATTCCGACAGTGTGTGTGTGTGTGTTTGTTTTCGTGCGCGCGCTTATTCTTTAACGACCGTTTGGCGACCAGTTGAGGCGGGCAAGTGAACACAGTGAAGATGGCACGACTTGTTGTGCCACGCGACGTCTGTCATTGGAGAAGGTAATTGCAGCAACTGTAATTACCGATTAGCCCCTCATCAGGGGTTTGAAAAGAAGTCAAGACCAAATTTTTTTTCGTGACGTCACAAGTGTCGGTTCACTGATTGGTCAACGCTTCGTTAGTTCTACGGCCTTCAGTGAGGTCACACACAAATTTAGGTGAAGTCTCATGTTCTTCTCTTAAAAGGAAAATAATTAAAATTAGTTTTCTAATTAGTAACAGTTCTTATTTCTGCTAACTTTCTCACAGCTTTCAACTTGATTTAATTGGACCTGTGCTCTTGCAATCATCGGTTGGGGATCTCCGAAGGACGTTTATTCGTGTTCTCAAAATGTTTTAGTGGTGTAAGTATTACAACAATATTTACACTAACCGAAGCTTGATATTCATGTTTAAATGTTATTATGTGTTTATTATTATATTGTTATTATGTATTATGCTAGAATCGCTGATACTTTGAGGCATGCTTTAATGACAACAGTCAGGCCAGAGTTATTGAAGTTAAATGGATGTCCCTGATACAGTCCAGAAGAACATGAATTTATAAGAAGAATGAAATGTGTCAACTTGTTGGTTAAGAAGCTGGCTGAGAGTTATACCTGGTCGGACAATGAGACGGCCCTCCACCCTAATCGTCAGGTGTGAGACGTGGCTAAGGTAAGTCACTGGTCAGGTGGAGTACAGTCTTCCTCTTGTTTGCAATGGCTAGTTGTTGTATTGTTTAAAGGATGCTCGTCCAATGGCATTCTTTGTGTATGTGTGTGTGTGTGTGTGTGTGTGTGTGTGTGTGTGTGTGTGTGTGTGTGAGAGAGAGAGAGAGAGAGAGAACGTTGAGCAAGGTAATGAGAATTTGTCAAGAACTTCTCGGTACAATATCAGCGCAGATAAAGAACCGTCGACTCTTCACTTTTCTTCAACGCCAAGAATTTTTCTTAGAGACCGAGACTTGAGCCAGGAGGGCAGAATACTGGGGAGAACGTCCCAAGGCCTGGTTCAGGGAACCTTATGCACGGGCCAGTCAGGGACAACGGACCGTTTGAACAGTCAGTAATCGTCGTGGAAGCTCCTATGACTACGCGACCAGAACTTGGATTATCTGTGACTGACCTGTGAACATTGTACGTAATGTTTCGCTGCATGGTTATGTTGATGTGGATAGTAAAAGTTACATCATAACTGTCACCCAGATGCCCAGTCCCCTAGACCAAAATTTGACGTTTGACGAGTAAAACGCAGGAACATTGTCGCAGGGGCGTATCGGTGGCTTAGAGTCTTGCACCTAGAGACGCTTTAGGCCTCACACTGACATCAAATAAAAAGACCAGTTGTGAGGTTTTTGTAGTTTGTGGTATCTTTCATAACCCAGCTTTCAGTTCGCAAGGGTATGGTCAAAATGCCGAGCTACAAATGTTCCATTGAGTAGAATTCAGCAGCCGAAACGCATGCGCACGTGAAACACGAATAATAGGAAGCATGGCGATACGACCAAACTGGTTAAAAAATTTTAAACAACGTGGATGCAGGCACACGCGCCCTTAAGTCTGGTTTAAGTAGGTGGCAGTAGTGAGAACGAAGTCTCTGTGGAGTATCGCGTGCACAATTATGCAAACGCACACAACACATTATGTCCGTGTTCTTCAGTATATAAATACATGCACTTTCATTTATTCATTCGCTCTCTCTCTCTCTCAATACATTTTTAGTTTTGGCTTCAGTTCTTCGCTTTGATAATTACAGCCTTAACCAGTTCAAATTTAAGCTAACTTTGGTTTCATCGTGGCCTCTGAACGAAGTTCACTGAGGGAAAACTGCAAAAACTGTAGTCCTCCAATGAACCATGGCGAACGTTGCTCGAAGTATAGCAGATGTTGCCTAGAAGGCTTAGTTTGGCGAACGGCCATCAAACTAGGTACGGCGAGCTCCAGGGAATAAGTCACGATGTGAGTGAATTTTTTTAAAAATAATTACGAGGCCAGTCTGCAACTTCTCCCTGGAAAGACTCATTAAATATCTGCCTGGGGTTAATACATTATATAGCAAACCACTGGCTTCTATCGAAAAGGTCTGACAGCTCCTGTACATGATGGAAGATGAAACAGTTTTTCATCAGAACACGGGACGCGTGGTGCTGAGCGGATTGTGAAACATAATAAAAGAACGTATTGAAGATCAACCCTTTGGTTCGTAGGTCAAAAGCAATTTCTCTCGCATTTTTGTTGACTTTTTCGCTAGCATGTAGGGGTACAGGTGTCGATACCCGTTCGACCAGTGTGGTCCGTTCTGTGACAACGGGTACGTAAAGATGAGGCTGCAGTCCTGTATTTGGGAGACGTACGTGACGCTGTTATGAATGCACATACCAATCCACACGCACACAAACACGCACACGCATATATATATATATATAAGAAACACGAGCACACACACACACACAAGCACGAGCATGTACAAACATGATTAAGAGTGTTGAGGAGGACCAGAGGCCTAACATTTTACCTTTCGTTCATTCCTTCGCCCGCTCGTTCATTCACTCACAGGTGTTAAGATCGCTCTAAATGAGCCCCCGCCATGTCTTTCATCAGCCGTCGGCAACTGATGACAGGATAAACACTTCGTCAGACAACACTTCCTGCAGCTAAGCATGTCCGCCTGGAGACAGTCAAGTTCGCTGATCCTATTGATTGTCCCAGTCTAAACATACCAGACCTGTTGGCCCACCCCCACCCCCTCGAGCACCAACATGACGGGGAAAGACCGCGAAGATATCACAAAGCCATTTCTGTATCTTGCTCTACACTTGCTCCGCCCAGCATCCCCATCAGCACATGGGAAAGGCGTCTCGAGCTCGACCGGAAGTGCAGGCCTGCAAGCGCTTGGAAATAACGTCACGCATGTATATCACTTTTATCGCTGCCCTGCCCCGTGTGCAGGTGCAGCAGACGACATCACATCCTGTGGTATAGCTACTCCTACTCTGTCGTAGATTCGCGTGTACTTAGTTTGTCTAGTACTCTGTTTTCTTGCCGTCAGTCCTCGTACATATTTCATACCACGCTGGGTGAATGGATCGCTGAATCATTAGAGCAAGAGGCTTGATACACGCATGACGCATCGTCACTTTTTTCCCACTCCCCGCTCAGGTGACCAAGCTGTTAAGTGGGTTCTTAAGTTGGCGAAAGAAAATCAAGGAACTGTTGATAGGCGCGGATTTCACAGAAATAGCTGACTTCTAGAAACAAGTAGGGTTCTAACATCTTACTCCCCAACGTCCAAAATATCAGCTGGTCACCTTTCCTTTTTTAACCGAATATGCTACTTAGTGTATTTACTCATGAGTCATAAACTTTCTTAATTTCGCTATCATTAAAAAAAACATTCTTCAAAAGTAATGACCAGATTGAATATGATTGGCACGATAGCGGGCGACATCACCTGAGATGCTCAGAAGACTGACGGGTGCTGCTCGACCAGTCAAGTCTGGCAGAGATCAGGTGATGGTCTGCGATGCGCCAATCTCCATTTTGTGCACATGCTTATACACTTACATTCCGTATCTCTGCTAATGCCATCAACTGCCTTAAGTCTGGAAGGAACCAGTAGAAGTGTACTTGAACGTTGTCTGTGGAAGTTAAGAGATTATGTAACCCGTATCTTGGGGACTTTCGGTCACTACATTATATTCCTCCTTTAACCCCCTTTTCCCCTCCCTACTGTAAATCTATGTGCGCTGCACGCTAATGTGCATATTTCTGCAAGTTTTTAGACATTCAATGAACCTTTTGTCTCACACGTTGTGTTTAAATATGATCAAACACAAAGTAGCACAAAGAAATTCCTCCTCGAGATTTTATTATCTGGTTGAGACTGTGTACAGAGATAATTTTCCATTGCCTAAAGGTCTTTCAAGAAAACAAAAAAATATTCCCGCTTTCTACGATTGTATAATTGTCAGCCAAGACGTTTACCTAAATGGATTTTGCTTTTCCACTTGCTATACATTAATGGACTTTGCATGCTGTGGCTGACTGCAGACACCACTTGTAAACGCATCCTGCTTGACTCACTTCCGCTGTGATATTAAAATTTTTTATCGCTGTCTTGACGATAAAATTTTACTTCTCATAAGTTTTTTTTTTAATTCAAGAAGTGTACCTGAGATAGCGGGACCTGGGGTCAATGCACGTTCGCGTGGGACACGTTGAATTTGTGGTTTACCTAAAGAGTCAAGAGCACATTCAGTTTATAAGCTTATAAGGCCATACACAAGACTGGATTATACGGCTGACCTGGTACAAGAGGAGACAACTCACCACGCGCTCGAGTTCTGGGATGGTGGTTATTAAAAAATGCGCATGACATAGAATGGGTGTAGAGGATGGAGGACACTGATGAGACCCTTCCCCACGCTCATCATCCCATCCCTCTGGCAATCCGACCAGCGCCTTCACCGGCCTGATAGACGACACAAGTTGATGCAAATGATAAAGATGATAAACGAAGCGCCGGGGATTACTCGGACGCCTTCATCAACAACCTGCCGCCATCTTTGGAGAGCGCCATCCTGAGAGATAAACGGGTGTCGCCATCGCCCTGCAACAAGTAACGAGGCCAGAGCAATAGTCTTCCCGGGTCAAGAGAAATGTAAGGGGCAGACTACCATGTATGGCGGTCCTGTTGGAAGGGGGAGAGGGATGAGTGAAAAGGAAAGTGCGAGAAGTACTTCGCGATGATGTACGCGTGCAGGTTACTAGACAAAGACTCAGACATTAGGCGTACAAGGCCAGAGATGTAGACTGTTAGTGCACACGTATGTTAGTGTCGGCGGCGAGTGTGACACACATACATCTTCCAGCTGAATGGCTTTTCCGAGGGATGTCATCTTGGCAACACAAAAACAGTGTGCGGAGTATGACTGGAAAAGACAAAAAGATTGAAGAAACATTCCCTACCACCACACAAAGAAAGAAAGAAAGAAAGAAAGAAAGAAAGAAAGAAAGAAAGAAAGAAAGAAAGAAAGAAAGAAAGAAAATGGCAAATATATTTTAAAGGAATAATAAACTGGATTTAAATGATAGACATTGAGGTTCTGACTTCTGAATCTTTCCCGTTCAAAATTTCAGAATTGAAACAAACCGTTCTAGACTCGTGACGTAGGGCAAAACATTTGACAAGACATTCTCTGTCACCTCAGTCTTTTCTGCCTCGTTCAGCTCTTCTTTGCTGTACTTCGGTTCATAATTGTCTGGCGCGAACCCCAGACCCACGATCCCAACGGCTCGACGACCGCACTGATGAGAAAGAAACTGAACGCTCGCATTAGATGGCTCGATGTTGTCAATAAAAAAAAAAGATTGAAAACACGAAGGCCTCCTTGTACAGCCTCAGAGCTCTACTTTAGAGAAGACTATAAGTAAAAGATACTTTTGCAACCCCAAATTTCAGAAAGTCAGTACCTAAGTGTCTAAGTTCACTTGCCTTTTCCTTTAAGAAACTAAAAGTGAAAATGCAAGACAAAAACTGAGGAGCTAGAACTGCATATCAAAAGTGAACCCAAATAATTGAGTGGGTGTAGAGATGTATAAGCGTGGATACTGTGTGTTTTTTGAATGAAGCCTTATTGCAAATATAAAACACAAGTATCCACAGCACTTCCTTTCCCACTGGCCTTGTACTTGCAAGATAGATGACTCTGAATGTTATCAGAAGAATTAAAGGTTTCGCGAAGAAGCCAATACTACACAGAGAATGAGGGCCAAAGTCGTGATATCATGATTGTCCACAGATAAGACTAATTAATACATGGTCCAAGCTTTCCTATTTGCTGTATTCTGGAAAACGTAGATGTATCCATATAAATCCTAATTTTGTATTGTTGACTTCTTCCTATGCATACTGTTATTTGCAGGATTCGATTTAATATTTTTCCTGACATTAATTCTCATGAGGTCATAGTTGTCAAAAAATAATATGCTGGTTCTGAAGGTAATAATATGCACAAAGATCGCACACTCCTTTTCTCTATGTTTTTCTTATTCTCTGGACTGTTCATCTGCGTGCTTAGCTGCCTGCCTATCTTCTCTGTATTTCGAGAACAAAAAGGAGGGGAGCATCAAACTAGATGCAGAGAAAAAGTATTATAAAAGTAAACAAATAAATTTTAATAATAACGACTAATAAATAGTAAGCAAATAACATGTATCGCTATGGGATAGTGATCTTTATCAGTCATTACAAAAAAGTGCACCTCTTTGAGACCTTTAAAACCAGAAACAGTACGTTATATTCCGAGGGTAAGCAGCACCCCACATAAGGTGAACTGGAAATTAATCGCATTTTTAGACTATGTGCTAGTCCTCGTATGTACCACCCGTCCGTGACCAGCAGAACCGTGTCGTAAAGGACGTGGAGACCGCTGATTGGCTGGGTGGTTGTTTGACTCTACAACGAACGCTCTGTCACCTTAAAGTGTGATCACTTCTTGCAGACCTGACCCTAGCTAAGCTAGCGACAAAGAACACCCCGGGGTAGGTTGACTGCTACTCTTTAACACCGACTCAACAACCTATTGTGCGTTACGGCAAGCTATGGATGATTCTGTGAGGTACTTGGTTTCATAAAAAAAAACACACACACACAACAAAAAAACAACAACAACAAAACCAACAAAAACAGCAAAACAAAACAATAAAATAACAACAAAAAATGTGGTTTTAGTAGGGGTCAGATATCATACATGCTCCCTGGCCTGACCCCCCAAAACACACGGCTTCTGCTGCCCAGCCACCTAGCAGGCAGTACATTTGGCGAAGGTAATAGAAGAGTTTGACTTTTTTCTTTTATTTTATGCAATACAACCCGCTGTGCTGAGTGTTTAGACGATGATTCTGGGCGTTGCAGAATAAAAGGATCAGAGGAACACGTATTTTTTTATATCAACGTGATGAAGCCTTTCTTGTGTCGAGTTTTCTTTTATGGCCCCTGCATAATTTGCTCTTTCTACCTTTGCCGCTCTTTGACATTAGGACCTGTGGGTGTTTGCTTCGATTTTATATTTTTCCCACCATTAATTCGCAGCTTTTGATGATGAGAGGTCATGGTTGTAAAAATAAAAAATATGCTGATTCTGAAGAGAACAGTGTGCGCAAAAATCGCACTTTCCTGTCCTCTATCTTTCTCTTATTCTCTGGACTGTTCATCTGGTTCTCTCTCTCTCTCTCTCTCTCTCACACACACACACACACAGAGCTGAAAAAACTCGCCACCAGACTGTTAACAGTTTCAATGTCTTTTTTGTCCAAGTTATCCTCTATTTATTTAAAGATACAGTACTTAATTGTTTACAACATGTGGAGAAATATCATTTTTAATGACGAGACACATTCTGTCTCTATTATAAACTTCACATCACTATTACCACAGTTCTATTCTGTTTATAACTCTCTACCACAAAACAACGTGATTTCCCACACAGCATCTTCAACTTTTCCAAGCTCAGGAAAACGAAAACTTTGCGTTCTGAATGTGCCAAGATATTTCTGGCATGATTACCACGAAACAAATACAACAAAATGTGAAGAAAATTAAGAAAAGCTTTATATTAATATCAGAAATATATTACCTGAGTGTATAGGGTGTTATGCCCATGCTTCAGTATGGGGTTTATGGTGTGATTATGGGCACAGAACTAAAACTTGCTTAGTCCACTCAGAGGTAGCGATGCATTAATAGTTCATCACTTTATTTCTTGCCACTAGCAGTGTATCCTTTAATTAACACACGAGACAATCCGTATGACTGGCTGTGATGTTGTGTTAGCCTGGGGGGACCTAAGGTCACTAACAGTATCTACTATTGCTGGTGTGTGTGTGCGTGTGTGGTGAGAGAGAATCTGTTCACTGTAGTCAACATTCATATGCATGTCCATGAACATGTCCATCTGTATATTGCCAGCGTATGACCACTACCTGTAATCGACCTTGTGGACTAATAAAGTTTTCTTGTAAATCAAAATTGTATATGGACACGCTTACGTTGTCATACTTACAACCAATGGGAGGTCTGGAATCATTTGTTTATTTCGTGGACTCGTGGACATTTCTAACGTCTTGACGTGGACTTGTATTTGTGGGATGGTATATCGAAAACGGACAAAGGAAGGTATTCGCTGATATCTGCGAAAACAACATTTTGCTAAAACATCCATTTGAAAAAAAACAAACAAAATGCGCTCAGCCAAACCTTCGACATTCCGTGTCCAGAGACCTAACACCTTTTATGTATTTCCGGTCGCAAAGTAACGCGCGTGACTAGTCCTCACATCTTCAACCTTCACAGCACAGAAGTCAGGCAGACTGCATCATGGCTGTTGATATCCCTGCTTAGCATTTGAATAAGACTCGAAGTTTCGCCCTGCCACTGCTTACACAGCTTTGCACATAAAATCTTTTCGCAAGCTTCCTTCTCAGAATCTTGAATTTGCATTGCATAAAACTCTAGCAGTTATATAGCTCACTCTGCATGCATGCTTGCATTTTTTTCTTTTTCTCTCTCTCTTTTCTCTTTCGCTCTCTCTCTCTTTCTCTCTCTCTCTCTCTTTCACTGGGTGCGTGCAAAGGTGTTGGGTGTGTGAGCGCACGCGTAGTTAAGATTTGCCATTTGCTTCACCGTCCGCTGAGTCTTGTTAACTGCTGCCGGTATAATAATAAAAAAAATCGCTAGAATACCCTTCCGTCTGAATCGCTCAAAGGAAGGTTGCAACTTTACAAACGAACCCATTATTAAAAATCTGTAAATACTCTCCACATCTTTCACTTTTCATAGCTGTTAACTTTTATACGCCTACAGAACTAGCGCGTTCACTACTAGGACAGAATATTGTATTTCTTTTTCCACCAACGACCTTTTAACATATCCGTTTTTCTTATATAGTACACAAAACATTTAGTCACCAGGCTTTAAAAGTCGCTGGCTTCCGAACACCAAAAACCTTTTAGTGTCATCTGTCTTGGGGTATCTCTCAGTATCTTTTTTTTCCTCAACATCCTCTAAATAAAAAAAACAGATTTCTTTTGTTCATTAGGAGAAAACGAAGAGATTTTCCTGAAATATGAAGATGAATATATACTTTATAAATGTAGATGCCTGGCATTAATCTTCTCGTCACTTGCCAGCCAAATACTTCTCTAACAACCAGCGGAGAGCTAGTTCGTTAATAGTTTAAGAATCTTATCTAACATCTCTCTGACTCAGTCTTTTATTCCGGAACTTGACTACTTAGTAAAGAAGATATTAAATACATTGCTCCAATATTTATTTGATTATTATACATTTACTAAAATATTTCCGTCATAGTCCGACTTTTTCTCTTTCTGTGAATGGGTGGGTGTGAATGAGTGCGAGTAGGTATGTTTTTTTGGGGTGGAGGAGAGATATGTATACTACGTATGAGTCACCAGTTAAAGATTTCGTTTTTCGAAATATGATAGTGATGCTGCTTTTGGTTCTGCTGAAGTCCAGTCGGCGACGAAGACGACGACGATGATAATGATGACGGTAAGGAGGATTCCCCGCCCCCCCCCCACCTCAAAAATGTAAAATGAGGAGATATGCGTCTTTGTTGCGGGTGTTGATGGCTTACATCCTTTCCGTTAAAGGTCACCTTTACATCTTTAGTTAAGGGAGCGCAAGTGCACTGTATGCACCGCCTCCCAAGCATGATTTGACGACGGCGTAGATCCGCCTCGCGGACCGAAGAGAACAGACTCCACACGCAACAGCGGACTGGCTCCTCACCCTGTAACTATTCCCGATACACCAGCCACAGGAAATGCTGCCATTCTCTTTCTTTCTCTCTCTCTCTGCACTCTAACGACATCAGCCGGAAGCGATGCACCACTGGTCGGCTTGCGGTAGTCGTAACGATTACGCGCAGAAAGTTTCTTTTGCAGGTGAGTCAAGCGAAGGGAGAGAATGGCCAGCGCTTCACTAGGCTCCACGCTAAACGAGGAAATTCTATGCAGGCACATAGGGAATTATCGCACCCTTCTTTTCAACTAGACAATAAAAAAGGTGCCGTTTACATCGTCAGACGAAACACAAAATGGGAAACGCCATGCTGCGTTAATCATGAAGAAAAAATTTCAGGCTAAAATGCCTGCTCAAATACTTTTAACTTGACGAGATGGAAGACTGGCGGTGTCTTGTTCTATTACCCCGTTTTAATTCGCCGCACCCAGTGGTGAAATTGTAGTTCAGGTGCAAGTTTACTACAGACAGAAGAAAAGCTATTCATTACCTTTTAAGGGCTTGGGATTAGAGCCATGTAGCGCCGGTCTAAACACTCAATGGGACTTAGAGCGATTGGTCCTGGCAAATACGACCATATTCACACTTCTCCTGGTACCCTATTTGTGTGTGTGAAGATTTCATTTCCTTTGTTGCTTCTGTCTGTATTTGTGATAGAAAGAAAATGTAAAAAGGATTAGAAAGCTTGATGCATCTAGCTTTTGTCTTTGTAAAAATTTAACTTATTAACATATTTATTTTTCAGAATCACAGTTGACCCATGGCTTCATTAGAAGAGAAAGTAAGTTGTGTTCTATGGTTGGCTGAACTACAATCTACCACTGCTGTCCAAAGAAGTTTTAGAATCAAATACAAGAAAGAAACACTAACAAGAATTCCATATAAAATTGGATGAAAAAGCTTGAACAAACAGGTTCTGTCAATGATAATCCACGGTCTGGTAGGCCACTGTTAGTGAAGAAACTGTAGCATCCGTAAAAGAAACATTGAGGAAAAGTCTAAAAAAATCATTAAGACGGGCATCACCGGAGCTGGCCAATGTAAAAACTAATGTTAATTCAACCCTTATCGTTAGGAGACTTGTAGGATAACTGATGTGATTGCTGGTATTATAGAAAATCAGCTTGAAAATGCTTTCTAAGAACTACATAATCGTATTACCCTTTGTATTTTTAATGATGGTGGACATGCTGAAAACAAGAACAAAAACATTAAATATTTATTCTTTCTAGTCCTTTGACAGATTTTATCACATATACTTACAAAGTTACAAATGTTTTGAATTGCATATAGACTTTATCGACACCCTGTATAAATGTGCAAATATGGTAACATCTTATTTTGTGTCTTGGTGCTGTACTGTGTTTCTTGCTGTTTGATATGTTAAATGTTTGTGTGTGTGCAAGAAAGAGAGAGAGAACGATGAGCTGTTTTTGTACGGCCCCTTGAAACGATGAACTCCAAATATTTTCTCTATTTTTGTGCTATCGATTCTGTAAACCGCCTTTATCCGTCTTTGGTTGTCAGGTAAAGAGTTCTATAAATAACCATTTTTATTAGTACCCCAAATAACTGCCAATAGACCACATAACAACAAATATACCAAGACACAACATTTAGCATCAAAGCACATGAGCAAGATCTGGCAGTCGAGGCGAGGTAGAGAAATATTGATATAAATACTTGGTTTTAAGTTGTGTTACGAGTGAACTTCTAGGGGCACACTTGTCAGTTCCTGCATGACCATAAGCACACATTTCCTATGCAGAACAAGAATTGAATTAATCATATTTGGTGTTGCAACACAGCAAGCGTTAATATTTCAAGGATTTTTCTCTTTCAATTAGTGTTTTAGAAAAACTAATTTCTTAAGCCATGCTAAAAATGATTGAATAGTCAGATAAATATTAGTGAAACAGTATGACTTGATAACAATTGAAGCACTTACATGCACTTGCCTGATCTCAATGAGCTATTATTTTTTTTAGACATTTGATATTCTTAACTGGTTACGTGTTACGCAATAGCAAACACTTCGAAACCACGAGTGTAATACATTACAACCGAAGAAACACTATAAGAAATAAATAAATGCATAATGGGAACAAAGCATTTTTGACAATCGGGTGTTTGAATAACCACTGGGATATCGCAAAGCTTTTAAGCACCGGAAAGAGTCAATACATTACTGTCAGTAACAACTCGTCTCTATTTTCTTCTAATAATGAGAAGGCGTTAGTCTTGATCGAGTTTATTTTGTTCACATGAGGACAACAAGGATAAAGTTTTCTTTTTGATTTGCTGAAGCGTAGTCTATCAACCTTTCGTGTGTGTTGCTGATTCTTCGTTCAATCGAAAAATCCCAGGAACTCCTACGCCTATTGTGTGGGATCGATTCTTGAAGTAAATATTCACTTGATATTCGCTCCTACAAACTATTAAACACTTTCTGCAGTTTATTTTGTTTTGTACGTGGTCTGTTTTGTCAAGGGAAGTGAATATTTATCCTATGAGCCGTTTTGCTTTCTGCGACTTAAAAAAAGTTTCCTTTGCCTAGGACCATAAAGGCCATCTGACACTTTCAGTTATTTACATGTAACTGTCTTCGTTCAGATTTTCATAGTTTCTCTTATTTGTCATTATTTATTTTCTTCGTTTTAACCAGTTGTTGTTTTGTTAAAAACGTTCTCAGGCATCAACGCAAGAGTGTCTAAATAATTAAGACTCTGCATTTTCTCCTTCGGGTTGATAATGAAGCGTGCATCACATATTACTAGGCCTGGTACTGCTCCCCCTCCACCAAATTATAAACAATTAAGAAAATAAGACAAAATCTTCCTTTCAATACACAAATATATGTCCTTGATCGAGCCATCGTGTGCTTTATATCTGCAAATAGTAATATGAAATAAATAATAAAAAACTCGTGCAACCCCAGGGCCCGCTCATTCGCGAAGGTCCTATATTTTTGATAGGCGGAAGCTCCGGCGGCTCCTGCCGTGACCCAGATCGGAGCGCGTGCATGCGTACGGTTGGGGGAAGTGGGGTGCTCGTCGTCAAAATATGTGACTGCAAAAATATATAAAAAATAAAATAAATGTTCAAACGGAAGATAGATGGGCCTGTTCAAACGACAAACTCCCGGCTCTCCAAGACCGTGACGCATGGTGACAATCAATCATCCGGGGCGAAAACGTGACACGGTCCAGTGCAAACAACACGTGTGTGGGGGGAGGAGGGGAGGAACGAGGGGGGATGCAGTAAGAAACGGTGCCGCATCACTCGAGAGAGAGAAAAAAAAGAGAGCAGCAGGGGAGAGAAGCGAGAGATAGAGTGGTCAAGGAACAGCAGTTACTTGTGAAGATGGGAACATCAATTCTGCTACTGCGTGCTTCCCCTAAAAGCAGTACTTCTTCGCTATCCTACTGTCAGACACACGACAAGCCTGAAAGGAGGCCATTAGACTATTTTTCCGCCTCATACATGCTTTATTGTTTTACTTTTAAGATAAGGGAAGTGGGGGAATCACGGTAAGCTTTTATTTCGGTTAATTTGTAGGTTGGTGATCTTCTCTGCCTAACACTACGGTTTCTTTATTAAGTGCAACTATCAGTGCTCGGTTCCATTCCTTACGCGAAAAGAGTTCAACCTGGATTTATCAGACGCAGTTATTTTAAAACACAATCGGAATTAGATGACCGTAAAATATATCTTGAGCTAGAATGCAGACCTGGGGCTATATACACAGTCGAGGAGCTAGTCAGACGGTTAGCTGTCAGCTCCGAGCTGTCATTTAAGTGCTCATAAAACGCTTACTGCTTGCCGCTAGCCATGCAGCTACTTCCTGGCGACGTGCTGTGCACCTGGCCATAGCTATGTTGCTGACTTTTGTAAGCCATTCGGGTTGGATTTACCTTGCTCGTTGTAGATGGGCTCCGTGCTTTTGGAGGCAACAGGTCGTATAGAAGGTTTTTGACAGAAGCGAAAGTAAGGTCTCTACCACTCGATAAGAAAAATGACAACTCCCGCAGAATTCTGCCAGAATTAAAGGCGGTGATCCGTTCCGACAGAAGAGGTTTGAGGGAACATCACATTGTCAACAGCTTTTTTGCTCTGGGCAACGGACTCAAAGTTGGTGGTGAGATGTTCACGACTATAGTTGCTGTTCGGTTCTGGATAATGGGTTCGAGCCTAATGGTGACAATGTGTGCTGTGTGCTGGTGCCAGAAACAGTCAAACAGTCTTCTCAATCCTAACAGCACACGTGCTTCTGTGCTGACGAAAAGACATTGACGAACGATGAGGAAGATCAACGACGACTGGTTCAGTGAGGCATCGGAGGAGATCCCTCCGCGCCGCAAGAGACTATTGGTTACAGTAATGGATGATGAATTCTTGAGCTGGGATGGCGTGCCGTTTTATGAAGGATTAGGTATTGTTTGACTTACTTGTTATTTAAATTAGTGGTAGGAAAGACATTAAAGGGACGCAGCAGACAATTACCCAGACACAATTCATTAACTTTTGATGTACATGGTTTGTTGTAAATATCTAAAGCTATAGACGGTTATAAATATACTTTTAAACACTAAACTGCGTTGTGTTGTTTTTGGGGATGTACGCCGGTGACTCGGAGCTGGCTGATAATAATCTGTTAGTCAGGAGCTTACGGTAATCATATTCCCTACACGTACGTCGTCGCGAATGGTAGAATATTCTGGGTGTAACAGACAACTGCTGAATCATAACAACTCCGTCTATTATACGTGCATGTTATTCAATATACAAACGTTTGCTAATTTCTCTACCTCTCTCACATGTAAACACACATGCAAAATCATGAACACACGGGCGTACTGTTTGTTTTATTCTTGGCAGCTGTAGCAGGGCTACGTGTACAGAAAACTTTTCATGCTGGTGATTTCTTCATCTCTGCTAGTGGAAGATTTTTACACAAAGTGCTTAGGGAACGATATTTGTCTCTTGGACAACAACAGCAAATAGACTTCAAGAAATTACCGACAGACTGACAGAGCACAAGCTCTGGAGACCAGCAATGCTCAAAAGTCTCTCTTCCTCGTTCATCCCTTTCGGGGACCAGGGGTACAATATATTCATAAGCGTTATGTGAAGTATTAGGAGTAGTTTAGCTGACGTTCACACGTTCATCATCCAGCTAACTTCTTACCGACCACTGTGGGTCTGGGCCCAAACACAGGCGAGTCTGTGGTTCGTCTTTCTGGCTCAGGAGAAAGAAATGATCAATGTGTATGACGTTAATTTCATATATATATATATATATATAAGAGAGAGAGAGAACGATATTTATTGTTTAGGCCATGTGGCCTCAACATCGCGGGAAGGGAGCACACCTCACACAATTTTAAGGATAAAATATTCAAATAGAAAATGTTAATGTAAGTTTCCCTAAGCCATTGCATCAAAAGAGAATAACATTAGCAATATGAAAATCTCTTTCTTCGTTTAGCTATTGACAGTTTTTTCGTCGTTTAAAATAGTGGTAAAGGTATCTGGCTAGGCAAGTAATATACGATGTGTCACTGGTCAAGGCTGAGAAGGTAAAGACAGTGAGATTGATATTTTGAAGACAGGAATCTTTAAGTTGAGTGCATTGGAAAAGTAGGTGTATTTCATCGTCTTGTGAGGTATGGCAAAGATGACATTCCAAAATTAGTCCCTAGGGCTGTTGTATATTTGCAGTTGTGGGTTTTTAGATAAGAGATTCCCATCTAATTAGAGCATCTCTTAAAGCCTTGTTGACATAGTATAAATAAGGTTCCAGGGGCAATTCCGATTTAAAATTCGCAAAAACGTTAGACATAGGGCTCTGTGTAACATGACAATGCCAGTCTTGTGTATCACAGTCAACAAGTTGTTGTTTAAACACATCGAGAAATTTGCCAACGTTTTGCACACCTTGATTCTCCCAGACATAGCCACAACCAATCTACCGTCACCAACCTCAGCTGAACCTTCGTTCAGCACCCAACTCCAGACTAAGACTACCAAATGTTCAGACAGGGTACACAAACAAAAAGACAATGGGTTATAGATCCTTCTCAAATGTAGCTCCGCTTCTGTGGAACTCGCTTCCCCTCTCGACCAAGGAGTCGTAGAGGCTTGCAACTTTCAAGAAAAAACTAAAGACCCACTTGTTTCAAATGGACTAGTTTTTTAATCTCTGCATTTTGTTGTTGTTTGAACTTGATCATTTGACCTGAAGTCTGGTGGCTGTTGGGATCACTGCGCATTGAGCGTATCTCTGCGATGCGGTAACCAGCACATTATAAAACGACATCATCATCATCATCGTCGTCGTCGTCGTCGTCATCCATCGATCATCACCAATCATCCATCGATCATCATCAATCATCATAATCATACATGTACAGAGTCGCACGTACTTCAGACACCCAGCACTCTGAGAGAGAAAGAGAGAGAAAGAAGATGGGACGCCTTCAAGAGTGCGTATTACTGTTCAACATCTTCCAGGACAGCATCATGCACGAAAACCCTCCACAGCCACCACTTTTTTCTCCACTGGTGGTAAACTCATATGCAATTCACTTAGATGACATTGACCTCACGACAGGCAGCAAGAATGAACTTCAGTACATCACCAATTGACTGACAGAAAGAGCAGGAACGGAGCACCGACCAGCATTGACAGCGAAGCAGAGATCTACACCAGCAGCTCGAAAAGGTCAAAAGTTTTGAGTACCTGGAAGTTACTGTGTCTAAAGATGGCAGCTGTATGGCAGATATCCGCATTATGACTGCAAAGGAGATAGCAGCAATGTTCAGGCTGAACATCATTTGCCACAGGCTCACAGCAACACCATGAGCTGTGTTACCAAGTATAGTCCCGGTCTACGGGTGCAAGCAAAAAGGATGGTGCAAGGTACTACTTTTCTTTTTCTGCCTAGCTGGGCGATTCGTGCATCTCTTCAAGATTAAAACATGGTACAAGCTCCAAATCTGCGAAGAATAGGGTGATGAAGTCAAGTCAAGGAAATTTAGCCTGGATCACTTTGGTTACCAAAAGAGAACAAGGGTCTACACATGCCTCTCTTAGCCCGATCAATTGAACAAAAAGTCGCGTGCAAGACGTAGGGTCTGCTTGCCGACAGTGTTTACTCTCTGACGGTATTTGGGTTGCTGTCAACGACCACGTTCAGTTTCACCATTTACGAACAGCAGCCTTTCTGCAATTAAATTGGTTATTCTTAACGCAATTTCTTAACAGTTCTTAACAGTAAGGGCCATAAATGGTACCCTCTAATTAAATGCCACTCTCAGCTCTGACAGAAAACAATAGAGCAGATTTTGGCATTCATGGACAGGATGTCAACATTTGATTGCTTCTTGCTGGTCGCACCACAGTCTAAAGTCTCCTCTGTCAGATGCAGTTGACCTCCTCGGACGACCTCTGACTTGCAGACTCACTCCACTAGTGTATGAAAGGGCTGGAACAGTACAAGATGAACGTTCTCTTCTCAAGACACAATGTTATAGGAAATTACCAAAATTAAACAGTCAACAGGTGCAATGTGTTTTTTCAAATGGCTAGCTTAAAAATGTAAGCAAAGGCTCTTTCTTAAAAATCTCTTTCTGATGATGAACAGGTTTAAGGTTTAAAGGGTTGTTCTGTTTCCTATCTGCTGTCTTTGGACATGGTGAACTATATACATTCAAGTGTGCAGATATGAGGCCTTCTGTGAATCAAATGAAAGCTAGAACATTGCCCGCTAATGAGATATTTTTTTTAACAATGCCTAAACTTTCTTAGAGGGTAAATAGAGGATTTATTCTGATTTATTCTACTTCTCCCAGCTTTTTTGATTAGCTCAATTTATTGCTTAGTCTGGCTGCTGGAAACCTCCTGAATACAGTATCTATTCTTCATGCATCAAAATAGTTTATGAAAAATAGCTTCCATTTCATTTTCACTAAATTACAGATGTTCTTGGTCATGCAGAGTGGTTTTCTACAAACTTTAATAGGTAAAAAAAAAATAATTAAGCACAGTCTTACACTCTGATCATAAATACCGGAGCCCCACAGGGGTGTGTTTTGTCCCCTATACTGTTCTCTGTTTATACTAGTGAAGTCCGGACAGAATTCTCAAATTGTGCCCAATCATTGAATAAGTTTGCAGATGAAATGGCATTGGTTGCTCGGCTCAAGGACGAGAAGTCACTTGCAAGCTATTTCCTCCAGGTTCAGAAATTACACTCATGGTTTGAAGAAAACTTTCTGGTGCTCAATGTCTCTAAAACTAAAGAAGTGGTCCTTGACAGAAGAAAACATCAACCTGCCCACACCCCTATAATTATTGATAATGAGATAACAGAACAGGTGCAAAGTTTTAGGTACCTCGGCACAGTGCTAGACAGCAAACTATCCTTTCAGGAAAACACCAGCATTGTTTCCAGGAAAGCATATCAGCGCCTGTTCCTGCTGAGGCAATTGAGGAAATTTTGGTGTCACCGGCCCTGTCCTTGAGTCAGTATATCGCAGCCTAATCGAAAGCATCTTAACATTCAATATGTCAGTGTGGTTTGGCGTTCTCTCTGTCAAAGATAAAGCTTGTTTAACGAGAGTGGTCAAGAGTGCCATTGGTTCTCCACAAAGACCTTTAGGTGATCTATACATCAAGACTGTGAGGTTAAAAGCTGTCAGCATCATCACAGACCCCTCTCACCCACTACATCGCCACTTCCAAATGTTACCCTCCGGCCGTAGATGGAAGCAAGTGGTCTCCAAGAAGAGTGCCTTTGCCAAGTCATTCTTACCAACCGCAATAACACTCTTGAACAGGACTAACAAATGTACCTACGCTGAATGTGTGTGGGTGTGTGTGAGAGAGAAAGAGAATGTGCATCTGCTAACTGTCATATGTGTGAGAGGGTTAAGCATGAGTGTAACTGCATGAGTGTATGAGGTGTGATCGTAATCTCTTCAGTTTATTATGTATCCTTTTCTTCAGTTCATTGTGGGAGCTCCCAGTAACAAAGGAAAATTTCTATCTCTGTTGTGACCAGACATAGACAATAAAGATGTATTGTATTGTATTGTAATGTCTCCAATTTGTCTTCACATAATTATTCTAGATAAATAAGTAAGGATAATGCCTTATATTTGCTAGGAAGTGAAACGTTAAGGACTTCATGCACTTCCCCCTGGAGTCAGCTTTCCGTCAGGTTGTATCCATCACACTCACTGCCTATACCTTCATCAACCCTCTAAAGAGTCATGTGGCAATTCAGTGTTCCACAGCTGCATCACCTACTAATGTGCACAGCTTGCGATTCAGAAGCTAGATGGAAATAGGTTATGCTCTTCCCTGTTTTTTAGAAAGGTAACAACAAAGAATCACATAGCCTAATAGCTGTTGGAACTTGCTGAACACAATTAGTTCACTATACCTAAAGCATGCAGGGACCAGCACTAATCTTCCTTCTCCTGATAAATCCATTTCACATTTCTGCTGGACAGCTGCTGTTGATTGGGCAGGGAAAGATCTAATGACCTAATGTTCCACAGTCGAGTAAAATAAAGTGTGTAAAGCTTCAGAGCCTTTTTGAAAACATGACTTCATCTTTACACAGTTTGAGGTATGTGTTATCTATACATCTGTGTGTGTGGGTGTGCGTTTCCCTAAAGATTTCATATATTTCTACAGTTGTTTAGAAAAGAAAAGTCCTAGCCTTGTAAAAATCTTCCTTTTAGGATTTTTTTCTGTTGCTGAAGGTGTGTGTGTGTGTGTGTGAGAGAGAGAGAAAGAGATTAGGTTTCTTAAATGTTAATTTTACAGCAGTGCTGCATTATACAAGCCAACCAAAATTATTTACCATGTCAGAACACTTTTGTTTAGATGGGTCTAATTTTTTGGAGTACTTTATGAAACTTTATTTAGAGCTGACAGGGAGTACAGCGCTAAAAATAGTCCCATTTTGTAATAGGAAATAATTTATGTCAATGCCAGAAATTTAAAGTGATTTAAATGTTTTATGTTACCCAATCTTTGTCGGTGGAGAGAGACTATGTCACTATGCAGTGAGGGGATCGTGGCTCTGCCATAGTGGTCCAAGAAAAGCTCTTCTATTGGTTGATCTCTTTAAAAATCAACCAATCTGAAAGTTTGTTTTAATTCTGAGATCTTCGCGCTGCTTGCGAGCCATTTTGTTTACCTTCTCAACGATTTTCCTTGTTTCTCTATTTCGAAAATGAGCCACGATTTGAGCGGTCTCGATGAGGCAGCCATATCAGGTGTCACTAGCGAAGAGTCGGTTGTGGATAGCGACTCTGCCAGCGATTTTGAAGGTATTTGCGCCATTTATTTTGCTGCTAATTGATGTAAATAGGTTTCAGCGACGTAGGCATGTAGCTCACGTGAATTATTTATTTAAAAAATAATATTTTACTTCCTTGTCCTGCAACCAATGTAGGCGTGTCGTATATGACAATTCTAACATGTTTTATCATCAATTCTGTATATAGACAGGTATTAATTAGATCGGTGTTTTTATTGATCGCTCTTACCTTCGTTTTCTTTGTACGTTAATTTTCTTTGTCATTTCTGCATCAGTCAGTGTGTCATTTGAGTTAAAAGGATATTTTAGAAGTGTGTGTGGTCAGTTTGTCAGAGCAGAGATCCTGGTGTATCAACATTGAGGGATGGGAAATTATTTCTGATTATTTCCCGTAACTGTTATTATTACAGTGTTCTTTTTTTCACAATACTATATACAAAGAATAAAATGTAATTATAAGATTTGTTCAAAATGCAACTAATGTAATATTAGGCAGATATTGATGTGGGGGTGGGACGTGTAACTGATTGTGAAAAAAGTGTTTATTTCAGTTGCTAGCTCATGTATACATGTATGATTTATGTGTGGCATTATCATAGTTAATTATACAAACAATAACACTAATGATAATAATTAATTTGTTTTTGTTTGCATATGCAGAGTCAAGCAGTGGAGCTAGCGATAGTGATGAGGGCACCATCCCAGATGTCCAGGGTATTTGGCTGCCCATCTTTGGGGAGGACCCTGGACCTCACCCGATTGCCTTCACTGCTGCTCCAGGGCCCAAACACCCACCACCCAAGAATGCAAGGCCAGTTGACTATGTCAACTTATTTTTCACGTCTGCCCTTGTGGACCAGATAGTGGCTGAGACCAACCGGTATGCTGAGAAGTGGATTTGTGACCATGGGGACTACCTCCGCGACAAGCCCAATTCTACTGTACATCAGTGGCTTAAAAAGGGGAACCTGTCGCAGGAGGAATTTAGGGCATTTCTGGGTGTTTCTCTGAACATGGGTCTCATCCGGAAGCCCACCATCAGGCTGTACTGGGATTCATCACATCCCAGTCAGTCCACCCCGTGGTTTAAGGAACATTTCTCTCGCGACCGGTTCCATTTGGTGTTGAAATTCCTTCATTTCAACAACAACGATCTGCAGCCACCTTCTGGACATCCCGACCATCAGCTCTTTAGAATTCAGTCCCTCATTGACCATTTTAGGAGGGCTTTCCTTCGCCACTACCACCCTGGCAGGGACATTTCTATTGATGAGAGCATGGTTGGGTACAAGGGCAAGACACCCCATTTACAGCAGTATATGCCCTTGAAACGGCATGCAAGATTAGGTATTAAACTGTGGTGTGTATGTGAGAGTGGAAGTGGTTATACATGCTATTTTGAAGTTTATAAGGGAAAAGATCCTGAGCCAGTGCAGCGAGGTCAGCCGCGTGGAACAACACACGCACTTGTCATGAGGCTGCTGACAGAATGCAATTTCTTGCATCGGGGTCACCACCTGGGAGTGGACAATTACTTCAGCAGCCCTGACCTGTTTCTAGAGCTTTATGCTCATGGTACCACTGCGACTGGGACTGTCAGGACACACAGAAAGGGACTTCCAAAGACTGCCTTGAATCAATGTCTGAAAAACAAAGAAGTCGCTGAAAGCCGCAAGGGACCTCTCCTCTGTGTTGCCTACAAAGATGGCTCTAGGAAACCTGTACTGCTCAGCACAGCTGTATCAGCTGGCTTCCAGCCTATTGTAAACAAGAGGGGGGAGCAGAGGCAGAAGCCAAAGGTTGTTGTACGATACAACGAGTCAATGGGAGGAGTAGACCTTAGTGATGCCAGGTTGTACACCTACTTGGCAGAACGCCGCACCATGAAGTGGACCTTGAAGGTGGCATTTTCCCTGTTTGCCAGGGCTGTGCTCAACAGCTACATCATTTATGAGCAGAACACCACCGACAGGTACAAGCTGACCAGGCAGCAGTTCATGGTTGAAGTTGTAGAGGCGTTGGCTGGGAACTACTTCCCACCTAAGGCTGTC
Source organism: Marisa cornuarietis (assembly GCA_004794655.1). Lineage (NCBI taxonomy): Eukaryota > Metazoa > Mollusca > Gastropoda > Architaenioglossa > Ampullariidae > Marisa > Marisa cornuarietis. Next base: position 403,001 of record SMMW01000651.1, read on the forward strand.
AGGCATAGGCGTACAGCTGCAGCAATCATGGCTGCCAGACAAGGCACGTCTTTGGAAGTTTCCCCAGCTGTGGTTCCCTTAGTACTTGGAGGTGCAGGTCATCAACTGAGAAAGTTGCCTTCAGGCAAGTTTCGCAACTGCATGGAAAGACACAACAAACGTGTCCGATCCTCATTTGAGTGCCCTGCTTGTGATGTAGGATTGTGCCCAGGCTGCTTTTCCAGTTACCATAGTTGAACTGCACCTTGTATTTACTTAGTTCAGCATATTGTAAATAGTATTCTGTGTTTTGTACAATAATATGTGTTTTGTGACTGTGAACTATGAATTTTCTTGGCTTATTGCTGGCACCAGAATACAGGTAGAGAATTGTCATTACCTTTATTGCAAAGTTCAAGCTTTTTCCTTTCCAAAAATATATAGGTTTCTTGGTTGTAAATGTACCTGAGGGCAGCAATAATAAAAACAAACCTCACCCCTATCATCTTCAATTATGTCATTGTCTTTGTAATACTTATATTTTGTATGTAGTGCTATGTGATGTAGGATTGTGCCCTGGCTGCTTTGTCAGTTAAAATAATTGAACTGCACCTTGTACAAATATGGTGTGTGAATAGTTTTCTTTGTGTTTTCGACAAATAACAATAAAACATGGACATGGACAGGATTTTCAAGTGAAACTTTGTGTTTTGTGAATGCTGTCATGCGAACTGTGAACTTTCTTGGATTATAGCTGGCACCAGAGTAAAGGTAGAAAATTGTCATTACTTTTATTGCAAAGTTCAAGCTTTTTCCTTTCCAAAACTGTATAGTTTCTTGGTCTAATTTGTACCTGAGGGCAGCAACAATAAAAACAAACCTCTCCCCCTATTGATTTCAAAATTTTCGATAAGCCGTTTTCTTTGTGTTTTATTTTTATGCAGTGCTAAGAGGGTTAAATGTCATCAAAAAGCTGTAAAAATGTATCCGTTTTACCAGAGTTTGTGATAAAGCTGTCAATTAAACAATTCTCACGAGGCACCTCAGACGCTGTAGTTCCTAAGGATCTTCTTAGGCTGCGAACTGTATACAATTAGACACTCGCAGCTTCACGAATTTAAAATGTTTGCTGCTTAAAAATCTTCGTGGTCTGATTATTAGTTCGCTCAAAAAATTATGCTACTCTTGACTTCGTCGCCTCACATTTAGACTTCCGGCCGCAGCATGCAACCATTTCACGTCGTCTGCATTCACTCCATACCACACGATGTACATTCTTAATTACAGTGTAAATTAAGCTAAAAACATTTTACTCGATGGTGTGCGAAATAAAAAATGTCTAATTATAAACTACTTAATTCTGCAATTTTACTGAGGAAAACACACACACATTCACACGCGCTCGTGCACACACAGAGCAACAGATTTGTCGTCCTTGTTACACTGCGCGGCTTGTGTCATGTGACAAAGCACCGCAAAGATGGAGGCCGGGCAGGCCTTCAAAGTTCAAATTTCGTGTTTGTTTCCAGAAATTCTAACGATTATATTTAGTTACCTTGATGTCAGAGACAAAGGTAGAGTGGCACAGGTATGTGTGAAGTGGCGTGACGCTGCTTATAACCGGAGTGTGTGGCGTAATGTGGACGCAAAACTACATTTGCGGCGTGCAAACCCGTCTTTGTTTCCAAGCCTCGTCCAGCGGGGAATTCGCCGCATTCAGATTCTAAGTTTGCGACGAAGTCTTCGTGATGTAATCACAGGTATTCCTAACGTCGTGAGTCTGAATTTGAGTGGATGCTTTAATATAACCGATGCAGGTTTGAGTCAAGCTTTTTCCCAGTATCTTCCTTCTTTGACTGTTCTTGATCTAAGTTTGTGCAAGCAAGTTAAAGACGAAGGCCTCGGTCGCATTGCCCAGCACCTAAAAAATTTAGAGATACTCGAGTTGGGCGGATGCTCAAACATATCAAACACGGGTGTGCTTCTTATTGCAGTTGGACTAAGAAAACTAAAACGATTAAATCTGAGAAGTTGTAGACTTGTTTCAGACCAAGGAATAGGCTATTTAGCAGGTCAGCATCCACAGACCTCATGTGGGAATCCTGATCTAGAACATTTAGGACTGCAAGATTGCCAGAAGTTAACAGACCAAGCACTTAAACATGTCAGTGTAGGCCTTTGTGCATTGAAAACAGTGAATCTGAGTTTCTGCGCAAGTGTGACAGACACAGGGATAAAGTTCCTTTCCAAAATGGGCAGTTTACGGGAACTGAATCTGCGCAGCTGTGACAACATCAGTGACATTGGACTTGGCTATCTTTCAGAAGGTTGCACAAGATTAACAGCCCTTGATGTGAGTTTCTGTGACAAAGTTGGTGACCAAGGACTGGCTTTTCTTTCCCAAGGACTTTTCAGTCTTCGCAGTCTAAGCCTGAATGCTTGTAACATTAGTGATGAAGGGATTCAGCGACTCGTGAATACCCTTCATGACCTTACTACATTAAACATTGGCCAATGCTCACGTATTTCTGATAAGTCACTTGGTCTTATTGCTGACCGACTTCGACACCTTACTTCAATTGACCTCTATGGATGCACACAGATCACTACAGTTGGACTAGAGAAAATTATGCAACTACCAAGCCTATCAACGCTTAATCTTGGTCTATGGCACAAAAGGTGACCTTTCATATCACATCAGATCAGTGAACATTTTAGGCATCGGTTATCATATTAGCATTAGGACTGGACAGGTTTGAATGGTTCATAATACATTATATTTTGCTATTAATGTCTAATGAATGTAAAGGGCAGTGCAGCTAGATTGCTGCATTCACATGTTCACTTAAAATGTCTGTAAATTTACTATTTATATTCTTGCTACATTCTTTTTTAATCTTTCTTTTTAACAGGAGTTGCCCTTTACACTCTCTGCTGTTCTATATTTGCCAATGAAATAACATCTATTCCAGATCACCTATAACTCCATCCATTCCAGTTTCTCCCTTCTTTTAGTGAAATAACTATATGCTCAATACATTAATATTTTAATTTAAAATATAGAATGAAAGACTTATTCTGCTTCTTGGACTTGTTCTGATGTTAATGAAGCACTTTTTAAAAAAGGAGTGCAACGAAGGGTTGAAGTTTATGATGCATGATTAATCTAATCTGCACCATCACTCTTGCCACTTTCTTGTTATTGATATAATGATATACAGTTATACCTGTACTGATGTCAGAATGCTACATGCAGCGAAATGGTGCTTGTACAGATTAGAAATCATGTTTGAGTAATTTTCATGCACAGTCACATCGATCTGATCTTGATTGCCTTATTACCAGAAGTATGCATGTCTTTGTTGTGCTGTAATTATGAACTCTGAACTATCCATTTTCAGCTGTGTGGTCTCTGTTCAGAGTCTAGTCAGGTATGATAATAATTTTTTGTTTTTTGCACAATTAATGCAAATAGTTAAAGAGTTTCAATCAGCATTTTTGGCCAATGAAAAGGCCCATTTTTGTTACTTAAAAATCTTTGTAACATTTCTACCTTCCTTAAATCAATCTTTGTTCAAGCAAGGAGACATACCAAACGAAACTTTACTTTTTAGGGGTTTATCTGCATTTGTATGTATGAAGAAGTTTCTGTAGGTTTATAATTATGAATATCAGTCCTTTCTAATATTATACTTTATTTTTATTATTAAGCAAATAAACAAAACAGGTGCCTTAGCAAAGCCTGAAAAAAATGTCAGTGAATACAAAGGAATCTTTTGATAACGTTAGGCTCACACAATCATGTTATTCACAACTGTGTATATCATTAAACTGAAAATTGTTCAGCTATATCTCATTTCAATCTAATACTAATAAAGGAGGGACGAGGGGAGGATATGTTTCCTGTAAAAGGGATGCAGAAACAGGATAGTGTACTAATGTTTTAAGTGCAGCACTGCAGATTTAGGCATATATGTGTGCAGGGTGGGGTGTGGGTGGGTGGGATTGCACCCGGGGTAACTTCATTAGAGACAGGAATTGTTATAGCTTTCAGTCAGCTTACATAATATCTGCAAGAGTAAATAGCTATGCAAAGAGTGTTGAAAACACCCTTTGTGTCCTAGTTTTGACCTAAGGAAATAATATTATGCAAGGAATTCTAGTAAATCTCCCTTGTTCACACAGAAGTCAGATGTAGTTTGTATAGTTATGCTAATGTGCACACACCTGCAAAAATGTACGCACATGCACGCACACAAACATCCACCCGAAGTGCTGCTCTAAAGTACAGTAAATTTAACGTCCTTGTTTTTCATGCTGGAGGGTTCTTTTGGGGGGAACATTTGCAAGAGGGGTTAGCTAGGTTTAGGAATTCAGAGCTGCTTAACAGGTCAGCCAGGCAACACCAAGAAAGCATGCAAGCACACCTGTATCAGATAAAAGTAGGTCAGTGACAGTCTTCACTTATCTCTTTTTTGTGGATTTATCGGACTGAAGTTAATTAACTGAAAAATAGCACCCGAGTGGAATGTGTGTGTATTTCCAGGTGTACAAGTTTTAACTATTTATGGCCAGTTCTTCATGCACAAAAAGGTTCAGTTACTGGCTGTATCACTATCAGTTTCTGTCTTGATTTGTATTTCTGTAATGTACCCATGTTGTAGAAGGGAAAGAAAATGTTTACAGTGATTTGTTACTGATGGATGAATGTAATCTATGGAGTAAGGCAGTCAGATTTAGGAAGGAACTTTAAAGGAAGCTTGAAATAGATCTGTTTGTTGAACTAATTGTATTTTATATAGTTATATTACCTTGCAGCTTTTTTCAAAAAGTAGCATTGTATAAATTGAACAGTTAACTATCAATTCCATGACAAAAGGCAAACACAGACTTAATATTTTTAAAATTGTATTATGAATTAGGATTTTTATTTTTAAAGGATAGGGACATTCATGTACACTGCTTCCACATGTTGCAGTCAACTATTATGCATGATGACTTAGATGGGAGGGAAGCAACATATTTTCGCGTTGTTATTGCATACTATGCTGTGCTTGTTTTCATCCTCATTCCATTTTACACACTTTACCAAAGTGGAAATTGAAATACAACATTTTCTTCTATGTTGCATTTCCAGTCATAAAATACTTGGCATAAAGAAGTCTTCCTTTTTTTCTCTTTGTTAATTTACTACATGTTGCTGAGCTTAAAGGGTTGGCCTGCTGCTGTACAGCATTCAAACTTGCGAAATATGGGATAGTCTCTAAATTCTTAACCTACTACAGGGTGAGATAAAGGAAGGTGGGGGGTGACAAATACATGCAGCTGATTCTCAAGAGTTTTACAGGATTTTATATGCTGCCTTATATGGGTTTAAAATTACCTTTAATATCATGATCTCCAGAATGTTTTTAAATTGATATTTTACTCAGTGCCACCAGCTAAAGCTAAATCGTGGGAAAGCAGCCATCAGTGTCACACATACTTGGGCATGCCCAAGATGTGAGCTCATGATACATGATCTCAGTTTTGGTGAGCAGCGCTTTAACTGTTGCACCACCAGACTGCCCTTACCATTTTAGAAGGCTAAATCAAAAACTGCATTTTTTTTTAAAAAATAACAAAACACAGGCTGTTTTATTAGAAGTTGGCGTCTAGTTACTTTGGGTCAGGGACTTTTGACAAAGAAGAAAAAGTAAGTGGTCCTGCATTTTAACATTTTGAACAGACTTTTAAGGTTCTCTCCTTATTTCTCACTTTATGTCTTTCTTTTTTATTTTTAAACTTTATATCTGCAATCTGATCAGCATTAATTTGGGGCAAGATAGTTTTTGGTACTATTAGTCAAGCTGTGAAACGCATTTGTGACAACATCTTTGGAAATTATTGTATTAAGTAGAAAACAGCTTTGACTTGAAAGCTGGTAACTGATACATATGTTAGTAAACATATGTCATTTGAGCACATAGGCAACTGTCTTTGCTGAGTGAGTTCCTTAAGACGATAATGACTTAAAAACACCTTTAGTTTGTATTTACATATGTGGACCATCTGATTTACCATTGTTCACCCCATGTTGGTGCTGTATATCATTAAATGTTCTGCATGATAGTCATTTTGGAAAAGGGTCAAAGGACGAAGATATCACAAAAAAGTGAGAAATTAATTGTATCTTAACAAGCAAAGAACTGATTTCTGCTGGCTTAACATCCAAATGCAAATAAAATACATTATTAAGATTTTTAATGGCACTGAAACTCTTTTAATAATGCCTCACAAAGATAACCATTATGTTGTTATAGTGTCCAGTGGTTCACAAAATCTTCTTGTGTACAGTTTTCCCAGATCTGTAGTTTTGTTGACAACCTGTCTCAAAGATTTTCAGAGTTTTCAAAGGAATCTGTTTTTACATGAGATCACTGGTTTACATCTTCATTGGAATGGCGGTAGGCAGGGGAGAGAACTTTTTAAATTACGGTGCCTTTATTTGCTCTGTGCAAGGAAAATAGCTGTATTTCAGAATTAAAAATAGCTGCACAGTGAAGAAATAAACTGTGTATATGAACATATGACACAGTAAGCGGACCCTTTTTCACTACAACTAATACTGTTGACAAACCAATATCCACTTTAAAGGTGACCATAAATTGTGCTTATGAGCACGAAATAGGTCATACTTAATGTGTGCACTTCAATTTTTCTTTAACCTCTGAGAAGTTTCCATGAAATGGAAAAGATAATACTGTAGAAAAAATAAAATATCAATTGAAAACTTAAGATTTGGTTTACGAGATAGGAGGGAAAAAAAACTTTGTTCCATCATGCAAGGAAGAAGTATGCATAGATAGTGCATAAATAATAAATACTAAAATATGTTTACACTAATAGTAAATGGCTCAAGAAAGTTAACCAATAAAAATAGACTTAACAATGTCACATAACAGAGAAACAGGATTTCTATTATTTATAGGTTTATTTTTTGAAAGTTACAAAGTTTTTATTTCTGTACTTGTAAAATTTTGTTATCATAAGATACTGAGCATGACAAAAGGCTATCCTTACAACATTACAAGTGTGTACTGCTCCCAACACACCTGCTCACTGTACTTGTAGTTTGGTAGGTCATACAATTAAACTGTAAAGTTACATATTGCTAGAGAGGCAGTCTAAACAGTTGTTTAACAATAAGCGGATGGCCGAGTGGTTAGAGCGCTGGCGTCCAAACCGAGAGCGCGCTGGTTCAATTCCCGATAAGCGCAGCAAACTTCCCCCAGTCGACCCAGCTGACGGGAATGGGTACCTGACTCCACAGAGGGTTGGGGAAGGTAAGGCAGCGAGGAAGAGGAGATTGGCACCACCCTCATGTAAAAGCTGGCCCTGAGAAAAGTGGGGTCTCTAACACTTCACTCCCCAATGACCTGAAAAGGTTATGGGATGACCTTTACCTTTACCTTACCTTAACAATAAAACTGGATAGTGGTACATGCATATTAAAATTGTATTTATATGATTGTAGGATTTGTAGCTTTCTAGTGGGTTATAGTACACTATTTTTCTATTATTATTTGTATCATTATTATGAACTGTTCGTAGCTTTTGTGATTGATACGTGATTTCCAGAAGTATATTGAAGCATAACAATGTCAATGGTATCAGTTTAGTGTACTGATGAAATGCTGACTAAAAGAACACATCATACTCAAACATCTGTAAAGCTTGTTGACTACCCTGCTGCTGTTCTTAATCTTGTTCACTATAAGATAATCTTGTTTTGTTGCCTTTCAGATTTTCTAAGATTTTGGACTTAAAGAGGATTATTACTTTTCAAAACACTGATCACCAAATCATTCATTTCCAGATGTTGCTAATAAAATCATGAAATTGATTTTCAACTTTGTAGATCTGTGTGAGTGTGTGGACGTGTGCTCACACACAACAGAGTGAGAGAGAGAAATTTAACAGCTGATTTAAAAAAAAATCAATAATTTCCTATGTTCACCAGAGATTTGTATTGTACAGAAGTTTTAACCATATATATTTTTCATCATTAGACAAGTTAGCAATTATGGTGTCCACAGAAAAAGGAAAATTTAAATTAAAAAAATGACATATAGGATTATTATTACAGAAAATTCTGCTGTTCATTTTTTGTTAGAATCCAAAGAAAACGATAGTGAAAAAATTAGCATGAGTTTTTCAGATTTCAGACTAATGTGGTTGCAATTTTTGGAATGACATGTTATGAGGATATATTGAACAAAGCAATTGTGAACTACCCAATCCCTGTATATTTCTATACCTTTAAAGCAGATTTGACATTTTGTGTACTTTTTAATCAAGGAAGTACTGCTGAGGGCAATGACAACTGGTAATCACTAGTACGTAATGACACAAAAAGGTTTACCTCCTCTTATAGTTTTCTAATATTACTAGAGTACTATGGTCTCTTTTTGTATGCTAATTTGTTACATGTGACAGGCTTTTGTCATGATTTTTATTATGATTTTCATTTTGTTTATATTCTCTCAGAAATTATAGTACTAATAGAAGTCATTCACATTAGGTCACTTTAGGGCAGACATGAATGGGCTTAACCTGGTGGTCACAAAGATATCTCAGAACTTTAGACAGGATAACTCTTGAAAAGATATTGAGCTCATACTTGTGTCTTTAATGATCTTGATGATTTATATGCTTGTGTAAAAGATTATTTGCTTCATGAAGTTAATGTTGATTTTGCACAATATGATTTAACTTCTATAAAGCACCTGGTATTTTAACCAAAAAACAAAACCATATGACACCATACATACTATAAGCACTTATGTTTTAGCCTCCTCGTAACCAAAAATTCATGCACCTTCCTGCTGCAAGCATAATCACAAAGGCATTTGAGCGGAAACAGAAATACATGTGCACATCACCGAAAGGGAAAAATGTGTTAAGCAAAAACTTTATTTATAATACTTGTGCTTTCTCATTGAGGTTATACAGGCATATGAAATGTTCATACACTTGCCAACTCGGATTATGCTGCTTTCACACTATCTGGGAGAAAGAAAGCCCGGATTTATTAAGTCCGAGAGAATCCAAACAATTTTATTTCGACCTCATCCTCCATATGGAACCTGAATGAAAGTGTGCTCGCTACAGACGACTTGATGCAGTTTCAAGAAAATTCGGGTTTGTTTCAGGCAAAATTCTTAGTCTTATTTGATTCCACAGAGTTGTGGTATTTGAATCCGGTTTCAGGTGCAGATAATGTCTTAATATTCCTGTACGACCAGGCTGGTCGTAGAAGCGTTTATCATCACCTTTCCATTCATATAAACTGCCCATAAATTTCAGTAAATGGAGCTCTACGATGCCTTTATGGGTAATAAATGAACGGAACTCTCAACCGAAGCCGCCACGAACCATTACTGTCTGCGAGAAAACTCGCTGTACAAGTGGAAGCATAAAAATATGCAATAACTGTTTAAATCGAAGTGGGCTGAGCAGACACTGGCATATTGCTGCGTAATCTTTGATTTACAACAACGCTTGTTGAGAGGTAGTAATAAGGTATCTTCCTTTCCCCCCATCTCCCTCTCCGGATCTTTGCGTGATGCGCAACTACTGTGCTCTCCATCCAGTAGGGTCTTATGGCGGGCAGGGAGCATGCTAGTACAAAGTTGGCTACTGTGCAGGTTGCCGCAAAAAATCGGAATAACTTCTCTGTAAGCTGCACGAGGTGATACTAAGGGTGCAAAACAAAGTACGTGAGGTCTCGAGTGTCGCTGCCTGTCCATTTAAGACGTAGGCAGTGACAGTCGCACACAGCCTTTCGCTTCTCCCGTCACTCATGCATTGTCTGCTCTTTCACAGCGGCGCTTATTTCCCTTTTCTTCCATTTCCTTGGTTGTTCAGGTGTGACAAGAACTTCATAGATAAACGAAAAATTTTGTTTCCGATATGTATCGAAAGACCTTTCCACTTGCAGTCACGTTTCAGTAGAGGTTAGCACTGAAATAAAAGTCGGTACGGATTGCGAGAGTAATATTAGTTGTAACTGTACGGACCTGTCAAGATACACTTACTAACAGGGATAGACTGAAATGATTTTTTTAAGTCTATCTGTGTGAGTCATCAGTAATTAACTTCATTTCATGATTACGTCATGTTAGGTAATGGGCTGGTTCATAGAGGTGATTCAGATTTGGGGATCCCGTGCAGTAGAGTGGTAGTTAACACATTTGTTTGTCACCACTACAGTGAGAATTAAAAGGTCCTTTGTTCATATATCTGCTCAAAGCTCTGCTGTATGTGACACCTATTCGGGAGGCTGGATGTCGGGGATTTTCTTTGGGTACTCTGCTCTCCCCACTCCTTTTCATTATCTCTCACCTGACCTCGAAGCTGAAGCATTATTCTGTGTGTGTGTGTGTGTGTGTGTGTGTGAGAGAGAGAGAGAGAGACTCTTAGCTTCATCATGTTACTGACAACTTAAGTACCGATATGATTATTATTTTAAACAGGTTTAAAAGTTTTCTTGTAATAAAGGGTTCTCAGAGAAGAAAGTCGAGTATATTCTATTGTTGCCTCAAGGAATTATTACTGTAAACTGCTAATAAGATCGTAACCGTCACTGGGTGACACAATCTCAACTTACAACTCTTTTGCACATATATATATTTATATGTGTGTGTGATGGCTAAAATTTTTGAAGACCATGCTATTCTTTTATATTTTAAAAATAAATCTAAAAAAATGTATTTCACATTTTATGTCCTGAGATCCATTATAGTGGATATTTTGTAAGCTGATTGGGAATAGCAGCTTCTAAACCCCCCAAACATTTTCATGATAGCTAAAATGCAAGAATTTTCCCGCTTGGGTGGTTACGGCACCTTATCGTTCGACGATGACACACACACACACACACACACAACTTTGCTTTATCGGTGCACCGGTACCTCTATGTGAAAGCATCAATGGCTGGCAACTCCCGTTTCTAGCGCTCTGTCATATGAAAACCGCTATGGCCAGTGTCAGGGAAAGAAAACTATTCAACATTTGTCTGATTTGCCCGCCGCATGCGCAGTCCCCCTCACTGCAGGCTTCCGGCACTTCCTAATCAAGTTCCCTTGAACTGCACCGATTTGAAAGGCCGGCAAATCAAGGGTGTCTCGTATCTTCCAACATGGCGTAAACACGGTCTGGAAACAAGATAACTCCAGCGCATCAAAGACTCGCAACATTAGGACCTAATTCTTTCTGCCGAAGGTATTAAGAACTGTGAGCAGAAAGGCTATCGGTTTCTCACTCCAGAGACCCACAGCATGCGGTTTTTTGTTGTTTTTTTTTTTAATTTAAAAAAAAAAAAAGAACACTTCATTGTTCTGTTCTTGCAGCAGTAGGCGCGTATCAGAGGACCTCGGAGCCCGCTTTGGGCAAGCCTAGTGACAGGCAAGCCTCGAAGCAGCTGGCTGTAGGCGGGGTTTTCTGTCTGTTGATGCTATAGTAGATGACAATAACCGATGTCCTTCGCTACCCCCGCGGTCCCCGGGGAGATGGAGTGGGAGAAAGGGACTTAACCCCGGTCGTCATTACCATGTCCGAAATATAAATGACATAACACATGGCGACACAAAGAATTTGAAATAGACAATGACAATGACTTATTAACACGGATGTTATGACAAAGAGTGTGATTCTAACGCATCGGCAGTAGCTAAATGTATGAAACAGCAACAGCGGCAACGTTGAGAGAAAAGTACAAGAGGCAGTAATGAAAGTATTTCTGCGTATTTACCTAACGCATACGCAGTAGAGTAATGATGTAGGCTAATGGCTTTTACTCTTGAGGTGGGACTTACTAGTAGGCGTGAGATGGACGAAGAGACACAAAGGAGTTGGGTGGGGTGTGGGAGATTATCCCCAAAGCGAAGGGCGATGCCGATCAGCACTACAGTGTGCAACGTTTTCCCTTAAAATTTCCTGCGCTGAGCAATACAATATTTCAATGTAAATGCAGATAATAAATGCCAGATGAAACGCAAGGCAATAGATTTACTTTAAAAGAACTGAATAAATATATCTTTCAACAAAACAGATTGCAAAGACTGAGATTTCGACCACTGGTTAAGAACGACTTTTTCATGTGATGCCAGTTGAACATGGGTACTCGTAGTTTTCTTACAAACTTATTGTTTCATTACTACATTTTACCGAATTATCTGCAAATAGATTTACTGCATTTAACTACTTTAGTGATGTGCTTGTGTACTTCAGCATTATTATTATTATTATTTTTTTTTACGCACCGGTGATCGTGTAAACATCACACATGAGGATCATCACGAACTTGGAATGGAGTGGTTGAACCTTCTTCGATATTTTCTTCCTTAACCACAGGATTAATTAAAAAAAAAAATTTTTTTTGCGACAATATACTGCTGTAGATCGGGCTTCTGTAGCTCGGGAAAATGATGTAAACAAAATAGAATCAGTTTTATCACATGATCACGATAATGAAACGACACGCAACGCTCCGAGTATCCTTTGCTCCTTTCATACTTAATTTTACGATATTGCAATATTATGCATTTATCAGATTTGCTATCCGCGATGAACAGGCTATAACTCTTTCGTCCAATATTGTAAGGAGTAATTTCTATGGCTTATTTTAGGTATTCTTTGATAGCAATGGCCCCTTTTAACTAATGAAAATGGATGCGTATACTAACGACTGAATTATGCTTACGATGATAAATCTCTTTTTATGTAACACTGTTACAATACAATACAATACAATAAAATACCACTTTATTTATCCTCAAGGGCAATTCCAAATAGTACTCGTACTAGCAGTAATACTTACATGATATAAAAGAGATTATATATATATACATGATATAAAATACATACTGAATAATTTAATAATCTGTTTAGTTGCTTGAAAGTAATTCCAGTCTGAGTCAAAACATGATGCTATCACGTTTTTGTTTGTTTGTTTGTTTTTTGCATTATCCGTCATAGGAACTTGCACGGAATATTTTCATTCGCTTTGATTGGTTCTTTCAGATCTTGAGACCCGTTGATATAGTGCTGGTAGGGGTTTAGAAAATACAAAATGCAAAATGTTTTTGTCAGAATAATCACCAATAATAATTACTAATAATTATTCGAACTAGTTTTTGAGGGTTTTCCTTTGTTTCTAGAACAGTTTATTTTTTGCGAGCGTGCTGTTCGTACTCCACAATCAAAGGTTCTGCAGAACATTTTGCCTTAAGTCAGTCGTCTGAACGTTGTCCTTCGCAGACGTCCCAGGTCCTAACGCTTTCATTCTTTACACCGGACGCAACCATTCGGTTCATGGTTTCTGCAGAACTTTATAAAAGTTTGCCTCGAAGGCGAAATGTGGCTGCCACAAAACTGGATACCGCTCTACCACATCACAACATCTGCCGAAAAGTGAAGCTAGCTTTAATATATCAGAGCGTAGATCTGTTCTCAAGTAAAAGAAAATGTTTTGTAAGATCAGTATCGTTAAATTTCAAGATGGCGCTAATTGTCTTTCTTCTTCTTCTTCTTCTTATGATGATGATGATATTATTATTATTATTATTATTATTATTATTATTATTATTATTTCTTGCTGCTTTGGTAAGGACGAGCGAAAGAATGGGGACATCGCATGCACTTTGACACTGCTTCGTAGATAAAGCATGTGGGCCCCGTGTCTATTTTAGGTGTTGGCTGTCAAAAATACGAATAACTCTGCTGGCAGGATGAAGACGTACAGAAGGTCCCGCAGATCAAAAGCGAAACGCAAATGAAGGAAAAAACTTTCTCGAATGTTACAGGGGGTGGCTGGTAAAGCAAGCACGCGATGACATGGCCTTGTGGCCACGAAATGCTTGCATGTTTGTGCGCTTGCACGTGTGTGTGTGTGTGTGTGTGTGTGCAAGAGAGAAAGAGAGAGATAAGTGCATGGGTTGATGGGTTGATTTGCAAGCCAGAAAACCGAACGGAGCGGATAAAGGACATAGCAACTGCGCGGGCACACTTCTTCCTGGGTGATTCACGAAAATGGGGAAGTCACTCTCTTTCTCCACGACCTGCTGTTACTGCTGCCAGCTCCACCAATCAAGTGAGCAACACCTTCTCGGTGCCAGCGACGGCCTGAAAGCGGTTGCCGTTCAGTGCTTCCGGCGGTCTCTGCCACATCCGCGCTGATGTTGTTGTCGATGCCTTCCCAGCAGGCTTCGGGTTTTTGATGAGTTGGCCAGGCCTACCGTGCTAATATTGGCTGCTATCAAAATCATAACTTTCTGCACCACTGGCATGGAAAGGTGTCTGAGTCCACCATACCCAGGACCTAAAACACCTCCCTTCTCTCCCCATTCTCCTGGGAGCTGCGGCTAGAGTCCCGAGGCAGAACTACCCTGCTGGTAGTATGGCCAGGGAGTAAAACAGGCATGCAGACAATCGCGAACCTCCGAGGTCGGCAGAAAATTCAAAAGTTCTCCATTTTGCACCCAATCCAAATCAGCAGTCCAAGAGAGTTTCGTAGGGGTTTATACTTTGAACCTGAGGTAACGCATCTTCGAAACCGGTGGCTGTCTTTCTCCTATACCCCATCTCCTGTCACTGAAGCTAAAGAGACTTGTGACTGATCAACGCTACAGTCCCAAGACTTTCAGTGACTTAATGTGGTAGAGAAAAGAGCTGAAACAGAAGAAGAAAGGGATGCACGTACAAAGAAGAAAGAAAGGGAGGAATGAATACAAATAAAGGAAAAAGAAAGAAGACATAAAGGAAGAAAATATGAAGAATTAGTATGCTTTACGTGAAGGTATACTGCTTGTACAAGTCACGACCAGTGAGATCAGCGGAAGGAAGGAAGAACTAATAAAAAGGAATGAGAAAAGGAAGAAAAGAATAAGAGAAGGAATAAAAAAGAAAAAAACAACTAAAGAATGAAAGGAAAGAGTAAAGGAAGAAAGAAAGGAAAAAGGAAAGAAAAAAATGATTAAAATAATAAAAGAAGGAATTCAGGATAAAAATAAAAGACTAAGTGAAGGAAGAAAGAAAGAAATAAAGCATAAAAGGAAACAATAAGGAAGAAAAGAATAATGGAATGATGAATTTATAGGATGAAAGGAAAGAATAAGGGAAAGAAAAAGGCATAAAATGAAGGAAGAATAAAAGGTAAGAATAAAGGAAGGAAGAAAAGAAGGAAAGAAAGTACAAAGAAAGGAAGGAATACGGAAAAAAATAAGACGTGAATGAATAAAGGAAGCGAAGAGGAAATGTGGAAGAAAATGAATGAGGGAGAAAAAAGGAAGGAAGAAGAGGGGGACAAAAGGATGGAAGAAGAGGAGAAGAGAGGGATGGAGGAAATAATGCCTTGGTGCGGGTGTATTGCTTGTGCAAGTCGTGACTGCTGTGGAAGGCTGAGATCACCTGTCTCATCATCCTTTTTCGTATTTAATGAGTTCCGCGAGACAGCGCAGGCATGCTGTAGATGCACTCTCCCAGGCAGCAGGGGGCTAATTAATTAGTTCTTGCCCCGATACACTGCTGAGTCCTTAAAAGCGAAGTCTGTGCTTTAAAGAGATTTGACATTCCGCACTTCAGCTTGGGTTCCGCACTTTTGGAGACATCCGGGATTCCACAGCTCATTAGCATATCACATTCCGTGTTCTTTCACTGTACCTCTTATAGGCCGTCGTAGATTCCACACTGGAAACAGCATTTAGCTATGTTATACTATGCTGCACACGATGCTCAAAATATTGCACATCTCCTGAGATACCCGACTTAAAGCTTATAAGACTCGAATACTTCTTGGTGTAAACACGTTACATTTTAGGGCAACACGAGTGCAACATTTTTTCTTATGATCAGGTTAAGTTCCTTTTTAAATAATAATTCCTAAAATAGGAGTACATAATTATGCTTGTTTTTCAAGAGGTAAGTCTTCAAACATTGGCATTCTCACCTGCCACTAGGAAACCAGAAGGAAAATACCCGCCACGCAGGAGAGTTCCATTGCGTATAAGTAGTACTTGTAACCAGGAGCTCAGCAAATCTATGCATGTCTTCGAGTCAGATGAAGAAACATCGCTCAGATTGTCGTGTTCAAAAATTTTTTTCCCTAGAAAACGAAACGGCTGATTTAGGAATATATTCCTACATATTTGAACTTTATTTAGTTAAAAAAATAAAAAGGTCCAAACTGAGTTCCCTTGACACACTAGGTAAATCTTCTCCAGATCAAAATACGGTCTACGTTGTTTTATTATTGATTCTCTGTTACTAAGTGGGTGCGTTTGAGCTGATTTTTTTCCATGTATATTATTGTTAATAAAATATGAACACATTTCAAATGTAGGTTTGCCTATGATAAACTCCTGTAATTGTTTCAGTAGATCGATAATTTTCAGCATTGAATTTTTATTTTTTAGTTACAACTGACTGCTGATAATGACTTTAAACATTAAAAATATAATAATATAATAGTATAAAAATTTGAAACAAATTTATCGATATACAAACTTTTTTCATCCTCATTTCGCTGCATGCAATATTTACTGCTTACTTACTCGCACGTGTTCCCGTCTAAGTTCCTCATACGTTTGTCATCCTCACTTCTTTTTTAGCTGTTTCGAGCACGCACAATAATGGTGCCCTCACACTGTCAGTTGTTTTTAGCATTATGCTGGATAAGGATAGGACTGATGATGTGTTTGTGACTCGGTCACAACGTAATAAAAGACCAGAACGATGTAGAAAGCATCGATGTTGCATATCTGGTGCTTGATCTTTGTGTTAGCTTTTTATCAGCAGTCGTAGTTGGTTTTAACATCTCGTGCTTTTGTATAGTTGGCACTGTTGTAGGCAGAAGACCTCTTAGCTTTACTGAAAGTCTCAGACTCGCCTGTAGTGTATAAGTGACTGGATAACAATCGCTTTTGAAATGTTTTGAAATTTTTGTAGGGACGAAGTTTGCAAGGCACGTTTGAACAAAGCAGAGATCTGTATTATACACACCTCTTAACAAAGTTAATCCATCTAAGTGGAGAACATTCAGAAACAGCACATCGTGTCCTGATCTGTTTTCTTCTGGCATCTTTCCTCGACAAATCCAGATGTAGCTAAGCTAAAAAATTAATTAAACATGTCTCGTGCTTCTTTGTCATAAAATACCATGGAATGTTTTTGTGATACTTTGTGCTCTTTTCCCACGGATTTTCTCTGCGCGTTCGTGTTGCCATTTAAAGTTATATATTTATTTTATTTTGAATATATCCTTGTTTATTATTTATTGTGTTTTCTTCATGTAGACAATTTATACCTCTTGTTCTCTTTGTTTTGAATGTCCAGCTTAGTCGATTTTTATAACTAGTAAAAATGGGAAAGAGTAGAGTAGATGTAGCATATGATATTGATCCTAGGATAACGGAGATGGTACCAGTCGACTGAAATCATAGCTGGGAACCGTTAAACGTGACACCTTTGATCCATTTACTCACCCATTTTGTTTGTTTGTACCTTTCTTTCTTGTTTACTTGTTTGTTTCCTTCTGTCTTTTTAAAGCAACACAGAAAATTTGCTTACATTAAATTCTGAAATAATAATAACTATCATTTATTGAGCGTTTTACTCCACCGTCAACGTCCAGCTCAAAGTGCTTCACAAAAACACACGGAAATAATAATAATAATGATAATAATAATAATAGTATCAAAATAAAGGGTTCATTGCGTTCTCAGCTAGTGTAGCTATTCAGTCCGCAGCCTTGCCATTACAGGGAACCTGTTACTTGGTGCCCTTTTGTGTTTTCTATCTTTGTTTTCTATTTGTCGTCAGTACTGTTGTTTATTCTTCTGTCCCTCATGTTCTATCCATTTAGTCCATGTCTCTTCCTCGTTTTAAGCGCTAAGAGCATGCTCTCTATGAGTGTGAATATGCGCTATAAAAATCTTCATTATTATTATTATTAATCTTCGAAATGTCAGTAAAGGTCTGCTTCAGAAAGTAGTTGAAAGCAGTTAAGACGTATGTATGTAAGCTAATCTTTTGTGCAGTGACATTGTAAGATTAGCTTCCTGGAGATACACAATATCAGCCACAGCAGAGCTACTTTTACTGCATGCGAAGCTTCTGCTGTGACAGGTCAGCATCGAGCGACTGCATCAACAAAATCAGAGTCTGAAGTCGACACCTCGGATGCACAAATCTATAATCTAAGCAATGGGAAGATGGCGCAGATTTGGCAGTAGAAAAAATCTGGTCCAGAAACAGTGGCGCAGACACAGAAATAATCTAGGAACGTAGGATATGGCGTCACCGATGTACAGATGAATGCTAGACACAAAACTTGACGCATATCAACGATCAGATATTTACAGTAAGGGAGAGCAATCATCCTCGTCAGTAAGGCGAAGGGACGTTACTCTTATTTATTTATAATAAACATTTATAACTCCTTCTTACTACCACCACTAACCAACATCACTACAATTACCACCAATTTTAATCCGAACACTAAGAATAACTCTGATCAACAAGAATAGAGATAAAAACAGCGGCGCAGTTCGCGAGCTGAGAACGAGCTCCAGCGGTGCTGCCAGTGACGAGGGTGGCGTGGAGAGTCGTCAGAAGGAAAAGAAACTGGTCGTTCCTCGTTTAGTGACTACTATCAGGAATAAAAGGAGAAATCTTACCATCAACAAACATTCTTTTTCCTACATGCACGAACTGTCTATTTTAGCAGCCGTACTAGGAGAATCTTCTTTTTTTTATCAAATTGTCTCTTGTTTTCTCAATAGAGAATATAGTTCTTAGCGGATGGTTAGAAATGGCTATAAACAGAAGACGAAAACAGAAGAACATTGGAGATTTTTATCAGCTTTTTCATTCCGTTCTAGCTAGAAAAGCACTGGCAGCTCTCTTCCATTTTGTCTTGTTGCCATGTTGACGATGTGTTAAGTCAGGTAATACCGCACAAAGATGAACGGTGTTGTTAGAGCTTTTTTTCCCCTCTCTTCCCTTTCCCTATCTATCAATCATTTTAAAAGAAACAGGAGTTGCCTGCTTGGAACTCCAACAAATAAATATCAAACTTGCTTAATCACGATTATCAGATGATAGAGAATAGCCATGGGGAGAGTGTATTGTGTGGCGGCAGCTCCAATGACATGTCAAGTCGTTCTGACATGTTTACTTGTTCCCAGTGACGTCCAAACCGTGTGACAACGATGAGGTCATTGAAACGCTGTCGTCGCCTGGGTGACCCACTAACTGCCTTGTTGATGCTGAGTGAAGGCCGCGGAATGCGAGATCTAGCCATGCGTGTTTGTAAATCGTTCTTCAAGAGGCATGTTAGCAGCATGACAGCTGTTAATAAACACAGCTTGGAAGTGCATCTCTTAGACAAGATAGTGCACGTCCAACTCGTCGTCAGTTCAGACTTTGAGACGAAGCAGTTGGCCTGGTTACGTTTCCACCTCTTTTAAATTCTCCTCCTACTGTACATCGTAGTGTTCTCTGAGTGTGTGTGAGTGTGTGTGTGTGTGTGTGTGTGTGTGTGTGTGTGTGTGTGTGTGTGTGTGTGTGTGTGTGATGAATTTTGCTTTTACATGTGTGTAACCGTGTCTCTCTCTCTCTCTCTGCGCAGGAAGGAATTCTTTATTCGTTTTATGATCAGTGTTTGGCAAGTGGCATTTTCTGTTAGCAAAAAACAAAAAAACAAAACAAAACAAAAAAAACTTGACTTCATCGTGACTAGCCAAACCTTTCAATGCTTTCAATAGATGCAAAACATTGTCCTCTGTCCGCCCATCACCCACCATCCACCACTCGTCCTTTCCTCCTCTTGTTTGTCGCCGAGGAACAGGACCCGGTGGAATGTGGGTATCAGCAAGCGTCACAATGATCCAGTTAATCGTCATTTATCACCTCGTACATCAAACCACAATGCACGCGCTCTTCCACGAGGCACGCTCTCGCTTGGGGCACTAGCTGCCTGGGATGAGCAATTGTCATGCTTGTCAGACACAAACTCTGACTCTTCTAGGGACTTTCGTTCCCTCTTTCTTTGTTTCTTTCTTTTGCGAAGACAGTTGACGTAGCGAGCGTTGTTTCGTGCGAGGACAGAGATGCAGCCACATGTGCTGCGTGGGTTTCAGGTTATCCTGATGCAGTTATCAGCTCGGGCCCTCGCTCCACAGCTTGCTACGCCTGACGGACAGATAACGTGTTAGATGTAAGGTGTAAGCCCCGCAGAGAGCGCGTGCTGACCCTCTTCCTGCCTGGTGCGAACCTGAAGCACGTGTGATTGCCAAGAAAGAGCATGTTAATGCAAAGGGAATGACAAGAATGTCTTCATATTTTTTAAAAATAATGTTCAACTTGTTCCTTGATGTAAGTTCTGCTCTTTTATGTGTGTGTGTGTGTGTGTGTGTGTGTGTGTGTGTTGATTTTGTTTTTGTTTTTGTTTTGTTGCCGTTAGGTTGTAAGGATATTATTCCTGTTTTTAAAATACTATTAAAAAAAGACCGACTGACGGACATGCAGTCATGGTTGTACATGTCCAACTAGTTGTCACTTCAGATTTTGAGACGAAGCAGTTGGCCTTGTTACGTTTCCACCTCTTTTAAATTCTCCTTCTACTGTACATCTCTGTCTCTCTCTCTCTGGTAGGGTAAATGGCAACGAAGAACACATTTACGTTAAAGCCCATTAAACCCTACGCTAAAGCAAAATCCTCTAAAAACAACACATTAAAATACAGCGAAATCAAATAAAATAAAGTAAAAAAATACCACTTTATTTATCCACAAGGGTAATTCCAAATAGTGTTTGTAATAGCAGTAATACATACATGATATAAAGAGATAATACAAACATATACATGATACAAAAAGGAGATAATGTATACATGTTGAAATAATTTTTTTCTCTGTCTCGCACACACACACACACACACACACACACACACACACACACACACACACACACACACACTCCCAGCAGCAGTAGAAGTCACCTGAAGTCGCAATTGAAGTCGACCTGAAGTCACCTCAGACTAGTACGAGTTCACTGCCAGTAGAATTGATCACGTGGAATGGCACGTGGAATGAATGAATTGCGGTGGCGATTGGTTTTGTATACAGGACTCGCGTACCTACAGCCAGACCACAAGAGTGAAAAGTCACATGTCAGAAATAAAGAGGATACGGGAGGCCTTCCTAAGGATTTGCTGATGGCAGAAGGCTGCCAAGTCCCTCTGCCTGATTCCGCTGATCTTGGAACAGATGTTAACAAGGGAGACACGACTATTCCTAATCCCTAAGGAGAGGTTGTGGAACCAAGAGATGAAAGAAAAAGTGATGAGGCTTTCGATGAAGGACTGAGAGAACCGAGTGAGGATGACAGCCGACAGAGAAAGATTTGAGTTTCGTAGGAGGTACAGGCGTTGTTGACTCTTACGGAGGATCATGTCAGTGTTGATGTCCCATTTAAGCTTGTTGTCGAAGATGGTAGGTAAATATTTGTAAGAGTCGACTACGTCGATGGCATCATCATGGATAGTACTGATGACTGTCTCAGGCTTGTTCATCCGAAAGTCGAAGATCATTTCCTTAGTCTTTGAGGCATTCAAGACAAGGAAGTGTTTGTCACACCAGCGGACAAAGCCAGGAAGAGCGCCACTGTTAACATGCTCATCATCATATAAAAGTGACAGGAGGGCAGAGTCATCAGCAAATTTTATCAGAAAGCTCCTATCAGTAGTACTTCAACAACTGTTAGTATATATAGAGTATGAACAGTAGTGGAGACAAACAGCAGCCTTGAGGGGAACCTATACAGGTGATAACAGGGTCTGAGAGAAGACCATTAACAGAATCTCTCTGCTGTCTGTTTGTTAAAAAGTCCAGAATCCAGAGAGTTAGTTGGTGGGAGAGATGAAAGTCTGAAACTAGACTCTCCGCTGACAAGTGAGGTTGTACAGTGTTAAAAGCAGAAGAAAAATCAGCAAAAAGAAGCCTGGCATGAGCTTTAGGTTTCTCCAGATGTTTGTAGAGCGTATTTAGTATAAACAGCTTAGCATCATTAGGTACCCTAACTAAGCAAAGCTGAATTTAACTGCATGAAAATAATATGACCTTAAAAAAGCAATAGCACAGTAGTCCAGGAAACAAAAGATAACAGAATAAATTGAGCTTCGAGATGCACACACACACACACACACACACACACACACACACACACACACACACACACACACACACACACAAAGAGAGACTAGACCTTCCTTCTCTATGCAGTCTTTCTTTTTGACATTATAGATGAGTAGCTGAGGTTCCCATACCTTGACGAGGGCCTGATATAGGTCATAACTATTTTCCCCACCCCTACTCCCAGCCTTCAACACGAACGCCAGATAGCACTCCCCTCTTACATGGTGTAACTGTAGGCGCGCGTACGTCACTTTCCAACGTGATGTTTGATCAAAGAAGTCCATCCATCTTGTGCGACATCTCGTTTATACGGCGCAAACTGCTGCATGACCAATCTCTAGTACACTTCACCACCACCCACGTCCTACCTCCGGTCCTCAAGACCCAGAGCTTGTAGCACGAGCGCTTAGAGGCTGCAGCTGAGTAGTTAAGACTTTTGCTTGATAAACATATAATCGAAGAGGAAGAGAGGGGAGGCTAGCCCCTGATATAAAATATACTTTTTTATATTAATATTTGTTTTCATTTTGTGTTTAGCTAGTGCAAATCGAAAGTCACCTCAGAAAAAGGCATTAAATTTTGTGTGCGCGCGAAGAGTGTTTTTTTCTGCATGTGTGTCCGCGCGTGTGTATTATTGAATGAAAACGACGGAAAAGTCAAACACCATCACAGCTCACAAGGTGATTCTATGTGAAAGAAATGTCTCCACCCTCCAACAGTCAAAGGCCAAACTGAGCGCAGCATGCAGGGCAACATGCGCGAACGTTTGCCAACAGGCGGTCCTGCCGTGCTTTAAGACCCAACGCTTTCTAGTGCCAATCCTTCTATTAACGTCTCCATACCTGTAGAAGTAGAAACTGGCTCTGATATCTCCTCTCTCTGGGGATTCCTGCCAAAGGTTCCAGAATTGTGTCTTGTCAGGCTCCATGAAACCGCAGTAGATTTTTTTATTTTATTTTATTTTTTTTGGGGGGGGGGGGAGAGTGTACGAAATGAAACGTCACTTCTGTGAGAAGACATGATTCTTTTCCCTTGGGGATCCCTCAGCATGTCGCTGCAAATTGTTCCTGAATGTCTCTATTTCTGTCTCCAACAATAAGATCAAGGTTTTGCGTTTGATCTCATGACGTCGGAGCTGAGCCGTTAACGACTGCAAGTATTCCTTCTGTATAATGACCCGCCTGCATGACCTGCTGTAGTTTTAGGAGAACGAAACGACATTATTAGTAAGAGATGCCAACGCTTAACCGACGAGCAACACAATGTAGTACAATGAAATAACAACTTTACTTGGCAACTAAGCAATCTAGTTATAACCTAACAACAATGCAAAACAAAAGAGTAATCTAAAAATTAAACAATTATCCAAAACAAACAACAAAAAAATCCAAACAAACAAGACCAAAAATACCCTTAAAACACTAAAAATAAAAGCGAAAAAAACCACTCAGAAGACACACTTGGTCCTAGGAAACATGGCACTAACTGTAACTATTTGGGAGTTCGGCGAAGCTAATCTGATGCAGCTATTTATATTATTAATGCTCATCTTCATCTTTCATGCGTGGTTTATTTTTTTTTTTGCTCTGCTTTCAACTTCTGGGCTGCAGATTTCACGTACTCTGGAAAAATGAGTGAAAACTGGAGAAAACAGACTCCACTGCTGCTGTATGTGTTAGAACAGTTGTGGTATGATTGTAGATGAGAAGACTTTTTTATTATCTATATAGCCTTTTAGCTTATTGTGGCAAATGTGTAGTAAGGTCCGATAAAACTGGTGTTGAAGAAAATTGTTTACTCATAGTTTGTAAATTTATTCAAATGAAATAGTGAAGAAAGTTTGTACTGACAACAGCAAACAGGAATGAGGCTTGTTGGGGTTATTTTGTTTAGTTTTTACTTCTTCCTGAAAAAGCAAACATTAAAAAAACTAAACTACATATAAGATCTCGTTTTGTTTACCAGTTATAATCTATTAAGCATTAAAAAGCAAACACATAGAAAAATCAAATACAAGCTTTAAAGAATTTACGTGTTGCAGTCATCAAAAATAACAGTAAAACAAATCTAAAACTCCACAAACTGCTTCGTAGCATCTATCAAATCAAATATGCCACACACATTTTTTTTTAAAGAATACAGATATTTACAAACACTTCTTTGATCTGTCCAGTTTTCTCTTAGAAATATTTTGTCACCGCCCATTTTCTCAATCTTACAAACGTTCGGTAGGCCCGGAAGTCACCCACGAAAGGGACATTAATGCGTCTTCCTATTCTTGCAAGGGAGATAATAACTCCACCCGCACCCCTTAATATCCGTTTTACCCACATAGCTGCAAGCCTTAAGCTTCGGGCATCAGCCCATTGAGAGACTGCACACCGAAGAATACCAATGCCCAACAATGAACAGTCAACTGAGAGTCTATTATAACCAGGGGTACCCATGCCCATCACCGGCGGCTTTTGTGGGACGACAGTAAGCAAGAAAACGTTTAGCTTTAAAGAAAATGTGCTAGATTTTCTTTTCAGTTCAACTGTGAGACTACACCGCCCTCGTCAGCGGGGATTTTTTTAAACGCTTTACTAATTATGACATTGCACTGACGAGAATGTGACAAAGTATTTTAATATCAGGGTCGAAACTAGTGCCATTACTCTGTCACCTTTTGTATAGATAATCAGGCATGGGAGTGCTCTCCTCTGCTCGCAAGAAAAGCTACCCCAGGAGAGCAGGAAGTGAAGGGACAATGCTACGAATGTTTTTGTGTTGATTTACGGAACAAGACCTTGCAGGTTCCCGCGAGACGAGCACGACGACTGAGGCCAGGGAGGAGGAGCAAGCAGACGAGAAAGATGGAGGGAGCTATAGCCTCAAGGTAAGCGTCATTTTTCATGCTTGCGGTTCATCTCTCGTTTCTTCTGTAATCGCACCTGCAGGAGCTTATACCACACACGCTGCACAACAGGCCCTACATTCACATGAGCCGCGAGGGCTAGGGTCTGGGAGCGAGACTTGACAGAGGCTGTGTCACACCTGAACTTCCGACAGCAGGTGGGCACGCAGACGTGGGTGGGTGTTCTCTCTCTCTCTCTGTGTGTGTGTGTGTGTGTGTGTGTGTGTGTGTGTGTGTGTGTGTGTGATGCTTAGATGTCTGAGCCATCCAGTGGCTACAAAGCTACATTTCTGAAGGACAGCCTTTGTCCCTAGTCTCTCACATACGATATTTTGCTTAACCTTCACGCCGTGTTTTACTTGTTTTGTTTCTATACAACATATTGAGCTTACCTATGATGCTTTTTAATCTACTAACCCTAGGAGCACAAAATGCCAAAAATATATAGGTCGGCTGGACTAGGACATGGATCCCACATACTTTCTATGGGACCCATGTGTTTTCGGCATTCTGTGAATATTGTTGACCAATTGCTTGTGTCAAAGTGCATTGAGCATGCTGCCAGCAATAGAAATGGTATTATCATTATTATAAACCGGAGTATACAAAGAAAATCCCCGACGGCCAGCCTTGAGAACAGGTGTCACATACAGAGAGTGTCCCGAGACAAGATCTGAACCAACACCTTTCAGCTCTCGCTGCAGTGGTGACCAGGAGTGTTTTAACCACTACATTATCGGGCGCCTCTAATCGATGTCAGTGACAGTGTACATGTCCTTTTACGTCTTACAAAGTAAACATACCTGATGGTATTGTCTTTTTAAATTTCTTTTGTTTACCTCCCCATGCTTTTCATAGTAGCTGTACCTACTCCTCTTCCCATATTTTAAAAACCAAATTTTGTCATCATTGTGCGGTCCGGTGGCGCAACGGTTAGCGCCTGTCACAAATACAGTGAAGGCTGGCTGTCCTGGGTTCAGGACCCGTCTCGGGCACGCTGTTCTTTCTTTTGCATGTTGCGTCTGTTTACAGGGCTGGCTGCCTTGGCGTGATATGGCCTTAGTTGCTGGCTCGGCGTAAAACATCAATCCCCACCCCCTCATCTTTTGTCATCACTCTACTGTCTACTTATCTCCATTTGTTTCCCCTGCTACTTACCTCTAGGATCTTGTTTCCTATGCTCATCCCCTCAGGCACACGCGACAGACAAAGCCGTCGTGCAAACAGATAGGTGGCTCTTCGGCTTCCGTGTTAAACCTCTTAAGCTCACCTTCCGTTCTCTACGGAAGAGCTCAGCACCATGCGGGTTTCTTCTAATCCACGCCCTACTGTTGCATTGAAGCATTAGAGAGATAGAGAGAGGTCAAGGAAATAGTGAAGGTATAATTTTCGCTGTTACTGCCAAGCTGAAATTTGAGAAACGGGCTAGAGAAGTGGAGTCTGGCGCAATTTTCCTGCAGTTCCCAGAGTCAAGAATTTTTTTTTAATTTTACGAAAATCTTCTTTTACACGTTTCTTTCTCTCTCAAGATTAGACAGGTGACGGAAAAGTGAGACGTTTGGTGATGGACCTGTAAGTAATACACCAAATGGCTTTAGAAATATGATTTTGACGGCTGTTAAAAAGACACATATGATAGCTTTGATGATGATGAAGATGGTGATGATGTATCAAAAGGTCACACAAAAGCAACAATGACGAGCAATTTTTTCTGGAATATTTATCTTAATGCCTGGATACATTTCATCACCGAATCTTGATATCTACACTAGTAAAACAACAACAAGAACAACAAAAAAAAACCCTGACAAACAGACATAAAATAACGAGATTTCCTGGTGAATTAAGCCGTATGTCTTCACAAAAACCTGCGTTTATATGACAAGCAATTAAGGCCACGCCCTGAAATTAAAATGGACTCTTAAATTTTGATGAATATTTTACAAGCGCCTAGGCGACGATTGAACTCGACTAGTTGTAAGGTAGATGATAACTCTTGCGGGGCTTCTGTGTCAGTGAGGTTTACTTGCTGTTGCTTTATACAGCAAGGAAGAGGTGTTCCCAGAGAATAAACCTGCTGCCCTTTGCGGAATTCGCTTTCTCCCCGGAAATCATTTTCCAGGTAAGCGTGACATCTACCCTCTGACGGTGCAGAGGCAAAGGGCAAGTAGAGCAGAAGGCAGAGAGGGTGGTGGAGGCATTGGCAGGTAAATGTTACTGGGACACTCGGTATGTCCAAGCATTGACACATTGTGACTTTGGAGACTTGAAAGTTTTCTTGCTTATGTACCTATATCTGGCCTTTGTAAGGTATACAAGAAAATCAGAAAGGGTGAGACTCTATCTTACAAAGCCTGTTTGTTGTTCTTGTTGTTACTTCTTGAGGACTATTTGCATACGCGTAAAGCTTTTAATTTTTTCCTTTGCTCCTTTCCGCATTCAGTCGTTTTTTTTTTTTTTGTTGTACATAGCTCACTTTTTTTCTTCCTTGATTTTCTTAAAGTATTAACTTCCGTGTCTTCACTCTTGCTGGTTAAATTATTACCTGAAAAACTAGCCTCTTTAGTTGTCTTTCTTCTTCATATCATGAAGTGTATGAGGGAGATAACTCTGACAGGGCGAGAAAAACAGCAAACGCAACTGTAGTGTCAACAAGCTGACGCTCCTCCGAGTGACAGTTTGTCAGACGAACCTGTCGTCAGGCTGAAGCCCTAACAGCTAGCAGGAAACGAAAGGTTGATACTTTTTTAATGTTTGCTTTCTGAACATGGAATGTTTAAAAATTTGTTGATATATTGCAATATAAGAACGCAAGTTTCGCTGTGTACCTCAGGTACCACGAGGGGCAGTTTACAGACTGCACACATCAATCTGTTTAATCAACAACAACAACACTACTGCTCATCTTTTTTTATACTCGACTATTCATTTTTTTTCTATTCATAATAACACTATGTAGACTTTAAATAGGCTCTGAATAGATTTTACATCGTTTCAGAATTAAGTCTGCTAGTCATCAGAGATGAACATTTCTTAGTTTATTAGTCCATCCGTTCATTATGTATGAATCACATGCATGATTCAGTGACGGTATATATACACGCCCGCACACATACACACATGCATAATAAACATGCACATACATACACATGCAAATACAGACATACACACCTATACACAAGTGTGCAGAGATATAAACTACATATATAAAATATAATTATGCACATGCATATCTGTACACACATATATCTACATACAAACACACAAATGTCCATTTATTCTTATTCGTACACACAAACGCA
Organism: Marisa cornuarietis; assembly: GCA_004794655.1. NCBI lineage: Eukaryota > Metazoa > Mollusca > Gastropoda > Architaenioglossa > Ampullariidae > Marisa > Marisa cornuarietis. Next base: position 431,413 of record SMMW01000651.1, read on the forward strand.
TACAAGCTTATATTGCATAGTCCTTTTATTTCTTCAGTGACTCATCCCCCCTGAACAGAGGAGAGGGGGTCTTAATGCACTTTAGGCCCACACATCCACCCATCAAAACACACACACACACACACACACACACACACACACATGCGCTCGTGCTAAGGCAAATTAACACACACACACACACAGAGGCAGACAAAAGCATGGCTGGCTGCTGCTCACTCGGTGCGTGTCTGCTGTGGCTGACTGCGTGACGTCCGGCAGACATTTTCTGTCAAAGCTGCGGTTATCTCGAGATGACACGAGGAGCCGCTGTAACCGAGGGGCTGCTTCGTGACACAAGGCTACCGCCCCTTTCACTTCCTCAGTCACGTTCGTTCCCGCAATTATGGGTGACTTAAAAAAAAATATCGAACCTGTTGATCTCTCCTTTGTGGGGAGATTAAAATCTGAATCGTGAGCATCTGAGCAAGATTGCTGTAACGAGCGCAGATTCCTTTTATTTTTATTTTAACTTGTAGAATTTTGTTTGAAAATTGTATATAGTGTATGACATGACAGTTGCTCGCAACAAGGGGTCAGAAATTTTATGGTGACAGAATCCCTTTTTGTTTCTTCTCCACACTGAACACACACACACACACACACACACACACACACACACACACACACACACACACACACACACACAGAGCAGTGTATCTCATTCACTACATTTCTCACTACTTGCTGCATCTGTCTTTTTATCTTTCTTCCTGTCTCTCGTTTTTCTCTCACCCCTTCGTCTTCCAATTTTCTGTTTTCCCGTCTCTGATTATTCCCAGCAGGACCAAACACCTTAGTCGTCACATTCAAGGGAAACAACTGATATAGGGGCCCCCGAGTAGTCTGAAGAGAGAGATGCTCGAGTCACCAAAAACAAGGCTCTTAATCTCCACCTCACGAATGCAGGCGAGGCCACGTGTACAGGAGGCAGTGGCAGGGAGCAGAAACATTTTTTTTTTTAAGTGGGAGGGAAGTCAAAATTGAAAACAATGGCAAACGGGGTGGCGCGTGTTTGGGCGAGACTGAGAAACAAGGCGGAGTCGGAGAAAGAACGCCATTGCGTCTCGGCCTGCAGGACAGCACATGGCGAGGTGTCAACGCAGAAATGTGCTTCTGATAACCAGCTACCCGTTTTGTTACAGAAAACGTTTTTTCCTAACTTGACTTTAATCTTGGGGACTAACGTGTTGCAGGGAAAAAATAAAATAAAGCTATATTCCTGGGGCCAGTTGCACAACACATTTCTAATTTTAAACACTTTTAAGCCTTAACTCTATCTAGAAAATTAGTTTAAAGTGCACACCACAATTTTAGAATTGTTAAAACTAAAACTGCTTTAAGTGAGATAAAGTTGTCTGACTTTCCATCCTGTCCGTATAATTTTTTGTATGTTTTTCTGCAATGCATATAAATGGCTAAGAAGAGATTTTGCTTCTTTAGAACAGTTTTAAGGTTTAGAAACGTGTTGTGCAACTGGCCCCAGGGCTATAATTTCGATAAAAAGTTCTAGAAGTTCTGTAACACTTACGCAGGCTTAACTGACAAACTCCAACACACTGGAATAGTTGAACTCACTCACTCACAATCATTTGCTTACTTATCAATGCCAAATTTTGCAAGTTTTATGACTAAAAATATTTATTTATTCTTGTTTTCAATGGCGTTGATATGTAGTGATCTAGATTTCAACAGGAAAGGAATTCCTTTTCCAGCTTGCACCTTCACCAGCAGAAAGGTACAACATTTCAACATTATCCCACTCTCTGTTCCACAGCCCGCAAACCAAGCGTCCTTTCGTAAGCAGACATAATTTGTCCTCCAGGGACAGCTTAAATGAGATGGCTAATAGCCGCCGAAGGGTGTTTGCTCTAAGTGGAAAATTAATTATAGTTTCCTTGCTTCCCCGATGGCAGGAAGATGTTCATGGTTGATCGGACGAAGAATCTGTGCTTTCGAAGAAACATTTGAAGATAAAGTTTTCGAACTCTGCAGCATGATTACCACCACATGGGTATGGGAGCACAGACATGTCAGTACGAGGGAGCTACTCACACTTTGGTTTCGAATCATCTAGAACAGAGAACACAGATTTCTAGTAAACATTCATAATTTGATCAAAAGCTATCATTATAAAAGAATTCATCGCAACAGTACACAAATCGTATCTAGCTGGCTGATTGATTTAGCGCGAATGTGCTTCCACCTAGAGGCGATTTCGCACTGAGGGGAGAAAACTGGTCAGAAACCGTGAAATATACTGTTTGGGATGCGTTTAGATTTCTAATAGCATTGAGCAGATGGAATTTCAATTTTGCTTTTAACTTTAAAGATTGTTTTCGCTATTTCAAAAGGACTATTCCTCGCCAGCGAATACAGTCCCGTGGCTCAACCAAGACAGTAAGGAGTCTAGTGTACAGGGTTCAAATCTTGTCTCGGGTACAGTTCTTTCCCTCACGTGGCCCCAGTTTACGGGTCCAGCTGCTTTACCATATGTCATTTGCTGATTCGGCGTAAAAATAATTACCACAAACCTCTCGACCGTTTTAGTGACTTCATAAACAGTCATTACAAACAGTCGTTAGTTCCATTAGCTCTGTAGAAAAGTTGGTATCGTCATCAGTGACGGAAAGAAAGGACGAGAAAAAGAAACACAAGATATCGGCTATTACAGATACTACATATGTATTACATGTATGTTACATAATAGTAGGCAACCTAGTTTTCTGAGTAAAAATCCTTTATAACCAAACTCTTTACGTATCCTGCCCTTTAAAAAATCCACTACCTGAATGTCATTCAGTTGGGAAACAAAGCATTTGATCCGAGGGCATCCGCACAACTTTTGTAGATTCAAGATCGGCCACACACAAACAGCTTTGTTTGGGGCGGCGGTTTTTAAACACATACGTCGTTAGTGCATTTAAGTGATTTTGTACTTGTAATATGAAAACAGCAGCGCCCTCACGTGTACAGAAGCACACACAGACGAAAGGTAGGATGTTGCGAATGAGCGAGCGTGCGAGAGCGAAAGCCCTTGTTACAATCACAATACAGACAGCTGTGACAGCTGTGAAAGCTGTGACGAGTTTCCTTCGCGACGGGTATGCACATGGGCGGCGGAAGAACGTATCCATTCTCATGTTTGTTTGGGCAGGAGTTTTTGACATCTCGCTAAACTCTCGCCACATCCCGATGAAGGGAGGCCACCCTGGAAGTAGGAAAAAAAAAGGAGGAGGGCCCAGCGAGGCAAAAGTTCAGGTGTACTCACCACTTCACCGCAAAGGACAAATAAAGAAAGAGAGAGGTCAAACGCATAAACACGTGAGAACAAGCAAATTCTTTTTCTATGTCGTTCTGCGTCTATTTTTCTTCATGTTAAAACTTAACAACTCTTCTTCCTAGAAACTAGCCAATAAAACAAATTCACACAACGGAGGCTGCAGTCAACATAATAAAAGTCAGCAACCCCCTTACCCGTCCCCCTTCCACCACTGCACCTCTTTCCCTTCTTCCAACTTCCATTCGAAAAAAAGGGTCCAACAAAAATGCTTGTAACTGTTCAAAATCGTACAGTCAGGCAATCCGCTCTATTTCCGTCGCCATTAAGTGCAGTTGTCACGGCAAAAAAGTTTCGTGGTGTGTAAATGTTCTATTAGCGTCTAGGCCCGCGAAACCTGCATGGCAATTTGATCCCTACTCACCACTCTCTAACGTTCGCTACACCAACAAACACTCAAAGATTCGAGTAGCTTCGACACAGGAAAACGTCCACATATCATTTTTTTTTAAGAGTACAAATCTGGTGTGGTCCCCCATGTGAGTTGACGTGTAATGTTTGACTACAAAATCGATGTGGACGGTGAGCATAAGTATGGGCCAATCAGCGAGCGTGTTATAAAAGTAATGTCGCTGTGTATCACGTGGTATGTAGGAACTGAACACTTAAAACCGTCACTTGGGATTAGGTGGATGGGGACGGAGCTCCTGGGTACTTCGCGGCCGAAATTCTTTCTTTTCAAACAAGGCAGGGCAGCCACATTATCGTGAAATGCACTACGAAAAGTTAATAAATACTAGAAGTAATTGCTTTAAATTACAGATATTTCTATTTCATTGATTGTGTTCTTGTGGTAAATTGTTATCTCCCTTTCTCTCGATCATGCAACAGTACAACACTCGCACAAACACCACATACAGAGAAAGAGAGAGAGAGAGAGATTAAAAGATTCGAATCTTCATGAAATCAGTCCCTGTCTTTAAGTGAAAAACGTAACTTCATCAAATTCTATGATCACAGTTATTTGCTGCTGCCCAGTGGATTAACGCCTCACGTTGATGAAAATCATTCACTTACATTCAACAACTTTCACACTCATAGCCTGGGCACAAAACCTGGTTTTCAAATACACGAATCTGTAAAGCACGACCTAAGTAAGCCTGAATGCAAAGTTGTTGTAGCCTGCGTGCATGTCTATGACCAGCGAAGTCCTTCTCTCAATCTACCCCCAAAATTAAACTTGTTTTCGTCTTCGTGAGTCCGCGTCTCAGATAGCTAGCAGTGATGAGGTACTTTTTTTTTTTTTTAGTTTTAAATTCGAGCATACTGCATACTACCCCACTCCCAACTGCAGCTTTTGCAGAAAGTTTTATACCTCTGTTTTTCTCCCTCCTACCTCCCTCTGCTCCGCTCTCACTCTCTGTTCTTGCCGGCCATTTCATTCAAGTCCCGGAGGCGCCACCTAGGGAGAAAATCAAAGAGGGACAACCTCGATATACCAGCTGCAAATAATTGCGTCAAGCTTCGACTAGCCTTCATTTAAAAAAATTACATAGGCTTACACCAACAAGGTTGGTTTGGAAGAGAAATTAAACTAATTTTCTCAAACCGTCAGTTTCCAGTTACCAAATCTTTGCCCACAGGGAGACGAAAAGTTGGCGGCAAGGAGGAGAGGAGTTGTAGTTACATGGCTGCAGTTGTCGTTACATGGCGGGCGAAATTCGTGGTGAAGGCATCTCATCATAATGTTGACCGTGTGTAGGTCACATAACATCTGACAGGTTAGTCAGTAAAAGAATGACTTGCAACACATCTTCCGACTAACTTCAGGTTCACGTATCATGTTTCTGGGGGGAGCACGCTAGTGTATGAGGGGAAGATAATTAGCAGACGTGTTTCTCCCTTTATCCCTCCACTTCTGTATCTTTATCTTCCTTTAGCTTGTTCTCCTTTTTCTCTTTTCAGTCTCGTTTGCTCTTTATTTGTATTCATCCTTCTTTTAGTCGAGGTGTTTTCTTGCCATCTGCGTTCCTGTCCATCTTTCTAGCACATAACACACACACACACACACACACACACACACACACACACACACACACACACACACACACACACACACACACACACACACCGTTTTGCACCATCCTGTTGAAAATAACTTCCGTTGCTATTATTAGGAAGAAACATTAGTTCGATAACTCGCCAGAAACTGTTTTCAAAACCTTGTGGTTCGACATCTCTGTGCACGCCCTAACCTCGGCCCCCTGCCTCAACAACGAGATGAACAAACAACGCTGTCTCTTAATAAACACATCAGACATCACCCTCGAGAGCTTCAGACCACCCAACTTTTTATTTGTTCTGGAGTTTTTCTATCCTGCTGAGCAACACCTTTTCACCCCGAAAAAACATGAAAAGAAACAAAAATCGAGCTCTTGGGGCTTTTCCGGTCTTTATTATTTTTCTTATTTTTGTAGGTCAGTTGCTGTTTAATTTCCAACATATGAGATTTTTGGTTACATTATTACAAAAGGTTTGCACGACAACTGATAAAGTGATGTCGAGAATATCCTGTTACTGTAAGCCGGGACTTGCATCTTTCATAATATTGTTTATTGATATTCTCATAATGATGTATTTTCATAAATATTTTAATCCAATTAGAATTGCTGTCTTTACAATGTTTAATGATACAAGCGGAATAGCTGACTTTATAATGTTGTTTATTGCACTAATGACATCTTTGTAATGTTTATTGAAACGATTGCTATATTTTATAATGGATTTTATTGATCCGATTAAAACTGATGCTGATACAAGAGTAAACATTTCTTCTTTTTTTTTAACAAGGTGTCACGACGTTCTGTTCACTTGCTACCCAGAGTGGATAGAATAATATCCATAGGATGCGATGGAGAAACATAAAGCAGCCCGTTAAATATTCAACTCTCACACCGTGTTTGAGAACATCGCTGAAAGTCGTTTCCTAGAAGACAAGGGCAGCATCAATAGAGTGGCCTACACCACCGTGGAAATACTCCCCAGCAAGCATGAATGTAGACAAGAAAATGAAGCGAATGCCTGGCGCTGTAATCATGACATCAGGTCTTTGCAGAAATTACAAACATCTTTGTTGTTATAATAAGCACTCCTTGCAGATTAGTGTCTCTGCACTTGAGCGTGCGAAAGGTTTTCCTGTGTACCATGATAAGGTAGCCGATAACCTGAAGACAGACTCCTCCTTTTTTCTATTGTATTCCTTTTTCCGAGTCTGCTCAAGCTTGACATGCTACTCATCTTGAAGAATGCGTTAAGTACCTCGTCATCGGAAACCGTTGCCCCCTGTGCTCCGGAAGCCGTCGTGCACTCACTCTGCCACTAGGACACACCTTGAAACACACCTGGCCGCCCAAGTGTCTCGAGCTGCGGTGACGTCACTCCATACAAGTGTTAACGTTCACTCGAAAGACAACATAAACGCACGTAGCACTATTGAAGACCCGCATACAATCGTCTGGCATTGGTTTCCTTTGACATCCGAGCTTCTTAGCTTTTCCTTTCCGACTGCATGACGTGGAATGTTTCTTTCTTCATGTCTTTTGTTCGCATCTGAATGCGAAATACCGAGCATGCAATTACTTAAAAATAGGCAGCGCTTCGTTTTCACATACGTGACATTGCTGTGGACATGATGGTAGATACGTGAAATTGCTGTGGGGATAATGGTCGATACTTTAAATTGTTGTCAGCATACTGGTGGGGGATACATATGGCATTGCTGTGGCAAAATGAGATCCCAAAAACAATTATTCATCTTACTTTATACATAATAACCACAGAACCGATCGACATACTTTGCGTTTCGTTTGCTGATTAAACTACTGTAATAATATTTTTAAAATAAAAAAAACATAGATTTGTACTAAAAAATAAACTTCTTTTGTTTTCAAATCTTTGTCTTTGGCACACGTCGTGAGTTGAGGACTTGTAGTCATCTGTGGCCAGATGTATACTAACTAGCTGGATGCTAATGCTTGCCAGTCAGCTAAAATGCTCATAGAATAGTAGCACTTTAGAGGAGTGCTTGCCGCTAAGCAGCTAGTTTGCTCGACTGTGCACCCGGCCCATTGTAAGTACTCTTGATCAGTCAGTTTGAAGACTTTGCTCTCACCAGCTTTGGACTGACGCTTTCCTTTGACGAAAGCAGCCATCAGTATGGCAGCAACTCAGCTTGTGGCCAAGAGCGAGGGAGAGGAAAAAAAAAAGAAGAAAAACACACACTTTCTCACATTGACTGGCATAGAGGGAGAGAAGCAGGGGAATAATGGAGGGAGGGAGAAGACGGGAAAGCGTGGGGATGAGGGTAAGACGACGAGAAGGAGGAAGCAGGTTGGTGGTGGTGTGGAATGGTGGGGGGGGGGGGGCGGAGACAGTTAGGGACTAAGTCATGAACGGCTCGAGATCACGTCATTGAGGAGCACAAAGGAAGAGGCGGTCACCTCCCTTACTTTTTCTTTCTCCCGCGAAAAGAGTAACGGTACACCGCAATGTTGACGAAGCAAGTGCGGGCCGTAAGTGGAATAAAGGTCGGTCACAAATTAGCGCAGTGCGTGGCACAGGCAGCGGCTTTCAGCGGTGTTTAGATTGGAATTCACCCTGACACCACTCTCAAGCACACCTTTCGTCCTCTATCCCATCCCTCCTTCCCCACCCCCCCCACCTCTACCCGCTTACCTCCGCCAGCAGTCACCTGAAGAGAAAGCCACCGAGTAGTCATTAGCTTGAGTTTGCTGTTGTCGGTATGGAGGATGGGAGAAGAAAATGGGGGACAGTTAATGTTAAGGGGGTGAACTGCTGACTCGGGCGCTGTGAAGAAACAATATGGCAGGGTTAACTGGACAGTTCAAGGTCAGTTCTTCCCTGCGTCGTACTCCTAAGTGTCACTTGCAATGATACTGGAGGCAGAACAGACCTGTTTGTTGCCCTGTTTGTTTAGGAACAAGGGCCGCGAACCTGATGCCTTCAGTATCAAGTTTGTGTAGAGGATCTGCTGAGGATGATTCAGAACTAAACTTAAGGGTCATTCACGTATTTCCTAAAAAGATTTGCTGATGATGGGGTCAACAGAACAAAGTGTTCTTCTTAGATGTCACACAAAGTTGAAGCTACTTTTCACATTAATTTCTTTGTGGCGAAAGAGTGCATGAAATGACCTAAATGCTTTACCTCAAACTTCACTGGAAACCCCAACCAGTGCGAGAGCTTCGAGAACATGCTAACGAGCTCTCGCCACTCGTCATAACACTGAATATCGTGGGAATTGGGTTTTTACCTCTTTTCAAAAAGAAAATAAGCAGTTAAAAAAAATTGCAATCTTTTAAGCTAGTATCTTCATAATAAAGTTACTCACTCCGATTTGCGGAATCAGCCCTTTACAACTAACAACAACTAGGAGCTTAAAGAAAATTCGACTTTTGTAAGCCTTTAATGTAATGGCAAGCGGGGGAGGAACTAAAGTGCTTGCTGTCACATTCCACACGACAGTAAAAAATTCTCTTCCAGTGTTATATGTGAATGGATTTGACGCCTCTGGCACATAGTCTGTACACGACGGCTGTCTTGAGAGCTCCTGTACTAACCCCAGAGGTTATGCAGCCCTAACTTTGAGTCTGAATATCAGCGAATGTCTAACCCTGACGTGGAATCCAATTCACTGCACGTAACAGTATCTGACTATACACCTCATCTTTTCTCCATTAATTAATCTTGCATCAGCGTCGTTTTCTGTGATACTTTAAACACAAAGCTTCTCCTAAAACTCCTGTTCTGTCTAAGCTGTTGATATTTAGCCCTTAATAAAGGTATCTGAGTCTAACATTTACATAATACTAATCCCTGTTTCTCATCAAGTTTGCATCTACCGTCAAGCGTGTGCACAAAGTCTAATTTACGGGCAATAATTTTTCTACTAGTTTGCAATTTATCCTGTATTTACAATAACAATTTTTATATTACAGTGAAGATTTTGCATCTAACATCAAGGATTATGTTTGGTAACACCCACGCGCACGTACACAACCAACCAACCAACCAACCAACCAACCAACCAACCAACCAACCAACCAACCAACCAACCAACCAACCAACCAACCAACCAACCAACCAACCAACCAAAGCAGAACACTTATCAACTGATTTCACCAGACGCAAAAAGAGAACCAAACTAGTTTTTTTCTTTGGCAGTTCTAAAGACCTTAGTCTAGCCTCATATCACAGACTATATAATCAAGTCCATCAACATTACATATCCGCAGACATCTTTATAATTTGTCTATATAGTTATACTTCTTAATTTATACATCGCAGTAGATCGACAGCCATCTTATTGATATATCTTAATACACAATTTTAATATTAAGATACACCTATGCCTCTCTACACATCGTTATACACAATCATCAGTATACATCATTATTATATCTCTACACCGTATCTGTCTGTATCTTTCTAAATTCCACATCTTCATACATAAATATATATATATGTCGTCTTTATACCTCTTTAATAATCTCCGTATAATTATTTAAATTTTACATAATTTGGTGAAATATCTACACACCCTCGCTTCCATCTCACCTTTTCTTCCTGTTTACAGTGTCGTTTTTCTAAACAAGTCTCTTTAAGGCCTCTGGGTTTTTTTCTCACATCTTCGTTTACAAGATTTTTCTGCTTTTTTGTTTCTTGATGTACATTTCTAGAACAATGCGCTGTTATCATGTCGCACACATCTATCAGGTCACGTATACTTTAATCATGTCGCATACTATTCTGTCATCACATACGTGTTACTCTGCCTCATAATTATTCCAGCTGTCCTCCCCAACAACGACAAACGATGGCGGCGCAAGCTTCACTCAGCTGGACCTGGAGGTTGTACAATCAAAGAACATGTGCACAGCGTCTGATTATTTTCCAAAAATTACCCCCTCCCCTCCAAAAAAAAAAAAAGACAAAGACTGAAAGCTGCATGTGTTGAAGGTGGTGGTGGGAGGAGTCATAGAGCTTAACCGTCAATTTAATATAGTTTAAAGGTGAAAAGGCAAATGTGTTTAGAGATGCAAACGTTTGGAAATTTCACTTTGGTTTCGCAAACATCGAAGTCAGAAAGCTGCCATCTTGCTACTCGTGATGTAATACAAACTATCAGACGACTTGTTTTCTGATTTAAAAAGATTTGAGTGATTAAGACTTTAATGAATCTCCCCATCGTTTTGCTCTTGCTTTCTTAGAAACACAAACCACGAAGACTTTAAACGTGGTAAGAGGCTTCCCTATCCTGAAGACAAGCAACTGTTAATGAATGGATTTAAAGCCATACTAAAGTAAAACAATAAAATAAATAGAGAAAATAATTAAAGTCATATTACTATAGAAAACTATAATTCAGATAGATAGATTTATAACCATCATCTCGTAGTACAAGCCCTTCGGTCTATGAGTCCTTCATATGTGCTCTCAATAGTTTGGCGTGAGGTATTTTAATACAAAGGAAGTTTTCTGGTACGGAGTATGTGGCTTGTATTCGTGTGTTGTACACGCCTCTCTTCAAAAATATAGATGTGTTAACCTGAATTGGCAGAGCATCTTCTCGGTGCACGCAGCTAATGTTAAGAATTAACTGACAAAACGGTTGTCAAAGACAAGAGAAGTGTGGAATGTTTTTAGCGTGTTCATTTGCCTACGTATACATGCCACTGTTTAATTTTCAAGGCCTTCAGGTACTTCACTACTGCTCATGTCTCCTCGAAGTTGTTTTGCAAGCTCTCAAAAATAGCTTGAACAAATAAACATATCAATGAAAGAAAGAATAGATGAAACAAAAACAGAAAGGGTGAAAATAAAGGCAGAGGCACAGACTAACTGTCAAACAGAAAGCAAGAAAGTAAGGACGAAACATAACACAAATTCGAAAAGCGTCTGCAACAACCCATGTCTAAATATTTCCCCCAACTGTCTGATGCCCGGCTTGCTCCAAATTTATTATAGGCTTCTGGGAAAGAAGATACTCAGGAATTCTGAAGCGGGGCAACCGCTACCACGCTGGCGTGCTATTACTTTTTAAAACTCTGATTACCCACCCGAAAACCACTTAGGACAAGCTCACTGCAGTTACCTCACCGTGAGAGGAACGAAAAAGCGAAAGAAAGATTATAGAGAGAGGAAGAGCGATAAAGAGTGGAGGGGTGGAAAGTATGAGAAGAGACGTGTGTGGAGGAAAGAGAGAGAGAGGAAGAGAGAGAGAGAGAGAAAGAGAGAAGCACTGAAATGTTAAGTTCATCGAGTCCTTTCTAATAGTTTCACAAGGCGTGCAATATGCATCATTAATTTTGGTCAGGAAAGAAAATTAAAATCAGAACCAGACATAATTTTCGCTCGAATGAAGACGTCTGCGCAAAAATTTGTGTGACCAGGAGAGGGGGGTTGAAATATGACCCCCTAATTATTTGACCATCTGCATCTGCAATGCTTCATAGGAGACGAGTTCAGTGCGAACATGCACCTCGCTCACAGACTGCCTGTCTGCAGATCCAAGTCACGTGCATGTACTTCCTCAAAAACTGAAGTGGAGGGCGTGGAAGAGCGGAACCCGGAGCTGCGTTCAGAGACGTTATGTTCGTCAGCATGTGCGGCAGAATGGCATAAACCGTTCTGTAGGAGTGTGAAAAGAAGCGCAAATGGTGTAAGGAAGGAAGAAAAACTGAAAAAAAAACTGAGGCTGGGTGAAGTAATGCCCTTTAATAGCCACTCAATATAATGAGGGGACATAATAATTTTGAGCGAGTAAACGAATAAACGAACGCAAGAAAAAAAGCCATAAAAGAAGAGGACGAAAGAAAGACGAGAAAGGTCCATAATAATCCATGTTTAAATATTCCCCTCTCTACCCTTAACTTTGTGACTCCTTCATTGATTTGTGGATACGTGATGCTACCCAGTTACTAAAGATGGGCGATAAAACAGATGTTCACATCGACGAGTGATTTGTGCGGCGTCAGATTAAAACGAAAAAAAACCCAACAAATAAAACATTCACAACGATAATGCTTTATTAACCTCTTCGAAAATTACACTCCCCCGCTCCCTGAATGTCTCAGAACAACTAAAAAATAAAAAAGAGTGGGGAATACAGAATCGCTCACTCAAGAACCGCATAACATTTGGCGAGGTGAAAAGAAAAAGGTTTTAAACAAGTGGACTCATCCTCATGATCTGAGGCCTCATAATGAAAAGGATGATAAATAGCTCGGTCAGACTCAGATCTGGAGGATACAGATAATTTATTTGTTTCCCATAGTAAGACTAGTGAAACATTACATGGCAAAAGACAGATATGACAGTGTGTACTACAATCTGCTTCTCCTGAAGCTTTTTCTCTTTTTCCTTTCCTCTCATTCTGTTAATTTGTTTTTGTCAATTATTCTCTCACTCATTCCCTTAGTCGTCTTAATATCTTTCTAGAAACCATCAGGCCCTTTCTTGTACATCCCAATTTGGTACATTATTTATACCCGCATCTATATTATTTGACTATTTTTTAATCTTTTGCAAAATGTACAATATTTTAGTTTTTTGCAAAGTCACAAACAAATGAATAAAAAAATTATTATGTCAAACACGATCTGTGACTGCATGAGAATTCACGTGCGACTTAGTGCGACTTATATGTTATTGTGCTGGGGGAGGAGGGTACTGTGGCAGTGCTCACACATGCTGCAATCACTATACACCCTCCGTGCCTCCACCCTTCATCCCCTTTTCCATGGAAAAAGCCAATTCCCGCTGGGGATCACCTGGTTCTGTAGTCCGACATCAGTAGTCATGCGAATAAGTGTGGAGACAAAGCATTCCTTCTGCGAACAAGTCTGGGAAGCAACCATTCATTGTGTGAATAGGTTCATGAATCCACCATTCATCGTACGAATAAATACGTGCACCGGTCATTCATCGTGTGACTAAGTATGGAAAACAAGCAGGAAAACAGTATCTTAGAAGCCTGAGATGCTGCAGAATACTTTAAGACCGTGTGTTGCTCTACAGAATATGTCTGGCAAGTAGAGAAGGACTCTCTTCTGAACGAAGCCCAGATTTCTGCTTACGACATTAAAATCTAAACACGTTCATCTTGGCTTCGCCATGAAGAAGGCCAGAACTCCATTAAACACGCTTTTCTTTCATAGAGCTCCGAGGATGGGGGCCGAGAAGCCGAAATGATGATAGAAATATTTGCCTAGCAGGGGCGACATGGTGTTGATGTGCGAGATGCCAATGAAATAATTTTTGGCTTCATGTTAAAAAAAAAATAATCCCCGTCCCACGACTCGACTTGCTGCTGAAGTGGGAGTACTGTTCACTGTAACTGTTTGGTTATCATTCAGCAGGCAAGAGGTTGGCCGAGGGGTAGCGGATGTGTATGCGGGGACGGGGAGCTTGGGGGCAGGAGTAAATGAAAATAAAGAAGATGGGACACCAGAAGTAGTGTGTGATACCAGAAGCCTTAGCTGTGCAGGTTTTTTTTTCCTTTCCCGCCACTCCAGTAAAACGGCATGCAAGCGAAACGCGGAGAGGCCATCAGCACCCGAACTGCTATCAGGCCATGACACTAGGCGTGATCAAATGTTGATGACAGACCCAGCCGTGGCGAGAACGGCGATAAAAGAGGAGAGGGCAGACAGAGTGAAGTGCTTCCCCTCTCTTGTTCCCCCTCCGCCTCCGCATAGAAGGCATTCTTATCATCTTTCCTCGTCAGCCGAACGCAACGTTAGGTGGGCGTGGTCAGTGCCACGGGACTGAGCCGCCATTATAGCTTGCAGTTTAACAGCTTAATCTCTTTTCAAACTGGCGACAATAAGACAGTGTCATCAAAGAAGCCGAAAGAAAAGCAAACAAGCAAACAAACAAACAAAAAAAAAATTAAAAAAAATTTTTTTTTTTTGCTTTTCTTAAACCACTGCTTGAGACGATGACTGGACAGAGTATACAATGTAGTTAAAGTCGGCATCCCGTTTCCTTCAAGAATTGTGAACACGCTGAGAAAGTTTCATGATTTTGGAAATCGGAAGAGGCTAACAGGCATCCTTTCTCACATGCTCACTTTGGTTGTCCAGGTAATCTGATGTGATGAAATCTTAAAATGTTTGACGCACTTTCAACGTGCGAACATCATCGACGAGAAATGAGTTAAGTTTGACAGTATTGCACAGCTGAACAAAATTTCATTTTTTATAGTGAAGTACAATGACTTGACAGACTTTGACAAGGGGTCTGATTTATTTCGGTGTAAAGAGTCGCCTTTTAATGTTACTGACAGTAAGTAAAGGTAAAGACCAAGTACAGAATATTTCAGCGTGTAGGGAGTGAGGTGTTAGAGACTGGACCTACATATCCTCTTCTCTCGCTGTCTTCCATCTACGGAGGATCACAAATTGAAACTTTTGAGGAAGCGGCCATTAGGTGGACAGCGCACAGCATCCAAGATCAGAGGCACGTCAACTAGTCGGTTCGATACCCGTGGTTCGCACGTGTACTATCCCTGTATACAAGGTGTAAACGATACATGACCCCGTAGAGGGATGTAGAAGGAAAGACAGAAAAGAGATAGGAAATGAAGAAGAGAGAACAAGGTGGCTGCCCTCACAAAAAATGGCCGCTGGAAAAGTGCTTCAGTGACCAAAAAGGGAAATTTCTCTCATAAACGTACGAGTGTGTACGAGTTTGTGAGTAGAGTAGGGAAGATGTATAAAGCACTCTTTTTCCACCCTGTATATTTTTCTCGCTCTCTCTTGACAGCAGACTGAAACACGCGGTCTCAGTATTGTATTGCTTAATTAATTAATTGTACTAAACGGTACATTTGATTATCACTGCAAAGATACTTTCCGACTTTGCTGTCATTATCAGCAACTCGTAAACTTCCGTCGTCCTTCATTTTATGGAGTATGTCTGTTAAAGAATCTCCATCTGGAATGACGTGTCCTCAGATTTAAGAGCAACAATTCACAAGTAACAATTTTGCACGATTTAATGCCAGAGAGTTACATCCCTTGAACCTTTGAGGTCCCCTGCGTGGCCGACTCGCGCGCACGGCGCTGTATCCGATTGCTAAGATTAACGCCACCCGCGTGCGCACCCGTTCTCTCAAGCAACAGCTTAGTGTTCGCCGGGTTATAACTCAGGTTTACGGGATTATTTTTAATGCAGCGGAGGAAGACAGTCGATCAGATGCACCCTTCAAGGGGTTGTCGTCGGACGGGCCCTGCGGTTTGATGTTGCTGTCTGGCACAGAGGCAACGATGCGTGGAATTTGTCACCCCCCACCCTTCCAGGAACAGGCTTTCCCCCCAGCTTCTCTCAATTTCTCGATTTCATTTGAAATAGTAGATGAGGGGTTGGGGGTTTGGGAAGAGAGGTGCACGTTTCGCCATGCAGCGGCTTCAGCACTCACATATAGTTCCAGCTGGAGGCATGCGCTGGAGATGAGCCACGAGAAAGTCACGTGGTACATACAGCAGATCCGAGAAATGCCGAACGTTTGTTGGATTCAGATGCGATACCCACCTTGCTACCTGCAGGCTACACGCTCATTCATAACCTTGCTCAGCCGTCTCGTAGGAAGACACGACGGTGAACAGCCCACACTTAAGCTCCATCTCACAAATACATTCCACCTTTTCACCACGTCGTTCACGAAACACTCCCTCACCCAACCACCCACACCATCTTCCCCCCAAAAAAACTCCCTACCGCACCCTCCCTTACGAGGAACTTCATCTTTGTCACTGGCATGGACAGCAGGAATGCACTCGGAGAGAAATTCGACAGTGGCAGGTAGATGTGCAGTGAGACACTCCCCCCCGCCCCCCATACAGGGGCCTCTACCTGCCCAACATTACAGACCCCACAGATGGCACTCCAAGGTGAGACACATCTGTCCACCTCCCAGGGCGCCTCGTATTCACCGATTCCAGTGTCATTATGCTCGTTTTAAACGTCGCTCCGTTGGTAGCATGCAGTAAGCTAACCCCCGTGGAAATGTTAAATAAGCATGCACAATGGATACCGTGCCTGCAGTTCTTATCTTTCGGCCGCGACAGAACGCACCGAAAAACACTTTTCGTACAAGGAGGAAACGGGAGCACACTATTAAACTAAACGCTGCTTCTTTCTAACGGTCTGCTTGGACTCAGTAAAGCGAACCTGGTGATGAAAGGAAAACAACAATAATAAAAAATCGTTCAGCCGCCTCCTAGCTACGAGCCCCCCTCTCCCTGCTCCCAGTAATGAGCATTATGGGTAGATTACGTAAGCTTAACAGAATATCAGCCAAAGGGAGGGGTTGGGAGAGAGAAGGATGTATGGGTGGATGGATGGATGGATGGATGGAGAGAGGTACAACAGCCTAACAATGAAAAAGAAAAGAACCGGGGATCTAACAGACGGTATGGCTTTAGCTCTTGAAAGATTAGTGAGAAATTACGCGGGTGTAACTGTCGATTTTAGAAACGCCTCTTCTAGACAGGTAGAGACCTCTGTTATTTTATTCACCGGGTAACTTAATTACGGTCTTGTTTGGCAATGGAGCGAAACAACTCAGCGTCGGTGGAAATTGGCCTTTAAGTGGCCGGAAGTATCCAAAGCTCGTAACAAGCCGAGTACATTAACTTAAAACAGATTTGGACGCTAGACGGTATTGTTATTTTGGTATTTAAACCGTTTGGTTATGTGACTTTTTGCATTTACACGCAGTATTTTATTTCTTGATTTTGTAGGTGATTACTTATGATTCTTCTGCGGTGACAAAAGAAAGGACTACGGATTCATCATGTACAAAGTGATTAGGATACTTTGTACAAATAAGAACCTTTGTTAATTGTTTAGTTTAACATGCAAGAAAAAAAAATGGCATTCTATATATATGTGATAACATCCTTGGGTAAAACTGAATATTCTCGAGCAATTCAACAATCCACCCTTTTGTGCGTGTCTTATTATGTGTGAATGCGTTCCTGTAAGGATGTATGTCTGTGTGTGTGTGTGTGTGTGTGTGTGTGTGTGTGTGTGTGTGTGTAGTGCGCTGCAATATCTTGATGCGAGTTGCCGATACTTTTCCTTCATTAAAGGTGAACCATAAATCGTAAGAATAGTTCGCTTAGCGAGTTAACGAATTAACTATCATCTAAGGTAGCCTCACACAGACCACTGATGTCACCTCTGAGTTACAATCAGAAGCTATGGCTGCAGACGGCTTGCTAGTGCTGTATGTACCCAGAGCACTTACAGGAAACCCAGGGTTGCGGATCCACCTCTGCTTCAGGACCACGGTCCCCAGCGTTTGGTAGAGCGAAGAGCTGGGACACTCAGAGGACTCGGTAGATAAAACAGATACAGTTGACAAACTATGTGTTTGAGAATGGATGGGGCTAATGACTACTGCTTTTGCCATGATTTACCTTGTTGGGGAGGATGGGCTATGAATTGCTGCAGCAATGCTGCACGGCTGTCTAATCGCTGCACCGTAGCTGCTGAGAGAGAAAAGGTGAAAGGTGCGAGCGTACAGGCTGTGTGTGTGTGTGTGTGTGAGAGAGAGAGAGAGAAAGAGAGAGAGAGAGCACCCTTTCATCTCGTTTATTGAAGTTAAACTGCAACATTAGCATTTAGCACGGAACAGCTGTAATCCATGCAGCTGCTTCTAAAGGGGCCTGGGAGGTGAATCGGCACATGCCAAAACGATCCCTAAAACGGATCCGCAGACGTCTTGCTGTAGTTGCGATCCAGTGGCGCAGGTGAACGGATCTTATGCGTGAGAAGATGTCTGAGGGGCGACTGGAAGCTGCAGATGAGTGCATCTCGACTGATAAATTGATGCCGCAGGTCAACGGATCTTAGACTGGATGCCGCAGACGAACGGATCTTAAGGAAAGTGGTTGTCGCTGGAAAGAGTGGATGCAAAGAGGGCAAAAAAATATGTCGCAAGGTTTGCTGCGATTGGTGAAAGGCACAATCACGTGACAGAAGATGAAATGAATCAGGCAACGAGAGTAGCGTCCCTTGTAACAAGAAATAGTAGGTACAGTGTCGACACTTCGTCAACCAGATGCACGTCACACTAACATGTCACCGTAGCAACGGGATCATTCATGTAACTGAGACAATTATTTTCCCAAGATTACTCTGTCTATTAGCGCACGAAAAAGAATGTTCACGTGCAATCCCTCTCCCCCCGTCAACCCCCTCCCCGCAGAGAAATAATAAACTCTTCAGGAGAACAATATTCCAGGCAAAACACACACACACACACACACACACACACACACACACACAACACACACACACACACAAAGCAGAAAGCTTTTGTGGCCAAAAGCTGCACAACCTTTAGGGCAGCGTTTCTCAACCTTTTACTTGTGACGCCCCCCCAGACGA
The DNA here is from genome assembly GCA_004794655.1 of Marisa cornuarietis. NCBI lineage: Eukaryota > Metazoa > Mollusca > Gastropoda > Architaenioglossa > Ampullariidae > Marisa > Marisa cornuarietis. The sequence goes on from SMMW01000651.1 coordinate 450,209, forward strand.
ATAAAGGTACGTCCGCGCGCCCCCCTTACCACTAATACCTATATGAGATATGAGAAAATGACCGCCTTTGCGGCCCCCTTTTCAGCAGCTTGCGCCCCCCTTGGGGGGCGCGCCCCCCAGGTTGAGAACCGCGGCTTTAGGGGCATGAGAACATTTTTCGAAACACCTCACATCCGGTTAAAAAAAAAGAAACTCGGGCTGGAACCCTCAGCATTCAGTTATCTGTCCTTTAATCAGACTTCTCACCTCTTCACAGTCATTGGCATACGCTTTGCGTGCAAAGATCACGTGTCATCAGTGCCTGATAACGCTTGGCGATGATGTCATGGTGCCAACCCCAACAGCGTTTGTGTTGAAGGGTCTGATGTGATGAAGAACTAGGACCAGGGGTTCATGCGAGGAGGGATGGAGCTACCGAATTCCGAAGTCTGAAGACTTAGAATAAGGAGAATGTAAAATTTAGTACAAAATTAAAAAGAAACTTTGCTAAGCTTCCGGACAAGACCAGCATCTTCTTTGACTACACGCCGGTTTCGATGCGTCTGACAAACGTTCTGGGGCCAGTTGAGCAACACATTTCTAATTTTAAACATTTTAGGCCTTAAATCTAGTTAGATAATCAGTTTAAAATGCACACCACAATTTTAGAATTTTAAAAACTAAAACTGCTTTAAGTAAGATAAATTTGTTTAAGTCTGACTTTCCGTCCTGTCAGTACAATTTTTTATTTATTTATATTATTTAAGCGCTAAGAGCATGCTCTCTATGAGTGTGAATATGCGCTATACAAATCTTCATTTATTATTATTATTTTGTATGTTCTTGTCCAATGCAGCTAAATGGCATACACGCGATCTTGCTTCTTTAAAACAGTTTTAAGGTTTAGAAACGTTGTGCAACTGGCCCCTGGAGTAAGAAAGAAAGATTTTGCGCCGGTCTTCTTCGAGGGTAACAGTTGCGGAAGAACTTCCAGTGCTAGGTCGATGTAGTGCGACCGGGTCCACTTTTATCGCCGGCCGCACAACAATACCAAGGAGTCAAAGGCGCGGGCGCGTCTGACAGCGGAGAGGCGGTAGACCGGAGCGTGGATCCGACCGCAGACTGGTTTGTCACGCTGCACACGGTGCGATCACTCGGCGGTGCGGTAACGCTTCATTAATGGTCACGTGACGGAGGAGGCGCTTGGGGTGCGAAACCAGCAGACTGCCAACAGATCGTGGCCTCCAGCAGCCAGGCGTCGGCAGAGTTCATTAAAGTGAGCCTGGGCCAGGCGGTGCAGTCTGCTGACCCAGAACTGCAGATTTTGGGGTACCTGACAAACTGCACGACCGAGGCCTCTGTCTGTCTGTCTGTCTGTCTGTCTGTCTGTCTGTCTGTCTGTCCGTATGTACTTAATACAATATAAACTCTGCATATCTGCTTTTCTGTCTTCTGGAGACGTATGTAGAAATGTGCGTACACACAGGCAGTCATTCATCTCCTTGTTTATCGCTGTCTTTTGAAGTACTAATGTACGAGAATGCATATAAATTAAATGTATGTAAACGTATTCGTATTCGCTTTGTGAAATTTGAAGCTTAGACACAACCGTAGATATTCTAATCTAATGTATGCACGAGGATGTATATATAAACATGTTTGCATTTTTTTTCAAATTAAGTAGTAATTACGTAGAGAGTCTAATCTACGTGCTTTGGTAATAGAGGCTTCTTTAACAGAAGTTAGTAACTAGATCATGTTTTCCTCTGTTTTGTCTAGGCCTTCCCTGTGAAACTTGGGTGTAAATTATTAAATTGACTACATGTGAATCTTCCTGGTTGTTTTCATAGAAATGTTAGGAATACTGTTTATAGTACTATAAGTCTAATCTTCTGTACATCGTGCGACATTGTGCCTGCATTAAATTGCGATGTTGCATTCTTAAGTCCTGCAAAATAGTAGAATCTGGCTCTTTGAAGGAGATATTAACAGTCGTAAATATGGCCGTAACTTCCAACAACCAAAACATCGTCCTCCAGCTCCTTGAATCTTGTTTAATGAGATAAAAACTTTCCATAAGAAATTCTAACAAGTATTCCATCAAAATGTTTCCATTAAACCATCATGAAGAACTTAAACGCTTTTAAAAGTCCAGACTAAACTTACAAGGCGAAGCAAACAACCGGAAGCCGTCTTCGAAATTTTCAACGGCGGCCTTCACCTTAACTTTTCGCGGTCACGGGGTCACAAAGCCCCTCCATTGCCTGGCACAATGCACGTAAACCCACCTCCCCTCCCCTAAACCTTGCCAATCTCCATGTTTGAGGTATTCAAATGCTTGCATATCGGAAAAATGGGAGAGCAGAGAAATTAAATAATGTTGCAAGCCGATATAGTGCGAGGCCGTGAATGTGCAAACCGTGCACAGATGACAGAATGATGAAGAGGACTCAGAACAGAAAGAAGAGAAATGATGGATGATTTGCCAGGGGAACAAGTAAATAAACAAGTGTTCCAAGCCAAAGTAGCATGGTCTGTGTACACGGAGATGACAAGGAAGAAAAAGAGGAAGAAGAGGATAGGGGGAAGGTCACTGGCGACGACGACGACGACGACGACGACGATGATGATGATGATGATGATGATGATGATGATGATGATGATGATGAAAGAGGCGAATTGTGATACTAAAACTGGCGATGAAGAATCGTCACACAGATGCTGCTTCGCATAACCTGTAAGTCTTGCGACTTCAAAATTAATTTCAATTGTCTTCAGAAACCATGAGACAGCAGCCCCACAGAGAAAGCCTGGCGATGGTGGGAGTGCGAGGAAGAAAAAGGGGGGGGGGGGAAGGAAAGCACAAACAAACAAATAAAAAATTGAGCAGGGCATTTCCAGTAGAATTACCGATAAAATCACATAATCAGAAAGTGTGCATTAGCCGGCCCAGCATGTCGTTACGTGAAGGAGAAAATGAGCTTTGAAGTTCTCTATCTCCGAAGTGCGCACTGCCTGGGCTCCCGCCTTAATATGTTGCTACCCTTTTGTTAATGAAGATGCTTAGGCTTCACTTCCTGCTGGCATGCTGGGCTCCAGCCACTACCTCCCATCCTATCCTTCCTATTCAGCATCCTTCTGGCGTGTCTGAGAGTTATTGATGTGTATGTTCTGTCTTCTCAACTCTCCCCACAACAGAAAAATAATAAGAAAAACAACAAATGCTCCAGTATTTTCTTCTTTTGTCTCATCTGCATACACACGTGCACACACACACACACACACACACACACACACACACACACACTGATACAAAGGTGAAGACAGCTAGGCAAGTAAACACCTGGGTGGAGATAGAAAGCGAAAGAGAGGAAACATGAATGGGAATCAGTCGTTGATTCAGCTGAAACTTCCTTTAACAGGACCAAGACCAAAGATACAAAAAAGAGAATCCAGTTATTAATTAAGTCTTCACTAAAAAGAAGTCACCAACAAAAGACCAGTTAAGTCAGGAGCTTTGAGAAAACTGGTTAACTCAGCTTGCTCTAGCTCCGTTCGCTGTGGACTGGGTTTTCAATGAACGTTGTGAAGCTGTGCCAAGCCCTCGCCAACACCTTATCTCAAAATATTCGCTGGACGATTTTTAACCTGCCTTGCGTCAGTACAGTTACTGAGTTCACTCAGCTTCATCATGACAAGCATTTTCTCGCTTCTTTGAAGCCCATCCTGCCATGCTATGCTCAATTAATGAAATACGGTTTCAGTTCATAGCTGTGACCTGGCTGTCTCGAGCGTGAGTGCAAAACGCTCTGCATGCTAGGAGGAGGTAGGTGGCAATACTTTCTCCTCCCGACATAGCACTTTTGATGTCTTTGAGCCGACGGAAAAGGCAACCGTCTACGTCTGCACCTTGCCTCTGACAGGATCGGCATCTTTCACCTCTTTCATCAGTCTCAAATTGGCTCGCCGAGTGGTTCCACACAGTGACGTCACACAGAGCCAGAGAATTTGCTCACAGAAACATTGTGTGCGCGGACAGACAGACAGACAGACAGACAGACAGACAGACAGACAGACAGACAGACAGACTTACATTACCTCCCTTTCCCCGTTTTAGTCATTTGTCTTAGTCTTTCCCAGTCTGTTTGCACGCAGACACGCAAACACGCACGCACGCCTTCTATCTTTAAGTCCTCGAAGACATACAAGACACAGCCCAGGCTCGGCAAGGAAACAGCCCCTTCCTCTGCTGGTTTTGAAATACACTTTTATCGCAGTTGTCTTGCACAGAATGGCTCCTACATCATCGTCGTACCAACACGGCGTCGTACAAGCTTGAAGCGAAAAGAACGCAGGACACTTGAAGAGGGGAGACAACAAACAATTCCGTTCTCCACAGCTCGACTTTGTTCGTCTGTTAAGATACCGCAGGCAGCATCCACTTTCCACCTGTTTCAGTTTTCTGAGAAGCTTTGTTCTAGCTTCCACTTCTGGCGAGTGGTGTAGTCAAAACAAACCTTAGAGAAGGCTAGCAAAGCTGCAGCGAGGCGACCTGAAAAAATCTATTGTCATCGTGCTGTTGTTGTTGTTGTTGTTGTTGTTGTTGTTGTTGCTGTTGTTGTTGCTGCTGCTGCTGACAATGATGATGAATAAAGGGCGATATTCAAGATGGCCATATCCTCCTATCTTACTTGTCTCTTGGTACCACCAGGGACACATTTCCGTTATTTACTCCTTACCTTCTCTTTTCTTTACTCACACTTTGTTAATAATTAATGATCGATAGTTGGTTCATCATTATTCGTCTATGAGGTCGGCTTGCTATCGACATTCGTCATTATAATCTGACTCGCCTTCATTCTTCTTCTCATAATCATATTCATTTTCATCGTCTTCTTTGATCATAGAAACATCAAGTAAATCATGCCGAATAAGTTCACCCTACTTAGGAATACCCTATAGTTACTAACCCAATGACACGCAGTGAAGACGTTTGTGCTTCTTACTAATAGGGGTTTTTGCTGAGATTATTTTCCTAATTCAAAAAGGGATGTAGAGAAAGACAGAAAAAGAATGACCGAAAGTAAGAAAGAGATTAAAGACTGAAAGATAAGTTGAAAAGGAGAGAATTAAATAAGAGGAGGAAAGAATAAGACAAAAAAGAGAGGCTGAGAGCTCAATTACACACAGTTTAAATTTAGCAACACTAAGTGTGCGCATGCATTATACACGGGACTCTCGGCGGCTTGTCTCCTACCTGCTAATGGCGGTGTCCCGACTACTATGACAAATTTTCTGGCCCAGACGTCGCAGCGCAAACACGCACCAGCCTGGCTCTGTTGGGGGTAGACAACTCGTTCCAAGGGAGAGAACTTAGATTGTTGTTTAATTTATTAGTGCTAAAGGCACGTTGCTGGGGTCCGTGCCTGGTGTGCGTCTAACGAGCATATCGAGTGTGGGTAGTTTTTTTTTTTTTTTTTAAATTGTACCTTCCCTCTCTCACCCACAAAGAAATTGTAGTCGCGACTGACTACGATAAGTGACTTCTCGGAAATAAAGCATAAAGGGAGAGCACTCCGAGGAGTTCACTTCTTCCCCATGTTTAGGAAAGAATGTCGATAAGACACGCTCTATGTCTAACTGCTTGGATGGACACATTGCGAAGAGGTATGCATTGTTCTACTGACTCGCACGCTGGGATACTTGTTCGTAATTACCAGAGGAGTCAGTTGACACCCTCATGGTAAAATTATCCCCCTTTTCGCGATCCAACAACTCCCGTCCCCTGCATCTCTCTGTGTGCAGACTATGAGTTTACGGTTCGTTAATACTGCTAGTCATGAGGTGAATACCAATGGACCCGTCGGCTAAAATAGTTTAGTTACTCAGACTGTTAATTACTCTATAACATTAGTAACGAGGCAGACCCCCTCAAAGGTCTCGTGTGCAATTATTCCCAAAGCAGTAGGTCTTGGCAAAGGGTGAAGATGAAGGTTCTTTTTATGTTGATGTAGTCGATTTAATATGGGATAGAAGATATTTCTGGTAGACCCAATACTCTTGATTTTGACCCAGTGTGACAGGTGAACGTAGAACAGACTCTTAACGATTGCTTATTTGAAGGTCTTTCCTTTTCTTGCAATATTGAGCATTTATATTTACCCTGACTGGACGAACAGTCAGAGAAAGGAATAATTCATTCAATCTTTAGCTTATATATATAATTGTGCTAAAAGTCATTTACATATCTGAAAAACAAAGAATTTAGCTATAAAACAACAATAAACAACAACCAAAGAAAAGAAGAAATACAACAAACAAAATGCTTAGGAGTATTCAGCTAAACGTCACTTAACTGTTGTGTCACTTAAACGAGACGACAAAGATGACTACAGCACTCTGTTCAAACATCAGTTACACCAGTATACTGGCTTGTCATCTCTAATCCTTCGGCTATTAAATAACAGTTACACCAAAATGATATATAAACTCTTTGGTTACACCAGCACACGAGCTTGTTACACCAGTACACAAGTCTGTCATCTAGACTCCTTCGACTGTGAAAATAGCAGTTAGAGAATCACACGAGCGTGTCAGAATGTTTGGGCAACACACTCATGGTATAAGCTTTACAATCAAACCTAGTCTCTTAATACAATACCTATATTTAGAGGGTTATAAAATCCATCCGTTGATGTTATACACTTTTAGATTGTAGATTTCGTGAGTCCTACTGTACTACTATGTACTACACACTACTACTATTACTACTTTAGTGCTGGAATACTGCAAGTGTTGCAGTAACTGTTTAAGATTTTTGTCATCTTTGCCGCCTTCACAAGCCACATGAACAACAAATTCCTCGTGTACCTTCTTCCCCTCCATGTCTTGCGCGCCCATGCGCTGTTTTAGTTAGCAAAATGGCGAGCCATCACTGCAGCAACACGAAACTACCAACCTTCCATGCAGCAACTAAAATGACATACGAAACCAGACCACTCGGTATCCATCCAGTCTCTTCACTCCATTCGTCTTTTTTTTCTTTCAGTTTTTTTTCTCTCTTTATATATCTTTCTTTCGCCATTCCATTCTTTGTGTCTATTTTTCTCTCGTTCCATTTTCAATACTCTCAAAAATCAGCATGGGTGAACGATTCCACGAGAGAATTTTGGTTAAAGCCGGCGAAGCATGAGTGGGTATATGCACGGCGGTGCTGCAAGATCGTATTTTCATGGAAAACATGCTGCGACGATGGGTCGACATGTACAGGAGTGTTGGAGTGTTGGACATTCTACCCGTCTTTTCTGCTTCTTTTGTACCGCGCCCGCGACAGACGGTCTTTCCATAAACAAGGTTCATGTTTATGTTTCCTTTCTTACTCCTCCGGCTGCCTGCATGAGTGGGAAGACAACTCATCCAAAACCTTTGACTTTTTCCATCCCTCATATCATCTTTTGGAACATAACCTGTTATCCCAAGAAAAAAAAACTCAGGTGTATGAATGTACAAACGTTGCTTTGTCGCTCTTATTGACTACTTTTATATGTGCAAAGGGAGTGTCCGTTTTACTGTTTATTTTGTGGACTGAATGGATGGATAAGGACACCGGAATTGGAAGGAGATAGAGCTAACCTGGCGATAATTAACTATATCTCAGAATTCCCATGTAAAACAGAGGAGAAAGATACAGATTTGAGTACAGGCTGTCTTTGGGTTACGAGTAATTTTCGTTCCCGAGAAAAAGTCTTGAAGTCAATTTTGTGTGTAAATAGGAACACGCAGGAATCGTTTACGCATCAGCAAAGCACATATCTGACTTGTTCATGCAATAAAATATTTCAGAAACACGTCCAAATACCATAAACCATCTTAATAATAATAATAACTTGTTCCTGTGTTCGTGGTTTCGAACCGTCTGTCTATAACTAGAAATGTTCTTAATAAATGTTCTTGTCGCAGCTCGATCGTAAGTATGGATGTCCGTAGCTTTCATCGGGGAGTATCTGTCAATACTAAAAGCAAAATGGTTCTTGCTTCTGCCTTCAAGCAAGTAGTACAAACCATTGCGTACCCTCTTAGAGACCAGTTCATTCATTCGCGTTCTCTGTTGCAGTCCGTGTTCCTGCACTCGGCGCACGTCACCTGCTCGTCTTCGCACTCGGGCGCACGTGAATTCCATGAAATTGCCATAATGTGCAGGATCTCTCTGCATTTGAGGCCAAATCCCTCGCTGAAGCGTCCTGCACCGGCCCTTCCGTTTCGTTCAAATTGCTTAAGCCCGGATGTAGACGCCGTGGGCTTTGCCATCTTGACGTCTGCATTAGGCCAGAATAACTGGATTTCATCAGACATCGGGGGTTTCCTTTTTCCATGCTGCCTCCTGTCTCCTTCACTTTCTACCCCTCTATTCTCCCCCCACCCACCACTGCTTATGCATACCCGCTTTGCCTGGTTGCTTGGCAGTGCAGCTAGTCTTTTGGACCACAGGCTGCGTGGCATATGCACTGATGTGTGTTTGCAGATGATTGAGAAGGTGTCGATGACGTCATCGCCTTTTTCCTCGTCATGGACGTTGAAAAGTGTCCAACTGAAATAAATTTACTTTTTGCCTTCACGAGGCTGTAGTTATGAACCGAAAGAAAGTAATTTCCTTCTGCACAAAATTGTGAACTCGAGCAAAGGAGTCTTACTTTTGTAGTCACTATTCGATCTCCAGAATCACGGACATTGTGTTTCTTGACCTTAAGACATCTTTACCACAGCTTTATAACTACGGCTCCAGGGGTAAAACAGCACCTGCGGGATATAAAACTTCGGAAACAAGGCGCTTGTCCTTATGTTCCCAATGTTGCCCTTAGGGCAAAGACTTACCACCACTTCATAACTACGATTTACGGAGAAGAAAAGCAAAGAAATCACACACGCACGCACGCACGCACGTTAGAAGTCTCCGTAGAGTTACTGCTCTCGACTTCAGAGAAAACGATTAGTGGTTTGGAAGACCTTTTCGAGGCTGATGCTGGAAATGTTCCCACAGCCCACCCAGCAAAAATGGATAGCCGTTTGTATCAAGGGAGGTAAATACGGCAAAAGGAGTGGGCTAGCTCCCTGTCCTAGACACTGAATACCCGAGACTGACTTCCTTACGACCGCTAGGATGCGGGGCGCCTTATCTTTACCTTCGGGAGACAAGATATTTTGATAGGTCATTCACTTTCTCTTCACGCCTGCGTTTCTAGCCAGACTGATCAAGCATGGGTTCGAATGATTCATTATAAATAAACATAAAGGTTGCACCCCATGCAATTTCTCCGTTTTAATAAAAATTATTTATTATACTACACGATTCAATCAAGTGCAAAAAGTCCCTTTAGCTGCATGCGGTATGCAATTTAGGTTTTGGCGTTACTATAGAGAAGAAGAAGAGAAAGAAAGAGAGAGGGAGAGGGAGAGAGAGAGGAACTCTCTGGGGAAATAAGTTTGCAGGGGAACAATCTCCAAAACAGTAAAATGTATGCAAAAACTGCCTAGAAGCATTTTGCACGTTAAAGAATCGAATAAATCAATCGTATTTCTTTGTTTTTATTTTTGCTGTTGTTGTTAGAACGCACATTATCATTATCATTATCACGCCTCCTAGACGTTCCAACTGCCGACAATCACAAAGCAGTGCCCAGGGACCAGCTCCCGTGAACCTCACTTGGGGGCACCTTCTGTCTGGCTACAGGGTGGAACATTTGCATGTTGGTTCCAGTGATTTTTTTTTTATTTTCTTACTATGAGGAAGCCACGAGCTGCAAGTTTGTTATGAACTTTGTTCGTCTTCTAACAGCAAAGGGCGGGGACAAGAACTGGCGAGGTGTTTATTTGTCATGGCTCTCTGCTTAGGAGTTCGCGAGAAACATTTTGAGGACTTATTTTCCAAGCACGTCCAACCGTCTTGTGGAGCACAGTCAGGCTGAACTTGAGCGCACGTGCACTGCAGTCTTGTAATGTGTATTTCACTCTTTCGCTGCTAGTGATGACATGCATATCAATGGGTGAGTTGAATCACCTGATTCCAAAGAAAAGGTCTATCCAAATAAAATCAAAGCTGGAAGAGTTCGCAGGGGGGAGGGGAGTCAACCTGATAGGCTTGAAAATATTAAGGTATCGTTTAGAGCCTTGTCTCATATTAGCACCTACCAGTAGATTATCGCTATTGGTTTTGTTTTTCAAAAGATTCCTATTGCGATGTACATGATTTATTTTATGTCACAAAGAGCCTTTACAGAAAGGATTCAGGACGAAATCTATTGGTGAACGTATATTTCCTCATCCAGCATCACATAGTTGGAAATTCCTCCCTCATGCGATATGCCACCACCAGACCAATGAAGCATGTCCTAAAATATATTTGCTTTAAGAAACATTTAGACATTAAGGCCACACGTTTCAGTCTCGCCATTGTTTCAGTTTTCATTCGTTGTAAAATTTTGACTGTTCCTTTTGTTCATATAATTAACTCACAGTCAGAGCACGAGCCCATGTTACGGTATAGCGTTGCAAAATGAACACATATAGAATGCATTCATTAAATAATGATAAGAAGTTTTAAGCTTTTATCATTATCCTATTAATGTAGATATGACATGTTTGCAGTAACTGTCTACCATCCCTCTAATGTTGCTCAAACACGTGTCACGTACTCTTGTAAGATCCTACTTTCCCATTTTCCTATTTCCTCTTAGGTCATCGGGAACAAAAGACCTTTGGTTGTTAGACACAGTAACCAAGCGCCACATGAACAGCACACGGTTGCCCTTTGACCCTTAATTACCTGCGAATTTGCACTGATGATGTTCGCCGCGCTATGACGCAAACCGAGGCTTGTCAGGCGTGAGCTGTAATTAACCAAATGAGTCGAGTTATCTTTGGTGAGCAGAGTTATCTGCGCACTCCGCACGTGTGCTGTGTACTTAAAAGCCAACACTGCGGTCGCTCACCCAACCGCTGTCTTTCTTTTTTCTTGAAGATAAGAAATATCTTTTCACGTGCGTGTTTGTGTGCGTGCATTTACATGTTTCTGTGCACTTGTGCGTGTGCGTGCGCGTGTGTGTGTGTGTGTGAGAGAGAGATTGTCTGTGTTCTTTTGCATTCCACACAAACAAATGCGCACGCGCCACTCTCTATCACGATCACACAGATAAACACTTTGTCTCTCATGAATACACAAACGCACGCACGCACGCACTCACCCACACACACACCCACACACACACACACACTTTCTCTCACGAACGCACACAAAAACACACAGAAACACACACACACACTCTCTCTCTCTCACGACAACACACACAGACATACACAGATACACACTTTGTCTCTCACGAACACACACACACACACACACAACATCGCTAACAGCTCTCCAGACTCGATGACCAGATACCCTGGTGCTGGTGAGGTTTGTTTGAAGCGGAGAGGGAAGAAAGCACCGATGTTTCATCAGCGGGCACCGGGTCGCTGAACGTGCTCTGACCCGACTTCCGTTGCTGTCCTTAAGATCGTCTATCATCTAAAGGAGCCCTCCCGTGAGATTCTCGTGCAGCAGCGATACCGCATGAGGTCTGCGGTGTTGTTACTATCGCCACGATCGTCACACACTCAGTGTTGCTGCTGGCTGCTAACGCTCCTCCACATCACCAGGTAATCTGCTCCTGCTCCTGCTGGAGCTCTTCCTGCAACTTCTTTATCTTCCCCCGTGTAACAATTCTGCAACCATGACAGCTACTTTTTCTATCTTTTCTACTTCTTGCACTCTCGTAAGTGCTCTTCATGCATTCAGTTCAGTCGAATCAAATAGTTTAGAAGTAAAGTAAAGGTTCTTTAGTTGGCGCTAAGGGTAGGTAACCGTAACTGCTTTATCGTGTACAAGACACGGCATGTGGTACGCACACACAATCTCCTTCTGTAGCCCTTTAACTTCCCCGATAAGTCAGATCCCCAGGCTTCTCTGCAGGCATGAAGAATTCCATTCATAGACCCAGACGAGCTTCAAAGCACCGGCACTCTGCTCTGAATTAAAGTCTACTAATCGCTAGGTCACAGACTATCAAGCATTCTGTTTCCTCGGCATCTTTTGTCGGTTACCTTGAAGACTGTATCGATGTGATGAATTAACTGTTTACTATGTACAACTAAACTTAAGTTATTATTGGACAAAGAAATTTATGGCTATTTGTATACAAATTCTAGTGTTTGAAAGAAATTTTGCTTACAAGTATAATTTCTTAACTCGAAAATAACGAAAAGATTTCAGAAGATCTACCCACTCCCTCGTGACAAAACAGCACAATCTTGATGTAATTGCTAGAAGAAAATCTTTAATTTTGTCTCTTATTTCATGTGCTATGACGATTAGAGATGCATTTTTCTTTAAATTATTACCGCAATGTGACGGAAGCAAAAGACACTGCTTTACAGTTGGATAATAAAGCAATGGTATGACAATATTAAATTATTTAAACGATTTTAGTATTGAAATAGACAAAATAGTTCATTACTGTGTCTGCTTGCATATATGTTACCAAGTAGGTAAGCGGGTAAGTATGTAGGTAAGGTATTAACAATGCTGACAGGAAGGCCATTTTAAGGGAAAGGCAAAGTGAAGCAGCTAGTCGACAGATACTGACATTGTGAATCGGCTTTGTTCGAAATTTTGGTGAGCAATACAATTGTTCACTTACGATCGCGTCTAAAACACAGATCTGGGACGATACAAAAACCCGCCATGTTTTTTTTTCTTTTGTCAATCATCATCATCATCATCATCATCATCATCATCATCATCATCATCATCATCATCATCATCATCATCATCATCATCATCATCATCATCATCATCATCAAGACAGACTCCAAGACTCAGTCATGAGGGTAGAGGTACTTGTGAAAGTATCTGCATGATTGTTAACGTGACTTCAGTATTGTTGCCTTTGCTAAGGCAGGTGCTAGAATTTTCTCAGAGATGCGCAGTAAGAAATGCTCCACTGGTAATGGGAAAATGATTTACTCAGATGGGGGTGTCACGTGAGGATTACTTCCTCTTCCGGCTAGGTGGTCACTGCTTTCCTTTTACGTTTCCGATCCAACATTTTTCATGACGTTTCGCACGATGTCACCTTGACTTGTCGCGCGGAAAAACTTGACAGTTGAGAGAAATAGTCAAGCAGCTTACCACAAAAACACGGAATGCGCCTAATGTTTTCCACCATAGTTGGCCAAACTACTAAAATAAAACGATTTTAACCTGTACTACTTAAAGAGCTTAAGAAAGGAAAAATAAAGCATGATTCTTCCATGTGAAGAAGGAATACCTGCTCCCTCCCTTCCACGATCCACTTCTAAATTTAACTGCTTGAACAATTTATAGAAAATAAACGTAAATCTTAGCATGTGTTGCCTACTTTTACAAAAATAACCATTTTCCTGGCAAATTTACCACAAAACAATACGTACACCTTAACAGGATAAAAGCATCATGTCAGCACGTCTATGAGGAAGGGGTAAGGAAATTTGTGTTATATGCCATCAACATGAAAGGCCATATCACAGCAAGGCAGCCAGCCGTGTAAACAGATGCCACAGGAAGAGAAAGAACAGCGTGCCCGAGACGAGAGCTGAACCCAGGACAACCAATATTCACTGTATTGGCGACAGCTGCTAACCGCTGCGCCACCAGACCGCCCTACGTCTATGAGGAAGACAATATCAAAAGAGAGTGAACAGTAGCAGACGACGCATGCTATTGCGTGCTTTTTTGTTGTCTGTCTCAACTGATATTTTATGAGCAATATCTATATTTTATTACATTTTTTTCTGACTGTTTAATGCTCTCAGCTCAACTATAACTCTGTGGTGGCCCTCCTCTTGTGGACGTGTAACGCTGTCAAGCTTATATTTTTAGTATTTAATACTTACACCAATTATGGCACATTTTGAAAGTAGACAGCTCCTACTCTCTAAGTGAAATATTCAGCACAGAAAGGAAACCTCATTAATCTGCAGAGGAAGTTTACACTGCTTATGTTTCACCACGCTAGCGATGTGTGTACCGGGAGTAACGAACACGATCAATTTATGCCCACATCTTTCATGCACCTAATTAAGAAAAAATACATAGAGGGCTTGGGAAAGGTAAGGGATAGGAGAGGGATGCCGCCCTCACAAAGCTAACCACGAGATAAGTAAGGACTCTAAGCAGCACGACAATACCACCTTTTTTGAAAACCCTTTTTCTGTTATCACTCTTTCTGTGTTGTGTACACTTAGGAATGACATTTACAAACACTAATGTCGTCAGCCTTGAAAACCCAGTTATTGCAAGCAGAAGCCTTTAAAAGGAGAATGTGAAGAAACAAAATCATCAGCTTCCTGAGCAGAGTAATACTTCGCGAATCTGCTCCTGTCAGCTGTCCAGCACGACTGTGAAAACCGGACCCTGACAGATGATCGAGAACAAGGTCGACGATTTCGCGAGGAATTGCTTCTGAAGACTTCTGCATATTTAATAATAATAATAATAATAATAATAATAATAATAATAATAATAATAATAATAATAATAATAATAATAATAATAATGTGTATTTGAAACGCGCAACATCATGACCAAGATAGATCGCACTCTTTGCGCAGACCAGTGATGATAAATGAGCATTAGATAACCGTCAGTAAACGGTGACACAGATATAGGCACACTAAACAACATATAGATTAAGTACAAGAGTAGAACGTAAAGCAATGAATGAAGATATGAGGAGGTACAGGGATTATAACTGTATAAACAATGAAAGATGGAGTCATTACATGATGGTTAACATGACAGACATTATTACAAAGGAGTTAGGAATAGTAATTCAGGGGTGGTACTTTGTGAAACCGTCAGAGAGCGTTTGAATGTAGCATTGGAGTCCGAGTGGCGAATTTGATGTGGAAGAGAGTTCCACTGCTTAGCAGCACAGAGGGAGGACGTCCGTTGTCTTTGTGGGAGGGAGGATAGAATGCGGGAGTCTGATGAAGAGAGAAGGTTTCGGGCTGAGGTGTAATAAAGTAGTTGGGGGAGGAGCCTTCAAAGAATCCATAGCACAGAATTCAGAGCTTGTACTCTATTCTAGCTTTAACTGGTAGCCAATGAAGATGGTGAAGAAGTGGTGTGACATGTTCAGATTTGCGAGTCCGGAAAACGAGACGAACAGGTGAGTTCTGGACTTTCTTAAGCTTTTCAATGAGGTACTGTGGACAGCCAGCAAGAAGAGAGTAGTAATAGTCTAGTTTAGACAGAACAAATGAGCAAATGATAATTTTGGTGTTTGAGATGGACACAGTATGGCGAATGGAGCTGATCTTCCGAAGCTCATACTACGCAGAACGACAAATGTGAGAAACATGTTTATCAAGAGACATATCAGCAGACATTATGTAACCTAAGTTAGTGTTGAAGTAACAAAAGAAACATCAGCATCGCCTACCCGAACAGAGACAGGCAGTGAAGGGTAAACCCTGGCTCTTCTCTTCAAAAAAAATAAAATAAAATAAAAGCTTCTGCAAATTAACTGCGTATACGGCTTATGTTCATATCCGCGTCAGAATCCATTTCTTGTCCCTTTCAAGAGGGTTTAGCCCTCAAGGTCTAGCCATGTTCGTCTTTTAAAGACAATCGTGCGTGCAAGGCAAGAAGGATAGGAATAGGTAAATTAAGAAACAAGTTCTAAAGCAATCATCTAAGTACCCTAGAGAACAGTCTACAGAAATCGGAGCACGATGGAGACCTCTTCTTTGTATGCCATCCTTATGACGGCTCAGGTGAAAAGACTAAACTGCTAAAGTAAATATAGAAAATAAAAATAATATTTAATTCGTAAGAAAGTCAGTTATCTGAGAAGACCTTGTTTTTATCCATAACTTTTTTATTTTACACCTTTTGTTTGCCCTTAACACTAACCCACCTTCGAGTGAACGGGTATATTACCATAAATTCGAACCTTACCCCATAAGGACACTTCTCCATCGATAGATAGATAAATAGACAGACCGGTAAATAGCTAGATAACTAGATAGATAGAGAGCCAGAAGAGACTTCAAATACTTGAAAACGTATATGAAAGGAAGATTTGGTCGTTAACGTAACATGGGAAGCAACCGAAACAGCTGAGCAAAACATAAGATTCGTATCTCAGCATGATTCACTCCCCTGAATGTGTAAGCTCCTTTTGCTGCTCCACATCGCAATTATCAAGGGCAGATATTTTACGTGTGCCGTGTATTCGACATTAAAATGTCTATCAAGAAATACTTCAAGAAATATTTAAATACCTGCTTTGTGAAATTATAAGCAAAAAATAACTATGTAGGAGATATTTAAAGCAAAGTTTAAACGTTTACAGCAAAAATAATGCACAAAATAACAACGAATGACAGAAAAAAGTACATTAGCATTATCTATAAATGTGACAGACATTCCTTGCCTGATCGTATTGCCAAAAATAAAATTAATCATAATAACGAAACAGACAACAGTAAAATGGCCCATTAAGTCAACGCATGTATCGTGTCATCCAAAACGTGTTTATTAAAATCACACACACACACACACACACACACAGTGCTTTTTATTAAGTTTTGCTTGGAATACTTGGAATGATGTGGGTCTTTCCGTTAGTCTGATCCTTTGAATCCTTTTGGATAGTTAACTTTTCCTTTGTAGTCCATCAGAATTATTTTTAACAGCATATATTAATCGACCCAGATTAAGAAAGAATTTAATATGAAGTTATCAACCGGAATTTACTAGTAGCAAAGATTGTATTAATTTGTGGGTTTATATTGCATCGTTTTAAGCTTCAATCTTTTAAATTACTTTTTGTGTGACTTTATTGTCTTAATTTAAAATATAAATAAAGAAAATTTCCTTTTATTCTTTTATTATTTGCATGTTACTTTTAAATAAATTCAGAAGAATATCTGAGAAATATTTTCATCACCAGATAATAATAATAATAATAATAATAATAAGAAGAAGAAGAAGAAGAAGAAGAACTTCTAATAAAGGGGCATCAAAAAGCAACACACATTCCTCGCCACCTTATTTCACCTCGAGGTAGTGTCCCGGAAGTTTTATCTCATACCGAGGCAATAATTATGTGACAATTTTTCCCCTCTGGCAATCGTTTAATAGTCACACAGGAAAGTTAACTTCCTCGTACACGTCTTTGTCAGGGGAGGTCATGCCGATGGCAGAGGGGTCGCTCTCCTCATGTGTGCGTCTAGGGAAAAGATTGTAAGCATTTCCTTTCCTCATTGGTACTTCCTTGTCCCGCCCTGTATTGACGTAGTCTTGAAAGGAAAAGGCAACAAAAATCTGTATCAGTCACAGTTGATATTCTTGAGGTTATGGCTTGAAAAAGGGCAGACAATAAATATCTTATGTGGCAGACAGTCATAAAATACAAGAAAACTGCACATAATACCCCAACAATATAGTGCCAAATAGCGCATAAATGCAGCTCATGTAATTTTTTTTAATCCACTAAAAGTAAGTCGATAATAGGCTCAAATGATCTTATTGAAATTCTGCTGCTAAGACATTTCAAGGATTAGAGTAGAAAAAAATTTGAACATCTAACCACATCTAACCTACCCAACTCATTCACTCACTCTATTAGCAACTTTCCTCAATCTGACTTTTTTGATGTTTTAATAATAATAATAATAATAATAATAATAATAATCTATTAAAAGACGCAAATGTTTTAATGAACATTTTCCTCATATAGAAAAGCTTCTCGACAATCATTCTGCACGCACCCCACCAGAACTACCCACCAGGTGAAGGCGCGATCTGAAAGGTTTCAGCACACACTTCATACACATTTGTACTTTGGGGTCTTGTAGGAGGCTCCTGCTGGTGGTTTTTAGCACGTTTCAGCCAACTGTAACATTAGAGTGATGTTTTGTCAGTCACAATATAGGACGATTGGTTTGAAAACGTGGGAATAACTTAGGCAGAAACATCAAACTTTCTAAATTTCATACTAACATTCATAGTTGAATAGATACACTCATAATGTTTTGCCTTTCGTTTGCAGCTATCTACGAAACCGGGCAGAATCTTGAGATCCCCTATCATAATAGTCCACATCTGTCAAAGTGTGATAGACGAATGTATACTCCGTAACGTGAATACGTCAGCCGTTAGAAATCATTAGCACGTAAACCATGCCTTTAATTCCATTTTTAAATTCCGTAAATTACGACTTTCATTCCCAGCCTTTGGAGAAACTGAAATCGTATAATAATTATGACAACAAAGTGTCAAGAACGAAAGGCTGAAGGACTTTCTGAAGTCTTTATTTGACTACTGATTAGGCATTTATAAATATAATCGTACTTACAGAACAACTGCCACGATGAGCCCAACTAGAATGCAGCAAGCTAATATGGATCCTACTATTGGAAGTGCCACTGTTGTCTTGTCATTGTCCGATGATGAACAGATTGTTTCAGCTGCAGAAACAGACTTTACACTTTTGCACTTTACATTACATAATGTTGAGACGTATGAAGTTTTTCTGACTGAAGGAAGAAATATTTTAACAAAGTGAAATTTTATCTTAAAGAAAAAGTCAAGTGAAATGGAAAATTGATAGGTAACTGATAAATAAACTCCGTGTTTGACTGCATAAACGCGTGGAAATAATCGAACCTTATCGT
The DNA here is from genome assembly GCA_004794655.1 of Marisa cornuarietis. Lineage (NCBI taxonomy): Eukaryota > Metazoa > Mollusca > Gastropoda > Architaenioglossa > Ampullariidae > Marisa > Marisa cornuarietis. The sequence goes on from SMMW01000651.1 coordinate 468,944, forward strand.
ACATTTCCAAGAATACTTGTATGTTCTCTTGTAACCTTAGGACAGTATTCCATATCACTATTACAAAATGTGTCTGCTTTCATTAAAATATTTTATTCATTTAAGAACACTCCAGGATTAGAAATAAGGTTATATGCAAGAATTTCATCAAAAGATTATTCATTTTATCTTCTTTATTCTTTCCCGATTCACATTCATTAAATGTATACTTTGTTCTTTCTGAACACTGCACTTGCTTATTTATCAAACATAGAGCTTAAAGCATAGAATGTACTATATATATATATATATATAAAACCATAATCTTTCAGTACTTAGGAGATAATTTTGAATTAGAATTCAAGAAATGGAAGGTTTGTGTAATTAGAGAAAAAAAAGGGAACTAGCAAAGATAAAAAACCAGAAAATAGTGATTTTAGAAAGAAATAAAGACAAAAGGAAAAACGGAAAGTAAAGAAGAGGATAGAAAGAACAAACGAATAAATGAAAAAAATAAAGAAAGACATGCATACAGAAAAAAGGAAAAAAAAACCAAACAAAGCACGTAGAAAAGAAGGAAGGAAGGAAAGAAAGCAATGTAGCAAACGGCATGTGAAAAAAGACACAGAAAAGGAATATACCATAGACCTGAATAAGAACTTCTCTTAATAACGCAACAAAGCCCAGTGGCATGCTCTTTACATAATTGCTCAACTATCATTTTTATGAAATGCTGTGTAGGTTAAGGACAAAAATATTTTATCACTTACCCTTAGGGCATGTTCCATCGACAGGACTACAGATCTGGTTGTTCTTGCAGACTAGTTCCGGACAGACCTCTTGACACTCACGTCCAAAATAGCCAGGCCAGCAGACTAGGAATCGACCAATACAGATAAAATTTGTGTAAGGTCTCCAATATGCAATAGTAGTAGGGAAGGGCATGATAATTTTATCACATTGCCTCCAATCAGAAACTGACAAGGAAATTACGAGTGAGACATCATATATTTATTATGACAGTAAGTGACTGTTAGTACAGCAAAGAATGCATTATTTAAATTTACTTCTTACCTTAGCACTAGTTAAAAATAACGAATGCATGAGACATTAAAACATATCAAATATCGTATAAGCAGAATCAGTGATTAAGTAACTTATTAACCATATGGTCAAAAGGAATGACTACCGACAACTAAAATTAGATTAGAAAACTACAAGTAAATTTGTTTTATAAAAAACTACGCTTAAAAACTCCTGACAATTAGTTAAATAAGCAACTACATAAATGAATGACTGATAAAAAATTACTGTTCAAATAAGTATAGGAAATAAAAAGTAAGTTATGTCTGCAAGAATAGTTATGCGTTGTGATTCTGCTTTTGAAACTTTTTTTGAGTAGTATTTACTTTTTATTCTTCTTATTCTTTTAATAATGATGATGATGATGATGATGATGATGATTTATATAGTGACTTTCTCAGAGCACTTATATAAATAATTTATAGAGTAAATCATCATCAACCACGAACCCATATTTGCATATAACAGACATGCTTACTTGAACAACATACACTCACACATACACAAAGTAAATAACAGACACATATTATAGACGTTCATGTTCAGGACAGGATCACAGTGAAATCGTCGTTCTGGAAAGATGCTTCTTAAGTTTGGACAAAAATGGTAAAAGAATCGGAGTGTCGAAGGCTGACGGGTAGTCCGTTCCAAGTTGATGTGGCTGGTAGAAGAAAGACCTCTGTCCTTACGTCTTTGTCTTAGCTCGTTGTTTTATCCACTACGCTGTTAAAAGATGTCATTAAACGTAGTTTAAACTGCATAAAACTTTTTTTAAAATTAATATTACTGAGAACTGAGGTTATACCATCTATATTTTCTTCTTATAAGTCATGTCACTGGCAGTAACGTGTGCCCTGTCTGACATCTGAGATTAAATACTCATTGTAAGAAAATGGAGCCTGCCAACCACACGTTTTTATAATATATTTAGAAAAACGTAATCGAGATTTTAATTTGCTAAACCATGCAGATTCCGACCAGTGAGCTGACTGATGTTACGATGAATGGTAGTAAAGTAGTGGGTGCAGCATGTTAACGGTTCTTCTCATTGCCATTAGTCTCAGACCCTTGTTTTATTCAGATTATCAGGATGATCTCCTCTTCAGCTTTCTCTCTCACTCTCCCAAGTTTTCCTAACGTGTTTCTATTTCTCTCTTAGTGGTCATATTTGCAGCAAGAATAGTCTTAGCAGCAGCAAACATCATCATTATTATCATCATTACCCAACACTTCAACTTCGCACAGAGTGAGATAGTACTGGTCCGACGTCATGTCCGCTTTTGACAATCGAACTGTTTGCCCAGTTAGCCAGCTGTCGCAGAAGATTTTTGAAGATGTGTTAACAGCAAGACCTTGAAAACTGTGGCACAGCTGTCCATCTACGGTCACGTTGACTCCGTTATTGCGAACGAAATCTGAAGGAAGAACAAGAAATACGAAAGATGTTTACATTATTTTTTAACCTAATTTAGTAAATACATAAAATATAATGCTGCCTTTTATTTTATTTCAAGCGTACTCTACACCATGGGAAGTCTGCTTTTAGGTTTTGTTCATCGAGGATAAAAACGCTGCTACGTTGGTTTCTAAACAGCTTTACACATAAATAACAACCATAAAACTTTCAGTCATATAAATTATCTCAAAACATAACAATCCTAGAATCTTTCCTTCTTCCCTGTCTGCTTATTTTCTTTTCGTGTTTTCTGTTTTTTTTTTTTTACTTTTTATTAATCTTTCATTTTTTCCTTTCTACCTTTCTTAATTTTTACCTGTCATAAATGTATTATTATGATTTTTAAAAAATCTGTTCTTTCATTTATTTAGGAATCGTACAGTATCGGGATTTTGGCAATGTTAAATGACCTTCTCATATCCTTTAAGGAATCCAAATATAATGTTCTGATATAATTGCTATCCAACTGACAACATTGCAATGTGTAACCACATGGTAAGTATAATCTGTGGTATCGTGCATATACATAACAAGCATATACTGTCATCTTATTCGTTCAGTGCCACCTACAGAGTTGTTTCCCGTTTCATGGTCAAACTCACTCATACGTATGCACAGTGTTAGTTGTGATTGCCTATAATTAGTATTTAATACGACGTCTGTGCTTTCTGTCCTAGAATGTACATTTTGTCTTATGGATTTATTATGGACTTATTGGGAACTCTTCTTATTACAGTAAAAGGACATAAAAGTAATCACAATCTTGTTTTTTGATGTTCTCTTTGTACAGTGTGAAATAATAGCAGCACGGTCGTCTTCACTCATGAAAAATGCTGTCAGAAAATATAGGATGTTATAGAATCGTGATTTTAATTATTACAGACGGAGGGAGAAGACACAGTTAAAAGGTTGTGCTCTGCTCAGGTTCAATGTCATGTTGTGAAAAAAACTTTAGTTTCAGTCTGATGACGGATCCACTTTCTGATTCCTCACGAAACTCCTCGACCGTTGGTCTTAGTCATAGTTAACATAATTTCAGGATCAAACCAAACTGAACTGACATCCAGCAAAAAAATACAGAGATCACCATTGACATTCCCCCTCTAGTTTTGTTCTACTTAATTAAGCGTGACTGTTGCGGTGATCAAAGGAAGAAAAGATAAGTCTCTGATTTTCTGATCTCTATTATCTTGATCTGATATTTGAATAGCACGCACGCACGCACGCACGAAAGAACGAACGCACATAAGGAGGGATAGGCAGAGCAGAAGTCCTAGCCCTACAAACAGAAATACCCGCCTTTATTTCTCCAGTAAATGATGATGCAGGAAATAGCATACGGCTCACCCAGGTTGACCTCCCAGTAGGGTTCACGGTCATAGTCACCTGTGTGCATACAATTAGGACTGTCCGGGAACTGGTTAATAGGTCTAAAGGTGAAATCTGTTTTACCGTCCACAGCGAGGCAAGCTGGACCGGACTTCTCGTTATAAGCTAGACTGTTGAGCTGTGAACTCATTTTTGCTGTTTTTCCTATCGCGACATTTCCTGCAAGGTAGAACAGAAAAAAATTACCAAAAGCTAAAATATTTTCCAACCTTTTGCTGATCAGTGTAACATTCAACGTGCTGACCGTAAGAAAGAAATTAAAATGATTAGAAGAACGTCTTACATTACTATATTCTGTGTTTTGTTGCCTTACACACACAGATATAAACGGTGTACTATGATAGATAGATAGATAGATAGATAGATAGATAGATAGATAGATAGATAGATAGATAGATAGATAGATAGATAGATAGATAGATAGATAGATAGATAGATAGATAGATAGATAGATAGATAGATAGATAGATAGATAGATAGATAGATAGATAGATAGATAGATAGATAGATAGATAGATAGATAGATAGATAGATAATTTTACTGAGACGACTCGGCTGAAAATCGTTTTGGCTGAAGTTGCAAGAACTGTAATTTTGGCAGGAGCAATTGGAATCTGAAAGAAAACAGAAGCAGCAGTTTCAAAAAGAAAGTTTCTAAGGATGGGCTAGACATTTCAGAAACAATAATAACAACTTTTTATAATAATAATAATAATAATAATAATAATAATAATAATAATAATAATAATAATAATTCTTACTCTACACTTCCAGACAAAACGCATACTTGTGAAGTGATTGCTCGCATATTTTATCCACCCTCGTCACGTAATTCCACTCGTTGACATCAACTACTTGTTCCACCCTCAAGACTTTACTGTCCTTGCATTGTTATTATCTCATTTTACTGAAAACATCCGAGACGTCATGATCTAAATTACTAAAAATATTCAAGAAAAAAACGAGGTCATGAAGAGGAGAGACAGCTTGATTAGCTTTTTCAGAAAAAAATGAACCTGAAGACTACCTGGACGTGATTAATTCACAGTTTAAAAAGTTTCTGTTTCTGATAGCGGTTTACATACATGTATGTCGTAACACATCGCTCAGATGTTTGTTTCTCTGTTCTTGTTTTACTGTCATAGACAAAAGGCAAGTTATTTTATGTCTACTGTTTGTTTGTTTGTTTGTTTGTTTTAAAGCTGACCAGGTCATGTAGCTACACTAGCTTCCGCTGAGCGATGATAAAAATTAATAAAGAAAAAAGGACTTGAGGTGGTGTATCATCGTGTCTTATTCAATATTTCACTGATTCGGACATTCATTTTTGTATTATGACTATTGCGAGCACTATTAAAACCACTATTACTATTACAATATATAAACAGACTTATAAACAGAATAGTTTCTAATGGCAGACTTTTTTCACGGTCTAAAATTTTTTATAATATACAAAGGCAATTAAAATATTTCGTATACGGCCTCAAACACACACACACACACACACACACACACACACACACACACACACACACACACACACACTCTCTCTCTCACTCTCTTTCTCTCTCTCTCTCTCACACACACACACACACACACACACACACACGCACGCACGCACAGAGGCATTCTCTTTCTCATTCTATTTCTTTCACTGTTTCACTTATCTTTGTGGTAAGCACATGGATGAAAAAATATTGCAAGCATGCTACAGAAAATTACTACATTTAGTTATGCTAATACTAAACTAACTCAATTAATGTGGACACACAGCATGACAAACTTACCCGTCACTGCAGCAGACGGAGTATGTAAAAGTAAAAGGAGGCAAAGCCAGAAACCACCATCCTGATGGAATCCTTGACGCAAACGGCGCTCGTTCCACTTCATGCTTCAAGAGAACGGCAGACAACGACACTCGGTGGTGCTCGTATCTTCAATATTTTTAACTGCTTTAGTGTTTGTGAGCAGGATGCCAATCGAACGACCGTGAATCGCGACAGTTTTCCTTATTTTTATATTAACACATCCGAGCAGACTACATCTGAGCTTGTTTAATGCACGTACAGGAAAGTGTTGTGAGAGATTAACAAAGAGGTTTTCTTATTTTTCAAACAGCGAAGGCGGACTGCAACCGCAGCTGGACTAACAACGTGTTCTGCCATTCACACATGCGCTAAAACATGATTTGTCCCTGGTCCATCAACCATTTTTGTCAAGTTGCCTCTTTGTAAACGCTTAAGACAGCCATTAAGCGACATGAGAGCCCTGTATACAGCGGTTGCGCGCCTTTTAAAGGCAAAATATAAATATTTTAGGAATTTTGAGCCAGTATTTAATTTCGACAAACGTGTTCCAACACTCAAAAGCAGAGTACGGAAGGACACACCTTTTTATAGTCCGTCCCAAAGCGGGAATGCTCTTTGGTAGACTCTTTGCTTTAATGATGCCACCTATCCTACAATTAATTGAGAAATGACTAAACAGAAGAATAGACTGATCGTAGTATCTAAATTACAAGCACGAAGAAATTATGACTTGAAAAATTATCTTGACTTATTCCATTCATTAAAAATCTGATAATCACGTTTGTTTTATTGAGTCCGTCTCTTTTTATCTGATAAATTTGATTCTATGGCGGCCGATCATTGTTTGAGCTTTGAGTAGCAGTAAATTCACTTTCGTCTCTGACAGTTGAAGTGCTCTTAGAGGGCATGCTAATGGTTGACATGATGATCGGCATGCGTTATGGACGGTCCAGTAGTCTGTAGATGTGGGCCATCTCAGTCCCGCAACAATAGTGGGGCTGATTTCAACAGTGGTCATGTCGTCTTGGAGTTTGAAACTCATGGGACAGTAGGAAACTTACATTTAATTCGTCTCCTTTACATTACGGTCATTGAAGAACTTTTCTAAACATAGTCCCATTACCCCAATATGCGTGCAACATGCAAGATAGGGTCATGTCATATACTAGGAACTATTTGACAGTACCAGTATATTGTTAGAGAGCTGTGTTGAAACACGTCTACCAGGATCAAATATTCACTGTGACATCCTGTCTCACATAATCGGATTTTCTTCTCGCCATACTCTATCTAGTAATAATAAGCTTAGAATATGATGCATTTCTTAAATCTTTGCTGGAGTCAGCTATCCCACAGACAGCATCAGCGAGAAGGTCCTTTTCGTTGCCATCTCAAAAAAGGTAATCTTTATGTGCTATGTCTTAAAGTTTCTCATTACTGCAGGTCCTAATTAGTCGTCGGAGGGCACATGCTGTGTTATTGTGTGGATGCTGCTGTAATCTCACGGGCAGGAGTGTGGCAGTTAAGTGGCATTAACGCGCCAATGTCCTCGACTCGAATCACTTGCTACGGGACACTTGCTGCAGAACACTTCCACCATCATCACCCTCATTCGGCTTGTATCATCGTTTCTTCTTTCCGTTTTTGTTTAGACTTTAGATGCGTTAACTTTTGGTCGGCCCTTTTTGTTTTGAAAAATGTAGAGGAGTGCAACACGGCGTGGTCACATGGACATGTTCACACACGCCTCGCAAGCAACCAATGGAGAACTCCTTACTAGAACATTACAATGCCTTGAGCTTTTCTCTGCTAAAACATTCTCTGAAGGTGAGCACGTTCTGAAGGAAGAAAGGGCAGTCATCAGGCAGAGCAGGAGTTTGTTGGCTGACAGCCACACCGCTCTGCCCTATCTGTAACTCCACATTCATGCAGGATTGGGATCAATTCAAGCATCATTCCTGTAAAAAAAAACAATCAAAAATGTTCTTAATGTTGACATGTTTGAATGTAGGCAAAATTAGTTGAACAGTAACATGAAATTTTGAAAAAAGAAAAAAATTAAACATAGAATTGTGGCAACTTTGCATCGTTTTAGGGGACTATAAACGGGACATCAATATTAATACAGCTGTAGACTGTATAAGATATATAAGACACAGCTTATCAGATAAAACTACTTGAAATTCATAATCTAAATACTTCATCCGACTGAGCGAATGCCTGAAATCGAAAGTGCGCATGGGGATAAGGAGTTAGGTTTCTAATGGTATCCTCTAACACAGTAAATTATAAAATTTTGTTCAAGATATAGTTACCTATACGGTTTATAAAAATAGATTACAGTATCACTGTTTTGGGTTATCTTACAGCATTGGAAGTAGATCTCTAAGATACATACAGTGTGTATATTTATATCCCTATGCATTTTGCAGGAGTGCCAAGTTTCGTTTTTCATAGTTAAAGTGTCAGAAGAGCACATGGCAATGATTGGTGTCATGATCATCATGTGTTATGGACGGTCCAGTAGTCTGTTGATGTCGGCCCTGTCATCTCACAACAATGTTCGTTTCGTCTTAGAGTTTGAAACTCGTAGGCCATTAGGAAGCTTGCATTACCTACATCTCCGTTAATTCACAGTCTAAGAATAACTTTTCCAAGTATTGCCCTGTTTTCACATTTATGCATCCGGTAAGGAAGGCCTTTTAGACGAAAGGGTCACGTAGTTTACTGCACACTGTTAATTTGCCCGCCCATATGCTAGGAACTATTTGACAGCACCAATCTTTGTTAGAGAGTTTTAGGTGTTGGAGCATGTATACCAGGATGAGATATTGACTGTGACATCCTGTCTTACATAATAGGGTTTTCCTACTCGCCCTATAGTCGCTTCGCTGACAATAATGACGGGTTTATCGCGCATATGATTCATTTCTCATTTTTACTGGAGCCAGTTATCCCGCAGACAGTGGAAGCAAAAAGTGCCAATTTGTTTGCCATCTCAAGAGAAGGTAGTCTTTCTGTGCTATGTCAATGTTTCTCATTACTGCAAGTCATGTTTAGTCATTGTAGGAAACATGTTGTGTGTTGTGTGGACGCTGCTGTAATCTGAGGGGCAGGCTAAAGCACCTGTATCAGCGAGGTGTCTGCGATATGTCGTAGAATATTACGATTCTGAAGGCCAGTCTGGAAAATACGTAGGGTCACGTGCATAAAACGCTGGATGAGTAATCCAAAGCAGCCTTGTTAACCTCTCATTCTTGCGATCATTTTAGCTGACTGCTATGTAGCACCGAACAACACCATTTACAAGTGACCCTTGAAGGTGTAGCAATACAGTAAACACGCGTGTTCACAAGTTTATAACGAAATACAGCTTTTCTTGTCTGAGATGTTTCAGTTCTACTGTATATATATATATATACTTGTAGAAATGGTCCGCAATATGAAATGTTAAAAAACCAACAGTATATAATATCCACAGAATATAAGCTGGACCAGGCCAGGCCATGCTGAGTATTATAAATCTTGTATACACACGTTCTTTCTTTAGGTACCAGTGCCATCTATAGTCCTGGACACGATAAAGGCTGCTGTTCCAGTGAAACCTGCAGATGGAAGGACTCAGTTATTGTCAGTGGAGACGCTGGCTGTGGATTCCACTGCTCTTTACTTGCGTGTCTACGGAGGTGACAGGTAATTTCGTTTATTGCTCTTGCTTGAGCTAATACAGTCTCTTTGTTTACGTAGTCCTCTGGAGATTTGTGCGTGTTCTTTTACTTCCCCGAAACAGGACACTAAAGCTGCCTTTTTTAAGGCCTTGTATATATTAAATTATCCAAAATATCACCCTTCACCCACACAGTCTCAAGAATCGCTTTCTTCTTTTCCATTTTCCCACCCACTTCTTCTTTTCCTATTCCTTCTTCTTCCTAACCATGGGGAAGCGGATGGCCGAGTGGTTAGAGCGCTGGCGTCCGAACCGAGAGCGCGCTGGTTCAGTTCCCGATAAGCGCAGCAAACTTCCCCCAGTCGTCCCAGCTGACGGGAATGGGTACCTGACTCCTTAGAGGGTTGGGGAAGGTAAGGCAGCGAGGGAGAGGAGATTGGCACCACCCTCATGTAAATGCTGGCCCCGAGAAAAGTGGGGTCTCTAACACCTCACTCCCCTACGACCTGAAAAGGTTATGGGATGACCTTTACCTTACCTTTTTTTTCTTCCTAACATCCTTCGTATTCTCCTCTTCCTCTTTTTTATCTTTATCCTTCTGTATCCCCTCTTCTTTATCTTTCTGTTTCTATGTCTCTTTCTCATCCACTTTCTTCTCATCGATTTTCTCTTTCTTATATTGTTTCTCCTTTTCCTCTCCTTCTACCAACCCTCATCTTTCTCCTACTCTTACTCCCCTTCTTCGTCTACTCCTTTTTCTCTTCCTTCTCCTCTTTCGTTTTGCCTTGAAACTTCTACTCCCAATCTATATGGACACTTAATATGGAATTTATAGGCCAACAGAGACCAGGACAAAAATGTGAGCATCGTGTTTAAACACAGTCATGCGTTTGCCTTTCAGGACCGGTCTGCGCTTGCAAGAGTCATGGTTCTTGCGATTTCAAAATGCAAGATGGCTTTCAGTTCTTTAGAAAACGTAAGAATTATTTTACTCACTATAAAATGCTCAGAAAGTATCTAACGTTTATCATAGAAGTCTTACAAACCTTGGTAATATAGTTTATAAAGCAGATTACTTAAGAATACCTTCTTTTATGCAATATTTATTATACTGCGTCCGTTAAAGGACCGGTGTTGTAATTTGATAACGTGCAGAAAGAGATCAAGAACACAGACGTCAGGACTGTACATGCATAAGTTTATGTTGCAAAGGTCTCGTCCAATCGGAGAGCTGGGGCCATATGTTTATTAGACATCTCAATATTGACCTTTTGATGTGTGTAACGATGTATATTTAGATCGGAAGTAGGATTTGGGTTCGTCGAGGCTGGGTCCATATAATGTGCGTGTACAAACGTGATGTCACTATTTTCATTTTTCAGTGCATGGTGATGTTTGTAGGCATGCATCTTTTGAACGGAAGTAAGGGAGTAACCTTGATAAGGAAAATTAGTATTTTGCACTGAATTTAACCAAGTGATTAGAAATAAATTTTTGTATCCCACTTGTCCACAAAAAAATTTGTTGATGCGTGCAGGAAATGTCGCTCTAGGCAGGCCAGCAACTATGAGTTCCGTATGGGATAGTATAGAAGAACATAACGAGAAGTCAGGTCCAGCCTGTCTTGCTGTGAACGGTAAAAGAAGCACCGACTTCAGACCTGAAAATCAGTTCCCATCTAGTCCAAACTGTATCCATACTGGTGAAAATGACCGGAATCCTTACTGGGAGGTCGACCTGGGTGAGCCGTATCCTGTAGCCAGCATCACCATCTACTGGAGAGACAAATGCATGTATCTATTTGGTTTGAACGAGTCCGTGTCTATTTCTGTAACCATAGTTATTTTTTTCTCTGTCCCTCTTGCTGTCTCTGTGTGAAATAGCTCGAACGTGTATTTATGTCAGCGCGTGCACGTAAATGAGAGTGTTGCTCGGGATACGTTTGTATGTATTTTGTAACGCGTTCTTGTCTTTTCATGTCTCTGTCTGTGAATAATAATAATAATAATAATAATAATAATAAATGTCTACATTTGATCATTTGATACATATTTTATGTAATTATAGAAAATTTTCCGTTAACTTGAAGATGTACACACCTCCATTAAAGTTGATTAACAGTAAGGAGTACGTTTTAAAGCGATGTCAAATTTTACATGTTTCTACATTACTTAATACTTAATTGTTTAAGATCTTGAACGCAGTGAAAAAGTCACTGTGACAGTGGATGAAAAGCTCTGCCACACATTCCAACACTCAAGCCCTAACCCATTCACAGTTACCTGTGGTACACCGCTGACTGGACAAACCGTGAGGCTCTCTAAAAATGACAGCAGGCTAACTCATTACTACTATCTCACTGTGTGCGAAGTTGAAGTCTGGGGTAAGAAGACAATGCATCAGACAAATTTGCTAGTGCTAGTAGTTGTGTTACCACCACCACCACCACCTGGTACAACGAATACTTCTCGAACATTCCCGTCGCCCTTATGACTGCTCATGAGTTATGTGGGTATAGATGTCTAGGGACATACGTGTACCTTCGAATGTTAAAGATTTTATTTTAGGGGAGGCGATTTAGACCTAGGGCTTCAACAATTGATTGTACAGAAGAAGTCACCAAGTATTAAAGTTATTTTCATTTTAGATATTGGTAAAACATATATTGGAGATTAAATCCTTTTTCTGATCGACAGTTATCATTAGATGCATAATAGAAACAGATTCTGATAAGCAACTTTACTATTTGCTATTGACTATTTAACTTATTTTTATTAATTGTGAAAAGTAATTATTAAGAATTTGTCAACATTCAAAAATATCTTGTCAGTATGCAGACCATCTTAAATAATCTAAATTTATTCATTTTGATATTCAATTTGTTTTGAAATCTTAAGCATATTAAACACGTCCTGGCAAATTATAACTGAACAGTTCTATTATTTGCTTCTTTGATTTTAACTAACCGTGCCCATAGTCTGCTTGCCCGGATTTTTCGGACCTGACTGTGAAGGAGTCTGTCCGCTCTGTAAGAACAAACAAATCTGTAGTCCTGTCGATGGAGCTTGTCCACATGGTGAGTGAGAATTCTCCGCTAACAAATGTATCCTGTACTTAGCTAGCGAAGTGCTGAAATAACTACCGGACTAAATAAAAAGGATATGTCATATTGTATTAGTCCACTAATCTTGATTATTATCTGGGCAGTTATTCTGGTCTCCTCCACTCTTTGGTTTCCACTGTTTCCTTCCCCATCTGATTTTTCCCCTGTTTTCTTCTGTAATATCGTCTATTTGTTGTGTAATTCTTTATTCTCTATTTCTTTTTTTAAAGGTAAACGTCGTCACATGACTGTTTGGTGGTTTAGTTGTGAAGCATTTAAAACCTCACTTTTCTCGAGGTTTGCATTTTGTAAGGGCGGTGCTCATTTCATTTCCTTACCCTCCCCAACACTCTGAGCTCTAACCACACGGCTGTCTGATTTTCTTTAATTATTATTGTTATATTTATTATTAATTAATTGTGTTCGCAATTTTAATTTTTGAATGAAATCCGTTGGCAAGTAAGAAAAGTTTTCACCTACCTCGCAAATATACTCACATAATCACCTACGATTTTGTCACCTTTCTTCTCACTTAATGGAAAGATCACAGATATAAGTACTTTCTTTCTTTTGCAAAATCACCATACTCTCAGTCATTGTTATTTGGTTCTGTTTTGCGTTTTCTGTATTAACGCATCATCAGTACTGTTGTTTAATTCTTCTTTCGTAGTTCATATGTAGTTATTTTGTTTTCCTGTTCCTAGTATGTTGCCCATGTCTACGTCTTATTGTTAAGCGCTAAGAACATGCTCCTTAGGAGTCTGAGTAGGCGCTTTGCAAATGTTTTTCATTTATTATTATTATTGCTTCATATCAATGTTTCTAAGAATGCTCCTCACACGTTTATGTATTATAAAAGCCCTAAGACCGAAGGAAGAAAACTATTTTACCATTTTGAGTACATTACAAAATGTGTAACAGATTTTTTTCTACTTATTTCATTACATATTTTTAGTCTTTTTGAATTTTGTTATCGATTCTTTTGTTTTAGTTTGTGACTTTACTACCTTCTTAGATGTCAGTCTAGGAGAGATAACTATAGTTTACTAGTTCTAGAGCAGCAGTTGCCTATCTCCCTTACGTCGGACCATACCTTCTCATACAAAATTTTTAAATAAAAACTATTATTTTACTACTTGTGGACTGCTGAAAATCATTTAAGTTTTTCATTCACACCGGAAATTAGTAAGGTTAACATTTAAGATGGGAAGTGGGTGGTAAAATTGATTACAATGTTCCAGCCAGACACACGTACAGACCTTATAAAAAGTGTAAGAAAGATTATAATAGCTTTTAATATCAAACGTGATAATCGGAGAAAACAAAATTCATCAGGCGACACGTGGAAAAAGATTTGGAAGGTTTAGTCGACTTTTTCATTTGTTAGCTTGACAAAGGCAAACAACTAGAAGAATACTTGTAATATCTATGTTGATACATCAATGTCCGCCCATTTTAATATGACGGGCCCTCTGCCCATGTTTGCTTCATGCAGCGGAAGGAACATTTACACCTTTGAACCCTGACGGGACACAGTTAGCTTTTCCAATCGCTGGATCTATTTTGGGTGGCTCTTTTTTCATTGGAATCAGCATAGCGGTTGCTATGTAAGTATTTAATTTTCGCTTATCGCATCGATAATTCGGCGCAAAAGAATAGAAAAACCCTTGTGCACTTTCGATGCCAATCGTTGCAGTCTTAAATTTTTTGAGTAAACATTTATGTAAAGTAACCTGAACACTATTTATGTAGTAAAGTGGCAGTAACGGGATGATGATGATGATGATGATGATGATGATGATGATGATGATGATGATGATGACGACGACGACGACGACGACGGCGATGATGATGATGGTAAAAACAGTGTGGTATAACACTTTGTATGCAAGAATTTTGTTCACATGCTTAGAGTAACTGTTGGCTTTAAAATTGATTGTTTGGGAATTAGTTGTCTGCAAAGCTCTCCTCTAACTGTTACACACATACGTTCACATTGCTTGCGTAGATTCTTGAGAGGCTCTAAAAACCGACTCCATGAACCTGATGCCAGAGTACAAAGAGGTGACGAAATGATGACGGAGGTCAGGGGTGACACCTTTCATCATCCGTCAGGTCATGCTGTTCAAACATCAGGTACGTATGCAAGAGAAACAATGTCAAACGACTCGTCTAAGTATTTACTTTGTTTATTCTGAAAGTAAATACCAAGATTTGAAACCCGCCTCGTAAGTATCCAGAAAGTCAAATTGACTATGATTTTAGAAATTTTTCTAAATGTCGACATCCAAACTTTCACTAAGCCAATGCAAGAGAAACGTTTTGTTTCAGAGGACTGTACGAGTTGTTTCCTTTCATTAGACTTGATCCATCGATGTAGTTCTTGGACACAATTACTAACATTTTTTTAATTTTTTAATTTTCTAACTTTAAGAAGACATTGTTATTGTATGTGATACTTCTTACAACCCTTGTCGTGATTTAAAGGTGAAATAGTTAAAAGCCTTCTGTCATTGCACCGCCACCAACGGACCCATTTTGGAAAGAACTATTCTCTATCACCCTGCAACACTAGGATTATTCTTTAACTTTCAGTATGCAACGTCTTTTGATATTAAATTTCTCTTTAAAATTTTTATAAAAGTCTTTATTCAATAGATACAGTTCACATAACGTGGCATCAAGCATTTTCTTTTATTCTTAAATTCAAGAGACAAAAGTAGAGATAGAGGAGAAAGAGATGGAGAGAAAAGAGAAGAAAAGAGAAATATATATATATATTCACCTCATTGTATGTCACCAATTGAGGCAAGAAAAAACACCCCCACCTCTCAATCCAAAGTTTAATAGCAGAATAATAATTTAATTTAATTCTATTCTCCAGTGTCTTAGATTATTTTTGCACGTGAAAACGTATTTACCGTTCATCCCCTTACATTAGATTTATTGACTGCCGTCAACAGGAAAAGCAATAATAATTTGATTATAAATAATACTAAACTTATTCGTTTATGACCAGCAGGAGAGAGGAAATGTCTTCCATCTCGTGAAGCTTCTGAAGAAAATGTCAGCATGGGACAGAACAGGGTCCTCGTTCCAAAGAAGAAAGGAAATAGTTACAAGCCTTTTCCCAAACGACAAATTACAGATTCTGACCCAGAAAACATCTATGAAAATGAAGAGTACGAGGAAGTGGTTTAACCTGTTCATTTTTTTCTTTAATAAACGTAGAAAGCTGCAAGCGTTTTGTTGATTCGCACAACCACTCTTCCCATTGGTGTAATAACTCGTTTAAGCCAAGATTTCATTAAATTTCTTGTTTCAACATATTTTTCCTTAAAGTTTAGAGTGTAACATGTTTCTAACGTGCTTAGCCAAATCAATAATACTTTTAAATTCTGATGGGTTCCAGGTGTGGGGAATATTTTTTGGGAGAATTTTTCCTATTACCTAACCTAATAGCTTCTATTTTTTCAAAATTAATTTGCATTCCTGACATTCTACTGTATTTTTTCAATGTAACCAAAGTATTTTTAAAAGATACATCCACGTTTTATTTCAAACCAATCTGACATTCTTCCATTAACCATAACAGCTGACTTGATGTTTTGGTAGAATGTTTTTATCCAGTTACAGATATCAGTCCCAAATCCAAATGTCTTTAATACTTTGTGCATAAAGGACCAGTCTATGGTATCGAACGCTTTCTCAAAATCTAAACTCAGCAATAAACCCGGTAAATTTTTGTGGTCAAGATATACAATTAGGTCATATGGTAGTAATGGTAGTACTACCAGTTATGGTAGTACTTTTTAATACGTGTGGCTATACATTTTAAACCTATTTTATAGACAACGTTTAAGAGCGATATCGGCCTCCAGTTTTTAATAAATTCTCTAGCCTTGTCACTCTTAGGTAGACAAGTAATGAGACCTTCCTTCTGGGGATGTGAAAGTTCCCCATCTCTGAAGGCCTCTTTGAGTGACCTGATATGATAAATGAGCCTAATTTATTCCAGAAAAACTTAAAAAATTCTGCTGTAAACCCATCAGTTCGTGAATTTTTCCCATTTCTCATTTTCTTGAGGACATTTCCTGCTTCTACTATGGTTATTTCACCTTCAAGAGCTTTTGCCATCATGACGGGCAGTCTAGGAATACCGTTAACTAGCTCCTCTATTTCACCCTGGTCTACGTCTCCCTTTTGATATAGCCTTTCAAAAATAAAATTTAGTTTCAGTCCTTATTTTCTCTGCATCTGCACTTCCATCATTTTTCGTGAGTTTCATAATTCTTTTTATTAACATAGTTTGTTTTCTCGAGGTTACAAAAGTATTTACTAATTTTTTCTCCCTCTGCCAACCATCTTGCCTTTGAGCGTACTGTTATTCCGTCCATTTTTTTTTCTCTAAGGGGTCTTAATTCCATTTCTTTTTCCTCCAACATTTTCAAGACTGATTTATTTTTATTTTGTTCATTTTCTAGCTCTTTAATTTCCTTTTCTAAATTCCTTTCTAGCTCAGATGCTTTTTTCATTCTTGAATATGTTATACTTTTCCATCTAATTTCCATGAGTAGTACATCCAGAAACAATTTATCTGGTATTGTTAATTGTAGGTCTTGGTCTGTAACTTCAGATAAACTGTTTCTATTATAAGGAAGGGCAGCATATTGTTCTACAACTCTGTCAATAGTGTCATGCACTTCCTTTAAATAGTAAGTTTTCTTAAGGAGGGGGGAATTAAATTTCCATAAAGTGTGATGTACTATTTTATCCCCAAACTGAAGAGTAAGAGTAATCATTGAGTGGTCTGTTCTATATCCAAATTCAATATCTGCCTTGGCTACATATTGAAGTGAAGATTCTGAAATAAGAAAAAAGTCCAGCCTACTCTGTTGTAAAGGGTTGGTTCTTCTCCAGGTGTATCGTTTTTTTCTCGGTTTAAGATATCTCCATATATCTATTTTTTCTAAATTGTCTATTAATGTATCCACTCTTCCGCATGCTTTTGTATTATTTATGTTTGTAATTAAGGTAATCTATGTTAGGGTCCATAAAAAATTCCAGTCGCCCCCTATTATAACTTTACTAATCTGCGTATCTTGAATTACGCGTTCTAGTTTCACATAAAATTTTGGGTTATCTTTATTGGGTCCATAAATGTTGACTAGTAAGAGGTTCTCGTCCATAACTTCTATTACTGCCAAAATATAATCTCCTTTCTCATCTTTACACACTTTCTTTACTTTAAATTCAAAATTATTTTAAAATAAAATTCCAACACATCTAGAGGAAGTATTATTGGATGCAAAAAAGCATGTATATCCCTATTTAGATCTAATATACCTTTCTTGCTTAAGTTCGAAATGTGTATCTTGTAGGAAATATAATTAGTAATTTTTTTGCCTAATATAGTTAAATACATCTTTCCTTTTCTGTAAGTTACCCAGTCCCTGACAATAACAGAGCAAATCATACACACTAGCACATTTACCTGCATTAGATGCTGAATTTATCAGTAGAAAAAACGAGGACCAGTGAAGCCAGCGACCTTCAAGCCACATCTTTCACTGAAAGACTACAGGCTTGTACGAGAGTGTGACGAATAAAACAACGGTCTCGAATAGGATGTATAATTCTGATGACTGGTTGAACTTATTGCTGTATCGCCTGTTACTCATTCGCTGACCAGTCATAATTTTCCTACTTTAGACATGTGTGGTTAAGTTTTAAGGACTTCAGGAGGTGGGGTCATAGCGGACAATTGTTGACTCTGCCTTTAGTATAGAAATGTACATGTAAATGTAAATGCTTTTTCTACTTGTTATGCATGCTTTCGCTAACTAAGCTGTGAAGGACTGTCAACGATATGAGCTGAGAGGAAATTGAAACATGATGGTTAGGCAGTGTCTTTTCTTTTGCTAAATGTGTGAGGCGTGAAAGCTCCATGTAATAATTACTTGCGTACGCACACCCAAACACAACAGCAATGGGTGAGCTTTTCTGAAAAGTGGGTTTTTTGTGTGCTTTGTTTCTTAGTTTGGTTTATTTTTATGTTTTGGGAGGGGCAAACATTATTTGCATCTTACACCGACTCGTGACTTAATTATTTATCTCTACGATACAACGTTACAAATCCTATGAACTTGACAGAATCTGGACAAGACAATATGTTAAATAAGACAACCTATGGCCTTTTGTTCTAGCCTGAGGTTGTTTATAGGCTATAGAACTGACAAAGACATTGATTTAGATATTTGGAAATTGTTAGGAACATGGGTTACCACCCATGGTTAATTGATGTAAGAGGTTGTCACCCTTGTGTATTTTTGGTATTAGTAGGGATTGTCACCCCTGTATTTACTGTTGATATAGAGGGCGTTGTTTAGAAATTGTAAGAGAGAAGCAGACATAAGAGTCTGATACAAGGAAGGATTTGTGAAAGAGGTCAGAATTGATATTAAATGTGTGGAGAAATCTGTGTGGAGAAGTATTAACTGTGTGTATTGTCATTGTGTGGTTTCTTGCTTTACTAATTTTCTCAGCTGCTGTGTGATCTCCTGGGAAAATTTTATAACTGTGTAGATTACGTTTACATACTGTGAGAATTATTATTGACTTGATCATTTGTCAAGACTGTCGGAGTTGTTTCGTCGATTTATGTTGTCTGTATGATCAACTCCAGTGAACAAAGACTGTGGGAGTGGAACTGTTTGCCGTGTCACTCACACCCCCCCCCCCAACAACAGCAAGTCGTATAGGACCCGTCAACAAGGAATAGAGTGTATGTCCCGTCATTGAAGAAGAGAGAGCTTGGAGAACAAAACAGACTTTTAATATAAACTGCTTGTAGAAAAGAAACATCTTTACCTTGTGTTTGCTTAAAAACACACTTTTATGGTATTACCAACAGAAAATGCCATGATAATGAGCAGTCAGAATTTTTTTTAGAGAGGTTTCACGAGCGTAAAAAAATAACAAAAGGGAGAAACTACTATAACCATTGGCTGGCGGCTTACGGTACCCATTGCGAAGCATTGCTGTATTGTTTTTAGATGTTTTGGGAAGATTGGATAAACTTGTTGCTCTTGCTAAATTACTATAATTAAGTTTAAAATATGCTTCTTTTGAAGATATGGAACACACAAGCAAAGCAGCTTGCAAACATTTTCAATGGCGAGACCATTCCAAACAATGGGAGGTCAATCTAACCAGAGAAAAAAGGATTTGCTTTAAAGATTGGTGGAAGATGTTAAATAAAAACAAAATCTTTGAATTGTTTCAGCTTTTAACCTGTAATTCTAGTTGTAAATTTTATCTTTCATACTTCTTTGATTTACCATGTCCCATAATCTTATTTTAGCAAACTAACCCAAAGATCTCTCTTTACAGGTAACGAAAGACAAGTTTTATTTGTACATGTGCATGCAAAAACATGTTTAACGTGAGATTCATTGCTCTGCTGCTTAAACAATTACAGTCAGCAATAAACACATTGACTTTATTTAAGCACAGAAATTTCACGGAACATGTTGTTTCATTTTAAATCATAGGATTTTGTGTACGACAACTGGAATTTGAAAATTACTTTAGTCAAACACCTTTAATGATTTGAAGTCACGTTCTAGTCCTTTTACCACAGTGGCACGTGCATGTTCTGAGTAGAATTTCGCATTGCAATTTGTGTATCGAAAATTGCAATAACTGCTCAATAATCAGACCTTTTACAATGATTGAAAAAGTACAGTCAGACTTAACGATGGATATATGTTTTGAAAAAAAATCGTCATTTCGCGATACAGTGTACATGTACTTTATTATTGTTATCGAGTATGAGGTACTGTAAATAGCAGCGGCTTTACTTCTTCCATTATCAAAATATACTCCTGCTTACATCACCATGCACAGAATGGTCAAATCTTGACGTCAAGATATCTCTAATTAAGATAGGGTTCAATCCATCCAGTTGGACACGGCCTTGACAATGTAAACGCATCTATGCACTACCCTGACGTCAGCGTCATAGGGATGATTGCAGGCGAGTATATTGAGAACGGTAGGATTGACCTACATTGGCATGCATCACAAAAAAAGAGAGTACCTGTCCCTTGAAAAAATGTTAAAACGTCTCTTTGATTTTACTTGGGTACGTGGAAAACTATATCGAGCAAAAAATATTTCATGTAACACAAAACGTACGATTCAGAGGAAGGCAGCTGAGCATTACCAGGCATGTTACAGGATATGTTACAGGGCGCATTAGAAGATAGGTTACAAGACATGAAACAAAACATATTAAAATGCATATTATAGGATAAGTGAAAAAATATGTCACGAAATATATACAGGACGGGCAGCAGGACATGTAGGAGAACATGTGACAAGGTGTGTAAAACCTCGATGTCCTTCTCCCGCTTGTGACGTATTCCTGCGGATATCCTCCAACACCGTAAAAAAAAAGAGAAATACGTCTATATCTGTTTTCTGTGGCACAAGCAGCCGCCCCAAAACAGTCCAGGGACGGTACCAGGCATCATTTCTCAAAATTACATGCTTATCTCCCTTACATTATGCGTTTCGGAGCATGCAGACCTTACACGCACATTTCTAAACCCTAGACGAAAGTGAAAGCGAATACGTACTGTCAAACCAAAGTATTATTCAAGTTTACTTTTTATCAATATCTCTGACTGGCTTGATAGGTATTGAATAACTGCAACTGATCCTAACTCTACAAGTTTTTTTTTAAATGTCTCATTAATTATTAGTAATTATTAGTAGCCTTACAAAAACTAACCAAACAAAAAAACCAACAAAAAAACCAACAAGCAAAAAACCCACTAAAGAATACTGAGAACTTGCAATACAGTTATCTATATGTTTAAAACAATTAAAAAACTCGGTGTTTATCATTTTACGTGAGTAGAGATAGCTGAATGTGTAAATGCTGTGGCTCATAAAACTGTACCAATAACTTAAGCAGGATGAATTTATTCATATTGCATAACTAATTTTTAAATAAAGAAACGTTCTTCATTTTAATGTAGTAAATTTATACTTTATCTTCGATTTTAGGAAATGATGCACTACTAAAGTACACCATTTAGTTAGCGAAGTCCTTGTAGCACAAATATATTTGTATTTTTAGATGTTAAAGAATTTTAGATAGAAATGTTTTAGTTTACTGCTATTTATTGCAAAGGAGAAATAATGTAAAAGACACAGCAAAAAAAAAAAAAATCTATGTGTCACTTCAAACATGAGATGAAATTCTCATTTTGACTGCCATTCAGAAACGTGTGTTGCAGAAAAATCAGATGACTATACAATAGCGTAAAAAAACATAGACACACAAAAATACACTGTGTGTTTCATACATTAATAAGGACGTTAAGATTAAAGTAACCTCGGCTTGAACACGACATTCTGAGACGACATGTAAAGGTACAAAGATTTTGGATTGCTATGTTAGAGCTCCGCCTTCTATAATGACGTCACGACCAATCATCTCGCGATTTTAAGTAAGTCGCTTGACTGTGGACGAACAAGAAGCCACGTGTCCAACAGTAACACTGACTGTACGTCTGTAACAAGACAATCATGGAGAAAAGATGCATCTGGAGTTTGTGTAACTCCGATTGTGCAATTGCCAAAAAAGAGTTAGGAACGGACAAATAACAGTTTGATTGTCTCGCCTGATTTCTTCACCGAACTTAATTTTGATGTGTTTTGGGTCAATCCTGCCACTGAATATGATGTCCCTATTAATCTTTTTGGAGGTTTCTTTTGACAGTGAGACATCGGCGTTGACAAATAAAAATAATTTTTGACAAGAAGCCATGTTTGTCGACCCTTTGGGCGGAGTGACGAGTGGTTGACGGTAAAACAGTTATAACCACTTCATTGAGGCCCCAAGCTCCTTGGTTCAGATTTATTTCGAAAATGTATATATTTCTCCCAGCATGTTACACAATGTTTAGGTCTGTCAATTACGATTGTCCCCTAAGAGACCCCGATGTCTGATTAACAATACGATTCAAAGTCGACGACAGTTTTCTGTTCTAGACAATCAGTTGAACAAGTTATATCATCTCTACGTACTCTTCATTGTCAGATGAGTTCGCGTCGGGCACGGTGGCGACCTTGTGTTCAGGCCAGCGCATGGGCAAAGGTTTGTAAGCATTTCCTGTCTTCTGTGGGACGACGAACTCCGGGCTCTGACCCATGCTCATGTTGAGGTGTCCTGGAGATTCATCATCATAATTAGAAACCAAAAGATTTGTGAAAAAAGGTACAAATGAGTGAAAGGTAATTTTAAATAGGACAATAAAATGCAGAGAAACCAATTAATATTTCTTCACATGTGGGCTTAAATAAATACAATAAACTAATTAATGATTAATCTTTAACGGACTGGTGCGAAGCAAAACGAGTTCAAAATATTTTTACAAACATGATCAAATTACATTCACTCGTAATCGATATAGATTTCTGCAAACATCACAAGGCACTAAAGCAGATCAACAACAAAGACGTTTACACAAGCACCCGCTTACGTTGTGAAAGCCTCAGCCAATAAAAAAAAGATATAACCCTATGTTAATTAGGGGTATGTGTGCTCAAACGGGACGTCATGGTTTAGAGCTCTTTTTAGGAGGTTATCTTTTTAGACGCGTATCTCGGAAGGAACGTATTTACCCAGATTTGACGATATAGCGTCTTTTACGGAGATTTTTCCTAATCATTAAAAAAGAGTACACCTGACTAGCCCTTTACTATTTTAAACTGATCCTTTAAAAAATCTCAACCAGTTACGGCGTTTTGATACTGACAATTAACTATCAAATACAACTGTTAAAAGAAGTTGAAGAACAACATGTGTTTATCAAGTATTAGTGTCCATATTAGTAAGTGTTTCAGGCTTAAAACCTGTAGTTTATCTGTAATAATCTGCACAGTGTCAGAAAAATGTTCCAATGACAACACGTACGTGCGCGTTTATATATATATATATATGTTACGGCCAAAGCCCGAAGTTCGGCAAGTTCCCGAACTGACCGGTCATTTTGCACTTTGGCCGAGAAGTGTGGTCAAGGCCCGATGTATTTGAAATGACCACAGTATATGCTACTTTGGTCGGCCATTTCGCGGAGAGGCACGAAATCCCTGGCCAAAATTTGATGTGCTCATATATCCGTATAAAAGATGTTGATAGAGGTTGCGGTGATCCACGAATTATTGCAGTTGTCACGAACGTCAAAGGCTCTTTCTGCATGCTAAGAACAGAACATGGTGTTCTCAAACTGTACTCCAGAAGTGAGTTTTCCATTCTGCACGAGACACGGAAGAAAAACCCCTACGAACCGTTGCGTCTTCTCAATCACTGACCAGCAGCCAAGGCTAAACTCGATGCAACTGCACTGTTAAGAGCGCAACAAATCGCTGCAGATGTAGAAATAACAAATTGTTGTTTAATTCAAAATGACATAAAAGTTCATCTTGTTGTAACAAGAGATGATAAAGATTGATAATTTACTATTATTTTTATGCCCAAAATTTAGCTTGATAATTTATAATTAATAGTCAATATAAAGTATGAAGGTATATAGACCAACCAAAATCTGCCCATGAGTTTTTATTCCGACTTGTGCTGATCGGCTCATGAAATTTCGCAAACTGGCCGGCCAAATCCCCAAATCTAGAAAAGATCGGACATTGGTCGGTCAATGTACAGTAACATTGGCCATTTTCCGTTTGGGCCGGACGCTTTCCACTTTGGCCGATTTTAGGCTTTGGCCGTCACACACACACACACACACACACACACACACACACACACACACACACACACACACACACACTTCTTTCTTTTATTTACAGGGAAACAAGCAAAAATATATTTATGCACAGTGGCAGTATTGTCTGTTCTTAGGTTCTTGTACACATAAGGAAACATAAGTCACTAAGTGGCTAACCTGGACAGTGGTTTTGAACTCTTTTTTACAAGCTCGCCTTTACCTGAACTTTCAGCAGCGTCAGGCGGTGAAGCCTGGAATGTTTCCATGGGCTCTGTCATAATGACCTCATCACTTTGTGGCCTTGCATTTCGTCCACGCTTCCTAACCATAAAACGCCTCATCCGTCTGCAAATTTACTGTTAGCGTATGACAGTGCATGTACCAGCGAATTTTCATAGATCATTCTAGATAACCCACTTTCTTTCTCTTTGTCACTCCTCTCACCAGAGTCCATAGAGTTAATTCCCTCCTACCCAATATTAAGTTCTGTTGCACTTTCATTCGTCTTCTAGGAGAGTGTTAAATGATTCTTAAGGAACTTTTGTTTCAAGTATGACTCATGGTTTGCATAGGTACTACATCAAGTTATATTGCAGAGAGTGCAGCTAAAGCCTGACTGGATTCAACATTATGAACGTACAAAAGTACAAAAGTACAAAGTAAAAAAATTAGGTAAAGGGTGTCCCCTAACCTTCTTAGGTCGTTAAAGAGTGAAGTGTTAGAGATCTCATGCATCTCAGGGCCAGCTTTACGAACGATCGCGAAGCCCATCTCCTATCCATTGCTGGCCTACCTTCCCAGCCCTCTATGGAGTCAGGTACCCATTCCTTCCAGTTAGGTCAACTGGATGAAATTTGCTGCGCTACTACGATAAATACAAAGTGCCTTGAAAGAGAAGACAAAGTGAAGTTTGTTTCTCTTTTCCTGTAAACTTACACAACAAGCGCCGCACAGATTCCAGTCACAACAGAGCCGCACAAAACGATCCTGCGATTAGAAGAGCCATTCTTGTGACGTCAAATGTCAAACGTGCCAAATTTGTGACGTCAAATGTTGAAGGTGCCAAACTTGTGACCTCAAGGATTAAAGGTGAAAAAGTTGTTCTGGCTGGACGAGACACGGAAGCGGAAAACACACATTAAAGCACCTTAACAATTAAACCATTTCATACTTTTACATTTAAAATATGTATCGAAAAAGGAAAACAGTGATAAGCATATTGTGATTATTTCAGCCAATTGAAATTTTTGTTTTGAGTAGTTTAGAAATCGAAACACTAGTTTTGAAATATTCTCTATTGAAGTTATTATTCATTTTTTGTTTGCATTACAGTCTAAAAGATGTATGAAGAAATCAAAATCTTCAAGTGCAACCCAATCGCTGAGCAAAAATCCCTCGAAACAGAGCACAAAGTATCAAAAAACATATTCCGGTGGTATTTTTTGACAAATAGGCATGAAAGGTTTTATATTAATATTTGTCTCTTAAGCACACCTAGATTTTTCGAGAAAACAGGAAGTGACGAAACGGAAGTATTTCTAAAAAGAGCGTCGTCTGCACTAGCTGAAGTCGAAGAGAAAAGATGCAATTCTTGGTAAACGAAAAATGACCATTAGAAAAAACGTTACACTTATAGTCTCTTATCAGTGATAAATAAATTTGCACTTATATGCCAAGCTCTTGAAATCTGTAGTCTTCCATGAGATGATGACATTATCTCCCCTTCTCGTAACAGTCCGATGGTTGGCTTAAAATTACTGCCATACCAGAGGACTAGAGGTTTAGAGACACATTTACACTCACCATGAGAACAGGTTCCATTGACAGGACTGCATGTCTGGTTGTTTTCGCAGACTTTTTGTGGGCATACACCCTTACAGTCAGTTCCAAAATAGCCGGGACCACAGGCTATAGACATGATTAGTTTTGATCCATTTAATGATTAGTGCTTAGTTCCAATTTTCATGGATATGCTTGTTTCTTGTACTCAATTATACTGAATTGTTACCAGAAGTAGAGATGTGAATATGAGAATGTTTCCTTAAAGTCGATGAATGAATATATCTAAAACGACGAAACTCTTTGACTAAGACAAGTAAGTAAATACACAATCACACAAGTGCATTTATATATATATATATATATATTGCGTTGACACGCAATTACATTCCACTCATACGTGTACGCACGTTCACACTCACATTTACCTATAGGCACATTAAAGACCAACCTGAATGGTTTGCGTTTTTTGCAGATATCAATAGATATAGGCGATATAAAGCTAACCTGTAAATTGCAGACTCCAAAACCCATCCGTTAATTATTTATCCGCAAAGTACGCGATTCGCACCTGCGACCAACGAGCGCCGCTAACAGTGTACTACGTCACAGTTGTGCACCATTCACAACATTGGCAGCCGTCAACACCAAACACAGAGAGAGAATGAGCGACAGTTGGGATTATTCGGACGTTAATATCTGCTTTTCTCGTGCTAAAGTAGCAGTTTTTCAGAACCACGAGAAATACAGATTTTCATCGTCCAAATAGCCCAAACTGTCGCTTCTTCTCTCTCTCTCTCTCTCTGATTGGTGTTGACGGCTGCCAGTGTTGTGAATGGTGCACTAGTGTGACGTAGTACACTGCTAGCGACGCTTGTTTATCGTAAGTGAGAATAGTAGCGGATAATTAATTAATGGATGGGTTTTGGAGGCTAAAATATTTTGATTTATATCGCATTAATTTACCGATTTATGAAAACTTCGACAACCATTCAGGTTGGTCTTTCAATTAAAACTAACCATATCAAACTGGTCGATTAGCACTATCATTAGGAGTTACATTCACCAATATATTCATAATATCGTTGATATGTATTCTATACTTGTGCTCACAGTACTTTACACATGTAAATTAACATGAACGTACCTATTACTTCAACCTCGCAAACTGTTAAAAAATAATATTGCGTCGTCGAGTTATCGATTTTGAACAGCCTAACGGTTCGTCCAGTCAGCGGGGTACCACAGGTAATTGTTGATGGGTTAGGAACCGGATATTGAAATCTGTGACAAAACTGTCCATCCACGTTCACCATGACTCCATCACTGCGCTCGAGATCTGGTGGAATAGCCAGAAAAAGTAAAGTAAATGTTGAATAAGTTTGGATCCTCCACAGTTCCTTAAATTCTTTTGCAAGTATTATTAATTTATTGTTTACCATATAACGTACCCCTGGTTTAAAAATATATGAATATAGCTGTATTTCAAAAGAAACCTGTTTATTATAGACATCATGTTCCCTACTTCCTTAACACATATTCCAACCTTATAATAAACTTTGTCCGACCTAAAACCAGAAAGTAGCGCGAAGTGTAACATGACTGTACATTCTGCACAGCAGTTTTCCAAGAGAAAATATTTCTGGAATTCCTAAATATCTACGCATCAATCAGAGGTCGAGGACTCAGGTCGCTCAGCAGCAGCAGTTGACAAAATTTCAAAACCATAAAGGATAGTCGACGCTTTTAATATGTAACAGGTTTTTCCAGATTCTTAAAAAGTAACGTTCTGCGTGGCTACAATACTGTGAAGAATACTGCATGCAACATTCCAAACACTATTTATTGTATTGTTACAGATCTCTATGCGCTGCTAAGGGAACAGTTCTTGCTACTCCAGCTGTTAGATAAGAATAAAGTGTGTATATTTTGGGAATGCCTGATGGACCTGCTGAAGCAGACTGACATAGATTCTACGATAAGCAAACCCATTTTGTTAACATCCAGCTGGTTAACTGACTGCTGTAATTGTTTATCTATTTATGTTCGTTTGGTCCGTAGAAATGTACGTAGACAAGTGTCATGAACCTTTGGGTCAGGGCCAGAGCAAAGTGGTCGAGTTTCAATTTTAATTGTCGAAGGGACTGTGACTGCCTGTGGCAATACGATACCAAGGTTGGTTATCGGGGGATGGGGCCATGTGTTTTATTGTGGTTGTCACCCTTTTCTTAGTCCAGCTTGGGAATGGGGTCGTTATGGTAGGATGGACCTGGCGCAGGGGGCTAGGTCGGAAGGAGGGACGCCCGTTATCACAACAAGGGACCGTTCTGAGATGAACGACCGGTCGTAGCCGAAGGCCAAGAACCACAAGGTAATTGGGAGACCAGTGTCCTTCACGCAGGACAATAGCGGTCGTTTCATCGCTACCGACTGATCGTCTGCGCTGAGCGATGAAGCTAGACAGGTGTCGCGACAGCATGACGCTCTTGATGACTGACCGTGAGAAGATGGCTTGGGTAGGTACCTTGGGTATTTTAGTCGAAGGTCGATAGGTCAGAAGTAAGCCGATTGGTTTGGATGGGTCACATGGGTTAGCAGTATATAGTTCGGGGCAGATGTGTACTCGCGGCCTTGGGGCCCCGGTAGTGTAGTGGTTAAAACTCTCGCTTGTCACCACTGCAGTGAGCGGCTCAGGGTTCAGATCTCGTCTCGGGACACTCTCTGTATGTGACACCTGTTCGCAGGGCTGGGCGGCGGGGGTTTTCTCCGGGTACTCCGGTTTCCTCCCCCCATAGTGCGAAATCACCGCAAGGTGGAAGCACTTTCCAACTAAATAAACAACAACAACAACAGAACAGCCTGAAACAGATATACCCACATGAATTTCTCCAGTAGATGGTGATGCTGGCAATCGTATACAGCTGACCCAGGTCGACCTCCCAGTAAGGTTCACGGTCGCCTACCTCAGTGTGTATGCAGTTAGGACTGTCTGGGAACTGATTGAGAGGTCTGAAAGTGGTGTTTTTGTTCCCATTCACAGCGAGACAAGCGGGACCAGAGACTTCCTTATGAGGTTTATCGGTGAACATGGAACTAATTTTTGCTGGTTTGCCAAGCGCTACATTTCCTGCAACCGTTCAGGAAAACGAAATGTTTAAATGACGTCAGATATAGTAAAGTACATAGAAGTTAATGGCAAGTCTGAGTTCTTAACATAGCTACAGGATTTCTAAACTATTCAAAGTCACGTGGGTTTAAGATGATTTTGACAAAGTAACCAAATTCGCAACAATAATGATAAATTAGAAATGGAATATTAAAAAAAGAAGAAAACCCAAATACGACCTACTTAGTTTACTAAAATGAAATTCTTGTAAAATAGTCTACGTAAGACAAGAGTAATTTTTTATATTAGAGTCGACTATAATACGCAGTAAGATCCACTCTAAAAGAAGACTGGAGTCATCACTGCACCGAACTAAATCTTAACCTCTCTGTTTATTCAGAAAGATAGTTACAGCGTTCAGAACACGAAGTCGAGAGTATGTAGGACAATATTTAACGTTTATAGTGGAGTCACATGACCAATCTGATTTACATAAGTCATAAAATCTGAGCGTAAGCATAAAGTTTAAAACATACCTTTTTGAGGGGAAAAGGTTTTCATGTCTTCGTTGCTAAAGTCGCAAGAACCATACTCTGAACATGCACAGCTCAGACCTGAAATGTAATTTTTTTTTTTAGAAAATCACGATCTTAATACTCAGTCTTTGCGTTCTTTCATTAACACCTTTACCATTAACAGGTGGCAATGATCTAGCCTGCTTTACCGTGACTGGTCGTCAACTCGTCATGTTGGGGGTGGGTGGAGAGATGAGCAACAATTGTATAGACGCAGCGGTTGGCACGATCGTCCTTTAGTTCTGACGTTTAGTCTTGGCCAATCCACTGTTATGTAAGCCAGCCACTGTTTTCTTTGTTCTCGTTATATCGACAACCCTGACGTCACACAGAGTTTAAAACCATCACTTGTCCAGACCAGTTCAGTGTACGCCATTGTACTGCTGCTTTAATGGTCTTTGGGAATGTGGTACAATTTCATCTGGAAATTGGTCTTGAATGCCTGGATTCTTTTTTCAGGACTTACATCAGTACAGCAGACTTACTTGTAAAGACTTGTATACTCTGTTCTGGGTAGCAAACCTAATTGCGTTGCTGCGCAGGATCTTGTTCAACCTTGAAATTGCTGCTGTCGCTTCTGTAATCTTGTTACGGACAACTGCTGCGTAGCTGTCGTCTTTAGACCGTGTACTTGAATCTCTGGACCTGTTCACATTTTTTCCGTTCATAAAGAAGTCTGCTTTGCACTAACAATTCATACTAACAATGACTTTTTACTTGTCAGTGCTGGTCTCCATTTCATATGCAATGGCACTGCCTAACAGTCTGGTAATATCTTGAAGTTCTCTGTCGTACTAACCATTAAATCTATGCCTGCAAAGGCAGGCTTCACAGGTCTCTCAGTGATCAACAAGGTAGGATGGTGGTCATGACGGGTTTATCGCATGATGCTGTTAGGGGCGAACCAGGTTATGCAGTATTATTTAAAGTCCATAGGTTTAGCACAGCAGTCTTTGTGCGAGGAGGTGACTCTTGGATTCGATATCTAAAGCATTTTTTTGACCTGTCTTGGGGAGGGTGCTCAGTTACTGGCAGACATTTTTGCTGTTAATTCGTGTCGTTCTCTCGTCTGTGCTACTGCAATGCTCTCCGATCTACGTATCATTATTTTTTTTATCTCTTTTGTGATCTCGTTGTTTGTTGTTTAATATTTTGTTGTTACATCAGGGTTTCTCGTTTTCGAGGATCTCTTGGTCACAGAGATCAAGAATATTAATTAATCTGTGACCAAGAGATATCCTTTAATTACAGATATTTAGGGTAATATTCATGAAGAAGGATAACTTGGTCTTCATCTACCTCCCTATCACCTCTTCACCTGTTGAAAATAACACCTTATTGTCAGTTTTTGCACCTAGGATAGATGTATTTTAGTCCTTTTTTTTCTATGCGGTAAAATTACCTCTTGAAGCTGTTTAGTTTATCAGTCTCTTCGGGTCAGAGTAATTTCGGGTCGTGTTCGAGTCGTGATTCCCTCCACCTTCAGTTTCAGGCATTAAGACAACGATATAGTCAACGCTTATGTTACAACTGCACATCCTGGCGTGACGTAATATCACCAGAGAGACTAGATAATGAGAGGGTCAACTCTAGACCGAAGGGAAAACTCGTCTGTTAGAGTTATCTTTCGTAACTGGATGTTAAGAAACAACATGCCACAAGCCAGCGAAGGTGACCGCGTGAGGCAAAGTGGACAATTTTGTTCAGCAATAAACTGCCAGAACGCCAGATTTAAACGAAGTTTGAAAGGGAAGCGTTTCCACACCTTCCCAAAGGACGAGTGGGGGGGGGGTACGTTATGTATTTATTCTCAATATACGATGTGTACTGTAGTTGAGAGCCGTCTGCTACAAGCGGTTGCTCGTCAATATGAATATTAAAATTACTATATTGTTTATACTGTGAAAGTGTGAGGTGGATTGTCACTTATGCGATGATGAACCTACATAAATTTTTTATAGGATTATATCATTTAAGGCATTCGTCACTGGGTAAGGTGTTGATGGTCACGGTTGGTACACTGCTGTACACGTACAGTCTCATAATGCTATATGGTTAATTTTGCTTTACTGAAATATTTATTACTAATATATTAAAACAGTTATTGCAACAGGTGCAAGATATGGATGAATTTAACACGAAGGAAAGATTTTGACTACCTTAAACCATCTGACATGTATGGAAAAGGCTTCTGTCTGAGTTCAGATAATTTTGAGGAAAGTCAGTACAACTGTCCAACCCCCCAAAAAGTCTTGTGTGGAATGCTGTACCTAGAGTTTTATCCATCTCAAATCCACTT
Organism: Marisa cornuarietis; assembly: GCA_004794655.1. Taxonomy (NCBI): domain Eukaryota; kingdom Metazoa; phylum Mollusca; class Gastropoda; order Architaenioglossa; family Ampullariidae; genus Marisa; species Marisa cornuarietis. Next base: position 500,986 of record SMMW01000651.1, read on the forward strand.
TGCAAGGTTGATAACTTACAATTACTAGATATATTACTAACCCAAATTTTATCTTTATAGGCCTTTGTTTTTGTCATATTTTATTTTCTTTTAAATTAAGATTTGTCACGCTAGGTCACTCTAACTGGCACATAAGTCTGATGATGATCATAGCTTGCAAAGTAAAAGGTCTGTTTGAAGGTATGCATGTTTTTACAGACTCTACATATAGATATATAGGATAATTGGGCTACTGTTAACTCCTTTTCATTATGCTAATAGGTGCAAATCTCAAAGAAAAACTGAGCAGCCTGATAGAAGAGCTCAAAAAGAAGAAAATGAAAAAGCATAGCAGAAACAGAAAGAGGCAAAAAGAAGTAAAGAAAGCTGCCATTTTAAAACAGCTGTCTACCATTCTTCCACTTGAGAGGATGAAATTTTTTGCGTCACAGCTGAGAGAAATTAATAAGACCAAGAATGGATATAGGTGGACACAGAATGACAAAGTAACAACTCTCTCTTTACTTCATACAAGCCCAAAGGCCTATCGTTTGCTGAAAAAGATTTTTTTTGCTCTCTTGTGTATCAACATTAAAGATGACAATGCAAAAAATCAAGATCTACCCAGGATTTAGTGATAAAATGATATAAGCCTTAATTTTTCTCTGAACGATAGCTCTGTGTCCTTTTCTGAGAAAGGAACAAAATGAAATAGAAAAATATTGAAGTTACATTATTTGTAGGCTTTCAGAGCACTTTAAAATTGTTTTAGAAGAGTGTGAATTAAAATGTAAATTTTTTAAAGTACATAAATGTGAAGAAAAATGGTCCCTTTGAGTCTTGCTGTATATTTCGTAGTAACCCTCGCTGTTTTCTTTAAATTGTCCACCAATGTGCTTACAATAAGGGATATAAATGTATAAACATAGATCTGTTTATTACTAATATTATGCTTTGTGTGAGAATTTATTGCTGCATGCTTGTATGTCAAATATGTAAACAGAAATCTACATGTTTAAACATGTGAACAAATCTTCTGATTGTGAGCATGTTTGTGTCATGTTTATATTCATGTGTAAGTCTGTTTTTAACTTCTCTTCTCACATTCATAAATTATAATTTTATTGGTTTTAAATAAATGCAAATTTGTGCTCATGGATTTGCTGTTTGAATTTTTAAAAGTTATCTTTTTTAAATATAGTCAGCTGTCATACATGTAGTCAAACTCTCCCAAACTCCCCTCATCTAAGCAGTTCCCATGAATAATAGACATAAAAACCTGTTCTTAGATGAAAGTAATTTCATATCACAAACACCTAGGCATTTAGTCTGAAGATAAACGCTACTAGCGGCGACTGTGTAGTAGTGGTTGAGAGCAGCAACTATCACGTAGCATCAAGTTTCGAAGGGACGCAACTGCGTCAATACTTTTCTTAAGCAAGTAGGCACAAAGAAGGAGTTAACCCTCTCATTATCTAGTCTCTCTGATATCACCTCTGCTGATTGGCTGCTTGGCAGGGTGGTGGTCAGTTAATTAGACAGGTTAATGTTTCTTACAATTTTCATTGTAGTTGTGGCAAGCTGGTGTACTTTACCGACACAACAACGGATCTCTCTGACCGTTCCTGCTTTTCTGCCCTTGCTTAACGAGGAAAAGTAGAGTTACACTAATCTTAGCAGTTGCGTTTTATACTGTAAGGCTCATGAGCTCTACAAATAACTAAAGCACTTTGTACATCGTTTTAAAGGAACGTTTGTGGATTTCATCTAGGTTTCCAAGCAAATTGAACATAGCCAGCGTCAATTAAAAAAAAGAAGAGAGAATAAAGGAGTTGGAAAAGGACGGGGGAAAAGACATCATCGCTTTTGTGCAGTTCTTACCCCACACTTCAACTTCGCACACGGTGAGATAATAGTGATCATCTGTCGTGTTGTCGGTTTTTGACAGTCTAACTGTCTGTCCACTCAGCGGTGTATCAGAGGAAATATGTGACGGGTTAGAAACTGGACTTTTGAAGACGTGAAATAGCTGCCCATCCACAGTCACATGGACTCCGTCACTGCGTTCAAGACCTAACAAAAAAGACAAAAAGTAATCGAAACGATGGAAAACGCAAAGAAACGTAATCAGTTTGGAAATGATGCTGCCCACCAATGGTTTAATTTTTGTTTGTTTGATGTAGCCATTTTACCATCCTCGATTGAACAAATGATTTTATTGACCGAAAAACTTAGGAGTATAAGCTGTGTGTAAAAAGTTTCGTTATGAACTAAAGTCTCGTTAAAATTAACAAAATTTGAGCAATGCTTGAGGGGGAAAAGAAGTGAGGTGGAACAGGAATTAAATGACGCAGGACTGATAAAATGGACACAGAATGACGTAAACCCGGGATAGATACCTACCAACATCTCTCCAGTATATCGTGATGTTCACAATAGTATAAGGCTGACCCAGGTCGACCTCCCAGTAGGGGTCACGGTCGTCGTCCCCAGTGTGAATACAGTTGGGGCTGTCAGGAAATTGGTTCAGAGGTCTAAAGGTGGTGTTTGTTTTACCATTCACAGCAAGACAGGCGGGACCAGAGACTTCTTTGTGCTTCGTGCTCGTAAAGAATGAACTCATGTGTGCTTTTTTCCCCACTGCGACATTTTCTGCTATCAAGTGCAGGAAAGATTCCAAAATGTTCATTTCTTAATATGATGAAGTGCAGCTAAAATTTAATGTATTTCAAAGGAGAATTTTATTAGCATGTCAAAACGTTGTTTGGTATAAATTTTGCTAAGCGTTTCTAAAGTTACAAAAAGATATATAATATTTAATAGCATAGCGTGAAATGACTGTTTGATTAAATTTAATTTAATTTACATTCTCAAAAGATTTCCAATCAAATTGCTCACATTCAACCAGTATAAAATTACTCCTAACTATGCCTGTCCGCATAACTGGATGGCACCAATTATAGGTAATCGATTTGTAAATTTATTATTTTTATAGAATCTATAACTTCATCCGGTGTGATGTCTTAAGCGATCGGGTATAACTGTACCCAATTGTGAATAATAAATTTAATAAATTAATAAATTCAACACAAAATGTCTATTTTACAGAATAAATATTGTTACCAAAAACTAAACAATTTAGTTTTTGAAATTTAATAGATATATACCACATGTATCATAGATAATAAGTTATACGATTAACATGTCATTTGCTATGGAAATCATACACGGAGCTATTGCTGTTAGTACATACACAAGAAAGTGCAAAGTCCTCTCTGTCTTGTCCGTCCTTCCGCCTCCTCTCATCCTAACAAACCCTAGATGTTTCCTTCGTTTGTTCCCGTTACTTTTTGTGTGTTGAAATAATGTGTCAGAAGTAAAAGCTTTTTAAAACAAAAAACCTCTGTATAAACAAACTGATTTGAAAAAAGGTAAACAAAATAAAAAGGAAGATGTAACACACGTTGATATAGCAGACTGGCCCGAACATCTTTTAGGAAGGTACAAGAGCCATACGGTGCACATGCGCAGCTGGGATCTGAAACACAAGTCCTAGTTTTGTATAGAAATGTAAGTTTCGCACCTTAAATACGTGTTTTGCTCGTTTCAGATGACCAGAGACCAGAAAAGGAATGCTTTATGAACCAGCTTTTCCCAGCAAGTGAAAAAAGGAGAAAATAGAAAAAATGGTAAACAATACAAATCCACAGACTCCAAAGTCAGTTCTTTCATATATAATATTTTATGTGTCCTTGGACTATTTCCTTTGCTCCAGACACGAAAAAAATAATAGCTATGACGATGTGTGTGTGTGTGTGTGTGTGTGTGTGTGTGAGAGAGAGAGAGAGAAATAGATAAACAAAGAGAGATAGGAGTGGAGTAAATGAGGCTGTATGTCCAATTTTTTTGGAATCTGTTTATTGGCGTGTGATGAGTGTCGATGCAAACCGAAAGGCACGTCAGCCATGGTCGGCTTGACATGTTTTTACTTCCTCTAAGAGGGCGACGTGTGAAACCAAAAATGGCTTACGCACGCACACATAAGCAGATGCAATCTCAACAAAACAAATTGTGCTCGGGAATGATGATGATGATGATGATGATGATTCAGGCCACTCAAAAGAAGCGAGATTACTCTGACCCGAATAACTATCATGGAGTATCTTTAAATGATATTAGCAGTATGTTGTACAGTTACATTCTGAATAGTACGTTTAAGAAGTGGGTGTAACTAAACGATATAGTGGGGGGGGGGGAACCAGGCTGGTTTTAGGAAAAACCGTTCCACAATTGATCAATCCTTCAGAAGCAATTTTCCATGAATTGTAAATGTTATTGTACATTAACTGACTTTGAAAAAACATTCCACTCAATCCCTCAACAATTATTTTAACCAACCCTTTTCAAACACAGTATACGTGGAAAATTTCATAGATGCATACGCAGTTTATACAGATCGGTAAAGGGCAGTGCAGGTATGGGGGCTACTTCATGGATTCTATTTATTACACAAAAAGACATAGAAAAAGAAATAGGTGTAGCCGTATACTTTTCTCGCTTTTTATTAATGAGTTAGCTTGGTTATGAACAATAGAAAACATGATGAAACATTTATCCTTTGATTTGCAGACGATATTGTTTTGATGTCAATAACTGTAATAGTACTAAAAAAATAAACTAAATAAATTACATAAGGCATCAGTAACCCTTAAGCTTAATGTTAATTTAAATGAGAATCATACTGTTGATTTAAGAAAAAGGGGATTCTTAGCAGAAAGTGAAAGGGGGATAAATAGAAATATACAAATGAAGTAATAGTTACCACATATAGGTATTTAGGTCTTTATTTCTCCACTACGTTTTTCAAGTACATATGAAGACCTAACTGCGAAGGCCAAGAAAACAGTATCTTGCATCATTAAAACATGATCTTAGATAGGCAGTCATTTTTTGAATGCGTTTACCGTTTTATTTGATAAGCAATCAGATCAATCTAATGTTACGTAGCAGAAGTATGAGGCGTCAATGAAAGTGTTTGTATGGAGATTAAAAAATTTCATACACATGCTCTGAAAATATTTGTGGTTGTGGGCACACGAAATCCTATCGTGATATAGGGTGACTTTGGAAAATACCCACTTTTTGTTAACATATACGTAAGTTGTGTGAGATACTAGCTAAAAAAAACAAAGATGAAGGAACGCAGACTTGCATGTAGAGCTTACAAAATGCTAGCACGAATGGACAATAATGGGAAGCAAAACTGGGTTTCTGATAACATGCTTATTCTATTTAGTTATGGTTTTAGACATGTCTGGCTAAATCGAGGGGTGGAATAAGTTAGCAGTTTTATTCAATCTTTTAAAGAAAGTATTATTGGAATTATATCATCAGTAGTAGTAACAGATTTAGTTGTAATAAGTCAATTAAATATGCGCCCCATAGAGAGATCTATTTCAATTGAGATGTTAATATATTCGCTAAAATGCACTGGTGCGACTTCGATTTGGAATTTCAGATATTGTGTCACATACCCTAAGATATTCTGACAATAAGTAAGACGTACCCTATATATCATATCAATGAATAGCGTGAGTTTCATTGAATATTATGCTGTCCCTGTATGCTACAGCTACGAAGAAGTTTCATTCCAAAATAAGTATTGGTGTAGACCTAATAGCATTAAATATTGTTCCTGTGATTTCTTGTAGGCTTATCTTTTTGAATGGGCCCAAAGGTCGAGCAAATTAGCTATTCCTATTCATACTGGTCATCTCAACAAAACAACTTTTCTTTAGAAATTGTGTTCGGGGAAGGTTGACTGTTATCTTTATGTGGACTTTATGTTATTTTTGTTGTTTTTTTCTGAGGGGGAGAATGGGCAGGATTTTATACAAGATCTCTTTGAAAAATATACGCACTACGGACATTGTTAACAAAAATTTACACACGTTTTATCTCTGCGCTACCAGGTATAAATTTAAGAAAGAAAGAAAGAAAGAAAGAAAGAAAGAAAGAAAGAAAGAAAGAAAGAAAGAAAGAAAGAAAGAAAGAAAGAAAGAAAGAAAGAACGAACGAAAGAAAGAAAGAAAGAAAGAAAGAAAGAAAGAAAGAAAGAAATCAAACCTTCAAGTAAACGATATTATAGGAAATCATAGAAGCTTTTTTTGAGAATTAACAAAATATCTTCGCAATTATCGAAGCATATTTTTCTTCGAAAACGCACGCACACACACACACACACACACACACACACACACACACACACACACACGCACACACACACACACAATCATACACACTAGCACATTTACCTGCATTAGATGCTGAGTTCATCAGTAGAAAAAACGAGGACCAGTGAAGCCAGTGACCTTCCAGCCACATCTTTCACAGAAAAACTACAGGCTTGTACGAGAGTGTGACTAATAAAACAACGGTCTCGAACAGGATGTAAAATTCTGACGACCGGTTAAACTTATTGCTGTATTGCCTGTCACTCATTCGCTGACTAGTCATAGTTTTCCTACTTTAGACATGTGATTAAGTTTTAAGGACTTCAGTGGTGGGGTCATGTATTTAATCATAGCTGAAAATTGTTGATTCTGCCTTTAGTATCCAAATGTAAATACTTTTTCTACTTCTTTCGAGCTTCAGTCTTCAATCTATCATTACTTCTATTCTGTGATAGACGTCCCAGGGGCACGTTTCGAAAAATGAGCTTTTGTCGAAACAAACGTAATTTCAAGAAATGTTGCCACACATTTTCTTTAAAAAACGATATCTTCATTAAAAGTTAAGGTTTCATCCTATAAATGGCAATAAACACTTGTCAACTATGAAATGATATCCCTGTTGAGACATTCTTGAAACATTTTAAATTAGAATGTACGGCCCCTTTATGGCGTGCGACTGTGATGTATCTGTCAAGTGGCGTGAATGGTGTTGAGACTACGAGTGGTGTTAGTCAAGAGAAGAGTCTTTGGCGTTTTACCAACTTTGAGCTGAACAGCAACGACAGAAAAGAAGTTTACTCGCAACTTTTCTACAAAGGGTCGGCGTTTAGCTATGTCTTCCGCTGAAAGAGGATGATACATGATTATCCTTTATCGTAGTCTGCAAAGAGTGCGGAGAAGAGTGTTAGTTTCTTTCTTAGACATTTAAACAAATTAATAAAATCCCCCAGATTTCAGAAGTTAGGGTCACTAGAAACATCTTTGCTGAAAACTGTGACTTTGTGGGAGTAATATTTTGTCATGTACTAAAACAAAGTTTTGTAAATAATAAAACTCTCAAACTTTACTGTACTGCATAGATAACAGTCTACAAAATTTATATGGTCATGTGCTAACTAGAAAAGACGTTTCTTTGTGTATCAGTTTGTATGCAATATATATATATATATATTTAGAGAGATAGAGTGTTTGTGTGTGTGTGTGTGTGTGTGTGTGTGTGTGTGTGAGTGCTTGTGTATGTGTGTGTGTTTGCGCGCGCGCGTGTGTGTGTGTGTGTGTGTGTGTGAGAGAGAGAGAGAGAAAGAGCTTTGACACTAGACACTAAAAGAGATTTGACAATTATACAGAGTTTTGGCGCTTGACTCTGAGAGATTTGATACGACACAGAAAGGGTCTCTTTCTACTTTCCACAAGCTAACTAAGCTGTGAAGGACCGTCAACGATACGAGCTGAGAGGAAATTGAACCATGGTGGTTAAGCAGTGTCTTCACTTTTGTTAAAAGGGTGAGGCGTGAAAGCTCCATGTAATAATTACTAGCGTACGCACACCCAAACACAACAGCAGCGGGTGAGCTTTTCTAGAAGGTGGTTTGTTTTGTGAGTTTTGTTTGTTTGGTTGGTTTATTTTTATGTTTTGGGAGGGGCAAACATTATTGACATCTTACACCAACTCATGACTTAATTTTTTAGCTCTACGATACAACGTTACAAATCCCACGAATCTGGACAATATGTTAAACAAGACAACCTATGGCCTTTTGTACTAGCCGGAGGTTGTATATTGGCTATAGAACTGACAAAGACATTTAGTTAGGTATTGGGAAATAACTTTTGCCGAGCCTAAATCGGTCAATTGAAGAACATTTTGCACTCATTAAGATATTAGAGAGAAAGGTTGTTTTCAGAGAAGGTGTCTGTCCGGGATCACCTTGCTGCTATAAGCCATAGCTTCTCTCTTAGAAAAGGCGCTTGTTGCTGCATGTCATAGCTGCCTTTTTTAGGAAAGCCTCTGTGAGTCCTTCTCTTCGAATACAACATCATCCTTAGTTTTTAAGATGCACAACAAACATGAGAACGGAGATCACAGAGTTAAAAAATAATTTAAGCTTACAAGGAAATACAAGGAAAGTCTCATTTATCTGATACAGCAATCACAGTCTCACGATCCCATGGCCATGACAGGATGTTCGTAGACCAGTAAAATGGATCCTTGTCGAAAACTATTCCGTATTACGTAATCTGTTCCTCGAACCGCCGACTTATTGCACAATGTAGGCACGTATCACCTAGCTACGTGGATCGCACCAGTCGGCTCGTAAACAGTAAAACATGGAGCAAGAGGATCACCATTTTTGTCACCGATTCTGTTGGCTCTGGTTTTTTTTCTGTTATTGAGTTACGTGTTCTCTACAGTAACAGATATTTCTGTTTGACTTCTTTTCATATTTTACCCGCCCACCCCCATTCCCTTCACCCAAACCTGACTTTTCCCAACATATACATCGCCTTACATGTACAATGAATAAGAGATTCCAGAAGTCAAAGTCTTTTTGAACATGTTTGTTTATTAAAATGTTATATGATTTAGCTGGCATTCACTAGTCTGGTATTGGAAAACGCTGAAACTATTTAGTAAAAATAATGACAGGGAATAATCTGTTTTTTTTTAATAAATGATAACATTACGTTGTAGCAGATAGGGTGAAGAGTGAGGGTTAGACAGTAATATAGACACGCAGGAATTTTGAGAAATTCAAGTCTTTGTATTTTTCTTTCTTTCCAGTGCGAAGCTCACCCTCTGTCCTGGTAAACAGGGTGTTTTGATTCTAGACGCTGCCGCATAGAGATCCGAGGAAGTTAGAAGTTTTCATAAAACTTGTATTTTTCGTGCGGTCCGGGGTGAGCTCACCTGTTGTCCAGGCGGACAGGGGTGGGTATTTAATCCCGATCGCAAGCGGCCAGTGGGCTGCTGCTGCTGCCGCTGCTGTTGCTGCTGGTTCTCCAGTTGTCGCACCTTTGCTAAAGTCAAGCTGCTACTGAAGAGATCAGGCTTCTATTGCTGTCGCCGGACGGTTTTTTTTTTTTTTTGAGAAGAGAGCTGGAAACTCTACGCCATTTTGCTGCTGTGAGCGGAGAACAAGCGCCAAGCTGACGGAAGGTTGCCAGAATCAGTCAGGACAATCGGAGCTGGCGAGAAAAGCTCCACCAACACAAGTGTCAACGACGTTAACCCACCGACTGAGGGGAAGCCCGTCGCGGTATTCTTTAACCCCGGGGCAGCGAGCCGAAGATAGTCACGTCCATTGTGCACCGCACCGTTACCTCCGGGGGACCTCTGACGCAGGGCAAACGTGAGCTATCGGGGACGCCGAACTTCCACGAGACACGGCGTACAGAAAGTAAGACTTTCTTTGACATTTTCTTCCAGTTAAAGGGAGATCCCGTCACCTCGTTGACTTTTCTCCACCTTCTACCGGGGGTAGAGGTAAAACTGTTGATTGAGTAGCTTCAGTAATTACAGTAGATTTGTCTGTGTACTGACGTTGTTGAGGACTTGCTGCTTGCAGTCTGGAAACTTTTAAAAGACTTGCCTGTGTGTGTGAACTGTACCTAATGTGGACATGAGTATGCAGTTTTAGAGACTGCCAACGACTAGCCTGTTTACGGTCGAGAGATTTTTGCAATTTGAAAGTCTTTAGTATTTTGAGAGCATATTGTTGTGCCTGTTATTCTGCCAATAGTTGATTTGTTTCTTTGGAATTGATTTGGAGATTGCAAAGACATTTGTAATTTTGATAATCTTGACATTTGTGTGTATAATAAGTGTCCGGGAAGGGACGTCCTGAACTCAAGCGATCTCATGTTGTTTTGAACGAATGCGCATGTCAGCGGAATGTCTGTGACATACGTACACGAAAATTCAATTAAGAAGTGTTTTCATGGGAACACTTTTGTTGTCTACGTTTACCCTAAGTCTACACCAATAAGCCTCTTTTTCATTTCAGGCGTGACAGCAGAGATAATGGTTGAGACCGTTATCACCTCTTGGAATTATCCTTATTTTCGCCTTGCTGATGCTAGACTTAAAGATGTGTGCAGCAGAATAAAATCGATCTCATTTCATGACCAAACTTTCGTGAGAATGAAAGGTTTCTGTCCTAGATTACCTCCCGGAGATCGCAGATAAAATGAATGTAAGTTTCAAGTAACTTTGCAACTCTGGCACTGGTTACCCCGAAGACAAATTTGCAAACTGTTTCTGCCTAAAGATAGGTTTAAGACCATTCTTGTTATATTTCACTTAAATGACAATTCTTTAGCAGTACCGAAGTGACAAACTGGTCACGACCCACGTTACAAAGTAAGAACTCTGTTGGACCATTTCAACAATGTATTGTTAATAATATTTTATTTTTTTCCTGTTAGAGTTTACATGCTTTTATGATTAAGATAAATGTGAAATAATTAATAGAAATATTATTATATATACATTTATCACTTTTTTATTTTCAAGAGTTGTACAGTATTGTTAACTACATGTCACACTCACTGGTTGTCACTGTCAGTAGTCTTATAACTTCATTTTTTTGTGACAGCATACCAAGTTAAATAAGTATTGCATAAAACTTTACAAAACCCATAATTGCTTTTAAAAGTAATACTTCTCGATTAAAATTGATTGATAATTATCTACAATGAGAATACGAAAGTGCTACGCCCCCTCTCGCATCAATAGTCGTGCATTAGCTCTGAGATGCTGCAATAATCAGTTTACATTGTCCCAAAAGTAACCTACAAGGTAGTTTTTAATATAAATATAAACGTATATTACTTTTATTAGCAAAATTTAATGTTTTATTTGTTTAGTAAATCAGTATCTGTTCTTCCGAGTTTGACTGTCTTCTATATCCTGTTTCTTGTGGGCAGCAAGTTCTGTCGTGGGATGGAAGTCCTAGACCTTGACATATATGCAGCTGCTTAGATCCGGACTCGTTCTAGGAAAAGTGGAGAGGACTACAAAACGTGTTGCAGTGATTGGTCCGCTTCTCCACATGGGCATAGGATGGAAACTTTCATACCACTCCTCTTGAGGTGGCTGTTGAAGTTGCAGTCCTCGTTACTAAGCCAGAAGATTGGCGTCCGTTTATAGCGTGGTACTTTCTGGAGGGCATCTGTTAAATTCAAGACAGACCTATTTCTTGTCCATGGTTTCTCAATGCAATCTTTATCTTGCAAATTTAATTACACGCAATCCTAAAGATGACATGAAATAAAAGACAGTAAAAATTAGATGCACAAGGGGAGTGGTTAGACAGGTTACTTCTGTTACTTGAGAAAAGCATACCTAGTGCATTCATTGTGAAATTAAAATACGACGTTTTGAGGAAGTGTATGCGTGATTGCCAACAGCATATGACTTACCTTCTGGTATCTTCAAACTTGAGTCAGAAGCTCGAAGCTCATAAAAATTATAATTAGAAGCAAACTAAATATTGCGTACGACAAGGCTTACTATGAGCGAAAAACAACCCTAGCAGACATCGCACAAATATTTCCTCTTTATGAGAAATGAAAACGTCTTTTTATTTTCGCAGCACGCCCAGCTCCAGCAAATGTCTAAAAATAACACAAAAATGTCACTCAGAGGAAATCATGTGAGCGTGACACAGCGCATGGGACAGGACGTGTCGCTCTTCGTCATTAGAGCACCATGGATACTGCAGGCAAGTGATAAGCAGCTGTCGGTCTGTTCGGAAACAGAAGTACGACATTGCGTGCAAAAAACGAAGAGATTTCTGTGATGCCAGCCGCTAAGTGATTCACTTTCTTATTTCCTTTTCTCCCTCTCCTTCCCCTCTTAACGCTCTTAAATTATCATGTTGCTCTGATTTTCTCTGCATAGTGTATGCGTGTCAGAATGCATTTTTCATAGGATGTTTTCATTTTATTTGAAGCCATCAGGAACACCATCGTACGAAAAAATAAAAGAAAATAAGCCTGAAAAAACCGCCATGTTGCAGGGCAGAGTACATCATTCATTTCCTAATAATAGACGACACTAATATTTGAATATGTTTCAGCAACTGTCTCATACACTCTTACAACGTCCCGCGTCTTCTTGTCAACCCCAAGACACAGGTCCCAGGAAACTGGGCAAATGGGAGACAGTTATGGCGTATATCTAACCCGCCACCTTGACATAACACAGCAGGTAAAGGTTAGGTAAAATGTTCACACGTCAGTCATATAAAAAAATAATAACATGCGGCACACACGCCCCGCTCCTAGACTTTGATCTATGTGGTACAGGGTGGGCTCCTGATGAAGCATGAAATACCATGGATTGTTGATTTATGTCAGCGAAAAAGCAGAATTTAAATAGTCTAAAAGAAGGAATTACATGATAAATTTTCGCAGCTGGTATAAACAAGTAGGCAGCTTTTCCACTATTGTTACTTACTTTCGTTTCTCCAGTAGATGCTGAAGCTGGAAACAGCATATGGCTCACCCAGGTCAACCTCGTAGCAGGGTGTACAATCATCAGTATTGGTGTGTATACAGTTGGGACTATCCGGGTAGTGGCTGTCGTTAAGAGGTCTGAAGGTAGTGTCTCGTTTGCCATTAACAGCAAGACAAGCTGGACCAGATGTTTTGTTGTACCTTAAGCTGTTGAATTGTGAATTTCTGGCTTTCCTAGTGCAATATTTTTACAAACAAGAGCACGAATCATCATAGGATCAAAAATGTTATATTGGGCATCAAGAGTTATTATGTCAGGAAATCGCTTCAATGATAAGAGGTAATAGTGTTTTTACATTGTGTGGAGAATACAATTCTTCTCTTTACTTTTAAAAATAGACTTCTGTAAGTTACTAAGCACAGATATAGAAAAGTAAATCATACTATCACAAATTAATAAGAGTTCGTTTTGTAAAATTTTGTTGACATTTCCTATAAAATTTGAAATGATAAGTTCAGTTAAATTAAATTTGACAAAAAATAGGACTGAAAATTCTTCGTTCGAAAAATGTGGGATTTGAAGGGAGAAATAAAACAGGTTTTTTTAAGAAAATAGGATTCTTCACCTTTTTGTATTCTTAAGTCACAAGAACCATAATTTTAGCACACGCACGTCAGATCTAAAACACATAAGAAAGGAGGAAGTCTTAAATTGATTGTAAAGAAAGCTTAGCCGTTCCGTTGATTTTGTCAAATCTTTCCTATATGTTAATACTATGGCTTGCCCAGATAGCATTTGAACATTTTACGCACGTTTTTAAATGATTCTCGCCAAATGTTCAAATAATATTTGCAGGAAATATTTTGGAAATGTTTATCATGCACATCAAAGTTTAATTAATGTTTGCATTCAAACTTGTTTTCATCCTTTTGAAAAGGTTCCCAGATAGCATTTAAACATTTTATAAATGTTTACGATAGGTTCTCGTGAAATGTTAGAATGTTTGCAGCAAATGTTTTTGTAATGTTTTTCGGCATTGAGAACTGTCTAGAACTAATAAAACTGACTAATACTGAAGGTTAGGGTCGCCTTTTAGCTGGCAAATGTCACCTGTCTGTTTCGTCGTTTCGCTGGTCAGGTAAATCCAAGGTAGGTGGACAGCCCGCATACAGGTCACACCTGGGTTGCTGATCGGCGAACAGTATCCAAGACAAATGTAAGATTACACGGAAAAGTCGATCAAAATTCACGAATCACAATATAGAGATCCCACGGAACACAAGAATAGATCCCGGCCTGAAGATCGGCCTTGCTGGAGAAATCCCAGGCGGATTGACGTCAACAAAAGATTTCAAAATGTCCAGAATGTTCAGAGAGCTTTCTACGTGTTTCATAAAAGAAACAAGATGTGAACGCAATAATAACGTGAAAGTAACCGTCAATGGAAAGTGAAAGTAACCGTCAATGGAAAGCAGTTTCATATCTTCAAACGTACTTTTTATAATTTTTCAACAACAAACTGTGATCACAAACTTTCTGGAAGTACCGTTAGGCTGTCAAAAAGAGAACCACACATCCCAAGATGACTACTGCCTTACTTTGTGTGAAGCTGATGTAATGGATAACAAAAATATTTCGTCGACTTGTTCCGTTTTTTAACTTAAATATGGTTTAACTAAAGGATAGATTTTTTAGTAACCACTGTTCGAAGTGCTACTGGACCCAATATTGCGATCCCTTTTTATGTTGAAGTCCTTCAAAATTTGTGAGAAATGTCAGAAATAGACTGTTGTAATAGAGTGCTTTAGTAGTGTGTGTGTGTTCGTCTGTAAGTGTGTACGTGCGTGCGTGCGTGCATGTGTGTGTGAGTCTTTGGCCCAATTTATGATAATAGCGTGCTTGATACATCGTACAAAGTATGAGACTTACTAGGCACTATCATACTAGCAGATGGCAGGAAATTCTCAACTGATAAAGTGAAGCAGCTGAGAATACCGGTGTTGATCTCAGTTTTACTCAGCAGATTTTCTATTTCAGTTTTCTCTCTCCAATCGCATTGTTACAGTAAAATCACATGACATAGGCACCTCCTAGGCAATTTTCCAACAACAAATACTTTATTGGCTTAATTAGTTTGATTGGTATACATCCTGTATATCAGCGCTGTTCTGTTAACTAGCATTTCACATCCAAGCGGCACCGAGGGACGTGTCAAGGCCTGGCGTTACTCTTCCAGTGGAAGATGGCGCTGAAGGGATGCGGTATGAGTGACGGCGTACGGCGCTGGCTCTGGTTTGCTCTGCTGTTAACTTCTGCTTCTTCTGCGGCGACAGGTAAACGTTGACTGTCCTTTCTTAATGTAAACCAAGCCAATTGCTAGTAACATTATTTCTTCTAATATTACTGTTATGATTCTCCTAGATGACTAATGGTTATATGGTGTAAATTGAATGAATGTAACACGCAAAAGGAATCTACTTTACAAACACTGTAGGCTATGTGTTTTTGTGTGTGTGTGTGTGTGTGTGTGTTTGCGTGCGTGTGCGTGCGTGTGTGTTTGTGTGTGTGTGTGTGTGTCTGTGCGCGCGCGTGGGCTATGTGGATATCAGGGTGTGGGTGTGTAGAAAGATACATGAGTTTGTTATAAAAGTTCGCCACCAGCATACAGTCGGACTTAGACTGCTTACAACAACTTTATTTTTACTTAATTGAACCTGAAACTATATATTAATGGACGAATAAAGGTTACATGAGATAATATGATAATACTAGCCTTCTGTGTGATGTTTGTTGCATGTTTTGTGTTTCAATGTGTGATAAGGGTCTTCGCCCACCGAAAATAATGGCCGGTTGAGGATGCGTCACGTTTGGCGTAAATTCTATTCCCACCACGAAATTTCTAACATTCGGGCTGCACTGAGACTTGTGACCTGACAAATATCTACAAGTTCCACACACAAAGTATTCATCAACATATTCCTGCAAAAAATTAATACGATCTGAATTCTTACTTACGGTCGTCATGGTACTTTGTCCCGAAATCGCGGAAACTTTAATTATCGAGATAATTGCATTTATCTAGTAAATGACGGAAGTCGTGTGTAATAAATGGTGGTCTGAGCACTAATTTTATTAACTATCTTCTGAGAACCTTAGAAATGCAAACAGATTGACAGCAATGTATAAATTTTGTTTGCAACTGAAAGACTTTGTCCAACTGTAGCGACCGTAAGATTCCACGTTTTGTAATGACAATCTCCATTTCAACGTTTTACACGCGCATAACCTTGACAACGTGATGCATTAAATTTCCTCATTTGCGACTGATAGCTTCCTCACTTAGGCTGCGTGAACTTTGTGAACTGGTCGTAAAAAGTTATTGTTGTGACGGACGAAAAGATAGTACAGTTTTTTTAACACTGTGGGACAAAGTGCGGGACTTTGTCCCCTATGACGGCCGTTCTCGATGATTGGAAGTGGATGCCTATCCTTTCTGGTATTACTTCCCACCTGACAACCATTAGAGCCAAACTTTTGCTTCTTACTTAGTAGTGTAATGTAGGGAAATTATTATTGTTTCACTTGGTGGTGATTCTGCGGATGGGGTGCTGTATCCCATGATGACAAAGGGGGATGGCAAGTGTCTGCCCAGAGCCCTCAGTACCCTGATTACCATGAGGAGGTTCGGTGCAGGCTCATAGACGAGTTTGTCAGCAACAGCCAAAAATATGTTTCAGTCAAGGAGCTGTGCCAGGAGGGGGAAAGAGTGCAGAGGTGAGGTTGCTGATGACCATGCACCACGAAGGTGACGGCTTTGTTTATGGGAACCTGTTTCTAAGATGAAGATCAATAACCTCTTCATAAGGGATGTTTTTCATCCTCTAAAAGGGGATCAGTAATAAACATTTGGGGGTTCTGGGCAGCAGCCGATGTTTTTGGTGTTCCAGTGGCATCTAAGTAGCCTGTAGGGTACGGATGGCCAACCACCTACGAACTGAAGAACAGGGTGATTTTCCCGAGAATAGATCATGTCTTCGGTCACTCTGTCCATTTTGAGGAGCACCAACCCCATTGACATGACGAAGAGCCACTGGATGGACAATCACTTCGTCCCTCTAATGAGGCTGACAAATGGAATAGATGTTGAGGTAGTGAGTGAAGGTGACACCTACAAGGCTTTGTGGAAGGGGGTGCAGCGGTAGAAGTGGTTCTTAGTCACGATTACCAATAACAGACAGTGTTCATTAAAAGTTAATGCGGGATAGAGGGACTGGGTCGGTTGTGTTTCACTGTTAGTCATCCTGGTATGTTAATAGTGGAGTTGAATTTTAATGCTTTTTATATTTTGTCTTTAAGCCCTGAATCTTTTAATGTTATCTGTGTGTTACCTGGCATGTCCAAATGTGTGATTTTGCAACGGCTGAGCAGCTAAACTACTCAGAACTGTGTGAAATTTGATTTTACTTCTTTGTGATTGTCTTTTTAGTAAAGTGCACGATACAGGCACCTAGGATTTCCATCAAAGCTTTAACCCAGTACTGCTGAATGTCAGAAGAGTTACTGGTTTTGTTTATTATTGCCTTGTTGATTGCTGCAGTTTTTAAAACTGTTGTGTCTTTAGTTGCTCTCAGATGTGGAAATCTTACATTTGCCCACAGGTACCAATATACTCAGCTGTGAACTGTACATTGTTTGGTTTCACCAGGAGAAAATAATCTTCAACTCCTCTTCGCTGAAAAGTGGTTATGTTGATTTTTAGCAAAATCATGTGATGCTTTTAAAATTTACTTGTTTTGTTTATATCTGATGTTTTCTTTCTGCACTGTGTGGTGCTTAAACAACTTCAGATACACCATCCATAGCAAATGTTATCAACCACATCCATACATTAACACAAACAGTAAATAGTTATGTTTCCGATAATAAGCTTGATGGGAGTCGTGGGACTAAGATTTATTTTGGGAATATATCATTGTTAATAATGTGAAAAGCATAAAAGATAAGTAGTGTTATATCACTTGGATATGCACCTGTTGTCTTTTTCGTGTTTGTGGCAGAGTGGAGCACGGGAGAAAAAAATATAACTTTATTATCTTACGGTTATCACAAGGACAAAAAATCCTTTGTTAAATATGCTTCCAATACAATAGGCTGCTGCTAAGTATTTCCTTTTGAAATGTATGAATAAACAGTATTAATGAACCAGTGCTGTGGATTTTCTTTGATAGCAGTACTGAGTAATTGCTGTTCGTGTTTGTCCTTGGATGACTCCCATCAGACGCCTGGACGTCACACTAAAAATGTAATTCCATAAAAACCAGATGAGTAGTTATCTTTTTAACTACATTTATGGGCACTTCATACCACATACTTTCAACAAATATAGTCAGAAAAACAAGAATATTGAAATTAACTTTACCCCCCCCCCACCCCATGGTCAATTTTAGGAGACAAACCTTTGCAACAATGTCATATATAAATATATATATAGTCTCATGCGGTTTTCCTAATGCTTTGAAAATTTATTTATGAAGAACACTAACGCAATCATGAATCAGTGTATTACTACAAATATTCAAATTTAACTTTTAAATGACTGGTTTAGTTTGGCAATATATGGTGTACTGCTGGTTACTTCCTGCATTATTTCTAGACTTGATTTCTTCCTTTCTGCATGATTTCTATAATTCATTATGTGTAATTCTTTCCTTGCTGGTTTATTGAAATCTGCTCTTTATTTGCTTCCAAAAAGTGCATGACTTTTTATATGTAAACCCGCACACACCACTTGCCCTGACATATCTAATGTCTTGGTTAGTTTGTAGCTCCATGTCTTTACTTAAGGCGATGCTTAGTGGTCGGAAAGAGATAATGGCGGTGTGTAAGCACTAAAGCTTACACGCATGCATATCACTAAAGATATAGACAAGAGATGCGTAGAAAGCTGCTGATTTGCTATAATCAGACTGGGATGTTAGTTTTATAACGAAGCCGCACGAGGAATAAGCAGGAATGGGAACTTGACTGATTATTGGAAGAGGAATTAAACATTTATTGCAGAGTGACTATTTATGAAATTGCCCCATTTAAATTGTTTCTTCCAGTTATTTATACAATAGTTGCCCCATTTTGGCAACTTTTCAACTAAACCCCGCTGCACTATACAGACGCCCCACACAATTACATTTCATCTATCCATAAAATCCTAATTTATTCACTTAAGGCATCATTCATTAGTCGTTCGGCCGAAAAACGAAAAAAACGAGCAGTGTCAGTTTGTTGGTCCTGTGTGCTGGCAAACAGAATCTGCGGACTGACAGGAGCTTTAAGAACAATGGAGATTGTATATGACTATTATCCAGTAGAACTGCAAACACTTTCAAATGTCTGGCTGTTACAGAGAGGCTGAAAATCATGATGGGTCGCCCCAATAACTTTTGAGCATGTGTATACCACTCTGTTAAGACGTCCGTAAGTGAACTTGGTGTAGATAAATTATGTGCAGATGAAGGTTGCGATTTTGTTTAACTGTTTTTAGGTTTTCATTTACGGTTCATCCTCATGCAGCCAACTTTTGAGTCTTCAATAACCCATGTTTTACTTACACGTCTGTTCTCTTCAAAATGTTGTTTCATTTAATCCCGTGTAGCTTTTTTGTTTCATTCGCGTTTACAGCTGACGTGGTCATAAACATGCATCAAACGAAACACAGTCTTACCCACTTATTAAGTGGAGTATTGAGTGGAATAAGGTACATCTTACACTCAGTCGGTTGTGAACGAACAAATGAGTCCTAAAGTATACTAACATAAAGAGAAGTGTACACCCTGCAACAAAAACTTATTTAAGTCTTGACAAGATGACAACGCCTAAGTACTAGGTGCTACTCTTTGATAACCAGTCATAATTGCCAAACAATATCACAATACTCGTATTAACTTAAAAACTAGCTAGAATGCAGATAGCTGAGTGCGTAGAGTGCTGCCTTCTAAGCCTGAAGGCGCTCTTCTTCAATACCCGTGAGGGGTAGAAAACATTTACCAGTCGACCCAGCTGTCGGAAAATAATACATGAGAAAGTCTCTATGTAACAGTGAATATTTAGAGGCGGTGTGATAATTGAGCAAACGAGCGAGTGACTTGTCCGCAGTCACCACCATATCTTTAATCTCACCCTTTATTCAAAATGTCGTGTCCTCGTTTCCAACCTTTGGCAAACATAAGCATTAGGGTGTAGCGGATCAACAGGCACATTTGGGCTTTTGTACAACAAGTTATGCTGAGTTTCTAGTCAAGCGGTATAGGAAACTCTTGCTTAGTCTGAAATGACGGCATAAAGTCTCTTGACTTGATGACAGCTCGAATGTAACCATCCCCTTCATCCATCCATTACACTGATTTTGATGCCTCACTCACTGTCCTGACACAGCGTTCAACTCCATGAGAGTGACAATGTATTTGATTGATGACGGGCTGAGTGAAAGGCTGCTGGAGTTCTTCAACTGAGAGCTGTTTTGTGAGAGGTAGTTTCAGTGTGAGTTCGTCCATTGATGGCAGTAAGTCTTGTAACGTTTGAGCATTCTCCTTCAGTCTGGGAGGTCGAAATTCTCTGACTTGCTGTTGAGACCCACCAGCTTCTTGGCAAATGGTCTTTATTATGTCCACTGCTGCCTTCCTATTGACTTCATCGTCATTTCCAAGCATCGACAGAAGAAAATTTTTCTGATGGGCCCAGTATGCGTTCCGTTGCACTACGGGCCATGTTATCTTCCTGCAGGCCGATGATAATAAACTCTGTTTCTTAATTTCTTGAAGCAAGTGCTTTGGTCCATCAGTGCATCTTGGGCGACACTTGAAGGTAGGTCCATAGCAGCAGACAATGAAATGTGTCAGGGAATACAATTCGCTACTTGGTTGCACTGTTGCCACATACAGCCGACATATCCTGCTAGCAGTTGTGAATCATCTGGCCATCGACATGGGCCCAGGTTTTTTCTGCAGTAAATCGTCACTGATGCTTCCACTTTTAATAGCTGTGATCATTATGTACAGGTAGGATTGGTCATTACTAAATTCACTGACTTCGATTTCTGGAAGAGGATCACCGCAGGCAATGAGTCGAAATCCTTCTGCAGAAAGTGGGTGTGACGTACAATTAGCCAATGCATTTCCAGTCGGCCCTTTCCACTGTGTGGGTCCACAGGTGAAACTATGTCCTCACTTGCCGTCTTCCTTCTGCTTTCTCTATCATCTCTTTTTTCATCCAATCTTCCCTTGCTTGTTTTCTTTTCATAAATTACTTTCATCTTTCTATCAATTGTACCAATTTTCATTTTTCGCGTGGTTCTTTGTTCCATCAAAAACTGACACTCTCGCTGTGGTACTTTCATGTCTCTGTCACATTTGCATGCACCAAGGTCCTCACATTGGCAGGCAGTAATGTCAAACAGTTGATGAAGAGTTTCCATGAACTATACAGTCTTTATAGCCTCTTCGCCATGCTTTGATCCTTGTGCTGCCTCGTCCATTAATCGGGACACTTTAAGCTTGACGTTCTTGAGTGGCTGTGAGGTAATTCCAGCGCCAGTCCACAGGTCTGTCAGTGTCTGAGAAAATTGGGGAACAACGTCCTTGAAGCTGGTGTACTTTCTGTCCTTCAGAGACAGGAAATAACGTCCAACATGCAAACCAGTTGGAAGTTCAGTCAAGGGAAGTTCTGACAATGGACTACCAAAGATCCTATGGCTAGAAGTCCAAACCATCCTTGTCTTTAGGCTACTCCTTATATTGTTGTACAACTACTCAAAAGTTTTCTATCGTTCTATTCGTTCACAATAGATGTATGGCACTGTCCTATTCAGCTACTTGATATCTCACTTTATCACTAGTCACTAGTACGACTGTCTCACTAATACGGTCTTCACTGTCACAGAAGATGTGCTTATGTAGTACACGCACAGATAAGTAGAAGGTTCCAGAAGGAGCTATATATAGCTCAAACTTTCCACAACAGTCTAGACTGACGTAGAAATGACGTAATGATTTCTAATCTTGTTGACGTAGGAACGTCTTCACACCGAGAGCTGACGTTGCTCGTTCCTTGTTGCTATGTGTGACGTCACTTATTATTAATGTCTTCGCTAATGCGCTGAGCTGAATGGTAAAAGCTTAATATCATATCATCAATAAACATCTACAACAAAGGATAATCCATTCAGGAAAATAAAAAAAATAGTGAAGAAAATAATGATTTTAAGTACAAAACATTTCAAGTCAAGATAGATCAATATTCTGACTGAAGAACATTTATTGTGGTAATCAGGAGGTGTTCTGCTTACCACAGAGCAAAATCTTTTTCATATATGAAATCAGGATAGTGAATTGTACAAAACCTCAATTTCTACGACTGCACAGCCACATCAACCAATACAGCTGCTGACTGGCTGATTGGTTCTATGATGGGTCAGTTTTCAAACCTCCTCTCGCAAGTCTCACTAACTCTAATAAGCAATCAATCTGTCGCTAGGGAAAGAACATCTTGTGTGCATACGTGTCTCTTTTTCTTTTCATCGTCCGTGCAAAACTTGAAGCAATAAATTAAAATTTACAATAATTTCATAGCTAAAAAATTAGTTGCAAGAATCAACCCAGGCAAACCAAGGTACTTGTGTGATGCACTTAGTGTGTTTATAAACGGAAAATTCCTTTATGTCTATTGTAATTATGAACAATGACCTCGCAACTGTGTTTCAAATTAAGAACAAATAAACAAGTAGACTATATCAGATTCTTTTCCTTCTTCCTTCCTTTCTTTCTTTCTTTCTTTCTTTCTTTCTTTCTTTCTTTCTTTCTTTCTTTCTTTCTTTCTTTCTTTCTTTCTTTCTTTCTTTCTTTCTGTTTTGAGGTTTACAGAGTTAAAAATAAATTTATTCCTTGGGGAAAGAAAGAAGAGAAACAAAAGAGATGTTGACTTTCTTGATCCTTTCTCATTTTTAACAAAAGAAAAAAACGTTGCACCCAGCATCTAAAAGTGTGTCAAGTGTAAGAACTATAAGAAGTATAAATCTAACATGTTCAGTCTTTTGGGTTTTATGTTGGAAATGCACATGTCCAGGTCCTAACTATGGGAAAGACGATTCACGAGCCAGTCTTCTCAATACACGTGTGTTTGGGTTTCACGATCAGTGTACTGTATTTGATCTTCATCCACCGACATCAAGTCTAACAACAACAAAAATAAAAAGAATAAATAAAGATAACAACAACAGAAACAACTGGGTCTGAATGTTGCAGCAGATCAGTGAGGCATTGACTCGGCAGTAATCCAGTTACGATGTTAGAGTATTTGCAAGACTGCTTTCTGGATTCGATGAAGTATATTTTCTACATGATTCTAAACCTGTTTCTGATTTTAATAACTGTTTAAAGAATTGAGCATTTGTAATTCCTTTATTTTCATTTGTGCAGGAAATGTGGCACTGAGGAAACCGGCAAAAGCAAGTTCCTTGCTAAACAGTACGCGGTTCAATGCGGAGCCCGTTCCCGCTTGTCTGGCTGTGAAGGGTAACAGAAGCATCGTCTTTACATTTTGCAACCTGTACCCCAATGGTCATAACTGCACACACACTGAAGAAAACGACCGTAAACCATACTGGGAGGTCGAACTGGGTGAGCTGTATAGTATAGCCAACATCACCGTCTACTGGAGAGATACAGGTACAGATCTGCTTTTTGTCGTTATGACACTTTTCCTGTTACGTTCTCTCACGCACTCACCCTCAGTCTCTGACCTTCTCTCCAACTCTCTTTCTCTCTCTCTAATGGGGTGGGGAGGGACGCATCTATGTTTTTATTTTTGGGACTTTGTCTTTTCTGTGAATATTATAACCTATTTTATACCTAAACAACACTATATATGCTTCCTCATTAGCTACAGCTGTTTAAGGACAATAAATGTTTTAACAAAGAATTCGGAGATATTTTAATAAAGTTTAATTCTTATTTTGCTGGCACAAACAAAAAAGGGAAATGCTAGTTTATTGAAAAGGGAAATTTTGACCTTTGACAAAAAGAAACACTGCGTATGAAATTAAAAAGCTGATAAGTTGTGGCTTGATATAGTGTCGCTGAATGTACGTAACCGTGGCCACGTGACCTTTGGAACAACTGATGTTTGTAGATTGCCATCAATTTTCTCTTCTGTATTACACACAGCGCTACTGTTTTCACATATTTGTTTTGTAGATTTACATCAGGATCAAGTCAGTTTGGAGGTTGAAAAAAAATACATGGAATATCATTTTTCCTCCTCCATTGTTTTATCTTAATTGTCTTAATCCTCTTTATCATCAGTTTTTTAATATTAACCTTTACACTGTACATTAGGTCCTCTTTACACACTTTTCTGCCATGAACTTCGTTTACATATCATGCTAGAGTATTCGTTTGGCATAAACATTATATCTCTGTTTCATACTTACAAAATCTTTAAAATTAGGAATAAACTAATAATATTTATAATATTTGGAATACTTTTTAATCATTCAGGGATCGTATTTATAAACCTGATGTAAAGCGTTTCTACATGAGATAAAGTGCCTTTTTCTGTATTTATAAAGCAGCTTCTAGATTTGCTGTTGTCGCTTTACTTCTAAAACCATATATGAAACATGGGTGAAGATTCTTTGGAGATAAATAGTAAAACATTATCCGCAGGAAACGAAAAGTTTGTCCTATATTCCCCATTTTACCTCTGGTCAACGACTTACCTTCGCTTCATGAATGAATGAATGAATCAGTCGTGTAAATACTGCCCCAGAAGCTATAGTCAACTTTCCTTATCATTGTCTACAGGATCTAAACGCAATAATAACGTCAAGGTAACCGTCGATGGAAAGCTGTGTCACACCTTCAAAAGTCCAGTTCCTAATCCGTCAACAATCACCTGTAATGAGCCACTTGCTGGAAGGACCGTTAGGCTGTCAAAATCTGACAGTTCCCAAGATAACTACTATCTCATTCCATGCAAAGTTGAAGTGTGGGGTAAGTTAACGGTTAAGCTAATGAATCTCGTGCGCTGATTCTGTTTCTGAATTTCTATACAGTGCAACTAAGAAATGGATTTGTAATATTATATAGCTGATCAATTCATACTGTTGAAAATGTAATTTTATCTTTACACAAGGTAATAAAAAATTTTCGCGTTCAAATATTTTTTACACGTTGTGTTCAAATTTTAGGTCAGACTTAACTATGTTGCATTATAATATTTGTAGAGTCACATGACTTAGAATTTAGCTAAAGGGTTAGGTTTAAGACTGGAGTCTAGGCTATTGTCTGGACAGACCACACACCGTAGTGTCACGGTTTTCGTAGCTCTTCTGTTCCGCCATCCTTTAACAAACTTGTTCCTAAAATAGATAGAGGTTTACCGAATTACGCAGGGAAATGACCTGTCATGTGCTCCTTATTCTCATAGTCGAGCTATGAGACCTGACAGACTACAGAACGGCATTGTATGTAATTGTAACTCAGTCATACCAGTACCTTAATAATAGAGCCCCGATAGAGTGATATGGTCTGTAGATCTTCGTGTACATGCACATCCAAATGTACGCCTGAATGATCACTGTTTCTGTTCCAGTCATAGACTTAGACTGCAGTAGACAATAATTACTTAATTTTATTTTACAAAAATGTTTAACTAATTATTAAAGTTTTGAACTGCCATGTGTACGTATGCAAATGTGTGAGTTACACTGGATATGTCCCTATTCCTTTTTATAACAACACGAAACATTTTTTCGACCTATCAAATTTTAATTTATTTGGGTTCTTTTTGCAGACTTTATTTATAGATTTTAACAAATAAAAATGTGCTGCCAATTTTAGCAATTGTTAATTATATATAGTGTTTGCTGCTATAAATGGATCTTTGTATTAGTTTAAATAAAAAAAAACTTCTGTGTACTGTCACGAACGCACGGAAAGTGTGGACAGGTCACACACAACACACACTGATCTCACAGCGTTCTTCACGTGTCCTTTCACACAACAAAATACAAAGACCTGCACATGGGCTCGAACGTTTCTATTAATCGGGTGAACGTAAATATATACTTTACTAAATAACAACAGAAAACTTCAGCACAAATATTCTACACTGAGTTTGCACCGAAACAAATATATCGAAGCAGTTTATATTAAAGTCCTTCAAGTTCTCTCTTCTTCTGTTGTTGGGGGGGGGGGAAAGGGTCGACACGGCAAACAGTTCCCCTCTTTCAGTCTTGCTCTCTGGCGTTGATCATACGGACAGCCTACATTCACCAAATAACTCCGACAGTCTAACGGCAGACAAATGATCGAGTCAATAAAAATTCCACAGTAGGTAAATCCACACAGTTCTACGATCTTCTCAAGAGATCACACAGCAGTTGAGAAAATTAGTAAATCGAGGAACCACACAGATAATATTTCTCCACACAGTTCTACGATCTTCTCAAGAGATCACACAGCAGTTGAGAAAATTAATAAATCGAGGAACCACACAGTTAATATTTCTCCACACAGTTACTCTTTCTCCATACAGTTAATATTTCTTTACACCGTTAATATGTATCCACACAGTTACTATTTATCCCAACCTCTGTACCAAATTCCTCTTTCTCCTAGACTCTCACGTCTGCTTCCTCTTCCAATTTCTAAACAACGCCCCCTATCAACATTCAAACCAGGGGTCATAATCGCTATTCAATCAAGGGCGACAACCTCGTTACTTCGACGTTCATGGGTGATAACACATGTTCATAACATTCCTCCCCTCCTACAAAAAAAAATGTTCACATTTTTGCCTAACTACAATAGAACTGTTACGTTGTACGAAAAAATTATCTTACAGCCCTATGGAATTTCTTGATCCATTTCAGCCCTTGATAAGGCATCGGCTAATTTATTAGTGGTCCCCTTAATCGGCTGAATATCAAACTTAAGCTCCTGGACGGCTAAAGCCCACCGCATCACTCTGGCATTCTTATAAGGATTAGGTGTGAGGAACGATAGGGGCTTGTGATCAGTATGTAGGGTAAACTGTCTCCCATACAAATATCTAGACAGCTTCAGAACAGACCATACTATGGCCAAACACTCTCTTTCTACTGTGCTGTATCTCTTCTCTCTATCCAGTAATTTTCTACTCACATATATGACGGGTAAGAAACTGTCATCATGGGGTTGGAGCAACACTGCCCCTAGCCCTACTGCACTAGCGTCAGTCTGCAGTAAGAACGGCAATGTAAAGTCTGGTAGCCTCAGAATGGGATAGCTTGAGAGGAGAACCTGGATCTTTTCTAAAGCAGATTTACACTCTGAAGTCCATTGAATAGATCTGGGCCTGTCTCCTTTCACGAGATCCGATATCGGTCCAATAACTTCAGAGAAGTTAGCGATGTATCGTCGGTAGTAGCTAATGAGTCCAATGAGAGATCGAATCTGTTTCTTAGACCTAGGAGTCTGGATGTCAAGGATCTTTTGAATAAGGGATCGATCAGGTTTCATTATCCCTCGTCCTAACTGATGGCCTAGGTATAATATTTGTTGATAGCCGGCGTTGATTTTCGAAGGCCTGGCTGTCAGTTGGAATTTGGCTAGAGTCCTCAATACTCCTTGGAGATGCATTAGATGACTTTCCCAATCATCACTTCCGGTGAGTAAATCATCAAAGAAATGACGAGTGGCGTGTTTTTCCAAGTGTAGTAGGTCTTCTGGTTTAATCATTTCCTTGAATATATCGGTTACTTGTTCACTTTTTTTGCACTTCTTTATAGATTTAGACAACTCTTCTGCTGTGGTATCCAGTTCACGACGATAGGCGATGAAAGTGTGTTTAAAGTTTTTTTTTTTTTTTTTTTACAAGAGCAGATGGTGTTGCTGTTTTTCTTTTCTTGCGAACTCTCGTGATTTTCATCCTTTTGTTCTTGCCTACCAGTTCGAAGCTCAGCAGTAGGTATTGTAACTCCTTGAAAAGTGTTACATTGGAGTCCTCTACAAATGCCTGTTCTTTCTTGGTTGTCCCCAGCCCTGTTATGGGTTCTGTGAAACTCTTCTGATGGATTTCACGATCTTTTGACAAGATGCCAATGAGTATCTTCTTCTCTGCTATGTCTTCTACTAACTGGCGTTTCAATCCCAGATATTCCTTTTGAGTTTCTCTCCTATCACCAAGTCTTTGTTCGAATTCTCTCATTTGCTTTGTCAAACGTTCCACGGCTCGGTTAGCCTCCACACTGTTTAATTTCTCGACTTCCAGAGATCCTTTCAGGTCTCTAACACGAAGCTTTAAGCTTTCTGAGTTGAATTTCGTTTCCAGATGAGCTGTTCTTTCTGCCTCGATGTTTCCTTCCAGAGAATTCAATCTTGTGATAGTATTATCAAGATCTTTCCTGAGTCTTTCCTCTCGTTCCTTGAAGGTTCTGATATCTGCTGAGGCTTTCAGTAGGTCATCACACTGATGCTTACGTCTCAACTCCAATTCATGAATCTTTTCTTTCAACTCACCAATGGTCGACTTCTGTTGTTGGCACAGTACAGCTAATCGATCTCTTTTCTTTTGGTTAACATCCATCTCGGCCTTGAGTTGAGCAATTTCTTTGTCCCTGATCTCTAACGGCAGTCTACACTCACGACCTTCTGCATCTTCTTTTATGTTCTCTAGTGAGGAATCGCTTTGCTGTAATTCCATTCGGTTGTTCTTCTTTATATTCCATTGAACTGGTGGTAGAGTTAGGGGTTGAGGTCCCTGCATCTGGCGTTGGAATTGCGCGCGTGTGGTAACCGCTGCTGTTGGTTCTGACTCTTTCTCTTGTACATCAAATACCACCCGTTTTGTACCTCTCGTGTTTCCAATGATTAGATCGACAACTGGATTTTCGATGACACAACATTTCAGGTCTCCATTGAAGAAAGGTGTCTCTACTGGAACACGTGCTAGAGGGAAGGTTTCAACCTTTCCACCAAAGGTAATACAAGATTGTTTCCCGTTCAGTCGGTCCTGTGGTTGAACCAAGGAGGCTCGTATACCGGAGATGGTTGCACCTGAGTCGCGTAGCACCTTAACTTGCTGTCCCCTAATCCGTCCTGGATACAGATGTAGTTTACCCAATTCTTCCTCGTCGGTGACTGAACACATAATAGCAACATTGGCTGGGGTTGGGTTGCTCTCATTTTTCCAATTTCCATTTGTGTTATCTTGGGGTCTATAGCTTGGACAAACCTTCGCTATATGTCCAAGTCCTCCACAGTTGAAGCAACGTCGTGGTGGTTTCCAACGATCAGGATGACAAGGGCTGTTTCGATCATATATGGTCGTTGGTGCTTCCTTCGGAACTGTTCTTATTGGTGGGGAGTGGGGTGGAGTCCTCCATGATTCATTCCTTCTGTAGGGAGGAGTATTTCGTTGTCTTGAAGATCGAGGAGAAGTAAATTGGTGTCTGTCCTGCTTTGGGCGAGCTGGCGGTGAAGAAGGAGGAGTGGCTTGTCCCACATTTGCGAACATGATAGTTTCTGTTCGTCTTGCCGGAGATTTCTGGGGGTGTGCTTGGCGATAACGTTCAGCACTGTCAATCATTTCATTAGCGTTCTGAAAATCTCTTTCTCTCAGAAATACGGCTAAATCTCTAGATACACTTTGCAGTATTTGTTCTCTGACTAGCAGATCATGCAATCCTTCATAAGTTTTTTGGACTTTGGATAAGTCGATCCACCTGTTGAACAATCCGATTAGTCTGGCTTGAAAAGAATGCATTGACTCTTGAGATTGGGGTTTCACCGATCTAAATTTTTCTCTGTAACCTTCGGCGGTGCACTGAAACTTGAGTAATAGTTCTCTTTTGAGCACATCATAATCCACGGGGCCCTGTACACATAGGTTATCATAGAGCTGGAGGGCTTCTCCGTGGAAAGAAGTGGCGATTTGTAATGGCCAGATATCTCTGGTCCATTTAAGGGACTGCGCCTGAGCCTCAAATCGATTCAAAAATGCGTTGATATCGTCTTCGTCCTCTTTGAAGGCGGGGAGTTTATGTGTGAGTCCTTTTGGGGTTTGGTTCCCATTACTCCTCGTCGCGCTGGAATCGGTCTCTCTCTCTAAACGTAGTTTCTCTAATTCGAACTGACGCTCGGCCTCTCTTTCTCTTGCGGCCCTTTCAGCTTCTTTTTCTTTAGCTATCCTGTCAGCTTCTTTTTCTTTATCTAATCTTTCTGCTTCTTTCTCTCTGGCTAATCTTTCTGCTTCTTTCTCTCTGGCTAATCTTTCTGCTTCTTTCTCTCTGGCTAATCTTTCTGCTTCTTTCTCTCTGGCTAATCTTTCTGTATATCTGTCCTGCCTTTCAATGCACTGAAATACATACTTTGTAAGGGCTTCTTCTTTCAATCCCAACAGTTGTCCTTCTTTCATAAAGTCGGCTACCTCCCTAACGGATTCAGCCATGGTTAACACCTATCCAACACAATTACTCTAGTGTGTTTACAAAAAGGGAGCACCCTACTATCTAAGCTTCTAATAAGGCAGAAAATACAACCAGAATTGCAATAAGTCTAAGCTACTGGCATGTCAACATCAATCAGGCAAAAAAAATTATCTTCAAGGAATGCAACTGGGTTACAAAATAACATCAATAGCAGTCTTAACTTGTTCAAAACTAGTCACTCAGATTTCTAGATCTATTAACAATCCTAAAGTACCGTACGAGTACATCAAAATAATCCAAGGGCGACAACTTATTCAAACATCCAATGATTTCACATAAATTAATAAGTGAACACGCAAGGCCCAGAATTATTTTTTTTATAAAAATAAAACAAGACAGATAACTACAGGATAGAGAACATCCACTCTCACTTTCGGTTTCTGCATACACTTTCACACAGAATAGTGAGCTTGGAAAATAAAGACGAGAGGCAAAGTAGAAACAGAGGCTAATTCCTTACTACGGGTAGAACTTTACACACCCGTAGACCCGTGAAGCTGGAGACGGGGAAACTGCACCACGCCCAACATGTAACACTTAAACACTGAGCAAATATAAATAAGTACAACCGCTTTGCAAAATTCTCAAAGATAAATAATTAACTGCCAACCTTCTACCACTAAGTCCCAGGGGAATCACAAACACTGAATCGAAGACACACTTTCACCCGACTCTGTACCAAACGAAACAAACCCACGACAGGTCACGTCGGGGTCACCAATGTCAGGAACGCAGGGAAAGTGTGGACAGGTCACACACAACACACACTGATCTCACAGCCTTCTTCACGTGTCCTTTCACACAACAAAATACAAAGACCTGCACATGGGCTCGAACGTTTCTATTAATCGGGTGAACGTAAATATATACTTTACTAAATAACAACAGAAAACTTCAGCACAAATATTCTACACTGAGTTTGCACCGAAACAAATATATCTAAGCAGTTTATATTAAAGTCCTTCAAGTTCTCTCTTCTTCTGTTGTTGGGGGGGGGGGAAAGGGTCGACACGGCAAACAGTTCCCCTCTTTCAGTCTTGCTCTCTGGCGTTGATCATACGGACAGCCTACATTCACCAAATAACTCCGACAGTCTAACGGCAGACAAATGATCGAGTCAATAAAAATTCCACAGTAGGTAAATCCACACAGTTCTACGATCTTCTCAAGAGATCACATAGCAGTTGAGAAAATTAGTAAATCGAGGAACCACACAGATAATATTTCTCCACACAGTTCTACGATCTTCTCAAGAGATCACACAGCAGTTGAGAAAATTAATAAATCGAGGAACCACACAGTTAATATTTCTCCACACAGTTACTCTTTCTCCATACAGTTAATATTTCTTTACACCGTTAATATGTATCCACACAGTTACTATTTATCCCAACCTCTGTACCAAATTCCTCTTTCTCCTAGACTCTCACGTCTGCT
Source organism: Marisa cornuarietis (assembly GCA_004794655.1). Classification (NCBI taxonomy): domain Eukaryota; kingdom Metazoa; phylum Mollusca; class Gastropoda; order Architaenioglossa; family Ampullariidae; genus Marisa; species Marisa cornuarietis. Next base: position 532,616 of record SMMW01000651.1, read on the forward strand.
TCCTCTTCCAATTTCTAAACAACGCCCCCTATCAACATTCAAACCAGGGGTCATAATCGCTATTCAATCAAGGGCGACAACCTCGTTACTTCGACGTTCATGGGTGATAACACATGTTCATAACATGTACATGTCACGTGCACTCTACAGTGACTTTCAGACGAGATCATAAAATAACAACAGTTAAATTTAAAGATAAATATAATTTGAAAGAAGAAATAATAATTAACAAAAACTAACATCTAAATTCAAGGCAAACACCCAGACCCAGTTTACTTTCCAGTTAAGAATCCGATATGTTCATTCAGTTCCATCTTCAGTCAAGAGTCCAATGTTCCTTCACTTCCGAACGCGCAGTCCTCAGCGAAATCAGTCTTTCCAGAAGAGAACAAAACACAAAGTACACACAACAGTCTCTGGTCCTGGCGCTATCCTTTCCGAATCTAGGTACGTTCCAACCCCGACAGCCGACGGACACGCAGTAGATAGCCAGAAGAACGAATAAAGCAAACCCAAAAAACCTCGACAGAAAATAACCATCTTTAACAATCGGTCTACATGAACGGTGTACAGCTCAAAGAGCTAAGCAGCTTCAAGTACTTGGGAGCCACCTTCTCCAAGGACGGCAGCTCCACGTCAACTATCCACATCAGGATCGCAACATCAGCCACGATGGCTAAGCTGAATAGGATCTGGCATAGCCATAGCATTAGGCTTACTACCAAGTACAATCTTTTCAAATGCAATTACCGATCCTGCTCTAAGGATGTGACACGTGCACGGAAAGGAGAATCCAGGCATTCGAGAACAATAGGTTTCCGTCCTGTCTATCCTGAAAATTGTACTTAAGAGGTGTACTAAAAGGTTGATCGATTTAGCGATAATTTTTAATATTCCGTTTTGAGGGTTTGATTTTTTAAAAATATTATTGCCTGGGATTTGGTGGCTGAGCCATTATATTTTAAACATTGTTGTACCTCATGAAGGTGCTCTTGGATCTTATCTACTCCTTCAACTGTTTATCTTTTGAGGGGTTTTCTGTTACGTGTTACGGATTTTTACCTTTTTTAAGGAGGGATGTACGAATATTTCCATACTACCTTTTATAATTCTAAGATACTTAAAATTAAAATTTCACTTAGCTTGAATAGTCGTAATGTGCTTATAACTGATTCACTTTTTAGAATTTAAATATAAAAGTAGGTAAAGGTCTCATTATTAAGATAGTTTCACGTGTGTTTTCTGCCCCGTGCCCCTTGCAGCCAGAACAATCTTTTCATCTTCCACCCTTGACGTCAAAGGTTCGACACCTTTGACATTTGACGTCACAAGTTTGGCACCTCTGACATTTGACGTCACAAGTTTGGCACCTTTGAAATTTGACGTCACAAGAAAGGCTCTTCAAACCGCAGGATCGTTTTTGTGCGGCTCTGTTGTGACTGGAATCTGTGTGGCGCTAGTTCTGTAAGTTTACATAAAAAGAGGGGAAAAATGTCCACTCTATCCTCCCTTTCAGGGCACTTTGCACTTTAGTAACGTTGCATGCATTTAGCCTTTCGTGGCGCTGCCTGCGATATAATTTACCTTTTCACGCAAGCCACGAGCCATCCTCGAAGAAAAAGCCTCTTAAACATTTTTACACTTTCCGCGAAGACTAATGAAGAGGCCAAAGAAAATAGTACTGGGGAAGGGGGAATTCACGGTATGAACTTTGGCCAGAAGGGTGGCAAAGAGAAAGTAAGTGGATTATCTAGCTTGATGTTTGAAAACTTACTTGTACGTGCAGTGTACAGATATTAACAGTGATTTTGCAGGTGGCTGAGACATTGTGAAGATCGGAAGCGTGGACGTACCTCAGGCTCACCAAGCGGTGACATTGTCACGACAGACACCAGGGAAACAATCCAGGCTTCACCGCCTTACACTGAGGTACCTTCCGCTCAGGTAAAGTGCGTGGATAAGAAAGACTGTCCAAAACCACTGTCCAGGTTCGTCACTTTTTTGAAAGTGGCTAATAGCTCCTTAAGAGACCAAGTGACCTTGTCCTAATGTCTACAAAAACTTACTATATATATATATATATCAGCACTATATATATATATATATGTGTGTGTGTACATACATCCATACATCCTGTATGCACACGCTATAACTACTCTCCAATATCAATATCAGGATTCAAAACACATTTGACATGCAGAGCAATTTCAGCATACCTGACAGGGAGTACCAATCATAAATCACATAAACCAAGTTCGCTTGTCGCCCTTCTTAACGTTTTTGAATAAACCATGCTAGTTGTTCTTCCATCATTAACGCATGTCAGTAGTTGAACAAAATAACGTTCTTCATTGTGTACGTTGACATGTAATACTCTCTGGACCAAAATCTACGTATCTGGGACAATAAAAAAAAACATGAGCTGTAAAATTTATGCAGAAAGGACATTTGCTTGTATTCTCTGTCCTATTCTGTCCAAAAAGATTTTTTAAGAAATAATAATTGTTTTCTCTGGACAGGCTTTGCTAATAGTACAGCAGGGGATGGGCGACGCCCTAATTATGATTGTGAGTCTCCAGAATACGTGAACGTCACCATGGGTCAAAGCGTGAAGGTCCTCGTCCCAAAGAAGAAAGGAAATCCTTACAAACCTTTTACCATAGGGTGGTCTGAGCGCAAGGTCGCCACCGTCCCCGACCCAAGTTCGTCTGACAATGAAGAGTACGAAGAGGTGATATAGCCTGGTCAACTGATTCTCTAGGTCAGAAAACTACCCTCAGCTGGTTGATTAGACAACGGTGTGTCTAAGGGGAAAAACCCCAAATGACCGACCTAAAAGAGAGTGACATGCTGTGAAAAATATGTACATTTCAGAAAATAAATTTTGACCAGAGATCATGAAAACTCAACAAAATGGTTATAACTTCTACCATCAACCGCTAGTATCTCCGCCTTTCGCTCAGCTCAAAGAGTCGACCTTAGACAAACATGGCTTCCTGTTGGACATCACTTGTCCCTGCCATGCAGCATTGGTAATCATTTTTATTCGTCACCGTCGATGACTCCCTGTCAAGAGAAACTGCTATATAACTGTTTCACATAAAAACTACCCATTGTTCTTTCTTTTAAGTAGGAATTTATTAATAGTTAATGACACAATTAAAAAAAAAACTTAAGCTTTCATAGTTATCATCTGTTGCGATTATTCCCTACCAAGTGAGTCTGAAATATTGATAGAATAAAACTAAAGTAGAACGATAAAAAGTAAACTTAGGAATAGTCTTCTTTGAAAGTACTTATAAGCTAGAAGTCTCGTAGTCTACGGCTTATATCATGGATATTGTAAGTTTGAGGTCTGCGTGCTCCGAAACGCATAATGGAAGAAAGTTGAGCTTGTAATTTTGGCATTTATTTCGTGGAAGTCCTTACATTCTTCATTTGTGGTCGCCGACTTCTCAATTGCTAATAAAGGTGTTCTCCTGGAAATTTATAAATTGAGACTTTCACGTTCCCCGTTACTTTTCTAAGTCAGATCATGTGGTGATGGTGTCCATCAAAATCAATTTAAATTATTACCTTGCCTGTTCTTGAGAGGCTGCTTAAAAACAGGTGTAAACCTATTTTTTTAAGGTATTGGAGGAGATCTGCAGGTAAACTTCACAGGCGGCAGCAACAAATCAGTTTGACACCTTGTCACATGTCCTACCTGTCCTACCACACGTCTTGTTACAAGTCTCGCACATACATTGTTACATATTCTGTAATATGCCCTGTAATATGCGTTGTTTCATGTCTTTTAACATATCCTCTAAAAAATGTAACATATCCTGCAACATGCCTGGTACATGCTCACCTCCCTTCCCCTGAATTGCACTTTTTGTGTTGTATGAAATATTTTCTATTGGATTTGGTTCTTCAAGTACCCACTGGAAAGCAAAGAGACGCTTTATTTTTTGCTTCAAGGGACAGGAAACGTCTTATTGTGTAGTGTCTGGCAGTGTGGTTGAACCCTTCCCTTCTTGAGATACCCGCTTGCAAACATCACCATTACAGACGTCATGATACTGCATGGTACCATCACATCGTCAAGGCCGCGGCCAACAGCATGGACTATGTTAATTAAGTCATATCTTGATGCCAATATTTGACATTCCAGTGCATGTAGGAATATATTCTGATAACAGAAGAAGTTTGGCTCGTACAATTATTTACAATACCAAATATTTGTTAACGATAAAAAAACTACGTGTATATACATTGTCTGATGTTTGCACAATGGCGCATGTTGCAGAGCGACCCTTTTTCTAAGGGAATCTACATCGTTAAGCCTGATTGTAATCTTTGTATCCCTGTAATCATTGTGAAATGTGTAATTATTGTGCATTTATTGTATTTTTTCAATACAAACATTGCCATGCGAATATTCTGATGGAACATTTGACATTGTGGTAAAACGACTAGAACGTGTCTTGAAATCATTTAAAGTGTTTAATTGAAGTAATCTTCAAATGTCAGCTGCCGCATACATAATACTGTGATTAATAATGAAAAAACGTTCCGTTAAAGTTTCTGTGCTTAGAGTCAATGTGTTTATTGCTGACTGTAGTTATTTGAGCAGCGGAGGAATGAATCTCACGTGAAGCACGTTGTGCATGCGCATGAACAAATAAAGACGTGTTTTTCGTTATTTATAAGGGGATAGCTTTGGGTAAGTTTGGGAAAATCAGGTTGTGAGAGATGGTCAATCAAAGAGTATCAAAGGTAAAATTCACAACCTGCTAAAAGCGTGCGAATTGAGAATTTTTGTTTTTCTTTAACATTTAAGTTGTCTTTTTAGGTACTTACCTAGATTAGTCTGATCGTTGCTATAGCTGCCGGCGTTGTCTACTTAATCTTTGTGTTGATTCACTTTTATCCAATGAGGCATGTGACTTTGTTATGAAAAATATCTACTGCGTTCTGATTGCTTTTTTACTGGTTTATATTTTAAATAAACAGCTCTGGTTTAATTGTTCTTAAGACCAACACTTTGCTTTGATTGGATCATATTTCTCATTTCTCTCGAAATAAAAATAATTTCTTTACTCAACAATGTTATTTTTCAATTTTTTCTTTATGAGCGATTATGGCATTCTTTCCCTTTATCTATGATCTCTATAGTAGAGCTATAGTACTATCTTTTGCCGTTTATGAACAATTATCTTTCGGTTTGGTCGATGTTACAAGTTGTTCACGTGCAAAGTGAGACTTATTTGGAGTGCATGCAGAATGAGACCAATATTAGTTTACATGCCTATCTCAAAAACTTGATACAAGTCTATACTATAATAATTATAGATTACTAAGATTATTGCGAGAGTTTACTACTGTCAGAGGTCACTACTTCTGTTGTTACTAATTATGAGGGTTACTCCTGCTATAGGTAAACACTAACAGTGTAACTGAAAGCTGATGTACACATTCCCTTCTATGACGCTGCCAGCACGCGCTTCAAAGATAAGATTTCCCATGAAACGGCAACAAAAACGCAGAAACAGAATTATCTTTCCATAATGGGTTACGGAAGTTTAGTTACCAGTTATCAGAGAGTGACTATGCTATTTACAAGAAACTGCACAGCCGGTGGCTATCCTGATGTTTTATCTCTCTCACACAAACACACATATATATATATATATACACTTATATACATTGTTTTTGTGGAGAAATAGCTTTATTACATTCAAAGAAATATTTCTTATGTGTATGTGTAAATTATTGAACAATAATAAATTTATTCCTACATTAAAACTGTACTGAGACTAACAGGAACAAAATACTAACCCGAAGCGTGAGTCACGAATTAAGAAACACATTTCTTCTTGTGTGAAGTTGAGTTACCGGAAGTTGTTGAACATTTCAAACCATGCTTCAGAAATAAACTGAAGTTATCAGTCGTCTTTTTCAAACGACCTGCTTGTCTGTGTGCCCATTAAATCTCCATTTATCTATCAATGAATCTGTCATCCTCTTAATAACTATCTGCATGTACATCTGTGTGTCATTCTCTCTCTGTCGTTCTCTCTCCACACACACACACACACACACACACACACACACACACACACACACACACACACACACACACACACACACACAAATATGTGTCTATTAATTATCCACTAGTCTGTATGTATGCTTTCCTCTCGATAACTATGTCTGTGTTTCTTTCAATATCTGTCAATATAGTATGTCTGTAGGTCTCTTATTATCAGTTTCTATGCCTGTGTGCTTTTATCTCTGTTATCATGCAAGAGACGAAACTAGACCACTTCATATTTGTAGCAGACACATGACTTATTTGTTTGTTTCTTTCGCTTTAAACAAGGAAACAGCAACTAATCGTGCAGTCACCTATTGAGATGACGTAAGCTACACACGTGACCACTCACGCACACAATCAATCACGATCACAAGGTTATTTGAGAAAGTGAAACACGGGAAGAGGAAGCTGTCACATCCAAGATGTTTTTACATCCCTGATAATCAGAAGACACTGCCAGACCCATCGCTGAGCAGATAGCTGGCCCGGAGGAGTTGTGAGTAGTAGTCAGTCACTCCTCACCTTGTCCTGCACAAGGCCGAGCTCCCGACAAACAGACTTTCCATCCGCAGTAAGTAGCCTTAGTCATCACGAGAAGGTTTGATGCGATATGTTAACATTTCTGGTGTTGCTTACATTATCATTTGTAAGTTTAAAATTATATTTTTAGAAGATACAGAACACACGAGTAAAGCAGCTTGAATACATCTTTCATGGCGAGACCATTTCAAGCAAAGGTAGGTCAATGTAACTGGAGAAAATAAAGGAGTTGCTTCAAAGATTGATGGAGGTGTAGAACTAAAGCTTTTCAAGAAGCGATAAGTATGGATAAGTATGGATGGCCATAAGATGGTTAGATGTCACAAATGTCAATGGTGTTAGCCCTTTTGCTCTCTTGTCTAATTTCTTCAGGTGCATAAGAAGATTAAAGAAGAGCAGGAAAATATTAGAAAGTCAAATCTTCAGAGACGAAGAATAAGGCAACCAGAGGTTCGAAACCAGAGGCAGAGAGAGGGGGAGAACGTGGAAAACAAGAGCTCGAGGAAGTTTTTAGAGAGACGAACAGAGAGCATTAGAAATCGAAAATGTCAAAAAACAAAACAAATAAAATAAAGAAAGAAAACAGGAAGGAAAGAAAGAAGAAGAAAAAACATAGAAAGAAAAACAAAAGCAAAGAAAATAAAATTAAATAGAGAAATTATGAGAACATGAATTGATGCTGTCGGTCATACATTACAATGAACCCTTTCTGTGAACGCGTTGTCAAAGTCTGCAAATAAAAAATTTATTCTTATCCAGAAAATCTTAGTCAGTGTGTCAACATAGAGCACGCACGAAAATGAGTGAGCACATAAGAGACTATCTGAAATACAAGATTTATTGGTATCTGTATCGTAACATGATTCATCGCATTGCTAAAGACTTGAAAATAATAATTTAATTTTTTTCAGAACTTATTCACTTTTAGTCTTCCAGTAAAAGATGTTAACAAACACGCTGTCATTGTATTGTTTCATACTTTTATTTTACCAGTGCATGTCGTGCCCCTCTTCCGGCTCTTGCATTTTATCATGTATTGGTTTAATTAACGTTTGCAGCTTCGTTTTCGCTCTGCCTAGTTGTAGTGTAACTCTTCATAAATACTACTTGTAACCATTCTTTTGTATGAAAGCTTAATTAAATAATGTACATGTATGCTGAGATAACTGATTGATTAACTGCCTGCTGGCTGGAATGAATGACTCGCTGACTTCCTCTCTTGGTGTTCCACAATACAAGGCTGGGTCCAAACTTTTTTCTTTAATGAAACCCATTTAATCTGAAAATAAACATTGTCCTAAACTTTCTCTCTCAACAAGCTAAGAAACCCAACGTCACTGTTATCACCCCGTGTGACTGACAATTATATTTGCAGGCGGGACATCCCCCCCCCCCCAGACAAGTACCCTGCCTGTCCTCGCTTTCCCAACGCCATGCTCACCCTTTCCACATTGCTTGTAGTCGTCGGCGTCGTCTCTCTCCTCACTCTTCCGTCGGTCGCTACTGCTGGTGTGAGAGATAAGCATGACGGGGATATGGTCTCGTCAGATTCTCGTTACCCGGTGGGGGACCCCCGACGCTGCTTGCAGGAGTCGGCCAAAAATAACTTCTGGATGGAGGTAACTCTGAGCAGGATGCGCAGTCAATTGCGTGACAGCGCTACAGTTTGTCTTGACTTGAGAGTAAGATACAATATGACATCTTAATTACTTAATTTGCTTGTATATGTTTAGAACAACTTCCCATACGAAAGTATATTCAAGACTTTGGTCAGAAAAAAATCTCGAACTACAACCATGTAGAAACAAGAGAGAGTCTAGTTAGTGGTTTACACTATTTAGTCATCGTACCAACATTTTTGCACAAGAGAGAGCTACTAAGTGGACATGGGGGAAAAACGTACTAGAAGTACTAAAGTAACAAAGTCTTGACTCTAGTGAGATGTTGCTAAAGTTCTTATATTAACTTGATTTATTATTTCAAAATTTTGACACAAATTTTGAGATAGTACCAATGCTTTGACACTAGAGTGATATCTCACCCATATTTTGACATCAGCAAGATGGTACATAAATTTTGACACGAGGGTGGTGTATCATTTTGTACCAATGTGTGCTCACTTTCCTATCATCGTGTGTATTGGAAAGCACATTCACTTTGGATGCTCATTATAATTATCATTGGTATTAAGATCTTTCTAAATAAGCTTTATGCACACATAAGATCATTCAAACCTCTTCAAAACAATTATTTTAAGACACTTTTTCATTGTTATAGAGATTCGAGGTGTTGCCTGGCAACGGATGGGATAACCTGCGCAATGTAGAGCAAGGACAAGTTGTGGCCTTTAACTTTTCTCAGTGTCGGACGACAGACGACGGGCGGTTCCTACTGCCGGACACAGTCACCGCCGTGCCTTTGAAAAAAAGCCGACTACAGGTTTTCGCGGAACTCATTACTAGCTGGAAGGTACGCTTATGTGGATGTACTTGTTTGTATATATGTCTGGGCTTGTGTACATGTATGTGTGTGCTTACATGTATTTATATGTTTCTGTATTTGCATGTAGGTGATGCCGGTGGTTTAGGTTTTATCCAGACGTGTATATCTTTAACTGGGTATTTATGCATAGCGTGTTTATGTGTAAATAGGTTTGTTGTTGTTGTATGTGTGTGTGAATATATATATATATATATGCGTTTTCTCACATCATTGTCATCGCCTTACTTCTTTTTGTAAGGTGCTTTGTGCATGTCAAGGCAAATGCTGGTGCCGGTGGCTACTTGTGATAATTTGTTGTGCTGGAATATAATGATTGTATATAGGGGGGGGGGTATATATATATATATATGCGTGCGAATGTGTATGTATGTAGGCGTGTTTTTGTATGTGTATTTATTAGTGTTTATATGTACACAGGTATCTGTGCGCACGTATGCATGTATTTACGTATGTTTTATGAATGTATGTGTCTGTGAGTATGACTAAGTAATGTACTAAGTTAATATAATGTTTATGGAAAAAAATTGCAATCTAAAGGTAAGGATGGTAAAGTTCGAATTTTTTTTCCCGAATATTCAACGCTTTTCCTGATCCAGACAAAATATCATATAGAGAACAAAGTAAATGTTTCCTTTTAATTTTTTTTTCTCTTGAAATCAGTAACCCTTAGCAGCATTACAAAATTGTCAATATTTACACCCGGCGCTATTAACTAAAGTTTTTGAAAAGTCAGTCTGACATGCCGGCAGTTCATCTTTGTTTCCATCTCAGGACTGGACAAGCGTCACGTCCCGATCAGTTAATATGGACGTTGGTCTTGAAATTCCTGACGTCAGCATCAGCGGCAAGTTCTCAGCCTCCTTTGAGGACATGAAAACCAAGTTGGTCGGCGACAAGACTTTAGCCACCCGTACCCAAGCACGCTACATCAGGTAAGTGCAGTGACAAGGATGGAAGAGATGAGTGTGCGACACCCCAGTGAACGTGCATAGCAACTTTTAATTATTAAAGCTCGTGCATGCGTGCGTCACAAAGCCTGCTGAACCTCTGATCCGTTAAGACATTGAGACACTAGTGGAAGTGATTGAAACCAGACACTGTGCGCCACCTGTCTGCAGGTACTCTGTACACCTCCAGCCGGACACTCCCCTGCACCCCACGTTTCGCGGTCGTCTGCTGGAGGTAGCAGCGGCTCATCAGCACCAGGACTCGACGTCGGCGCGCTACCTGGCGCAGCTGCTGGTCAGGGACTTCGGCACCCACGTCATCACCAGCGCCGATGCCGGTGCAGCGCTCACCCAGGTGAGTCGATTAGAGCTCTCAGCTAAGGGATATGGCGAGCAGGTGGGTGTTCTGTATTTTCCAGAAGCTGTGATGATGCACAGGTCAGTGTCCTGTGTCTGTGTCTGTAAGATGTTACACAGGTGTCGCCTTGTCTTTCACGTGACCGGCATGGTGCTGTGCAGTTTAGCTACGCACGTGACGTCCCTGTTGTGAAGTATCTGGTTTGTCTAAATGAGTGTCCAGGTGTCATTTAGTGGCCTAAGTAGTGCAGCAGAGGTAATAATATTATTATCCTCGAGTTAGGGCTTTGTCTAGATGAGAGACCAGGGGCCAGTTGCACAACACGTTTCTAAACCTTAAAACTGTTCTAAAGAGGCAAAATCTCTTCTAAGCCATTTTGATTCTTTGTAGAAAAACATACAAAAAATTGTACTGACAGGGCGGAAAGACAGGCTTAAACAATTTTATCATACATAAAGCAGTTTTAGTTTTAAAAATTCTAAAATTGTGGTGTTTACTTTAAACTAATTATCTAAATAGAGTTAAGGCCTAAAAGTGTTTAAAATTAGAAATGTGTTGTGCAACTGGCCCCAGATCTCTTTCAGGGGCCGTAATAATAATCAGAGGTAATGTTACCGGAGGGATACCTGTAGACAGGAAATGTTTCCGAAACTTAAAACCAGGATTGGCCTAGGTGGATGACTGATAATCTAGGTCCCCATCTTTTTTCGGTTTACAGCTTTGGCTACACAGGTCTTGCTAGATATGTAGTTACTAAGCAGAGAAAGCTCAAACCTGAGGGTACGTCTGCATCTCTGGGTTATAACTACAGCCCCAGCAAACGGCTGGCTCAATAGAATGTGATGTTGTGTCTAAGAGACTTCAAACAACTTTCGACGAATCACAGTTGGATCATCTTTGCTCAGTGTGATCTTCAAATAACAAAATGAACATTCCACGTTCACCTCCTTTCTCTAGGTTGATCATATAAAGGAAGAGTGGATGAAGGAAAATTCTGCCAAGAAAAGTGAAATCTTGTCATTTGCGTCGGCCTCGCTGTACAGCGTCTTCAACATGAAAACTTCCTTCGACTCCACAGCTGCGTCAACCTTTCAGTCCAACTACACCAAGCAGCGCACGTCCTCAGTGGTGGAGACCTTCGGAGGTCCTCTCTACAGACCCGCCAACTTTACACTTAATCAGTGGGCGCAAGAAGCAGACAGGTGACAAATATTTCTCTCTATTTATTTGAGATCTATTTATTAATCTACATTTTTTTCTTCTCTTCTGTTTATGCTGCGCAATGAGCATTCTTTTGAATGGATACCTGCGCAATATAAAGACATCATCATCATCTATCAGGCTAGACTATACCATTGTCCAGAAATAAGCTTGTATGATTAGCACAGTGCAAAAAATATAATAATTGTTCTTTTCAAAATAATGTTTTCCCCACATCTAAAAGAATACTTTACTTCCATTCTTAAGAAACACACATACAAACATAACGATACACGGATAGGGGTAAAAATCATGACGTCACGATATGCTTGATAATAATAATAATACGTTTCTTAGCTCTCCCGTTAGCTGAGCTGTTTGTAACATAAAAGTATTTATGTACTGCCAGTGACGTCTGTGTTGTTGACCTCTTTGTATCTGGTGAACCTAAATTTGCAAAAAGAGTATCTTGCAGTGAGCTTTACCGAATCCTTAGAAAAAAAATCTGCATTTAGTCCGCAATGAATGCCTCGTCAAAGCTATTGATGATACCTATTTTGACATTAAAATCTAGACTGATAACTATTCTTACAAAAATGTAGTCTAGGATGATAACTATTCTAACATTATAATCTAAGCTACTATTTTCACATTATAATTAAGGTTGATTCTCACATTGTAGTCGCGGCTTTCTTGATGTTAGTTTGTATGTAACTATATAGCGACCAGGCTGTGAAGTCAGAGATGACATTGTCATCAGTACACTTGTCCATTTGAAATCTCAAGTGCACACACACACACACACACACACACACACACACACACACACACACACACACACACACACACACACACACACACACACACACACAAACTCACTTACTTTAAGAAAATTAATATCTGTAATTGTTCATTTCTTGACATTCCCTCCCTGGCAATCCTGCAGTAGGTTCCACACTGTCAAATTCTTGTTTTATTGTTTTTCTTTCATTTTTGTCTTCGACCTGACCCTGCTCTTCAGAGATCTGGTGGCCCTGGATCGCTCAGGCGACCCTCTTCACTATTTCGTCACCGCGGCAACGCTCCCTGATCTTCCGGCCTCAATTGTGACAGAAGTGCAAAGGTCAGTGTTGGAGGCTGTCGAGACCTACTACACCTACAACGTCATCCCGGGCTGCATGAAGCTGGATTCTCCAAACTTCAGCCCCTCCGCCAACGTCGATGACGGCTCCTGCGTGCAGACCAAGTCCCAGGTAACCTTCGGGGGTATGTATCAGACCTGCGCCTTGAAGCCCGGCTCCAACAATGGAAACCTTTGTGAAGGAATGACACAGGCGAGCTTAGTTTTTTTTTATTGTTTTGTTTCTAATTAAAAAAAAATTTCAGTAAAACAGGAAACTTTCGAAGTTTCGTACCGGAAGAAATATTCTAATGAGCAATAATACAAGTTAAAACCCCCACCTATTAAATGATTTCTTCTGGCATGACCTCATTGCTGTTCCTCACTCCTGCTTTTTCTAGTCTTAGGGAGATAGGAGTGTGCAGTTTTTATATATAAAAAAATTGACTGTGTGTGACTGAGACTGTTTAGTTTTGCTGTTTTTTCTTCAAGGAGATCAATGTTTTTTCAAGTTTTCCACAACTTATGGCTTTTACTCTTTCTCTAGCAAAACCCGTTGACCGGTGACTTTTCCTGTCCTGCCGGCTACCAACCTGTGCTGCTGCTTCAAGGCGATGCTCAGGCCCGTCGCACGGAGAAAAGCTGTTCACGGTATCTGTTGTTCTGGAAGCGCTGCACAGACACCCTCCTGAGCAGCGTCGCCACCTCCAGCACTTACTGGTGCGCGACCACGGGGTCAGCGGGGTCAACTGCAGAGCCAGGAAATCCCGGCTACCTGTTCGGCGGTCTGTACACCTCCTTCGTGCCAAACCCGGTCACACGCAGTCCCTCTTGCCCTCCCGGCTTCCTCGCCCTGCACGTGGGCTCAGCGCGAGATCTGCACGTGTGTATCAGCGACGATCTGGAGGTGGGCGCCAAGGGGGCCGTTCCCTTTGCTGGCTTTGTTAGTTGCCGCGCGGGAAATCCGCTCGCGTTCGATGGCGACGCGGTGAGTAGCGGACTGGGTGGGTCAAAAATGGAAGCAGCAAGTTCCGGCTCGTCCAGCTTGCTCAGTTTCTACAAGAGCAGGACCGACGAGTGGCCGCAGAGATGCCCCCAGGGTTACAGCAAGCACCTGGCGACGGTGGACCAGGGCTGCCAGGTCAGCTACTGCGTACGGACGGGGGCCATGGCGGGCCTCCTCCTGCCTCCCGTGCAGCGTCCGCCCTTTGTCATGACCCCGGCGGTCATTCACGTCGAGCCATCCGCAAACGAGAAACAAACGTCGACCGAGATGATGACCGATGACCGATCGTCGCAGGCGGTGAGTCCCGGCGCTGCAGCTGGCATAACGGTGGGCGCCACCCTGGGCAGCGTGCTCCTCGTGCTGGCGGTCACGCTGCTTGTGCGCTACCGTCGCAGACGAAGCGAACAGACGTACCACAAGCTGGAAGAGTCTCTGATCACCGCCAAGTCTTGCGATTTTGGCTCAACCAGCAGCGTCTCATACTCGGAAATATAATTCCGAAACAGCTATCGTTAAGCTTGTTTGCGGTTTTTGTTTTACTAGATGTTTAATCTTTTTTTCAAAAAAAGGATTTGCCACGTGCTTCTGAACCTACTACTCAATTAGGTAAAAGGCATGTAAAGGCTAACAAAGCGAAGAACTATTTGTTGGGCCTGATGCCACGTGTATAACACTGGATGACGAGACTTGATAAAGAGACTTGGGATTACAAATTTTACAAATAATGATCCTACAATGTGTCATTGCCAATTAGGTGCAAGCACTAGTCTCCGCCTGTTCTTTGTGCCAATTTTCAGCTGTCTGTATCCAAATCTTGCGCGAGCATTTCTGAACTATTTACTAAAATGTTTCAAATCAGATGATGTTAAAAGAGACACTCATGTCAAAAATTGATTCATCATACCAAAAGTTTCAAAATTTCTCATCTTAAGTGCACAGAAACATATTGAAAACATTATTTAATATTTAACCCAATGTTTAAAACAATGCAATTTTTATAAATTCCGCTGTTATGACTCAAAATGTGGAGTACCTCACATAAATTCTTATTAGCACAAAGCAACATCTGCTTAAATTAAGTTCTAGTGCAGCTGTGTGTATAGTTTTGCCAGGACAATATAATAATCTCTATACCAGGCATCATATGCTCAAATAAAAATATTAAGTATAGAAGTATGTAAGTCTGAAATAAAAGAAATAATAATAATAATAGAAATTACAGGTCTATTTTTACTGTTATCTTTGTTCGGCTACTTTTTAATATTAATGGTCGATTTCCCTGCCATTTACTCTCGATGTTACAATGTTTTTTCTTAGTTTCTTTACAGAATATTTACCTTTCAATTTGCTCTTCACTTCGTCAGCAGTCTTCTTTTTTGCGCGAAGGAACACTTAAAATGATCGTATCTCTCATATAATAATTCTTAATTTCTTAGTTATATCTATGCAATTTTTCACACGCTCGTTTTCAGATTAAATAAGCAAATTGAGCATGGTAAGAAAAAAGTAATTAATGTAGCTGTTTACATCGTTGTTGCGATGATCTGATCAGACAAGAACAAAACAAAGTTTGTTTACCAACCTAGAAAGAAAAGTTAGTGCCAAGCACAGTAAATGTCATTCTTAAATCAACTGGAGATCACAGACCAGGATTAACGTCCTTTCTCTTCCTTTATCTTGTCTTTGGATGAAGAATTTTTAATAAACTTGTGACAATAATGAGAACATAACAGTCACAAATAAAAATAGCATTTTACATTCAGACAGACCACTTCACACTGTTTTATCGTAGCTGATTAGTTGAAGTCATGTAGGAATGTTGAAATTTTATTCAGTTAAGAACTACACTGTAAATAAAACTACTTGTTTTTTCCATGTCTTTGGATAAAAAATAAAATTTCTTTCGCGCGTACTTTCTTTTATTTTCTCATAAACATTGGTTAAGCATGGCAAAGCTACACTAACATCACTAGCAAAAGAAAAGTCTGAAAAACTTGAATGCCCAAGTGTTAGTGCGAGCGAGCTTGTTTTAATGTACATGTTTGTGTGTGTGTGTGTGTGTGTGTGTGTGAGAGAGAGAGAGAGACCAAATGGGTGTGTGTGAGATAGTGAGGGTAAGTCAATAGAAAGGATAAGTCTCTATCTTGCTTGAAGTTTATGCCACATGGCATTTGAATTCACGAGACTTTTATAAGAGCTTTTCCATTTTCCCCTCCTCTAGAAAATCTTAGTCCTGTTCCTGTCTCAGGTAAGGTAAACAGATGTGGCCATGCAAATCTCTCTCTCTCTCTCTCTCTCTCTCACACACACACACACGCGCGCGCTCAAGCACACAGTTTACACAGTAAACGACTGTTGAATGATAGAGAGAGACCCATAATAAATTCAATGGTTGTAACCCACGTGCAGGCGGTACTTTTTTGTCCTGCGTGCCTAAAAGCGTGCGCCCATCTTTTCTGTATTAACCAGTTTGGGACCCAGTTGTTAAAATGTTCATGCCGGGCACGCGCGATACAGTACGCAGGACAGGTGGACAGCTTACCCCGTACATAAATACTCCAATGACATCAAGAAATGAAGTGGACAATGAATATCAGTCTGGACAATGTACTTGCCATATCTCACACAAGTGTCTCCGGGGCAGTAACTTAAAAGAATAAAACGCTATCAAGGCACAATACTATTTCGCAGAATATTTTTACATAAAAGCGAAAAACATGTTAAAGTACAGTTTTAGAGCTAGTCTTGTGTGGCAATGACCCTGCATTTGATCACATCGTGTGCGCACTTTAAAAATTGCCCCTAAAAAGATGTACCAAATATGTGAGAACTGCCAGGGGAAATTACTTAAGCTATAAGTTTTCGCAGAGCGCCTTCTTTTCGCGCAAGCGCTGAGTTTAGGGCTTATACGGGCTTATTTGTCCTGAGTCCGGATTTCTCCAGCAAAACAATATGGTGGCAAAGACAGTTTGTTACGAAACCTTCTGCACTAGATCCCCGTAGTCTTACGTCTCATTATTATTATTACTACGGCACAGGCTACTGCAGCTCGTGTTGACGATCCCTCGCAGCTTCCTCCCTCCATCGCCATCGTCAGACGTCTATGCTGTCAGTCACCTCGCTGTAGATGCTCCACACCTGGCTGTCTCGTGCAGTTCCCACCTCCTCCCTCAGCTCGGCGGACACAACGCTTGAACGTGGGTCGACACGATCGTCAATGACATCGACAGATGCGACAGGGCGACCGTCCCTCCACGTCTCGCCAAGTTCACGAGGAATGTTTTCGTAGATGACCTCAGATCTGTCTTCGCTAACTTCCGCAGCTTCACCAGCCTCTGGTGAATTTTGGTCGCTACCGTTGTCGCAGTGACCACCAGCAGGTGCAGCATCAGCGAGCTGGCTGTCACCGCCGCTGTGCACGTGACAAGGAGGAGCGGAGGTGGCGGCGTCAGAGGGGGATCTCAATAGGTTGATCTTTTCCGCATGCTGCGCGTGCCTATCATTGTCACTGTCGTGTCGCCGACAAAGTGTGCGTCTGACGCGATGCAACAAGTACAGCGACCTCTCAGAGCTGTCGTGTGTCGTGGATGCACCTGGGGTGGAAGCCTTCACTGCGGCACCTAAAGTGCGTAAGAGCACACGCCTGGAAAAAGAAAAAGAAAAAGGATAACGCATGTGTTTGTGTGGGTGTGGGTTGAGTGCATTCAAGCGTATAGTTAGGTATGCGAGTACGCGTGACCTGTGTTACCATGTGTCTGTATGTTTGAGTCAAGATGTCAGGTAATAAGAGTTAGAGAAGCAGCCAAAGGTGTAGTGTAATAAAGCTAGAACACTAAACAGCTAAGAGAAGCACAAGCTGGCAGACCCAGAGGCACACAGACAGAAACGGTCAGACTAAGAGCCAGGCAAAGCATTGGGGAAGCGGATGGCCGAGTGGTTAGAGCGCTGGTTCAATTCCCGATAAGCGCAGCAAACTTCCCCCAGTCGACCCAGTTGACGGGAATGGGTACCTGACTCCTTAGAGGGTTGGGGAAGGTAAGGCAGCGAGGGAAAGGAGATTGGCACCACCCTCATGTAAAAGCTGCCCCCTAGAAAAGTGGGGTCTCTAACACCTCACTCCCCAACGACCTGAAAAGGTTATGGGATGACTTTTACCTTTAATAGCATTCTAGGCTTATCATGAGAAAAGAGAGATAATCATTATTAACGGTCACGTCGTAAATCACAAGGATTATAAGTCACGTGACGTGAGGATAATATTACCAACCACTGCCATTCGACAAACTTCACAAATGAGAAATGCCACGGTTTTGCAAACATGATCTAAACCGCAAAGAATTGGGTTTAATGTAACAACATTTCTCACAGTCCTTGCATTATGATTTCGTTATTTATTTAAATTCAAGACCGACGTTTAATTTCGAGTTTAAAACTGTAAAGACATGATTTTATCATGTCAACTATCTCATGGAATTCGTATTAAAAGGTCGTTGGAATACTGATGTCGAGAATGATGCATGTTTTTTCACGCTGACTTCGAAAATTGTTTACACACATGCAAGTGATAGAAGCGACAAGGGCGTGGTAGAAGTCCATGAAATCTTGATCTTCTAGAACTTTATCAGATGTTATTCAAGGACTGCAATGGATAAGTGGATGTGAGAGTTAGTGATGCAATGCTGTCGTTGATTTTGGGAGGGAGATGTACTTCCACCTAATGCCGATTTCGTACTGTGGGGGATGGGGATGTGGGGGAATATGGGGAGTGAAGGATGGGAGGGGCGAGAAGGGGAAGGGGTTAAGGGAGGTGTTGAAGGGTCGCTGCTCCGTGACGCCGCAGGTGTTGTTTGCTGTTGCTGTTGCTGGTGTTCTCTTTTCCTGTAGTTGTCAACTGCTCTTGGTGTCCAGGAGGCCTGCCAAGTCCGCAGTGGTGGCATACTGTGCAGGTTGGAAGGTCTCTTATGTTGACCTACCCTTATATGCTAGATTTCTGTTTCACTTTAGGTCCTACATTTGTTTTTACTGTTCATTATTTAAAAGACCTACCATTTGTTATACTTTTTACATTGTTTTTCTCTTGGTAAACCAAGTACTTGTATGGTTTGCAGCCATGTTTAAAGTTTGTGAATACATTTTACTTCATTATTTTATTAAGTTACCCTACCTTTTGTTAAGTAAAAGTTCTAGCTACGATTGAATGGAAGAGCCCAGTATCTCCTATGGTTTAATTTATTTCAAAACAGTTAATTATATGGTTATGATTGATTAGCAGTCTTATTATTTATGGGAATGTTTATGATTTCTTGTTTTGGTTTTTATTGCTTTTAAGGGGGAAATAATCCATTTTGTTCTCTTTGCTTGCTGATATGAATCTTGACTTTGGGTTAGCAATGCATTTTGTAATGAGTTCCGTTTAAATTTTAAGATGAATAAGAAACGAAAGGACTTGCCTTAGAAGGAAGAACGTTGCAGCCGCGACAACTGGCACAAGAAACAGCAACAGTAACCAGAATAGTGCTTGAGAGCTAGCGTCACCAGAGGGCACTGCATCCGATGCTGAGATGTCTGATGTAAGGACAAGAAACAAACTTTAATACACATACACAAAGAAAGAAAGAAAGAAAGAAAGAAAGAAAGAGAAGAAAGAAAGAAAGAAAGAAAGAAAGAAAGAAAGAAAGAAAGAAAGAAGCTGAATAAAGGAACGAACAAACAAAATATAAACTTTAAAAAAATTGGACAGAAAAAAGAAAGACAAAAAATTGATTGAACACTACACAAATATAAACAGGTGTACAGACAGACAGATCTTTAAAAGATGTGTACCGGAATTTAAATTTAAAACAAAAGAGCATACAGGTACACTTTGCACACCGTGTACATCTGTGTTGTTTATTTTTGTTCGTTGATTGGTTTGAGGGATCTTGCTTGTTTGTTTTGTGGGATAGTTTTCTCCTGATGCGTTTTAAGAAAAAGGTTTTGTCACCATCGGTGTTTTCCTAAAGTTTCATGCCTACCATTCTCGTGACTGGTAACAGCGAGACAGTCCGCGTCATGGCTGCTGTTGTTGTTAAGTCCGAAACATCGGTACTCTCCGCTTGTTTCTGGGGCTACTAAAACTCTGAATCTCCAAACAGAACCCGTGTTCTCCGTAAACAGCGGGATGATGACCTTTGCGTACTCGCCATCTACCTTACAGGGCGAGCAGGAAATGAGAATCTGTTTTGTTTCTGTGAACAATAGGTATCAGCATGGAAATAATAATAATAATAATAATAGTATTGAACATCCAACTTTCATTTAGTCCTATATAAAGGGGACTGCTTTTTTGTTTTGATGCTATATAGAGACCATTAAAGTCAAAATTAAAGGTATTAATATAAAATAGCTTATAAGCAACGAACTATAATAATGTCTAAAATTTCATCCTTTAGCATGCGACTTTATCAAAGTATAAAAGAAACATCCATAAAAAAACATTTCTTTGCGTAAATCTGAATGGATAGGAAGAAGCGTCTAGTTACGTAGAACGTGATACTTTATCAAGTACATAAATGAAAAAGTTATCACAAAAATAAACTTATTGCACTAACGGTAAATTATTCCGAAGCTAGAGCACGTTCACACACGAGCTATGAGGGTTTCGAGGGCGTGGGTTGAGTGTATCAACAGGAACAACACCTACAAGTTCGTACCATTTTCTGGTGACTTCCGGCGATGCTCCACTATAAAGGAATCCACGTGGATCTTAAAACTGCACTGCAAGACAATGTCCTCGCTCTGGGTGGATCCGGCTTCCAGTGTGCATTGAGACGCATCTACAAACATTAATAATAATATGCTTATACTGCACAGTAGCACAGAGACAACAGAATCGAAGCAGGCGAGGGAGGAAAAACATGTTGAGAAAAAAAGACAACCAGCCACTGGTGAAGCTGCTGCTGCTGCTGCTGCTGCTGCTGCTGCTGCTGCTGCTGCTGCTGCTGCTGCTGATGATGATGATGATGATGAAATATTTGTGACACATTCCTCTCTCTGACGAAGGCGATTACAAATTATTTGCACACACGTTGACACACACACCCACCCACCCAAACTCTCTCACTCTCTCTTGTACAGACATTTTACGAAGTTCCGTCTTTATTCAGTTTTATTGCTAATATTCAAATTCCACATTATATATATATATATATAACCTTATTAGGTATACTCTTTAACTGTTGCTGTAGCCAGTGTGCTTGAACCCATGAAAGATATGTCATCTTGCTCTATCCCTTTCTTTCTCTCTCTCATTTCACCTCTACCGACCCAAACGTTTGACTGTTCAAGCGTAATCAGCATTAACAAAAAAAAAAAAAAATACAACACCGTTCCACTATCACTCGGGCTTTGCACAAATTGGAAGAGATTCGTTTTAAAGATTGTTTTCATAAAAGGAAAAGAAAACTAAATGTGTGTTATTTTTTGCTGCAGTTTTTTTTTCGACTCTTGCGGCCTAGCAGTCCATTAATAATGTGCTGATATCAGACTACAGTGAAAGGGGTCATCGTCTCCAGCCAGACTGCTCACAACGGTCGTAGGAGATAAATCTGTGGAGACGACGCACTCCGAGCTCGCTGTTTGAACTGCCATTACACCCAGGGTTCAAAACTCTCATGTGAGCCACGTGAGCAATCCTAACAAACGGGAAACAAGCGGTGTGAGCTTAGAAAGTTCCATTGCTGACACCAGTCGCTCGTCTGCATGGTATCCACGCTGAACTCTTCGCTAAGTACACGCAGACTGATTTTCTTGTCAACTCCCAGCTTTCTGTGCGAAAGTTTGGTCCGATAAACACTGACCAGACGAGACTTGACTTATGAGTGCTATGTCCCACGTTTATGGCGACAGTGACCCACCGGCTTACAGCAGGATGTAGAAGTGTGTTTACCTGAACCTAGTCACCTACACACACACACACACAGCGGTACAGGTGGTTACTAAAACTAAAAAAAAATCATCATTACTTTCGAAACCTGAATCGCGTGAAAGCGGGTGAGTCATAAAGTGAGTTGTATAACCTGTTTTCGCGTCGTTGTTAGGTGTTCGCACACTGCACTCCTGAGGGGAAAAAAATGGGTCATGAAGGGTCAGGGGTTACATTAACAGTTCAGCTATGCTTGGGAGTAAGCCCAACAGCAAATAAAATAGAAATACTCGTTCAAACGTAATTACTGCCTATCTCAAAGAAATCAGAACTGCGCAAAATACCTACATGGGAAAACACTCTTGCCTTTTCTACTGAAACACACACAATCCACAAGCAAGTACTGGCAGTCAAATGCTTATCTGAATTAAAAGCAGCACAGGAAAGACGCAGTGGCCATGTCGCTCAGACTCTTACCTTGCGCCCAGGTGGCAGGCAAGAAAACCCTCAGGAGACACGCCAAACAGATCGTAACGCGAATCCACGCAGCTACATCCATGCCGGGCGACATCACGTTGAGACGACGTAGAAGAGTTCCGCTGAGCAGCCCTTACACTTTGTTGGGACGGAGAGTTGTTAGTTAGATCACCCTCCCTCCTCCAGCAGGGACGAGCGCACTAACGCATGCAGCACAAACCCACGCGCAGGTGTACGGTTGAACACAATGACGCAAAAAGAAGTGTTTACAGACACGTGGTCGTGGTCACCCTGCCCTGCCCTTGTCGACTCAGCGAAGTTGAGGCTGAAAAACCTCGCGGAACACAGACGTGTGCGTAGTGCGAAACAACAGGCCACACATCAGTCACCTGGGCAGCAAACACACGGTGTGCGCAGGGAAACAATAGGCCACAGATCAGTCACCTATGTTTCCTCAACTGTCTGCCTGCCTCGTGAAGACCGGCAACTTCTCAAGCGTGACGACAGTTATTCCGGTGTGTTTGCGCGCGCGCGCGCGTGCGTGCGTGTGTGTGTGTGTGTGTGTGTGTGTGTGTGCGATTCAGACCAACGAGAGCAAGCAAGGTGGGGGAGGGTGATAGATGGAGACGGGCCAAGCCTAGTTAAGACAATGAATTTCAAGAAAATTACGCACAGGTTAAATATACAGGTAAAGGGTTTCATGAGCCATACGGTAATAAAAGTGGTTCACCGTGTCTAGGGCTCAGCATATATTTAATTCATAACTTTCTTTCCGCTATGTTTACCGTCCCTGAGAGATCGAGTACCCTCTCCTGTAAAGCAGCTGGTTGATGGGGAATTTTCCGAGCAGGCCTCGAACCAGCGATATTCTGCTTTCTAGTCGAGCGAACTGACAAATCAGACAAGGCTGCCTTTTATCACATAGGAGTAACGCATAAACAAAAAATGTATTCTATTCAAAGATATGAAGGTATAGTGGATCGGACTTCACCAAACAAATTCGTGAAGCTGATTTCGCTTGTTATTCACTCGACAGCTCGGATTATTTTCTTGTCTGGTAGAGTTGGGAACTGATTTACGCAAGCTGACTTCTTAACAAATCATTTATCACCCACTATCGCAGGTCCTGCAGTCTCTTACGTGTTTATGGTGACAGCAAGGTCCCATCATTAGTGTGAACATTGGGTATCACTGTATTTTTTTATTTTTTTAGCGTGAACATTAAGTATCTTTGTCTTTTGTTTTATTTCTTAGCGCAAACATGACGTATCTCTGTCTCTTTTTTATTTTTTAGGATAAGTGTTACTTGCTAGTTTGTTTGTTTGTTTGTTTTACTCGACTGTTAAGATTTTTAGAGTTACTTAGAACAATAAGGTGTGGATAATCTCCGTGTGTCAGTTTTCTTCCAGAAACTCACTCTTACAGTGGATATCTGCTTCTGAGTCATCTATTTTGATCTTTATTGTCGAATTGCTAGTAAATGTTTGACGCTGTCTTCATTCTCCTGTGTGTGTTTGTGTAAGGGAAGTGATTTATCAAGGGTGTGGCTCAGATTTTTAAATCAATTTAATTTACAAAGATCTCTTTCTCTCTCTTACACACACACACACACACACTCACTCACGCACTCACGCACGCACGCACACACACACACACACACACACACACACACACACACACACACACACACACACGTCAAATTATTAAAAGACGGCCACTTTGTTTACGTTCTCTATTGATCGCTGTGAAGCAAACAAAAAAGTTTTAAGTAAAAACGGTCATAGAAAGCAGTTAGACGGGACAGGAAGGAGACGTAAGAGTTCTAATACACAAACCTGCGCCTTATAACCGACTTCTGCTTTCTTTTCACATCACAGTTCCAAAAAAGATTTGACTACTTTGTAAATATAGTCTAGCAAATTGCCCAAGGAAAAAGAACTGGTCTTTGCATGGAGAGCCTTAGCTGCCACAGCATGAAAAGCAAACATGCACACGAAAGCAAAAAATTCTCACACACAGCTACACACACACACACACACACACCGCTACACACACACAGACACTTACACACACACACACACCGCTACACACACACACACACACACACACATATCCGAAAGCAAAAGTATGAAAGTGCTTGTGTCGTGTTCCTTGTTCCTTCTTGCTTGTTTTCTAAGGTTTTCTAAGATGTTCAATTTCGCTGTTAACTCTTGCTTCTGTAGAGCAAACACAAAACAGTGAACGATCCCGAAGACGTATTTTTTGCTTTTATTATTGTGTTTTTAATTTTAAAGTAAAGAAGAATCTGAACATCTTTTTCGGACAGTGCGTTTTATATGTTTTGGTTAAGCCAAAGCATCGGGGCAAGCTAGCCCTGGAAACAGGGCGCCATCTATACTGGGATTGAGATATGACCCCTCGTCACCTTGGTGGCAGTACCACCACCACCACCACAACCACCACAACCACCACACCAGCTTTAGTTGCTAGGACACAATCTCATGGCAAGATAGGAAACCTTCCGTACAATACTTTATAACCGATGTAAACAAAACAAAATCTATGTAGATTATTTCATTTGTTATGGTTGTAAAACACTACATACTCTAAAGCAGGGGACATTTATTTATTTCTGTTTACGTTACTCTTAGCAGTTTGATTTTTTTCCACTTAGTCTTTCTTCTTCGTTGATACCGCTTTTTACTAATCATTGTTCTTGCTAAGTGCGTACTTTGGGAGGAAGTTTCAGTTTACACACACACACACACACACACACACACACACACACACACACACACATACACGGAGCGCAGAATGTCATCACGTGACACTATGTGTTATGTTAGATTCACTTTCTGTAGACACGCCCTAAGTAAACATCTTTGTACTAAAGCGTATACAATGTTTGACATCTTCTTACCTCTCCACAACCAGGAAGGTGTTTGCTTAACATGCGAGTTAAAAATGTCTGCATATTATGCAACACGTATAACATCTTTCTCTTTCTTGCAGTCACGTGTACCACACGCTCACATCCCCACACACACGCATATACGCACGCTTACACACTTACACACATGCCCTTACCCATGCATATGTACACACTCTTCGTCTTCTTTATTTTTTTTTTTCTCTCTCTCTCTCTCATGCTTCCCTTCTTTCCTCGATCATAGTTTTGTCTACTTCTCGAGGAAAATTGTCTTTTGTCTTTTTTGTTTGTCTACTTACTAAGGCAAATGCTTTGTGCGCTTACATTTTATTACTGATAGAAAGTCATCCTCCGTCCTTTCAGTTTGATCACCGCTGTAATCTTCCTCCATCTCTTCATTCATCCTTATCGCCTACGCCCTGGTCTTCCCTCTCTTACATACACACAGGTATACACACTAAAAAAAAAATTAGATATTAATAAGACACACTCGCGCTCACTCACACACGGACTGGAAAATTATGTCAGACTGTTTCTTCGATCCAAAAGCTTTGCCCCGCGCCTAAATCACTGTGATCCGAGTCTTCACCCGACACACTCTTCACGAGTGACATGCCCCTGCTGTAGCCAACTGTACTTCCGTTTTCGGTTGTGCCCTCCCTGCTGTTGTCCTGCTGACCCTCGCTGAGCGCCATGTCCTTGTGCTTGTCATTCTCCAGTCTGTGCTCCTTGTACTTGAGCAGCTTGTGCTCGTAGAAGCCATGGGTCGTCAGAAGGATGAGCACGATGTTCTTGAGCATGAAGACGGAGATGCCCACACTGAAGCCGTGCCACAGAATCAAGCGCACGATCAGGTTGGGCAGATTGATGGCCACGGAGACCAGGGCCTGAAACATGGTAGCAAAACGTTCCAGCTATGGATATACCTCGTGGTTAGACCTGTGAACTGTGGACGATAATTAGAAATAAAGGGTAAATCGTTACCACCACCACCACCACCACACAGACACACACATACAGGGAAAAGTCAATGCAAGCTTTCTGTCTCCATAGTTACGAAGCTGTGTCCAAATCCAGCAGATATTATTTTATGCTGATTCATCCTCAATGTTTGCCACTGCTGTATAACTATTACCCTGGAGATGAAGCATTATAAGCGGGGTCTGGACATTGCTTGATTACCACAGAGACAGGTGGCTTGCTATTGATGCCGTCAATTTGTCCCGAGTGCCACGGCTTAGCTGTCATAACTATGGCCTATGGCCTCAAACTTTTACAATTATTTTAGTCTCACACTTTAATAAAAAATCACTTTGCTTCCTTATTTCCGGTTCCGTTCTCCACCAATATGTCCACTGGTTCTTTTTCCATCTTTCATTCTATTTGTTCATTCTCTCCTTTCTTCTTACTTGCATCTGTTGACACGTTCTTCCTTCTTTCTCCTTTTTTAACTGCTACTTTAATTCTTTTCTCTGTCTGCTTTTGTGTTAATTTTTGTTCTTTCTACTTAACGCCATCAAGACAGTAACATTACCCCTTTTAAGGTGGCTTATATCGCTAATAGTAAGAAATGGCGCATCTTCGGACTGAGAAGTATTCTCACAGAGGTTCGTACAACACGCCCCATCTTAATCAACTTAGCTGTACCCTGAAAATAATGTTGTTGCAAACTATTGACTAGGGATTTCACACACATGATGAAGACGAGCAATCCTGGGTTAATCCAGCTGTACTGATCACAGCAGTGTGGGCCAAGCTGTGGTCGATTAAGACGGTTCTTAAGGACAAACCTTGTGGGCCGATACAAGAACGTTGGACAGTCGTTTCTGGCCGAAGCCTGTGAGGCTGAGCGTGACGAAGGGAATTGTGGGTAGCAGCAGGTTGATGCAGGCGATGACCATCAACGCCACCGGAATGCCGTAGGAGAAGGCAGCCTTTGCTTTCTTGTCGAACAGCACGTCGATGGCTTCCACCTGCACAGCAAGATCCAGCTGGATTGTGAGAAGAGAGAAGTGAAGATGGAAGAGAAGTGAGAAATGAAGCGAGGGAGAGAAGGATTTAGGTAGAGGTATGTCAGGACAGAAAAGGGTTAGAGAACTGAAAGTAACATTTTATTTGATGGGCCAACAACCCTTTTCAAAATATGGTGCCATGGCAGTTTTATCATGAATGGAAAAAATTGGCTATCGTAATCAAAATATTCACACAAGTACAGTACTTATCTAGAATAAGATGATTACATACAAGGTGGGGAAAACGTGGACATGAAGTAGAACTTGAAACAGGCTCCATTTGACTTGCCAGAGGGATAGAAGATGGGACACAGCCCTCACAAGAAAGCTGGCCCCGAGAAAAGTGGAGCCTCGATCAGCTCACTCCTCAACGGCCTAAATAATGTTGTTAGGAGACGATTCACCCTCTTCACTATCTAACTGTTACCTATAGACCAGCCCAGTATGTTTGCATGACTACAGTCACAAAACCTTTGTACATTTGTTCCTGGACAAGCACATTTGCTCCTGAAAATGGAGAACCTTGACACGCTTCTATATTCCGTTCTATACAAGCATCCTTCTTCTTCTTCTTCTTCTTCTTCTTCTTCTTCTTCTTCTTCTTCTTCTTCTTCTTCTTCTTATTATTATTATTATTATTATTATTATTATTATTATTACATGCACATTTTCGCATACAATCTTATACATCTACATCCTCACACACGCACGCACGCGCGGGCCCATGAGACTCGTCCAAGTGTTCGTTTAAAACTATCTAAGCTGAATTATGAGTTAAACACAAAAAGTTTAATCTACACGACAGATAGATACTGCACATCACGTAATCACTTTCATTCTTACGAGTGTTGTCCTACCTAACTATGTTAAGAGAGACAAAGAGAAGAAGGTAAGAGAAAGATAGTGCGCGTGAAAGATAGAGAGAGTTAAGGAGATGGGGAAGGGGATTCATACTTTCGACAGTGAATGAGTTCGTAGGCAATCACATGGAGATGAAGAGAAAGCTAAACGGATCACAGTGACCCTCGGTTTGACCACAAACTCTAAGTTCACACGCGGGCAAACCAACAATAAAGGTCACTAGTCCTTCTTGCATGCTTACATCACATCTTACTGGCCATTGCGAGGTCCAGCGTGTGAATAAAGACATCTGCAACGTGCACTACAATGAGTTCCTCGGCCTTTTTATTGTACATAATTATATCCAACGACTTAATCACGAGGAGAACAAAGCTTTAACTGCACGTCCCACTAATGCGATGTGATGCAGTGTAATCTGTAATCGTCTTTAAGTCTCGTGCCCAAGGACTGAGACGAAAAGAAGTCAGACATTGTTGAGAGTGCGCTTGAGAGGAGAGAGAAGAGAGAGAGAGAGAGAGATTCGTAGGAAGAGCTCAACTGGCAAACAGGAAGCATCATCTATGTCCAGATCATTGCCTAAGGAACTGCGGTTAACTAACGAGTGGTCGATTTACGGAATCTGTACTTACGAACGAAGGTGCTACAATGCCTGTCAATTTAAAAGTCCAAGTTACAGACAAACAGCTCGTCTAAACAAACACAAAAATCAGTTTATTACGCTGTTATTATTGTACCTGTTTAAATCTTGTTTACGATGTTTATGGAACTTGGAAGTGCTTCTGTAATGGTTTTTGTGTTTGGGGAAGTAAAATATTTGACTAAGATATGGAAAAATTGAACCTCATTTTCGGACTTAAAGATGTTATCAGGAAATTAACTCGTTTTAAATCGGAGACAGCCTGTTATGGACACCTGATGTTGATCTCGAATTGTTTAATGCTGAGTAAAGTTCAAGAATACGTCGGGGATTGAAGGCGTGATGTAGTTCAAATGAGATATGATATCACAGTCTAATTTAAAAGCAAAACATTAAAGGCATTGTTTCGCTCTTGACCAAAAAGACCTCAGTGAAAATAATGCAAAAAGATATTATTAATAGCTATCATTGCCTCTTTCTTTCTTTGTTTCTTTCTTATTTGCTTGTCGTTTGTTTGTTTGTTTGTCTGTTTCTTCGTTGGTTGCTTTCACGTTATTTTTATTTTTATCTTGAATATTGTCTTTTCATGTCTTTGTTATTGTGTCGGTGACCGATTTCATGGGCTAACAGGAGGCATTTATTTTTTTTATTCTAGGAAGGCATAGAATTCATATGTCTAGGATTTACTTCTTTTATTTATTTATTTATTTATTTATTTATTTTTAGAGGACACAATCTGACTTAGGTTTAAATGAACAATAGTGTACGAACAATCCTTCTCCCAAACATACAGGGTCTTAGAGATACAGTGGGAATGGGGATGGAATGTCAGATTCCAATTAAGTCATGTGAGTCCTGGTAACTGACCGTATCGATGAGGTCGAAAAGCACGGTTCCAGTCAACTCTTCGATGTACACTCTCTGTGGCGACCCCGAAGGCGCCTCAAAGTGTGACGTCAGCAGAAGTACAAAGATGACGGATGAGAGGGCAATGGCCGTCTTGAACGTGTTCGGTCCAAAAAACGCGTCTTCCCTCAGGTGCTCGACAAAGTTTAAAAGGCCAATAATCATGCGCGTCAGTACACCGATCTGTAAAAAGAGCATAAAAATAAATAATAAATAAATAAATAAAAATTAGAATGATCTCTAACAATTTTTCGTCCACAGACATTGTGTTTTGTCCATGGCGAATAAGTTGAGAAATAAAAAAGGTGTGGCTTATTATTTTATGTGTGTGTGAGTATGTGAGTGTATATGTGTGCATGTGTATATGTTTTCGTGTGTGTGTGTGTGTATATATATTTATATATGTGTGATATTGGAATTTCTGGTGTTGATACCTAATGTACGTGTAAGCCACCCACACGAACAGATCAATTAATTAATCAAGCAAGCATTGAGTCCCGATTTCAGTAAGACACAAAATGAGCAAGCAAAGACGCACCTAAAACAATTAAGTTCAGGATCATCACTTGTGGGCAGCAAGTAAAGTGCGTGTAAATACAAGGATATAAAAATCTTCATTTATTATTATTATTATTATTATTATTATTATTATTATTATTATTATTATTATTATATGAACATGAAGAGCACATGACAGAAACAATTCAATAACAAGTTAATAATTAATCATCACAAAAGCCTGTAGGTGCAATGGAGGTTTCACAAATAGCGTATCCCTCATAAAGCTCTCAACTGTAAGGTTTAATTAGGAAATTGTCCAATGACTACATCACATAACGCTGATTGGTCCGCCTACCAAATGACGTCCTGCATGCAATTATTCACAAGTAAAGAATTGCTTTTCTTTCGCCTGAGTGGCACGTTTTCCAGTACAAATAATCCGATGAACGAGTGCTTTTCATAGCTTTAACTAAAGGTGTTTTATTCAATCTTAAAAACCTTGAGCTTTTGCTACAAGTTCGTGAGAAAGTAAAAATGAATAATTTCTTAGAACAACCCTTAAACTGTTTAACAAAAAAGCTTCTTGATTTGAGAAGAGCCGAAAAAGGGAAGTCAAAATTACACTTGATGGGATGTGCTGAAAAATATCCCGCTCTTTTTTTTAATTATTATTATTATTAACTGCTTCGCTCACCTCCAGTATAAGCCAGGCCAACCAGCCAATCGTTTTGCGAGAAAAACGCCCTCTTCTCTGCTCCTCCATGGACCGGAAGGACAAGACGAAGGCAGCGACAAAGAGGACAACGTTGAGGGCGTCATACAAGAACCAGAGGAGCCAGGTCGACCCCAGCCACAGGTACATGTACACGTTAAACAGTCCGCCTTGTAGAACCACCACCGCCAGGCAAAGCACACGTTTGGGGATTCCCCGCAAACTTTGGCAGCACTGAACGCAGAGGTCACCGGCTCTGGTCATGGCTCACTTGTTTCGACTCCAAAATAAAAACAAGTCAACATTCAGGTTACTGTTTGCTGAAGGAATCCGAGAAATGACTAATTTGGCGGCTTCTTCCCGAAGTGTGTTCAGCTGTACGATGCTCGTTTTCAGTTAAAGACGTGAATGAACCAGACGATCACATTACTGTAGGTATTCTCTAATGGCAACCAGTTATCTACTCTTTTGCCTTCGTCACTCCATATAGAAATTTAAGAGATTTATCTTCTCCGAAACCTTTTTAATCACCAGGGTGAGTCTCCCAGAAAACAGTCTTACCTAAATATTTGCGCAAGGGTTCGAGAGATTTGTCAGTGTATTTTTTCTGTTGTGATGTAATGGTGCATGCGAACGGGTCCTTGGTGACACCAAAGCACTCGACCTTTGACACAAAGAGCACCAGGAATCAGGCACCAGCGCAAACCTCGCTTGCACTTTCCTCACACAATGACGTCATTGTTCACACTCGTCCTCTCGATTTTCCCGAGGGTCAACACAAGGTCAGCCACAGTTTTCCCAGCTCGCCGAGTGGACTTTGAACCTTAACCGACGACGATCCCATGTGCGTTCCCGAAATGCATCGCTTCGTGACTGCGTGAATGCCTCTGTCTTCGTCACGTGACTGATGATCAATAGCTATTCTCGCTCCACGCAGGCGGTAGTGACGTCACAAAAACAAGCTTGCGCCAGCATGACGTCGCGGGCTGAGTCTGTCAGCTCCCGTCTGACCTCACCTGTGGGAGCGGTGCGTGGAGGGAGCCCAACCAAGACATTGTGATCTGAGAAGGAAAAAAAAAAAAGATATATAAAGGCTCTAGTCGCCAGGTGTCTTCTTGAGCAGCTCCAGTGTGTTACGGGAACGAATCGTGCGTGTACTCAGAAAACTTAGTGAATTCGTCTTAATACCTGAAATGTTGTGGTGAGTATTCTTTTAAGGAGGAACTTAGTAACCAAAGGCTATGTTTTATTCTTTTTTCCCATCTCTCTGTCTCTGTCTCCATTTACCTCACGTTTGCACCTGCTTTTTTGTGACAGCACATTTCGATGCCAGCTGCTAACACCTGAGCGATTTGAAGCCATTATCGTAATTCCAACGCACTAAACACACACTGCATAAACAAAGCCAACACAATGGAAAACAATAGAAGTATGACTTCAGTGTCATACAGGCTCAGTTTTACTTGCTTTGTACGTATGAATTATGATGACGCATGCTTTTTGCTCAATATAATATGCTGCTTGCTCAGCACAATAGCAGAAATGAACTTGCTTATCTAATGTTTAGTAAGACCTCGCATGAGACTAGTGTGGCGACCGCTGGGCTTTGGAATAAAGGACGATAACTTAGTAGATGACGCATGCATCTGAGAAGTGGTAAAATCAATGCCCTTGAGATAATCTCATGCAACATCGTTCTATTTCCTTCTTTCACTCACCTTGTCTTATCAGTTCTTACTCGACGAAGTGTTGTAATATTTCCGTTGTAATATTTCTTCAAAGAAAGTATAGCATCCAACATGAATGGTTACTAGCAGTCGGAGTCAACCTACTCGAAACTCAACCAAAGCTCAACAGCCGTTTCCACGATGCTTTATCGCACATATGCGTGCAACATAAAGCTTGATATTGTAAAGAAACTGCAAGTGAATCAGTTTCCTTCCGTGTAGGAAACATGGCATTGACCATTAGTCAGAGCTATACACTACTCTCAAGGTTGGAGCACAAGCTAAACTCTTTACTCGTTTGTTTTTTTTTACATACTGCGTGCATGAAAATAAGTAATGTCATTCTAGGCGTTTCAATGTAAATATAAACGCGTCTATTAGTTCCCTCCCTCCTTCTACCTATTCTTTTGTCAAACTCAGTGCCTTCCCTTTCTTTCGCTCTCGTCAGTGACAAAGCAGTTAAAATTGTGTGTGTGTGTGTGTGTGTGTGTGTGTGTGTGCGTGCGTGCGCGCGTGTGTTCAAATACAAGACAGTTTTCTAAGCTATTATTCAACACAAGAAGGTCTATAGGCTTACTGCTACTCAGTGCAACCACAGTTATGTGTGGATTACTGTGATTCAGTACCAGACAGTCGTGTAACTTTACTGTTTTCCAGTAACAGATAATTTTGTACTCGCCGGTTTTCTTTTCCAGAGAAATCTATGTGATCAAAATCTTAAAATTATTTACCAGTCACTCGAAATGTGTGAATGATGTCCAGAATACATCCAATTCGTGGAAAAGAAAATACTCACTTCTAGCGTACAATCATCGTGTAGTGTCAGGTCCCCTTACCTTGACGTCACGGCTGTGGGCCAAGCTTCCATACTTTGATCACAGGCTATTTAAAGCAACATACAGCAACACGCTGACGAAAGTTCTACAAACACTCTCAAATACGATGAAGAGTGTTGGCGAGGTCCACGTGTTGGCCACTGCGGGCCGTGCCTGAGGAAAATGACTCAGTGTTTGAGGCTCCACGCGCTCGGCGCGCTGCCTACGCCATCTGCGCACGAGACGACAGGTCCAGGACAGCCAACCCTCTCCCCCAACTTAACCCAGCCCCCACCTCCAGCCTGGGGGCGAAACCAATGATGTCGACGAACGCGCATTGCCTGAGGAAGCATCTGTGGTATCTCGGTGGATCGTCGTTAGTTCTGCGCCGTAGCGTTATCGAAAGAGAGGCTAGCTGTGCAAAAGGCCTCTTGTGAATATGGATCAATTTGCATTTTAGTTTTTTTTCTTCCCTTGTTATCTGCCTCATGAAAACAAGTCAGCGCCATGCAGAGAATACGGGAAGAGCTGAATGACAGGTAAACAGACAGCATTGTCTTTTAGGACAGAGAGAGTGAGAGACAGAGATGCACGCAGTCTTTGTCCCCAGAATCCAGGACAACCAAGTTTAGGCAAGTAATACGTCTTTACTAAGCTGAAACATGTCTTTCTGAGTGTAATGGATCTATGAGAACGTTTTACGTATTTAATTCTTATATAAAAGCATTTGTATTTTTACTTTCTTCTGTGAGCACTGTCTTTGTAGGAGCTGTTGTAGTGTGTAGTGCTCCTGTAGTGTGTTGTTTTCTCGTGTACATGTACATCTTACGTATGCACTTGTACTGTTTAAGATACACGTTTTAATATCTATTTATAATATTACTTTCTAATTCCTGGTTATGTGAACTGCCTTTCTATGTGTGCTACTTCTGTTTTATCTTTTATATACACTTATTAATGCACATGCAACATACATAGTCTATTTTTATTTTTACTGGACATGTATCTACTGTTGCTACTCAGTCTGAATAATAAAAACTTTTATAACGGACAATCTCAACACAGGGCCCAGCTGTCCCTACTTTACGCAACTAAACCTAAAGGTGCACGAGACAAGGTCCAAGATATTAAAGCTGTTTTTAAGGACACGTGATTCTTACAATAGAAGTTCAAAGCGCTTTTCTATAGTCCCTTCGTAGTTTTTTGGGGGTTTTTTGTTACAAAGTCGAGTTTCAGAGGATCAACCATGGCAGTTATGCGACGAATAATACGGAAATTCACAAGCGGAAGTGTAAGTGTGTGTGTGTGTGTGTGTGTGTGTGTGTGTGTGTGTGTGTGTGTGTGTGTGAGTGAGAAAGAGAGAGGCCGGTGCTCATCTCCTCTCTCTTTCACTTCTTCCCCAACCCCTAGGCACCAAGGTACCCATTCCTGACAACTGGGTAGGGTGGACGCAATTTTCTGTGCCTCATGGGTATCGAACCTGTGAGCCTTTGGGTTTGGACAATGTGCTCTAACCATTCGTTTATTACTTCCCTAATAATCTGGGAGAGCAGGAATTTGTTTGCTTGTATGTTTACTATTGGAGAATAAGCGAAAAACATAAACCTAATTCCCACTGTTTTTAGTGAATTTTACTGTTTCTGTGCCAAGTGCTTCTGAGTACACACCGTTCTTAGCGCAAACTGCTTCTGTATTTGTTGTTTCTAGTTGCAGTGTTTCTGTTTCAATGTATTTATTGTATTTATACGGGAAGTTTATATATGCATAGTTTCGACTACAAACAACAGAGAGGATTGCAAAATTTTACCACCTGATCTTACTTGTCCTTTCGTGATAGTCTGGTGTAAACAGCAGGCAGTCCGGTACAGGTGGTTAGAGTCAATAATTTAACAGTCTACTGTGGAAACATTGAATTCGCTTTATTCCAAAAGGTGCGTCACCACTGCCATGGCAACGGACCAGCTAAACTATTTTTTCCCCGTTGACCGAAGCAGGTCACAGGCAGTATTGATACTAATCTCATAACATCCTGTAAATTGCAGGCAAGTGAATATGTTGTTTTATGTTTTGTAAAGCTTTTAAAGGAATCATATGATTTCATTCAGAAGATATCAAGGTGAGGTATTTATCGCTAAAGTATCAAGTTGTTTTGAACTAATGCCTCTTCCTTAATAAATGTTTTTTACTCATGATCTGGATAGGTGGTTGATTTATTTGTTAAGAATGAGAAATATGTAAAAGGAATATAGGGGAGGAAGAAGAGAAATGGAGAGTAAACATCCTGAGGAAACACAACTGCAAACATGTTTTGCACACAAGGAGGGTACACAAGATTTGTTTATGTTAAATGATTTTATTGCTACGATAGGAGCATGCCTTACGATGTTACGACAGACAGACAGACATACAGGCAGACAGACAGCTGTGGTAAAGATGAAAGAGGAGACTAATCACACTTGCTAACCTCTTCTCGTGGGATTGTGGTGAAGACCGACATCTGCAGCAAACCCATTCGTTTAGATGTGGTGAGAATGAAAACGTTTCTCCTCGTTGTGTGTCATGCGCTGATGGGACTGTTTGCTCTATTGTTCAGCCTTAATATCGCTTTAACTACACGAGTGGAAACGAATGGGGTTTTGCCATAGCTCGTGTGTCTGGTCCGTCTGTCTCTCGCTCCCTGTCTCTCTTTCTCTATATTTAATGTGTGTGTGTGTGTGTGTGTGTGTGTCTTAGAGAGACAGAGAGAAAGCTAAAGTGGAGGTGGGTAAAAAATGAGAGAAAAAGGTCATGGTCGTTTTGCATCTTTTTTTGGAGTTAGATTACCAACCGTACCTTTCTTGTCAGCTTTTCCGAGCAAACATTACAGTACCTAGCAAAAACTGAGAGAAAATCAATTTTCTGATCAAAACGCAGTGATTGACGACGACGACGACGACGACGACGATGATGATGATGATGATGATGATGATGATGATGATGATGATGAATTATATAGCGCTTTTGCAAAATAATTGTCTCAGAGCACATAACAAATAAGAAAATTACAAACAGACTCAATCTAAATTACATGCTAACATCCACACACACACACACACTCATAAAACGGACAAACCCACAGAATAAGTACAGACACATTTTACGCCAGCGGACGGTCAGGGCATCGAAGGGTGAAGTAAAAAATGCTAATTAAAAATTCTGAGCAGCAGTTCTCATTCACACTAAAGAAATGGCACAGACCCCGGTTGAAGCTCAACATCTGTTGCAGTGTTGTATATCTTTAGAAATCGTTCTCTGTAGGTTCAGTAGGAGTAAATGAATACACGGTAGAGATCCCCATAATCTACATTTTAACGAAAATGTTGAGAGAAAAGCAAGAAATATCCATGACGGGACAGACAGGACACTTACCAGCACATGACTATATACCTACTAGTACATGACGGGACAGATACGGAAATACCAGTACATGACGGAGCAGACAGGACAAATACCAGTAATTGACAGAAAGGATAGGACGCACACCACTCTATGACGGGACAGACAGGACACATACCAATAAATGCTGAGAAGAACAGGACATTTACCAGAACAGGACGGGACAGACATAAAATACACCAGTACACAACAGGACAGATATGACACATACCAGTCAATTATGCGATAGACAGGACACATACCAGTACCAGTCCAGAACTCATGGATTCATACCATCCATGACGGGACAGATAGGACCTATACCAGTCCATGACGGTAAGAACAAGACACATGCCAGTCCATTACGAGACAGACAGGACACACACCAGTCCATGACGGGAAGAACAGGACATATACCAGTACATGGAAGGACAGACAGGACACATACCAGTCCGTGAAGGGACAGACAAGACAAATACCGGTCCATGACGGGACACGCAGGACACATACCATCCATAACGGGACAGACAGGACACATACCAGTCCAAGACAAGGCAGACAGGACACATACAAGCATATGACGGGACAGACAGGAGACGTACCAGTACATGAAAGAAAGGACAGGACACATACCAGTTCATGACGGGACACACAGGACACACACCAGTCCATGACAAGACAGGCAGGACACATACCTGTACACGACAGGAAGGACAAGACACCTACCAGTCGATGACGGGACAGACAAGACACACACCATTCATAACGGGATAGACAGGACACATACCAGGCCATAACGGGACAGATATGATACATACCGCCACATTACGGGACAGACAAGACACGTACCAGTACATTAAAGAAAGGACAGGACGCATACCAGTCCATGACGGGACAGACAGGACACATACCAGCACATTACGGGACAGACAGGACACGTACCAGTACATGAAAGAAAGGACAGGACACATACCCGTCCATGACGGGACACACAGGACACATACCAGTCCATGACGGGAAGAACAAGACATACCATTTCATGACGGGAAAGACAGGACACTTACCAGTCCATCACGGGACAGTCGACTCAGACTAGTTTATCACGACAAAGACACGTATGCTTCTTAACACATGGTGGCCAACTACCGCTTGGCCAGATATAGCAGCCTTATTTTACAGTTGATAGTTTTGATTTGCCCGTGAATACTCAAATGGCCATTGACAAGAAAGAGTTTTCTCCACCCCTAACATCAGACAATTTAATTTTGGGATCACTCGATGACCACTAACGTAAGCCATTTTTGTTTTTGTCTATTTCCTCACACAGACCTTACTTTTTGAAACGTCAAATTTATTCAGACATCGAGAAAAAAAACCATAATTGCTTTCGTGGCATTTTTGTGAAATTAAAAAAGGTGACATGTTAGAGTGATATTATCTCCATAGAACGAGCGCAAGCACACATAAAACCATTAAGCGTGAATGATTACCACATTATCTGAGACCGCTGTTGCCATGACAACAGTAGAAAGGGCTACGGAACTCATTAGCAAGACGGCAGCACTGGGAGGTCCTAGGGTCCTTGACCGCAACGTCCCGTCGTTGAGCTGCTCCTGAACTGCAGGTCGCATGCCCGGCTTGTGGGTTACACAGGTTCATCTACAGTTTATCGTCTAAAAGGATTTTACATCGCGAAGGAAGATATTACTCCCTGTACCACGGCAAAAGTTTATCGTATTAGGATTGTTCACCTCGTAATAATAAAGATAATCGCGCAAAACTTTAGATAGGAGTTCACCACATATAACGGGGATTTATCGCGTAAGAGGAAGTTCATCGTGTGAGATGAAATCGTATTATCATCGCACAACATGGAAATTTATCACGTGAGGCTGAAGAGCGTCGAGGAAGAAATGTATAGACTCCACTACAGCACGAGGATCGTGCTCTGAGTGCTAATCTATTACTCAATAAACAGAGACAGTCGAAGCTGCACAAACGATGTGTGACAACAGCCAGATTGAGACGACACTTTTCGTGCAAAATGCGGCACATCACGTAACACTGTAGTTCTTCACATAAACTAGCGATTCATAGGATGTCAGCAGTTCATCGTGTAAAAGGACATGGGGCAAAATGTTCACCCTACCCTCCTCAGCTCCACATTGACATGTCATGCTAGAGACCAGGCCTGAGTTGCACGACACGTTTCTAAACCTTAAAACTGTTCTAAAGAAGCAAAATCTGTTCTTTGCCATTTAGATGCATTGGACAAGAACATACAAAAAAATTGTACTGACAGGACGGAAAGTCAGACTTAAACAACTTTATCTTACTTAAAGCAGTTTTAGTTTTAAAAATTCTAAAATTGTGATGTGCACTTTAAACTGATTATCTAAAAAGATTTAAGGCCTAAAAGTGTTTAAAATTAGAAATGTGTTGTGCAACTGGCCCCTGGCCGGTCATGCAGAGGCTCAATATTACACACAACTGCTTCCGCAGTCAGTTGGATATTTTCCAGAAACCGACGTGAAACCAAAGCAGATTCAGAGACTCCTGGGTGGAGGCAGAGTTAATCGCTGGCAGACTGTTTAGTCAAGCAGCGAATCAACGGGACATTTATCGTTGCTTTTGTTGACATTTTCTCTTCAGCTAATGACTCTCTCCCATAGGATATTATCAAACAAACGATTAGCGCTACAGACGCTGACAATAATCAGCGTAAGGATACTCCTGGGGTCCCTGGTTTAAATGGTGGCAAATTGACTTGGGGCAAATCAACCTCCAGGTGTGGACACCGCGCGGTAGCGTCTGCACTAATCAGGGTTATTATGAGTGCGGTGTCTATGAATACGAATACGAATAGTTTATTTTGTCACGCCTTTGAGCCCATTCAAAAAGTTTAGTGTACAACATATTACAGGAAAAAATATATAATACATAATAGACGAAGAATATCTTTAGCGTAGAGTAGCATTTCTTTGTCGCTAAGTATACAAACTTTGCAAGGTTACACAGTATTATTTCATTTCTTGTTGACATCAGCATCAGGAGTTTAAAGTTATTCAGTCTGATGTAATACATTTTCGGGATGAAACTTTTCCTTAGATCTATCAGACATGGATAACATATTATAAAATAAAACTCATATTCATTGATGTGCCACATAGGGCACGTCTTACTTATATTTTTGTCAGAGTATCTTGAGGCATGTGACATAGTGTCTGAAATTCTACATCGAAGTCACACCAGTGCATTTCTAGTGAATCTATTAACATTTAAATTGAAACACATCTTCCTGTGTAGCGCAGATTTAACTGACTTATAAAAACTAAGTCTGTCATTGCTGTTGGTGATATAATTCCAATATTGCTAGTGACAATCAATAATAATCCTTTGCTTAAAACATTGAATAAAACTGCTAACTGCTTCTACTCCTCATACTTTGTGGTAGGCTACGGTAGCCCATCTCTTGTTTTGTATGCAGTTTTTTACAGTGTCCTCTCTTCTTTCAGCCGTTCTCTTGCAGTGACCATATTGGTTCGTGATCCCACATCCATGAATTTACATTGTTATAGCTTCCCTCGCTTGATTCTTTTAAAAATTGGATCGTAGCATCTTACTTTCCCTCGTTTGCAATTTCACTTAACAACACAATAAACTGTTATCTGAACAGACACTTCATAAACTGTTATCTAAACAACATTTAATAAACGCTTATCCTGGAGGCCCTCTTTCTCAATCATACTAAATCTCTGACAATTGATTGCACTTCAAGTCAGTCGTCCTTTACGTGTACACGACATTGTTTTACATCTAGAACAAAATGTTAGCTAAGGAGAAGAAAGTACTCTATATCTTCCTAAGAAATAACTTGAAAATTAAAGATCTTAGATAAAAGAGCGAACGTCATTCAACTATTTCTTCGTGCAAGGAAGAAAATTGCTGAGAGAACACATGAAGAAAAAGTTGAAAGATAAATGCACAAAATAATACAGAAAATTATGTACAGAAAATAACTTTTATTTCGAGAGTAAATGGCTAAGAAAATGAACCAATCAAAACACGTCCAACAATTCTGCGCTGACGCTTTTAAACATCTCGGAATCGGAAGTTGGTTAAGAACTAAGGAGAACACACTACACGTTTCATGTCAGGTAACAACTAAACCAGATTATTCCGCTTATAGATTCGTGACACCCCGTACACACACACACACACACACACACACACACACACACACACACACACACACACACACACATATATATATATATCGTATCGATAATGAGAACTGGTATATTGTTGTTTGTTTTCTTGAATCAATAGTTGACAAAAATAACGCTGCTTGAACGAGAAAATAAAAAAGATAAGCGCTAAAGAAGTACTCAGTAAATGAAAAACCTATTCACTATGGGGCGCCAAGAGGGGAATTTTCTCAAATTTGCTATTTCTAGCTATACATTGCAATGTATAATTATAGAATGCAATGTATAGCTATACATTGCATTTTATACTTATAGATCGCAATGTATAATTATAAAAAGCAATGTATAGCTATACATTGCAATGTATAATTATAAAAAGCAATGTATAGCTATACATTGAAATGTATAATTATACATTGCAATGTATAGCTAGAGAGAGAAAACTCGGTAAAAACCGAAGTGTTTCATTTATATTATACTCAGAAGTTGCTATCCAATTCATTTTATATATACCTTTCAATTCTTTAGCTATAGAATGCATTCTAGCTATACATTTGAAATCTATATTTATAGATTGCATTCTATAACTTCTGACTTGCAATGTATACGGAACGAGGCTGGCTCATTTGCATATGGGAAAAGAAGGTCAAAGACCAACCAATCAGTGCGCTCGTAGCAATGGCCTTCGTTCTTGTTTTTACGCGCTCAAGAGAGAGT
Organism: Marisa cornuarietis; assembly: GCA_004794655.1. Taxonomy (NCBI): domain Eukaryota; kingdom Metazoa; phylum Mollusca; class Gastropoda; order Architaenioglossa; family Ampullariidae; genus Marisa; species Marisa cornuarietis. The sequence continues at coordinate 574,190 of SMMW01000651.1, forward strand.
CGTCTGCTGTGTGTATTTACGCGCTCAAGAGAGAGTCGTCTGCTGTGTCGTCTTAGACTTAAAGCAATCGCCCCCCCCCCCAAAAAAAAAATGTCAACCAATAATGTCATTGGAACAGTTCGGGCCCTGATGGAGACCGTTTCTGGCTTCCGCGAAGCGGTTAGAGACGTTTTGGACGAAGAAGATTTTCTTCCACAACATGTCAGCATTTGACATGTTTACATACATGTATGTTAATAGTATTGCGTTATGGTCAACTTGAAGGTGCGGGAATGTTTCTTTCTGTGGGGAGGATGTTTGAGTTCTTTAGTAGGCGTTCGTGCTAAGTGCATGCTACGAGTGTATGAGAGGGAGTGATGGTTGACTTATGATATTTTGGTGGGGATGAACAAAGCTAAAGAAAAGCGGATGGCCGAGTGGTTAGAGCGCTGGCGTCCGAACCGAGAGCGCGTTGGTTCAATTCCCGATAAGCGCAGCAAACTTCCCCCAGCTGACGGGAATGGGTACCTGACTCCTTAGAGGGTTGGGGAAGGTAAGGTATCTAACACCTCACTCCCCAACGACCTGAAAAAGGATGTTGGATGACCTTTACCTTTAAAGAAAACCCAAGGACCGTCAAAAGAAAGTCTAGACTAAAGTGACCGCCAGCGTTAAGTGTCCAGAGAACGTCTCTCACCTCTTTTAGACGTTTATATCGGGAATGAGAACAAATCCCTCCTGGAGGACTCCATCGAGCAGGTTGTAGTCCAGTCATCACTTTCAATGAAGATGGCTATCAGGATTGATTTACCTCGGCAGCTTCCACTGGGAAAGACTTTTTCAGAAATTATGGTGGAAGCTGTCAAAGGATCGGTTGTTATAGACAACATGTAATGATCAATATTTATAGGAAACCAAGAGGAGTAACCCTATAGGTGGCGTTGAATGGTTATGACTACAAGTAGTTGTGGATGCTTACTATGCAAACATAGAGGCTAGATCCCAGTGTACAATGTCTCCATTATTCATCTTAGAGGAATTTTTTGTAGTACTTTGTAATATTTTTAAATCTGATAATTCTGAAAGTCTTGATTTTAATCGTTCATGCATTAATACAATACAATATATTCTTTAATGCTTATGCCTCCTTTGGGACCATGTGACCAAACATGTTTTACTGAAATTTGTTTTAGTAGATCCTGATCCTGTAAATAATTTGTCATGTATTTTTTACAACACTTTGATGATTCCATACAATGGAATGTGGATGTCTAATAATAATCTCATAGTAACTTAGCAATCAATTTTACTTTTCTTATCCCTCATAATGCAAAGTCAACCTTGAAACACTTTTCCGTCAAATAAACCAACTGTTCCATTTTCGCAGCGTCAACAACTATTGATGTGTGTCTGCCAATCTGCCAAGTTGTTTTGTATACTCCACAATCACCGGAGCTTTAATATTACTCCTTATTACTTTTAAAAGTTCACAACATGAAGTAGGCCACATTTTGGGATTGGTGGCGCCCGTCACCAAGCCAGTGAGAATCCCATGAATGTTGTGTTTGTATTTTGGCTCCAACGTACCTATCTCTAAATATGACACCTGCTTACAGGGCTGACTGTCGGTGGTTTTCTCTGGGTACTCCAGTTTCCTCTACTCTGTGCCATAGACCATTGATATGTGTGTGTGTGTGTGTGTGTGTGTGTGTGTGTGTGTGTACAATAGACTAAAAAAGGCACCCCAGAAACAAACATTATCTTTTTAAAAATTTTGATTAGATAGTGAACAATTGAGATCTGCAAAGACTGTAGAACAGCCAAGACAGAGTAGATATTTGAGGGAAACAAAGAAGTTGTTTCTTGCATTAAACTATTTTATTTGTAATGATCATGGTCACCATCATCTTATATAGTTCAGTATCACATTGAATAAAAGAAGCTTATATAATGAAGTGTGGGGACAAAAAAGTAATTTTTAAACAGTAACAAAATAAAATCAACATCAGAAAATTACAGAGCATGATATATTAAAATATGTGACAATGCACCAACAAATAATACCGGGTGTATCAATAATTTAAAATGTGTCAACATTTCAAATGAAACAACACTTATGTACATGAAGCTTTTGATTCTTATATGACACAATGCACCTAAGAACTATATTAGTGATTTAAAATAAAATGGATAAAAGTTGACAAAGTTAACATACATTCAAAACTGACTGTGTTCATCAATGAGAAAGAGATGCATATTTTTCAAACATGTAAGTGCATTAAAAGTAACAGAATCAAGAACATAATAATGACAATTTAACAGCCCATTTGTTATGTTTGGCCATGTTACCTGGCATGACACTCTATGTTAATACACATCAGGGGGACCCCATATTGAACAGAGGAAGAACTGGCTTAGGACATAAAAGAACGGGTGGTTCCACACAAGACCTGTTCACCACTGCTCAGGACAGGCCTGAGTGACAAATCTCGTCAACCACTGCATCCATCTAGTTATTTTCAATGATCAGAACCAGCAGACAAACATAAGTCAATCATCACCTGGTACCAGTCAAGGATTGTGATTTATGATGATGTTGCACATCAATCAATGAGTAATTACTGTGATATTAATCATAGTAAATAATACAGAAGAATTCAACTGGCAGAGGTTAAAGGTCTGAAAATGCCTTGCAGGACTACTTTTTATCATTATACATGGTAAAGAAAAGAAGCAAGACATGTACATATGAGTTATCTGATTATATATACATATATATACACACACACACACACACACACTGTGAAAGAAAAGTACCAAGGCATGTAATCATAGATTATCCAGATGTACTACAGAGAACAACTTTCAGTTTTGACATATTTACCTCCCCCAACCTCCCACCATTTGCTTAAATCTAGACTGAAAATACTATAATAAATTATTGGTTTAAGTGCTGAAGTACAAACTCAGCAATTTTCTTATATACAGTAACTGGATGATCACTTGACAGTGGGTCAACCGTTCTTTTTAAAGTTTGAAAGTCTTCAAAGGACAGTGGGCATGAAATAGGCAACACACTGACCTGTGAAAGCTCACAGCGTTGTAGTTCATCTATGGATATACCAGGGTTATGGAAACTGGTATCATTCTTATATTGACAAATTAGGTGTTGATTTAAATGAAATAGCTGGATGGGTGTGTGGTTGCCTTCTGTAAAAATTGAGTGATGATTGTGTGCACTTCTGAATTCTGCTAATGTCTGATTTATTCGTGGCTTAAAAACATAGTGTAAACAAAAAAGGTCTGTCTCATTAGCTCTATCTAAAATACCATCCTGTTCCATTTGCACAAAAATACTTTTAAATGTTTGACCTACCTGCAGATTGACATCTCTGTGGAGACGTTCAACACGATTATTATGTACAGATGATCCTGCAATCACAGACCTATTACCTCTTTGAGACGCCATCTCATTCCATACCCCAACATTCTCACTTCCATAGTCAGTCCTGACACGTATAGGCCACCCATATTGCTCCGTGGCACTTAAAAACAATCTGGTGACCACAGTTGAATTATTGCTGTTGGAACATTGTAGATATAAAATTGTTCTGGAAAATCCATCTATTGCTGCATGCACAACAAATTTCCACATGATTAGTTAATGGGCACCATCAATGTGCCATAAAAAATTGGGACATGGCACAGAGTACACACGTCTGCATACTGTATGTGTCAGGCGCTCAACACAACCTTCCGGATCAACTTGATGCAACATCTCTCGGATTCTTCTCCTCTGTATATATATTCCCCTGCTTCTTAAGTGGCCAGTTATGTAGACTTCTCCTGCATTTGGAAACTGGTCTTTTATGTCTTTTAATTCTTTTTTCAGGTCTTCATCATTAATGTCTGTATACCTGTGACTTCGAATATCCAGTCCTGTTAACAAAAATAATATGCACACGTCAAAAAAGTCAGGCACACAACACCAAAACTTTATTGTAAAGATCATTTTTAAACTAGTCTTAAAATTTTTGCTAAAGATGCTTTTAAAAATATCAGCTACAATATTATGTCCTAAACTTGGTTTGTGGGGTTATTAACAGATTATACATTACTTTGACAAAGTTATTGTATTACTGTAGTAAAAATTTAACATTGTTTAGCATCTAGTTGGCAGACCGTAGGATGTATTGTAAAATATGAAAATACAACAGGCAAGAGTAGCAGAGTCTAACTGCAGATTTGCTTTATGGCCAATATGTGGCCATATGTCATCTTTTTCTAAAATCTTTCTAAGCAATTTATGCACACGAAAACATTTAAGCAATGAAAACCTGTCCAAAGCAATTTATTAATTTATCTTACCTTCTTTTTCAAATCTTTTATAAAGAGTTTTATGGGAAACTCCAACCATGCTGGCCAGTCTCTTCACTGGTAGATGGAGATCAAACAAAAGTTCTGATGCATACTCGAGGTCCACATCTTTTCTTTTTCGCGTTGTTGAACTCTGTGTAAATGTATTCATTATAGAATTCAAAAAAACTTTTGTTACATCTTTTGTAAATTACAAACACTTTAAAGTGCAAACCAAGTGTAAAACAGCAGTTGGCAAAAAGCTGTTACATGCCGAAAATACATATCGGTTCCATGGTAAATGATATGGATCTCGTATACTTTCTGTGGACCCGATGTTTCCGGTATTCTGTTCAGCCATAGGGGCGTGACACTCTAATTAATACTCTTCATATTTTCAAGACTCCTATCTCCTGATCTCTGTCTTTCTTTCTCTCTGTAAGTTAACCATTCGTAGCTATTCGCTGTTGTAGATTTCGATTTTACTCATTCAAATGGCATTTCTGTTTGTTAATTTTACAGCGCTTTAACCATACATATAGTTCCATGCCTCCACTGCGAACACCAGGTGCGTTTGTTTTTTCCCACGTAACTATAGTTACAATGGATGCTCTTACTAAATAGTGGTCAGTATTCACATGTACCTCAAATTAAAATAAACAAACGTACCTCATCAGAGTCACGAAGTTCTCGTTCAGCCATAATGCAAGCACAACAGGAAAGCCGATGCGTAAGAGACCAGTTGTTCTTCTATTTTGCGCGTAAATACACACAGCAGACGACTCTCTCTTGAGCGCGTAAAAACAAGAACGAAGGCCATTGCTACGAGCGCACTGATTGGTTGGTCTTTGACCTTCTTTTCCCATATGCAAATGAGCCAGCCTCGTTCCGTATACATTGCAAGTCAGAAGTTATAGAATGCAATCTATAAATATAGATTTCAAATGTATAGCTAGAATGCATTCTATAGCTAAAGAATTGAAAGGTATATATAAAATGAATTGGATAGCAACTTCTGAGTATAATATAAATGAAACACTTCGGTTTTTACCGAGTGTTTTTCTCTCTAGCTATACATTGCAATGTATAATTATACATTTCAATGTATAGCTATACATTGCTTTTTATAATTATACATTGCAATGTATAGCTATACATTGCTTTTATAATTATACATTGCGATCTATAAGTATAAAATGCAATGTATAGCTATACATTGCATTCTATAATTATACATTGCAATGTATAGCTAGAAATAGCAAACTTGAGAAAATTCCCCTCTTGGCGCCCCATAATTCACGCTCTACTCAAACGAGATTAATGTATGGCATCGTAGTATTTCACTACATATACAAGTACATTATCCACAGTCAACATAGTGCCTGACATTGCCTCGTAATGTTTCCCTATACACAAACATTTCGTGTAACAAAGCTGTGTTACAAGGGAAGAGATCGCTGGTTCGTTTCTGGTTGAAATGGTAGAACACTCTTGGACTTGTCTGTCAGTTAAAATGAATGACAAGGAGCACATTACTGCAGCTACAGAGGCTGATTTCCCCTTGTGCTTGACAGTCACACGTTTCACATAACGAAAATTCAAGTAAAGACATGTGCAGATATACATGTATATTTCCGCTCACTTGCTCACAAAAGTACATGCAAAAAATTAACAACATAATAATACTGTCTTTGTACAAACAACATTCTGTAATATTGTCTCCAAACATACTGAGAAACGAACACAACAGAGAAGACTCGCTTTGAACGAAATGTTTTGTTACGCATGCAGAATAATTATTATTTACTATAAGGCAAATTGGCGAAGAAAAATGGGTGCCAAAAAAAAAATCTAAGAACACCCTCCTGTCCCCCTAATATTTTCACACTTTGCTGTCAGTGAGCCCCCAAACTGGGTGGCTGTGCCGTCTGAGGTTATCCCTTCTCGGCGAGGCATCCCCGTTCCCGGTCTGCTGGTGATGTCTGGCGATGGCTGCCTGCTGCAGCTCCCGCAGCTTCCGCTGCTTGTCCTCCTCCAGACGATGCTGGCGATACTTCTCGTACTTGTGCTCGTAGAAACTGTAGGTGTTGAGCACTATCAGCACGATGTTCTTGAGGACGAAGACGGAGATGCCCACGCTCAGGCCGTGCCAGAGAATCATGCGAATGATGAGGTTGGGAAGGTTGATGGCCACCGTGACCAGAACCTGAAACATCAAAGTCAAAGGCTAGAAGAGTCATTTATGGAACAAGGAAGGGACTAAAAAGAAGAAGAAGAAGAAGGGGGATTGGTGTTTTAAGTCGAGCCATCAACTAAGGCTATATCACGGCAAGGCAGCCAGCCCTGTAAACAGATTCCACATGCAGAGAAAGAACAGCGTGCCCGAGACGAGAGCTGAACCCAGAACAGCCAACTTCATTGTATTGGTGACAGGCTGTAGAAAACGTATTTTCTACTTGAAGTAAGACTGGTCGGGTTACCACCGCCACCGCCTGAAGGGATTGTCAAGGCGGGTGGCCATAAAGCCTGACCAGTGATGCGCGGCCAGCCGACTAGAAGCGGCCGTGGGAAAGTTTAGTGTCGGCCAGTCCCCTGAATCGGTCAACAAAAACAATGGGGGGGGGGGGCGGAACGGAGACACACCACGCTGAGGCAGAAACATCCTGGCTTCTGCGTGGGAAATAAGACTGACTTTTCCGAACCACGAGCTGGAGATAGGAGGTCTGTCTCGAAGTAGACGTGTGAGAAATGATAGTTTGTGCTGGGGAATTTAGCTCAAATGTGGTAAAGTGTGTTTCACCATCGAACTGTTTGTAATTCTTGGACACTGTGTATATTTGTGAACTGTGGGCTATCTTTGTGAAATCTGAACGGTGAATGTGAGAAGAAAACTGTTAGCCGCCTGTGAGAGGAGAGGCTTGCGCATACGGTCGTGAAGCAGTGACTTCAAGGGAGCTAAGTCCGTCGTCATCTTGTGATTTATCAGTAGAGCTAGTGGAGTATTGTTATATATGATTTGCTTTACCGGCTGCTCTTTTGTTTAATTATATTTTTATTATTTTATATTCAACCATCCAGTGTTATTGACTATGCGAATGCGTGTATGTATGTGTTGTAACGGAGGTGCTGCGTGTGAGTAAGTTAGTTGTCCATTGCGCCACAAACCGCGCAAACAAAACTCTTTACACAGGCGCTAACCGTTGCGTCACCGGACCGCCCAAGAAGATGATGATGGTGATGATGATTAATAAAAGTATGAAATATTTTGCAAGAAATCTTTTTAAAAAACTTGTAACTGACGTATTCACGTTCTAATGCCAGGTAAATCCAGAAATACCTGTTCAGAAATTTTGTAAAAAAATTTAAGATTTGTAAAATTCTGTGGCACATAATCGCTGCTATGTCTGTTTTGACACTGACGACAGTTAAGCTGGTCACTTTTAACACACAACACGTTAGCAAAGAAATATGTATAGATGCTTTCATATCAAAGGTCAACCTTGTGGGCCGACACGAGGGCACTGGACAGACGCCGCTGACCGAAGCCCGTTATGCTGAGCGTGACGAAAGGGATTGTGGGTAGCAGTAGGTTGATGCAGGCCACGACGAGGATGGTCACTCTCAAGCCAGGAAACAGCGTCGCTGCCGCCTGTTTGTCGAACAAGACATCAACAGCTTCGACCTGAAACAGAAAGAGGAGAACTAGTCGTTTAGGTTTTGTAAAGCAGCACTTGTAAGTGGCTTATGTAACTTGTAAAGATTGCTGTTAATTTATTGAAGGAGCTCTGGAACACCAATTTCAACAGAAAGCACATCGCCTCCCAACTCATCGCTACTGGTAAACTGTGGTAAATATTTTTTTTTAACTTTTCTTCTTATATTCTGTCGACACTTGCTTATTATCTACAAGGATTGTTCCTAAGAAGTGTTATTAGTTTAAATATGTTTAATGCAATGAAAGCAGTTTGGAATGGCTCTGTACAAGAAATTTAATTTACTTGCGCAAAGATAAAGACACATAACAAGAGCTGGTAAGGCAAAAAGAAATGTTTTTTAGCAGCTTGATAATTACCGAGAAAAATTATTAATGCCGTAATTAATTGGTGCCCTAAATGCAGCCGCTTGAGCATGAAAAGCAAAGAAAAAGGAATATGAAGAAATTTTTTTTCCTAGTCAGCGTCACCTAGTAGCCTACACGATTGCGCACACCCATATATATTTAAGGAGACACTTTTCTCTTTCAGAAACTAGAGCATAATTTTCCTGACGATGTTTGATTTTTTTTTTGTCGGTTGCCTGCAGTAAACCATGAAAAGCATGTGACACGTGCACGCTAATCGATCTAGGAAAGGTCACGGTTTTTGTTTCGTTAACAGGTCTATAGGACAGAGAGAGAGAGAGAGTGCCAGACGTTGTCTACAGGTAACCATGACATTAGAGAGCACTAGGCTGACCGCGACAATTTATTGGCAATGCACTGGCAAAGAAATTTCGAGAAGTTCCTTCTTAATCGGACGACTTTGAACTAACATATGACCAAGATGGAAAAAAATTTTACGAGTCTAACCCTCGACCGTAACACTGACTGTGCCTACATCAACTTACAATATCAATTAAATCGAAAAACACAGTTCCAGTCAGCTCCACGATGTACTGGCGTTGGGGGGACTCGGAGGGTGCCTCGTAGTGTGATGTCAGCAGCAGAATAAAGATGGCGGACGAGAGTGCGATGGTCGTCTTGAAGGTACTGGGCCCGAAGAAGCTCCCTTCGTCCAGGCTGTCGCAGAAGGTGTTGAAGCCAATCAGCGAGCGAATCACAACCCCGATCTGTCAAGCATCAAAATAATTAGAGAATGTAATTAACATCATGTAGAAAATACTACATTTGAAATTCTTTATGTTTTAAAATGCTTTATTTGTGGGTATTTCATGGTCTAGCTGTTTGTGCTCGCGCGTGCAAGTGTGTTCGTGTATGTATGTGTGTGTGTGTGTGTGTGTGTGTGTGTGTGTGTGTGTGTGTGTGTGTGTGTGTGTGTGTGTGTGTGTGTGTGTGTGGTCATACGTCGTTGCGAGATTTTTTGTGCCTGTGTTTATGTGTAGATGCATGAGTCTGTATATGTCTGTATGTGTATGCGTGTATATTATATTTATAGATTTGAATGTGTGTGTGTGTGTGTGTGTGTGTGTGTGTGTGTGTGTGTGTGTGTGTGTGTGTGTGTGTGTGTGTGTGTGTGTGTGAAGGAGAAAAGAAGGGGAGTGGAGAGACAAATACCTCGCAGCGTCAGATATATCCATAGGAAACAAATTACCCCCGTTGCAATAAACCTCAGTGAAAAGAAAAGTTAAATAATTTATGAACGTGTCTCGCGACATTAAAGTCTAGTTGGAGTCAAGAATGAAATACAGTACAAAACTACTAGCAGGCTAACAGATCATCGTTTAAAAATACATAAAGACATTTTATTTCTGTTTAAGCAGCACGAGGACTGAACTAAATTCTAACTACCGATGTCACCACACTTCTCTTGAAGCTCTTCAAGCAAATGGTGGTCGTCCGGTCTGCTCTTGTGGTCTGTAAACTAATGGAGTCTTCAAATCTGCACTGAAAACGCACCTCTTCCTTGAGCATTACTCCTAACACAGTCCACACAATGCTCGTCCTTCTTACCCTCCCCCCTTCTGCTCTTGCTACTTGTCTACCCATCTTTCTCTGCAGAATCGCTATATATGTTTCTGTTACTTGGTGTCTTTTTGTGTTTTCCATCTTTGTTTTCTGTTTGTCGTCAGTACTATCGTTTATTCTGACGCCCCTCGTGTTCTATCCATTTAGTCCATGTCTCTTCCTTGTTTTAAGCGCTAAGAGCATGCTCTCTATGAGTGTGAATATGCGCTATAAAAATCTTCATTTATTATTATTATTATTTATTTATTTATTAAGTCACTCCGAAACTTAGCATATGAAGTTCTAAGCTTTGTACCTCGACTATATTTTCGGTTAAATTTTAGGAATTAGTAATCTAGGGGATATCATGTCTCAATTTACTTTTAGTTTACTTTAGATACCATTCCAAAATATCACTCCAAAAAGTATTATTGCATATAAATGGCATACTTTAGAAGCATTGATGTGTTCTGAATCTTTCTTTAAAAAAATGTCCCATTACTTAATTAAAAAAGAACTTTTTAAGCTTACACGTTATAAAATAAATATCTTTCAAAGCCTCTTAAATTTAAATCTAGAAAATGACCCTTGGAGAATCCGCTCCATCCACTATAATTTATCCTGTGGTCAACACTACATCTGTGTCTATTCTAAATGTATTACAAAACTCGCATTGTTTTCAGAATGTACTACTTTGGTATTGAAGACGTCTTATACATAGAAACACACGGTCGCACGTACACGCGCGCGCGCGCACGCACGCACGCACCCACCCACCCACCCACCCACCCACACACAAACACACACACCGCGCAGTTTGAAAAACAGTATTCGTGTTCACAAACCTGTTAAGCATGATTTACATTAACAAAGAAAACAAAACTGCAATGTTTCAGTTATAGTTTTACCTTTTCTGTGCATTACACAAATAAAATAAGTAAATTTCTTTAAACAACTTTTATTTGAACTGTAGTAAAAGGGAACAATAATTTTTTCATTAGGTTTCTTTAATACATATAGCTTAATATATAAAAGTGTGAAAGGCACGCTTAGAAATATTTTATAAATAACTTTCTATTTTAGACATTTTAGTCTTTTTGAATTTTGTTATCGATGTTTTCTTTTATATATATATATATATATTTAATTCAGTCATCCACGGGAAGGAACTATTGCATGCGAAAGCCAAGTCGTCTGCACAGCTACATTTTTTGCTGAAACTTTACTTTTCTGAATAAGAAAAACATTTGTAATTAATTTACTGCTTGTGGACTGTTAGAAATGATTTAATATTGCATTGTCACTGTAAATGAGGAATAAGTGAGAAATTCGGACTTTAGGACAATGGTATGTGGGTTGAAAAACGATTACAATATTCAAGCTGGACAAACAGAGTGAGTTAAATAAAAGTGTAAAAAGGGGAAAAAAACTTGAAAAATACAAAGAGCTCGCTCGCACATTCGTATCAATGAACATATACATGAGTGAGTGAGTGAGTGAGTGAGTGAGTGAGTGAGTGAGTGAGTGAGTGAGTGAGTGAGTGAGTGAGTGAGTGAGTGAGTGAGTGAGTGAGTGAGAAAGCATCTAGACTCTATCTCTGAGACAGGCCGGAAGCATAACGGAGTGAAGGTTCACATCTTGTTTCCCACAATCGATATTTCTTGGCTTGAAACATTATCAAACACAAACCACTACACGTAACAAAGTTCAGGATATAGTCGTCAGTTGAGAGCCGATTTCCAATGACACCACGTTTCTCTACTCACCGAGGTGTGGCACTCTGAGAATGAGAACACAAGTAACTGCTAATAAGCTGAGTAACAGAAACTTTTCACACACTATAGGTACATAAGACTTATATGCTCTTTTGACCTTTAACACTTAAACGAGCTCTGTCCTTTTAAAAAAAAATTATTACATTTTGCGGAGCGGCTCTGAAAGGCATTTGTAGAAATCTCGTTCAAAAACGTTGCAGTTATTTGTTAATGCAAACCGCGTTCAACAGATCATTGAACATGAATGTTGCTTTTTTAAAAGTAATTAAAGAAAAGGCATTAAACACAGTCTGCCTGAAACTGCGTGCGGGATCTCACTTCAATTTTGTTAATGGTCTACTTGCTTTGATATGTGTTTCCACACGAGGGTTGTGCTTTTTGTCAGCACAAAGAACAGACGGAAATGTGTATACGTGTCGGTGGTGTACAAATACAAATAACTACTAAAGTGTGCTTGCTATACGTATCTGCTCCAGTTTATATCTGCGTTTACATGTTGTTTGATGTCTTTAGGTTTTTAAAACTAAATAGTTGTTATTGATTTGTTTGTTTGTTTATTGATTTGTGTATTTACTTTGCGTACGCGCCATTGCGCTTGAGGCATCACAACCAGTTTTTTAGAAAAAAAATGCTACACTCTTAACTCGTTATCTTGCCAACTTCGCCTCTCTCCAGGCTTTAAGGCTAAACAGGTTTTCCTCAAATTTACCTCTTAGTTATAAACCGTTATACCCTTTATTAGTCCGCCACACTCGCCTCTCTCCCAAAATTCGTGTTGGACAAAATGACTACGGGTTAAGGATTTGGGACGGTATTTAAGTGTTCCAAAATTTTTTTAAATAGATTGATTATAAACTTGTTTCTAAATCTGACATTAACATATAATAAAAACAATACTACCATTTATGAGAAAGAGAATTTTCATAGTCAATTCTGTACATTTTAACGCGTTAAAACATCTTTGTATGAGGTGTTCAGTAAGTGTGTTAGACAGATGATGTCTTTTAATTTGTCTAGCAGCATCCCAGGATCTTTCTAAATACTACTATTTTGGTGACTGACCTCTAACAGCAAAGAACTTCTGCTGCTTGTGCCAAATGCTCTGTTACTGACCTCACCTGGGCAGAATCTGCTTGAGACTTACCTCTAGGATCAGCCAGGCCAGCCATCCGATCGTCCTGCGTGAAGACTTCCCCTGCCTCTGTTCTTCCTTGAATCTCGAGGACAGAACAAAGGCTGCAATGCACATTGCCAGGTTGAGAGCATCATACAAGAACCAACACAGCCACAGCGGCCCCAGCTGCAGGTACATGAACACGTTAAACATGGCGCCCTGCACGATCACCAGACAAAGGCACAAAAGAAGCTTAGGTAATCCACGCGTGCGTTCGCAAAGTTGAACGCATAAATCCCCTGCGCGGGTCATTTTGGATGAAGTCGTGACAGTTCAGAGTAACGCCTCAGGAACTTTCTTTTTTGAGGATAAAATGTTCTTTACTTTTTCTGAAATGACTAGATGGTAAAGTCATAATTCGCTCTCCTTTATTTTTTTTTCTCGCACAGGAGAGATTGATGTATCAAATGTCAATTTTCATTGTTAGGTTGTCCGTCACTGTACGTAATTGAAAAATTAGTCTGGTGCGCGTCTGGTGTTAACGATTATCGGATATCCCCCAGAGGTTATGTTGTCAGTTCTTACTCTTCTCCAGATCACAACAATATTTCTGCAATACCTACCTCTAGACAGGACTTTTACTATTTTCACCCTTCAGGCTGCTAACAAAATCATCTGGGGATCGCTGTTCTTGGTCGCTCGTCAGAGACCAAGTCAACCTCGATCTGGAAAGCAAGCCAGTATGGCTTTAAAAGAATGATCTGAAATTGTTAAAAAAAATCCTCTTCTTGCTGTATCACTTCACGTTCACTTCTCATAGGTTTCATCGATAGATGTTACGCCGTTGATGCAGCCAGGCTCTCATTGCAGCCGATCGAAGCACAATGCTACATGATGTTGTCCTCCCGCGCGAACCACTACACATGCACGCCAACTGAGAGCGAAACCCGGAACGAACATTCAGAAAGATTCTTTTTTTTCTCCACATGAGTGACATTCGAAAGGCGTCAACATACATCAACAGCAGTAGTGGGAGCAGAGGGTGTGAGCGTAGTTTTGACAAAAGGCGAGTTTTTGCCTTTCGCATTTCTTCGGTCGTTGAGAACGGGTCTGGTGGGGTGTGCGCAATTGTGCATCGGGATCAGCATTGCTCGGAGAGACACGACACCTGCACAGAGCGTTGGAGGGTCTGGGTTATTTTTAAACTATCGATTCAACGAAGCAGACAAAGTGGATGAATCAATGAAAAATCTTTCTTTCATTTTTTAAAAATATTTTTTGGGTGTGTGCGATAGCAGATCAAGTCGGTCTCTTGACCTGTCGTCGAGGGACCTGGATGAATCAGCAACTGACAACGTTTGTCCCAGGGCCCAGGACGAGCAAAAGCAGGATGGTTTAATATGGTTAAGTCATTCCATACTTTTTGTGTTGCTCAGCCAGTTCTTTCTCTGTAGATTACGGCCCTCACCTCCCCCCAAAAGTGCCTGAATTGTTGTCTTAGTTCAGGAGGGTCACATGATCAAACCAGACAAACTTGTGTGCTCATACAGTTGTCAGAAAAGACAGCATCCATCCATCCATCCATCCATCCATCCATCCATCCATCCTTTGACTGGATGTTCTTAACCTTCGCCATCCAGTTATTTTTCTGCCTCGGCTGCGACATCCTTCCACAGAGCCTTGTAGAATTGTTATAGACAGAGCGTGTACCGGGGGACATGGTTGAACCAAACCAGTTTGCGCCTATTTAATGTTGCAAGAAGGGTGTCCATTAGTCCAACGAGGATGGCGAGCATGCTTCTTATAAATGTCGTAGGTCTTGTGTGGCTTGTAGGAGATTTGGAGCCCTTTTATAATTAAGCACCAGGCTTCAAATTCTTGCAAGTAAGCAAAGTACATATATCAGAACTTCACAGCATGATGAGGACTATGAAGGACATATATAGCCTGTAACTGGTGAGAACGCTTATGCTGCTGCTTCGCCAAATTCTAATCAGTTTGGCCATTGCTACTGATGCGAATGTTCACCACGCAGCTGTCATCTTTAGAAAACTTAGCAAGTATTTGAAGCTGTTTTCCTCCTCAAGATGTTCTCCATTGATCTAGCTATCTACTTTGGCGTACCCAAAGTACTTTGTTAGTGCCGAATGCACTCGCGCTGTTCGTCATCATGAGGTCCTGCAACTCGTTTCATTGCTTTCATGTGTTTGGGAGCTACTTTGGGCTGCTTTTTCTCTCTTTCTTCAAAGCCCTCCTTTTTTCCTCAGGTACCTGTCCTCAAATACCTAAGTTGTTAGTCCCCTTCCAGCAAGCAGAATTCATGTTCGCACGCGCATTGTAGGATGAGAACTATAAAGTACTATTACAGTCGGAGCTTCATAGTATAATAGATGATGTTTTTCTACTAAATTGTGTTTCACCGGGACACTGCTGCTTTTGTTGTTGGAATACGGATGCCAGATTCCGACTTGTAACTGTCAATCCCTTCCATGTCAGACTGACAAACAGCATCAATGAAGTTGAGGAAGAGCACACAAGTAATGGAAGACATTTTATCTCAAGGCTACGAGTTGTAGAAGAATTGTTACTTCCAGGACATAAGCTGTGGAAGAAACTGCACTTCGAGGACATAAGTTGTGGAAGAAATTTTACCTCCAGGACCTACGTTGTAGAAGTTTTGTATTGTCTACGCGAGGCTAAGACAGGGTCCATTGCCCTTGTAAAGGAAATATGAAAACGTTATTTACATGACATATACAAACATAAACTACCAAAAAACATATATTTTATTAGAATATACACTAGAATTTAAGTATCATTTACTGTTTTCTTCTTATTTTCGGTTTTTGGAGTACAAATCTATGTTTAAATGAGTAGCCGACACTAGTCACAAAGTGAACGCCCTTCCCTACTTTAAAACTCTGATTGGTTGACATTTTCAGCTGCTAAGAGAAGCAATTAATATTAGAACAATTCTTAAAGGTTTAGTAGTTTCCTCCCTTATGTATTCGCTCATTTACGCACAGAGCGATGTTGTGTATGATGCTGCTCCACTTGTCAGCGCGTAGTAACCGGCGGTACGACTGTAGCCGAGAGTACAAGCGAGCTGTAGTATTGACCCGTTACTACTCGCTGGCATCGAGTTATAAAAATTGAGTTATAAAAAAAAGATTTTACCTTAAAGCCATGAGTTGTTTGTTTGTTTGTTTTTGTTTTGTTTTTGTTTGTTTTTTGACAATGACCAACTTTATTTGTCCCAGTGGTCAATTTGAATATGGGAATGTGCTCTAGTTCAACAATTAAAAAAGAAGAAGTGGGCAAGTAGCATATATCATATACATATGTCTATATATATATATATCCAAAAAAATTACAAGGAAATCAAGTTTGCACCTACCACCTCAAGCTTAATTTCCTTGTTGTAATTTTTTTTTTATTTTGGAAGAGATGTTACCTTCAGGGCATGTCGTTTGGAAGAAATTTTACACTACTAAAAGCCAAACACAAAGAAAAAAGAGCACAAACATCAACTTCATTTGTTGCTGTACAGTGCCTAATAAACTGTCTTAAATTTTCTACACGGAGACCAACTATAAACATGGGAAACACAATCATCCTCCTTGTGGGGTCACAAGAACCTCTGTTGGCACACCAATACAGACAGTTATTTCGCAAAAAAACAAACATATCGATCGATAATTAGGAACGGAAATCGTCATGAGGTTCCTGTTACTCACATGATCACCACGCAGGAAGAAATTACATTAAAATGTTATTAAAGCACTTGATTGTCTGACGCTGATATCATGTGTTTCGCATGACAACTTAAACAAACTGTCATGGCGGTAGCCAGAGAAGACACTGGCTGTCGACAGGAATGCTGAAATCAGTAAATTAAAAAAAATAAAGCCAGTCGGCAAGTAAACAGTCCAGCACACTGCCGATGCTGCATGCTGTGCAGCATGAAAAGGTGCAGGTTAATACAATGGCACAATAATCAAAACTAGAAACAAGAATAAAATGATGATGATGATGATGATGATGATGATGATGATGATGATGATGATGATGATGATGATGATGATGATGATGATGATGATGATGATGATGATGATGATGATGATGATGATGCACTTTAACCACAATGGTCAATCACTGAGCAAAGTAATTAGCAATGTGTAGATGCAAGTGCTTTATTTAGGGATTAGATGAGAAGTGTAGAAAAAGAATTAAGAATTTAAGGAGAATGCAAAAAAAATATCCAGAATAATTACAGTTTGTAATGAGAAGGCAAAAGCAGAAAATGTAAAGGAAACCCGAGAGCAGTTTGTGAAGAGAATGTGGCTGTGATGCAAAGCTTAACGGCATCTGTGTTGGTGCTGTGTGTAGATGCTGCCCTATGACCTGGAGCTCCGTCATTTTGTTCTGACGTCACATTATTTTCACGTCACACCATCTGTCATTTGTGAAGCGCCTTGAGTTCGTCCTAAAGGGAGGATATATAACGCGCTATACAAGCTAACTTTTATTATTATTATTATTATTATTAGATTTTGCCTTCAGATAACTTAAGTATAGCCTATAACCTGAGATCAGACATACAATGACTCACGGAGGGGGGTCCTTACAAGGAGTTGGGTGGCATGTGGGTCAGTAAAGAGCTCAAGTGTGTGCATAAACAGTTTAACACTTTTTTTTAAATCTTTTTTTAAAGGTAAAAGTTATATTAGATTGTCGCGGCGTTTGCTTACTGGCCCCTTGAGTGCACTTTTCCGGCGGTAATTCTATTTACGAGGTTTACAAACGCAGTTTTCGTTCTCTCTTTGGCCTTTGACAACATGAGGTAGAAAACCCTGTCTAGTCTCCTCTCTCCTCTGAAAGAAGTGAAAGAGTGTTTTGACTAGACAGTATTAGTTATTGAAGACGACATTATTATAGCATTAGTTAAGTTTAACGAGGGATCAAGACTAGCTGCTAGCTGCATGGAAAAGAAGATACATTATAAACAAAATTTTAAAAGAAAAGGGTAAGGTTTGACCACGAATGTGGGACATCCAGGAAATCTTGGAAAAGACTCTCGAATTTCATTAAAACTCGCAGCATTGAAGTCAGGTTATCCTACCTGGAAAATCTTAAAATGTACAAAAGGTTCTGCAAGTAAAGAAAGTCCATCACAAGGAACAGTTACTGACAGCCCAAAAGGAAAGTTCTTTTGGCTACTAAGTTTTCTGGCAGACACAACACATACACAAAACGAACACACGTGGCAACCCTATACTTATTAATATTTGGCACAGACATTTCAGTAATATCTTTAATACATTCCCTGACATTATGGTTAACAGTGAAGATGATATCCATACTAATATTTGACATAGTACTATTGATAATGAAAACGATAGTAATTTAAATGCGTCAGTTACTGCTGAGGAAGAAGAAAGGGCTATTATTTCACTGAAAAACAGTAAAGAACCAGGGCCTGATGGGTTAATGTGTGAGTTTTTCAAACAGTCTTTAGCATCCCTTACTCCTTTCGTATTAGCTTATTTTATCCATCTTTTTGAAAATGACTTGTTTCCTGATACATGGTCTGAAGCGACCATCCAATCTTTACATAAAATTGGTGAAATTAATCAACCAGAAACAGTAGACGTATATCTTTTCGTAACATCTGTAGCAACATTTACAATTCTATACTAAACAAAACAATAAACGAAAGGATCGAGCGACACAATACTCTGGGTGAAGAACAAGCAGGCTTTAGGAAGGCTCATAGCTCAACCGACCATATATTTACTTTGATGACACTTTTTCAGAAGCAGCTAGTTTAACACAAAAACCTGTATGTAGCCTTCATTGACTTCCAGAGAGCTTCCAGTGACTAGAGAAAAACTCTGGACTGTATTACAGAAAATGGTTTACGTGGCAAAATGTTTAGAGCTATCAAAAGTATGTATGAAGTTACTAAAGCTAGAGTTAGGATTGGTGGAGATATTATTAGTGATTTTCATTTGCCCTAGTTGAATTATGCAATTTTTCTCACTTAGTTGATGCGGCTGTGTGTACATAATTAATGACCTGTAGACGGATGGTCAGTACAGTTCTCTCAGTTACTGTTGATGTTCTGATGTAAGATAATGATGATTGTTGTTTGTTGCTGTTTATCTCACATAACTGTTTGGAAAGTCGATCGTGTTTTTATTTGCCACATTCCAGTTGATGAAGATGTTAGTGATGATGTTAGCCTCAGTTGTTCACGCTCCTCTTGAAATAGGCTCAGGCCTACTTAATACAAGTTCGAGTTCGAGTTCTCTGAAAAATGTCAAAGCTGTCAAAACAGTAACCGACGTCCTAAAGTAAATATTTATCGGCTGATTTAGAATGCCCCCCCCCCGTGGGACCCCGGGGTATGCTTGCCAAGCAAGCATTGTAATAATAGGGTCCCTGCTGTCCAGCCAGGCATGTCGTAAGAGGCGATTAAGGTGGACACCTCACCTAGAGGTAAATTAGGTTGTGGTAGGGCTAACAACCCCACAATGTAAAAAAATGCACGTTACAGAAACCAACACTAGAGCACTCGTTACGGATGGCAAAGGTAATGAAACACACCAGGGAACTGGACTTACGATGGACGAAAGTCAAACCCGAGAGGGAGCTGGCGCCCCGATGGTGGATTTACTTCAGCCGAAGCAGAAGTTGAGGGTGGGGTGCTGGAACGTCCAGACCTTGTATCAGACTGGCAGGTTGCCCCAACTAGTCAAGGAGTTTGACAATTACAACTTTGACATCCTGGGAGTCAGCGAAGTCAGATGGACCGGCACGGGAAAAAGGGAGACTAGCATCAGGACAGACTATCCTGTTCTCAGGAAGATCAGACGATCAACACTCTGAAGTAGCACTACTCCTCAATAGGAAAACTGAAAAGACACTGGTGGAATGGAAGCCTTATGGACCCAGGCTTCTGAGAGCAAGATCCCATTCAAAGTACACCAAGCTGACAGTGCTAGTTTGCTATGCACCAACAGAAGACTCCGATGCAGAAGGCAAGGATGTTTTTACGATCAGCTCCAGGCAGCCACGGAGAGCGTCCGAGCCCATGAAATGTTGCTCATCACCGGCGATTTCAATGCCAAGGTGGGAAGTGACAATACCTGCAGGGAGCATATAATGGGCAAGCATGGAATTGGAACCATCAATGACAACGGAGAGAGACTGGCAGACTTTTGTGAAGAAAACAATCTACTGATTGGAGGCACACTCTTCCAACACAAAGACATCCACAAGGCAACGTGGATACCACCAGACGGGATCACAAAGAACCAGCTAGACCATGTCATCATTATAAACCGTAGATGGAGGAGCCTACAGAGAAGCAGACGTTGCCAGTGACCACACTCTTGTGATTGCTGCAATTTCTCTGAAGCTACTTCGATCGCAAGGAAAACAGGCACGTCAGCAGAGAGTGGACTCCGGCAGACTGAAAGACCCAGCAACCAAACGGGCCTTTGTAGTGGAAGTAAAGAACAGGTTCCAGGCACTAGGGGACCAATAGGAGATGACCTTAGAGGACTTCAATCAAGTCTTATAGAAAACAGGAGAGAACATACTGGGCTTTCCAACGAAAAAAGAAAGAACAGTGGATCAGAGAAAAGACATGGAAAAGGAAAGATGAGAGAAAGTCAACCAAGCAGAAAATCAACAGCATCAGATCTGATATACAGAAATAAACAAAGAGGTAAAGAGGATGATCAAAACCGACAAAAGGGACTACATAGAGAAACTGGCAGATGAAGCAGAAGAAGCAGCAGGAAAAAATGACATGAAGACACTGTATAAAATCAATAAACAGGTGACCAACAGGTTCAAAAACAGTGAAGTGCCAGTGAAAGACATGAACAGAAATGTCGTGAATGGAGAGGCAGCAAAACTACAGCGCTGGAGGGAGCATTCAGAGTCAGTTCTGAACAGACCAGACCCCCCTCAGCTTGCAGACATCCAGCCAGCAGAAGATACAGACCTTGACATCTGCACAGACCCTGCAAGCCTGGAAGAAGTGACAGCTGCAATCAAGGCAATGAAAAGCGGCAAAGCACCAGGGGCAGATGGAATAACAGCAGAGATGTTGAAAGCAGATGTGAATGTGACAGCTCCCATGTTGACTGAAATCTTCAGGCAAGTTTAGGAATCAGGACAGATCCCCGATGCGTGGAAGACAGGGCTCGTCTTCAAGTTACCCAAGAAAGGAGATCTTGGAGACTGCAATAACTGGAGGGGTATAACACTTCTTTCCACCACCAGCAAGGTCTTCAGCAAGATTATTTTGTCAAGACTGACGCAACCGTTGTGAAAGACCTCCGGCCTCAGCAAGGATTTCGCCCTGAGCGACGCCGCTGTATATCAACTTCATCGACCTGGAGAAGGCTTTTGACAGCATCCATCGCGAGTCCTTATGGAAGATCCTGTGAAACGTGTCCAGGTTGTTGCAATGCTGTACAGCAATTTCAAATCTCAGGTGGTCTTTGACACGGAATTCACAGCCCCCTTCAACGTCAGTACTGGGGTGAAGCAGGGCTGCATTCTGTCGCCGTTCCTCTTCATCCTGGCCATGGACTGGATCATGAAGAATTTCACTGACAGAGAGAGGAGAGGGATCAAATGTACCATGACTATGACAGCAACAACATTGCTGGAAGACTTGGACTTTGCTGATGACATTGCCCCGTTGTCACACCGCCACCAAGACATACAGGAGAAAACAAATGCCTTCTCAGAAACAGCTGGAAACCTTGGCTTGAAGGTCAGCACAAAGAAAACAAAAAGTATGTGAGTGAACGCCAGAGTCCAAGAAAACATCAAACCAAAGCACATGGAAGGAAAAAAACATAAGCCAGAAGACCAAGCTGAGAATCTTCAAGTCAAATGTGACCAGCACCCTCCTTTATGGATCAGAAACATGGAAGATGACCAAAAACATCGGTAACAGGCTTGACGTCTTCCAAAACAAAAGCCTCAGGCGCATACTTAACATCTTTTGGCCAAACACCATCACCATTGAAGAACTCCACCGAAGAACTCACACCGAGTCCATCACCACGCAGGTTCAATGAAGGCGTTGACGATTGATTGAACATGTGCTCCGCCAGCAGACAGCATCGCCCTACGATGGACTCCAGACGGCCGAAGAAAACGAGGCCGCCCAAAGGAAACCTGGAGAAGAAGAGTGGAAAGGGAGATGAGAGGAAAGGGCTGGACAGGGGGTCACCTGGAGCGAGTTTCAGCCGATCGACATCAGTGGCGGGCTCTGGTTGAGGCCTTATGTGCAAATAGCACGAGGAGGATTGATTGATTGATTTGGAATGGCCATCTTACTTCGTTACTTTTCCCTTGTTTATTCTTCCAAGAAATCAGTGATTATTAGAAAGCGCATCACAGCTTTGAGCAGTTCAGAACATTGAGAATTACGATCAAACTGTGAACAACCTTAATAAAATCAGTTGCCAGGTGCAAGGATAATAGAATCACCCTGCATTAAGACCTCTTAAGGATTTAGATAAGGTAATAGTAGAGGACCCCTTTATCCTAGGCTTTATCAAAAAAACATTCTATGACACACGGACCCCAGACTATTCATGGTGTTTTGACGCTTTTTTAAGACTCTTTGGATGCAGGTGACACTATGCAAATCAGTCGGAAATTGGTGAGCTGCGCTTCATTAGCAGGCCAGCCAGCGATACTCTGCGTTTCAGTGAACAAAGAAGGAGCTGTGCGCACACAGCAGATCCTGTTGACGTCAGGGTGGGGATATCGGCTTTGAGGTGATACATCCGGTCCATTGTGGTTACCCGCCCTTAGCCTGCCAAGCCCCAGTCATGATGAACTCTTTGGCTCTAGGCGGGGGAAAAAAGGAACAAATAATCCAACCATGGCATCTGCACCCTCTTCTTCGTGCAACTGAGTAGACAAGAAAAGGCTTAAAAATCACCTTAAAAGAAATCGTGGAAACTTTGACGAGAATTTGCAACAGCGAGTGCAGCAAATCTGCATATCAAGTGCACTGCCTATAATTTTTTTCATATGTCTTCGTATCGAATAGAATGTGTGTTTTGGATCATAGCAACAAATACGGCAAACATTAACCATGCACTGAGAAAAAATGTGGTTTAAATCGTACTTTTTAATAAATTTTTGTTTCCAGTTTGATATGTGTGGCGATTGATTATTTTGATCTTTTGATTTAGTTTCAGTGTTTGTCTGACTTTTGTTCCTGTTTTTATATCATTAGGTTCGATTCAAACTCGAATTACACAGCGCATTCATGGCGTGGAAATGTCAAGCTCTTGTCAAAGTGATGTCATGCTTCTTGTCCCTCAGAGCATTATATAACAGCTTTATACTTACTCCCCTTTGCACCGTACAAGACCGCCAGGCGGCGACAGCACCAGGTAGAGGTTATGCTACACGCATGCACCGCCGCCGCACACACAACATGAGCGACAAGGAAACCCAGCAGTTGTGGTCCTCGGCGAGAAAAGGGTGACCTTTTAGTTTCTCCTCCTTTCTGTCGCTACGCAGTTCACACTCCGTTTGTTGGGCTGCCGTAAATCTCGAGAATCGTCGTTAGTGGACGTGGTGATTGTTTGTTTGTTTTTAATGTCGTCGTCTCTATTCTTTTTGTGAAGATCAGTCATCCCAGACCAACTGAACTGGCTTCGACGTTCTTGAGCGTGCTATGCAAAACTTCATTGTTCTGAAAAATGACCCCGACAACACAGTTTCAGCCCCAGGCAGCAAGACAAGAGATCCAAATTTCTGCTCAGCCGAGGACGACACACAAAACGGCGCGTCCTGCACGAGGTCTTCAACAGTCGTGCGTCGCCATTGGTACGAACGGATGGATGCTGGCAAGCTTCGCATCACGGGCAAAGTGGGTGGACGGGTGGGTTCTCAGAAAGGGGATAAAAGAAAGCCGTCGTCCTCTTCTACTCTGCAGCAAGCCAGCACAGATGAGTAACCTCAAAGAGCACCTCCCGCCCCGCCCACTTGTTGTCCTTCCTGGATACTAGAAATACCCACTCTCTCTAACACACACACACATATATATATATATATAACTCGATACACTTCATTACAAGCCTTTAAAACATGTATAAAGAGTCATTGCATCTTAAAAGAGAAAACATTTTTTAAGGCCCTTGGTCAACAAAAAAAGAAGCAATTAGTACAAATACTTATCTGCCTCACAGCACCACCCAACCTACACCATCGCCACCAAAGCCACTCATACACCGTTAACATCTAGCATATATTTATACTCAATTCAAAGTCACTGCACAGCCAGCAAATAAAATTAGAGCGAATCTAAAAGAGATAAAAAGGTTGCTTGCTTGTTTGTTGTTCCTTACCATTTTATCTCTCATCAGCCTAAAGAGGGCAGGAAAATAAGAAAAGTGTTTTATCATTGAAATCATTGTCTAAAATCGACAATGGCGGGTTATTTAAAATTGTTCAAAACGGTTTCGGTAGCAATCAACGTCTGAAAGGTCAACTGTAAAACGAGAACAGACTTCTATTACATAGTACTTGCTTATAATATCCTTATATATTTTCAGTTGCAAACAGATTTTGGAACTCTGATATACACTAGAGTAGAAAGTAAATAAATATCAGTCCTGACAAAAAGCATTACTGTTTCCCGAAACTTCTGGAGAGAAAGAGGGAGGGAGATCCTATTCACCCAAGCATTCAGATTAAAATTTTTTAATCCCCTTCAATTTTTGTCCCGGGGCAGAGGGAATGTTGAAGATCATTTCAGTCTCCCGTGTCGAAACTGCACGAACGTGACACTCGGCCTGAAAGCAGCTTTGCATTTTTGTTCGCCCTCTAAGGTACTCTGGCTGCCGCCCTATAAACAGTGAAAAGGTGTCAAGTCGCGCGAAGCGGTTGCTGGGCCGGTGAACCACGTGATTCAAAACGCTGGGTGGAGATGAAAGGAGTGTTAGGGCCCCAGTCTCTCGGTTTCAAAACTTCCCCCCATATAAACGAGGTAGAAAACAGCGTGCATGGGTGGTCGTACAGCGCAGGGTCATCTCGCCTCTGGCGTCAGGAAAGATTAATTGTTAGATGGGGTATCTCCAGGCTGTCTGATCAGAATTAACCTGTGTAACTAATCATGATCAAAGCTGCGGCAAGGCAAATAGAAAGGGTATCATACCCGACTCATGTACTTTTTATAGTCCCACGTGTACAGGTTGGTAAACATACATACATGTTCAAGCATGTGCGCGCGCGCACACACACACACACCACACACACAAAAGAGTCAGACTGGAGAAACTGAAAGAATACTTTCAAATTATACAAAAGTCAAGTGGGTTCATATTCTCTCATAACAAAAGTTTAAGAATTTATTAGCGCGGACAAATATAATGGTGCAGAATTATCTGCTGCATAAATTTTTATTGAAGTCATAATGGGAGAGTCTCAAACGCCATAAAAAAATTGAATATCGCAGTCGAAATAGTACTCGTTGGGAATTTTGTTTCTGAGTGAGAATAAATGCTTGTCGTCTAGCACTTGATAGAGGAGCAACACTTGCTCAGAATGAATCAATAGACAGTTCTGAGTTTGCTTTGTATATAGTCCTTGTTTAAGAATAACGCATGCGCAATAAGACCCTTTATTGGGAATTCCCGCTATGCCGGTCACATAATAATATAATATGATATTTGATATAATCATCTCCTCAAAGAAACAAGATTCTGGAGTTATCAGTCGGGTAAACTTAATCTGCTAGTTTACTGCTAAAGTACACTTTTAAGGACACTTGCTCACATGAGTAAGTTGCTGACGGCTATGTCCAAAGGGATATTTCTGGTGTTTTGTATTTTTGTTTTTTTTACTTTGAGACAGAAACCACAAGACATTCTAGGGAGTGGATAATCTACTTTATGAGACAGTAGTCTTAGATAATACACCAGCTCTATTTCTACTTATAAATGTCGGAAGAAGTATTTCCAAACTGTAATACCAGTGGCATCGTTGGACGGGGCCAACTCTGGGAGCAAAACATCTCAGACATTTACCTGGGCCCCGTAGGCAACATGGGAAATTGAAGGCCTCACGTCCTATTTCCGAGTTATCCAAAAAGTGTTGAGCCCACTGCAGACTTATTTTAACCCCTGAAGTTATGAAAGCGTTGGTGTTGCCCTGGGGGTAATGAAAGACGAAATATTGTCCGCAGGGACTGTCCATTGCATTATAACTACGAAAACAAGACGTTTATCTTTGAGCATTCGATTTTCGCTATGTGAAAACGACTTACTCTCCCTTCATGGCTATGGCCCCAGATGTGAAGCGGGAACAGCTTCAGGCGTGACATTACCTAGTTGTCCTCGACTGCGGGGAGGAGAGAGAGAGAGAGAGAATGAGTGTGTGTATCGATGTTGGCTGGGCTATCGTCAGTGTTTTATTTTTACCCCGTCGTCTGCGGTTGTGGGAAAATGTATTTAGGTTACTAGGACAAGAAAATCGGTGCTTTGACTTTGTCAGGTGTTAGCACTGTGTCCCCAATACGTCCTTGTCTGGCTCCATTTCTTTTAGCTCTTTCTTGCTTAATTTTCCTCTGTCCGTCCGTCCGTGCGTCCGTCCGTCTGTCCAATATTGAAACAAAATTTGACGAACATCATCTAGCATTAATTCTAAAGTTTTAATTGCAAACATCTTTCTACACAGATAAAGAGAATAATTGAAATGTTCTATACACGCGAAATCTCTACATCTTAATACGTAGCAGTATTAAGCCCTTCTGGGATGAACTTGAATGTAAATTAAGTATGAATCAGAATCACTTTATTGAATAGGCCATCGGCCCATTTTAAGGGGGAGCATAACAAAACCATCAAAAGTATAACAAACTGTATAGAAGGCAATAGGATTACATCAACATGAATGTGTTCTAACTTAAGTCACACTGTGCTTTTTACATTTACAGAAGATATACCAAGAAATATGATACATTTACAGAAACTACCAGCACAATAAGAACACAAGGATAAATAAGTTATATTCGAGAGTCGTCTCTCCGGTCTAGTGCTTTGTAAACAAATGCAGCTAGAGGGTTAGAGATACTAGTTCTTGTATCTGACATTATATGTTATATGCTGGAATCTGAATAGAGAAGGACTCTTATAATATTTGACGCTAATGTAGCTTTCTTGCAAATCAAAATACAATGGACAGACAATGTATTTAGGTTTCTTCATCCTGACACAAAGGGCATGTTATATCCTTACTTTCAACACAACAAAAGCAGAGCTAATAGCAGTACAAATCTGACCTATTCTAAATCTTCTTAGGGCATCTCTCATACCAATATTGCTTAATATCTCCAAGAAAACTGTATTGTGGAAGATTTGTAAGTCATAGGGAGGAACCTTGACTAGAGTTCAAAAACAAATCATAACTGAAATTCTCTCAACAAATAAATACTAATGTGGAACTTCTTTATTCCTCCGTTCTAATGCTTTGTAAAGATAAATGGCAAGGCGGCGTGTTATTCCTGGATTATTTTCAGCCATAAGTACAGATAATCTAAAGAAAGATGGAAATTTATAGAACTTTAGTGGAATATATTCTTCTCTCAAATCAGTATACCTAGGACAAACAAGTACAAAGTGAAGTTCAGTCACAGCAAGAATAAGGACATGGGTTCGGATCTGGTACTCCGATACTTTTACTTGGAATGTGATACCTGATTACATGGCTGACCATCGGTGGTTTATTCCGGGTGTGTCTGTGTGTCTAGGAGAAAGGGAAGTTGTGTACATGGGAGGGTAAGTCTGTATGTGTTGGGGGGATGGGTGTTTGGTGCATTGGATCTCTGGTGAGGGTATGTACTTTTCCTAGTATGTAGTAGTGTTACTGTAAAGAGTATTTAGTTCGCCTTCAGCGATGAATTGACTTTATTTATTTGTAGAGCATGCATTTAGCTAGGTCTTTTATTTGGCACTCAGGAGGGTAGCCAAAAATGCATCATCTTGAGTTTGCTTCTTACTAATGGTTAAATTGTTTATTTATAGATGCAGATTTTAAACTGTGGCTTTCTGTCAAATGTTAAAAAAACGTTTACCAGTAGATAGTACACAGAAAAATATTTTTTTCATACAAACTATCAAACATTCCTAGTTTTATCTTCAAAAGGTTGTAGCAAATATTAACACATATTATGATCACTCCTTTTTCGAACACTTCTGTTATTCTACTGCAAAGGTATGTAAGAATTAAGCTCTCTTTGTCACATTATGAATGTATGTTCTTCCATAATTTTCGTCGTACATAAGCTTTTTAAATGTATAATGTATTTAGAGAATAACCTGCGGAACGTGAGACAAGCTGCATTCTGACATAAATTAATAAGAAAATAAAGTGAAGTATGTAACCGTTGTGTATTTTAATACAGACCTGACCAGTTAGATCAATACGCTTACAGCAACTGCTACCCCTTACTGAACCCTTAGCTCTACCCTTTTGACACAATCATTTCTTCTGGTCATCACATCTGTACGGAGGCTGCATCTTATTTTTACACAATGGCGCTGACCTCACAGACAGAGTTGTGTGCAGAGTTTTAAACGACAATGAAACGGTTTTCTTTTCGTGTGATAAAAAGACGACACAAATATACGAAAAAAATATAGTTTAATGTCCTTTGATTAAACAACACTGACGTGATTGTAGAGCTTCACAAACTAAATTTCTAAAGAAAAATGAAGTAGCTCATTATCTGTGTGTGTGTGTGTGTGTGTGTGTGTGTGTGTGTGTGTGTGTGTACGTGCGCAAGTGTATTTTTATTTATGTATGAGAAATGGGTATATGTCTATGTTTGTAAGTGTTGATGTACATATTTATGAAATTCATCATTCGTCAGTTAACATGCGACAATAAGTTTTTGGTTATTTATAAATGCAACGAGGAGTTCAAATCATGAACAGTTCAGTGACCAATTTAAAAATTATCCGATGGTCTCCTTTACTGGCTCTCTTGACTGGCGCATCTTGGCGTAATAAATTGAAGAACTAGCTCTATACATGTGTTTCAACTGAGCTTATTTACACAAACCTTTAGCAAAATTCGAATGTTTAGCATTAGCAGTCAGTGTGCTAAGTGCGAGTCTATATATAGTTAGCATAAGTATGTGAGGCATATTAGCAAATGTCTGTTTAACGTAAGCGTGAAGCACTGAAGAATGAGCAAGAGTGCGAGATAGATTAGCAACTTCCGTCTGTTTAATAATATCGAAGTGAAGTAAAGAATCAGCAAAAATGAATCATAAAAACATTGGAGAATGTTTACCAGCATGTTTCTGGTTTAATTAGCGAATTATCTTGCAGGAAAGCATTTCAGCGGATGAATGGTGTAGCATCATATCTCTAGTCCACGCTATGACTAAGACATTTTCAGAATGTTCATGTGCTAAATAGTTAGAAAAAAAGCAACAGTCCACATATTTTTTAAACGAAGTGCATAAATTAAATGATTGTCTTAAATGCCTCGTTTTTTAAATTCATGTCAGACAAGTATCTAAGTGGCCAATTTCATACCAAGCAAGTATCTCAGTCACCGTTATCCATGTCAAACTAGTATCTCGCGGCCGTCTTCTACGTCAAGCAAGTTTCCAATGACCAATGAACGACCAATGTCAAATTAGTATTTCAACGGACACAGTCAACGTCAAACAACTGTCTCAGCGGTTATTTTCCACGGCCAACAAGTATTTTCTGCTTCAAACATTCTCCACAGAACACATCTTTGGTGATGAGGAACAAGCCCCTATTCTCTACATTTTGCGCTAACGGAGCATACGACTGTACGACACATTAAACAGATGTTCGTTGTAACTCTTGCTATGTCTGTTTTGGCAGCAAAAACCAAGAGAGGCTGGACACGGTGCAAGCGACTAAACCTAGCCAATGGTGTAGCAATGAAGACGATAAGCTAATTCCAGGTGTATCGTTTCTGTCACTCACCTCCTTCCGTCGTGAATTATTATTTTTTTCCTTGTATTTCTCGCCCCCTTCTCCCCCCCCCCCAGTTCTCAAGCTTATCCCACCGATTCCCTTCGTTTTCCGTGATACGGTGTTGTCTTTTCTCCGGCTTCCGCTCCGTAAAGCTGCTTCTCAGTCTCCGCTGCAGCTTTCTTCTCATCGTGACCCGACTCCATTTGCTTCTTCTCGGGGTTCACGCTCGCTCGGCCATGCTTGGCCGTCATTTCCAGCTGCTGCTTCTCCCAGGATTTCTCCCGCTCTTCGTGTCGGTGCTGATGATACTTGTCGTGCTTGTGCTCGTAGAAGCTGTAGGTGGTCAGAACGATGACGACGATGTTCTTGAGGACGAACACAGAGATACCCACGCTAAAACCGTGCCAAAGGATCAAGCGGATGATGAGGTTGGGCAGGTTGATGGCCACCGAAACCAAGGCCTGCAACATCAGACCTACAGTTCTTAGAGTGTTGAACCAATACTAAATAAATAAGAAATTCATTTAGCTTTATTTTAGGCCACGTGAACCATATCAAATACACTTGAATACAGGTATCCCTACATTGTTAGTCTGCACAACAAACGTTCTTCACTTCTACTTATGAATGAAGTAGGTGGTGGATGCGCATATATGAAACTCGTTTATTCATTCCAGCAGAAATACGGCCTAGGAAAATTCAAATGGCTAAATAATGCGACCAGATAAAAACATCTACTGCAAACCTTGTGTGCAGACACGAGAAGACTTGACAGGCGTCGCTGGCCGAAGCCAGTGATGCTCAGCGTAACAAACGGGATTGTGGGTAACAAAAGGTTGATGCTGGCGACCACAAGGATGGCGACCTCCATGGTAGGATTCAGGGATTCCACGGCTTCCTTTACGAACAACACGTCCACCGCCTCTACCTGCAAGTTGGTCAAAGTTCTTTGATTTGATTTTACGTGTGAACGGAGCCAGATAAAATAATGTTTTGATTTAGGGTATAAGTAAGGACAGGTAAAAGCTCCTTTATTTCATGTAAGAATAAACATACGTTGATGTTCTTGCATTTTTCGTATGAATGAAGCCGAGCTAATGATTATGATTTCCCTTTCGAGCGAATCTTAAATAAAAATTATGTCACTATATCTATACCTGTATCTAAATATAAACATATAAACATCAATGATAAAGATAATGATAAAGATATATGTAAAATCAACTATAAGAAATAACGTTGGCATAAACGAAGCAACAAAATGATATAATTAACATAGCTTACGTGTTGAAATTCATACAGCTGTGTTTAATGTCCCTCAGACAATTTTCAAGATCAAAAATTTCAGATAGATGTATGGATATGAATGGACAACTCTTGTTCCTATAGTTGTGGGAACAGAAAGTTTATTGCCCTGGGAACGTTTTATTTGAACAAGTCTAGTGCACGAAGATTCTGGAAAATCCTTCCATCTAGTCTCTCTTCACTGCGCGTGAACAGATACTGACTCATCCGCTCAACTATCAGCAATCCACCCAGATACTCACCACGTCGATGAGATCGAAGAGCACGGTGCCAGTGAGCTCCACAACGTACAGGCGCTGGGGAGAACCGTGGGGGGCCTCGTAGTGTGACGTCAGCAGCAGGAGGAAAATGGCGGAGGAGAGGGCGATGGTCGTCTTGAAAGTGCTGGGCCCGAAAAACGTGTTCTCCTCCATTAACTTGCAAAAATTCAGGAAGCCGATCAGCATTCTCACCATCACGCCAATCTGGAATGAAGAGAGGTAGGGAATGGGAAACGTAAAAAAGACATGATGATGATGATGATGATGATGATGATGATGATGATGATGATGATGATGATGATGATGATGATGATGATGATGATGATGATGATGATGATGATGATGATTATTTCTCTCGATTATCAGTAAAAATAAGTGACTTGCACTGCTGTTCCTTCTTGCACCAAGCAAGATTCAAGTACTGGTCACACACACGCACACACAGAATGTTAGCAATCTCTAGCATATGATGCTGATGAAATTTTGCATTTTTCAAAATTAAAAAATACTTTCTTTATATTATAATATTAATTTTTTTCTGTTCCTTATTGATACTCATTCTTTGTTTGTTCCCACAACCTCTAACCCAGAACACAGACTCGGTTAAATACCTCCTGCAAAGGATACTGAATTGCATTACAACAAACTCTCACTGGGTCGTGCAATTAAAAATCTAAAATTAAGCACAGCTCTTTCAAGAGTACAGTAACTTCTTTGAAGCTGTTTTCTTTGGGTTTCTTTTTTCTTTGTTTCTACCCAATACACTCTATGTCTTGATTGACAGTTTCTACTCTGTAACTTCAATAGTTCATAAGTTCATAAGTTCATAAATAGCTTGTTGGGAAGGTTTTCTTTAACAATCCGGGTTAACTCTTTAACTCTACTAAACATGCGGACCTAGCTTTCACCATTGGCTGTAGCCTTGACAACGTGTGTAGTTTATATGTTTGTGTTGTTGACCTTTTTCTGTGCACTGTGATGTGTCTTGAGAATGGAAGCTTCAAACGGGGTTTTCAACCAGATTTTGTGAAACAATGCCTGGCACTGAGTTTTACTCAGTTGTGTGGAGAAGAAAGTACACCCCACTAGACCTTTAAGCTATGGTGTCATCTGGTTTATAACGTCTCCACAAAGTCGCTTGCGCGAAAAGCATCCTTTAACCTCAAACAAAGAAAAGGTAATTAATCTGACCTGTTAGGAGTGTTTAAGTCGGCTATAACTTTTGTGCTTTCTAAAGTGTGAGAAAATATTTTAATGCATGTATCAGGTAGGAGACACATGCACCAATTTATCAAAGATGTTTCTTGGCAAAAACACTTTTTATGGAATTAAAATAATTTCTAACTTTTCCAAGCTGTTGAAAGAAAGTTTCAACTAACTTGAAGCAATCAGACTTTTTTTTTGGGGGGGGGGCAATAAACCCCTTTTCTCAAGTCTTTGAACACAGATGATCAGTTTAAGCAAAATATTGACCATATTTAATTGTGATAAACTCCCATTTTATGCAAAGTCAGTGAGTTAGTTCTGCTTGATAAGGAGTTACCACCTACCAGGTACAAGCTGCAAAACATCAAAGCCAGTGCACGCCTAGGGTCGTGGGCGAAAACTGACGGACTCAGAATACAAATTTGATCGAGATCAGTTAGTACTTCCCTAAGTATTCCTCAAGTGCTGGCGTCATCTGTGAAAAATTATCATTCGTTCCATGTGGACTATTGACTGGATAGTACTGCAGTTCTCGTTTGCGTTTGCCAAGGAACTAACCTCACCTTTCCCGTCACCAGAAAAATTGACTGAACGAAGCCTGGGGGCGATGAGGAGGGAGTCAAATTACCCATTTGTGACCGCTAATTATAGCGGCTGAATGATGTATATACGTCATATGACATGGCTGGCGGCGGAGGTAGACACGTCCCTTCAGCGTTTGCACCCTTTAACGTGAGTTGTTAAAAATCAAAATCATTGCCGTGTGTACAGAGCAGTGCCAGGACTTAAACGACTTCTACCACTTTCCCACTGGTTTTAGACTATGCCGACGTATTGTGTGACCAAGACTCCAATCCAACTAATATTTTTCTAGTTTGTTTTGAACTGACTCCTACAACACAGGTGGGAAGTCGTTTCCACGGATTCGTTTTGTTTTTATCTATATAAATCTATATTTTAAGTAGAAGGGCTCGCTCTTTAGCGCACATATCCCGTCTTTTCTAAGCATGTGCGCATACGTGCACTCGCGCGTTTCTTACGATGACTATACAGATGTCTTTATCACCTTGACAAACATGTTTAAAAGCTCGTCCATATTCCTTTCACACACGAAAGCTGATCAGAGGCTGCTCCCTTTACTAGGATTAAAAATGCTCAGAGATCATTATTCCGTTTGGCAAGAGGTCAGAGGTTATGGAATTTGCATTTAGCATTTACTCCCGTGGGAGTAGCGTTCACTGCAATACGTTTTGTCGCAGGATAATAATAATCACAAGAAGCATCATATCATCAACAGCAACAGAAGTATTACATTATGATCGTTTTGTGGAGTGCAATGACTTCAAAGGTGTCCGATGAACTTTGTATGGCCATTAACACAGGTCAAGGTTTGCTTGCTACAAACCAGTGATGTCATCTGGATGGTTGTACAAACTGCAGTCAGCCGACTATTTACATTTCATCATCATCATCGATAGGTCTCATTTTCATATCGGAGTCTCCGACTTTTAAAGTAAGAGATTTCTCAATTATCTAGCTTCCTTTAGTGTCGGTGTAGCGTCAAATCCATCTCTTCCTAGAACTAAATAGACAAATTAGACAAAATGATTAAATTGATTCTATAACAAATACAGTTCTCTACCTGAATTGTGCTTAGTTCCAGGTTTATGACCCCTAAAGGGTATAAACATAAAGATTTTGGTTGCTTTAAATTCAACAAAACATAAGGGTTTTTTTCCAATTTACAGCCGCGACCAATTTCAGTACCAGCATTATTTCAAACTCTAACAGTAACACGGACATTCAGTGGACCTTCGCCAGGCAACTTGAAGACCTCGACTTTGCAGACGACATCAGCCTGCTGTCCCACAAACAACAACACGCACAAACAAAGCTCACTCGGCTCGCAGAAGAAGCAGCGATGATGGGCCTGACCATCAACATCAAGAAGACGGAAGTAATGCGGGTCAACAACAAGCAAGAAGCCCCACTACAACTGCATGGGGAATGCATTACAGAGTCTGACCGTTTCACCTACCTTGGCAGCATAGTCAGCAAAAATGGAGGTTCAGATGAGGATGCAAGAAGCCGAACAAACAAAGCCAGGCTTGCATTCCACACCCTACGACCTATCTGGAACTCCAAAGCTCTATCTTTACACGCCAAGATCCGCATCTTTAACACAAATGTAAAGGCAATACTTCTATATGGATCCGAGACATGGCGGGTGACAAATGCCATTACTAACAAGATACAGACATTCGTCAACAGATGTCTGCGCCACATCCTCAACATCAGATGGCCTGATAAGATCTCCAATATAGACCTGTGGGAGAGAACCAATCAAAAACCTGCTAGCCAAGACATCAGGAAGCGGAAGTGGGGCTGGATTGGTCACACCTTACGAAAGCCAGCCGACAACTTAACAAGACAAGCTCTGGGCTGGAACCCACAGGGGAGGCGCAGGGCTGGGAGACCCAGAGAGACGTGGAGGAGATCAGTCCACAGAGAGGCAGAGAAAGCTGGCATGACATGGTCCCAACTAGAAAGGAGTGCCCAGAACCGGGTCCGTTGGCGGGGTGTGGTTGCGGCCCTATGCTCCACTGGGAGCGTACAGGAATAAGAAGAAGAATTATTTCAAACAGAATTTCTGACGAGCTCTATTGCTGTCCATAAACTTACGGGCGTGTGCAATGATAAAAAATGTAGAATTGTTTTTTCTGTGAAATGTGAATGTGGACATCATTTAAAACGCTTCTCCTAATTTAAAAAAGGATTTTTAAAACATAAAATAGTTTCGTTTCTTTAAGACAAGCTGTACTAGTCTCACTTCTAAAAAAGTTTTGTTATCAAAAATGTGTGCAAACTGTAAAACTTGTCTTTAAAATGTTGCTTTATTTGATGCATTGACATTGTATATCAACTTAAAAGTTAAACTTTTTTCTCGTGATGATTATTGGTTTAATTCATTTTCAACTACTTCACATGCACCGTTAACTGTTTGACAGGGAACCTTTAATCGCTTAATTCTGAAAATGCAACCACAGTGAAAAGCTGTTGATTAAAACATAAATGTTTCATGCTAACAAGCATTTGAGAGCAAAGGCGTCATTTATACAGAACGCAAAAGCTGTCAATGGTTGGACAACTGCAGTGCACCTTGTGATCCTCTAACCGTTCCGCTTGAATGAATCATTGAGCATCAGTTAAATCAAACACTTTACAGTAGAATAAAAAGAGGAAATGGCAATTGAATGTTCTCTCTCTATCTCTCTCTCTCTCTCGCGACATCAATGAATTTTTCCCTCCAACTCCTCGCATGCGGGGTTTCAATAAAAGATCTACCTGAAGTCTTTTGTACAAACAATTTGCTTCTCTCGACATACAGAAGAAAAATGCTGCAAGCACTGGGGGTTTTTAAGGGTAAGGGTTGCGATGATTATGCGTTCGTCCATTTGTGGAAAAAATGTGTGCTGTCCTTGTATTTGCTTTGACAAAGTATTCCCGTGTTATCATGACCTATTGAATATGAAAATGTTAAGGAAGAAGGGAGCGGTGGTGGAAAGCAGCAAAAAGAAAGAAAATACAAAGAGAGAGCAAATAGAGTAAAATAAATACAACCAGCACAATCGAGCTTTTCTTTTCTCAGTTAGTTTATCATTGGTATAGTATGGATGACCATACACTAAGTTACACAATTTGATTACCTAGCACAAAATGTTTGTGTCTTTGGGAGCGCGTTTTTCTAGTTTTCTCCACTGGTGACAGAAATACACGGCATTCGCGTATTTTTTTCCCTTTCTTCTACAACACTTTGTTTTCTAGCATGGACTTACCTCTAGAACTAGCCAGGCTAGCCACCCGATAGTTCTGCGGCTGAAATGTCCTTTTCGCTGCTCGTCGACAGACCGGGAGGAGAGAACAAAGGCCACGGTCAGTAACCCCACGTTGAGGCCGTCGTAGAGAAACCAGCACAACCAGATGGGGCCCAGCCACATGTACAGGTACAGGTTGAACATGGTGCCCTGCAGGATCACCAGAAACAGACACAGAACCAGCTTTGGTAATCCTCGCGTGCGCTCGCAGAGCTGAACACATATATCCCCTGCCCGAGTCATTGCGATAAATCTGTTCTCCAAATCCCAAGGACCACAGGCGAAAGCAAATGTGATACTGCCGAGTAAACGATGAAAATCAAAACGTCCTCGACTATCTTTAGGTGACCTTTCCTCCGACCAGCGTTCGAGAAAACAAAAAATAAATGGCAAGAAAAAGAAGAATCAGCTTTCAAAGGCGTCCGGTCTTTCTGTCACAGGCAGGAAGGACAAGTCTTGATTGACAAAGCCCGTAGATTTTTCACTTCACTCAGTTTGGTCGGTACTGTTGGGAGTCTTTTCAATTTATCTTCTCTATCGACGATCAAATGTATCGCTCCGTGAAAAGACAACAAAGGCTGTTCGACGTCCAGCGTTCAAGATGGCATACCACCTCGCAAGGACTGGATCAATCTTCGAGCTGAGGTCTAGATTTGATGTTTACTTTTCATGGCCAGTATTTCTTGCCACTCATTGTAGCTTCCGTATAGACAGTCCTTAAATATGTTGCTGGAGGGAAGGGGCAACTTTCCCCTCCTCCCCTTCCAAAGAAGAAAAACCAGCAATTCCAACATAAGCAAATTATTGATTAGTTTTCATCAGCACGACTGCCAGTGATCGATACAGCAGCCAGTGAAACAACTGATATCAATGTCAGTGGTTGTGAGGGTCACGGCAGTCCGTCGTTCGCCACGTCACCGCTGTGGGCACATGTCACGCTGGACAGGGTACATGATGTCAGCAACAAAGTCCGGAGAACACCCGCGCAGTGTCGTTGCTGTTACCTGTCCCCGCCAGCTCCGCAGCTGATCTATCCAGGTATCACGTGACCGAGGGTTCTCACAGAAAGCGAGCGTGGCGCCCTCGAGCAGACTGCACGTATTTATATTGACTAGAGGGAGCAGGACGGAGATCGCAGCTACGAGTTCCAAGACGTAGCAGCTGTTTCGCACACAAGATGTCTCGTCTCCCCCTCCTACACACACACACACACACCTCGTCCATAATACTAAGGCGCGGAGATTATACCTTACACCGCCTACACCAGACGGAGGACCTGGCTTCGAAAGCGTGATTCTAGGGGAGTCAATGTGAAGTCGTTTGATGTAGGATTTAGAAGCCTGTTAAAGCATGCGGCAGATGTAAAACATGCAAATAAAGAAATCGCTTGGGTGTTATAAATAGCGAGGTGCCAGTCGTATTAACGAAACATCCCCTATATATCATACTAGTCTAATACAGACTAACACAAATCCAGCACAGGTCTGTTAATAGTCTTAACGCGGACCTGCAGTGATTCCAGTACGGTCCGGTCTAACACACATCTGATCTTCGGAGATTGAACTTTGGTCTTAGAAAAAAGAAATACAGAACAGGGGCCAGTTGCACAGAACATTTATCATTTTAAACACTTTTAGGCCTTAAATCTTTTTTTAGATAATCAGTTTAAAGTGAACACCACAATTTTAGAATTTTTAAAACTAAAACTGTTTCAGTAAAATAAAGTTGTTTAAGTCTGGCTTTCCGTCCTGTCAGTACAATTTTTTGTATGTTCTTGTGCAATGCATCAAAATGGTAAAGAAGAGATTTTGCTTGTTTAGAACAGTTTTAAGGTTTAGAAACATGTTGTGCAACTGGCCCTATGATTTTATAGTCTTCAGAAGTACGGTTTTTTTGACAGATTATCTGTAGAGAAAACAAAAAGTAACGCTTTTTAACATTAACAGTTCACAATCCCCCCCCCCACACACACACACACACACACACACACACACACGCACATATCCCGGTTAGGTCTCACAAGACAACCAGAGACAGTGTAGAAAAGGAGGCCGGCGGGACTTGCTGGTCACGAAATGTAACTCAATATTTTTAAAGAATTGTTACACAGTATCGGCTTGGCAAAGAATATGCTATGATTTTGTTGCTTTAAATTTTATACCGCGCTCCCTTGTTCGAACCAACATGTGAAAAACTTGAGCCAGCTAATAAACTGCAATTGTTCAATCAAGCCGACTCTATCCCCTTTTCTACAATCGTTTACCTATTTTTGTAGGTTTACTTCAACATTTTTTTCGTGCTAGCTAGCTTGGTAGCTAGGTACATAGCAAGGTTGCTGCTAGGTAGTCATTTGCTCTGTCAACACCTTTCTTATCACATATGTGGAACCCCACGTTTCTCCGAAATTCCCGAGAAAAGCATTCGTTTTTGTTTATCGTCGCGACATTACTTGAAGGATTTTTGTGAAAGTCAGAGTTTGGGCCCAAAACTCATTGACGATGAATAGCACTACGAACGTTTGCTCTGTGACTTGCATAGAGATTGGAGGATGTAGGCTGTGGTACAAGGGTGCTGAGGTCTCTTATTTCCATAGTTTCAATTTGCTGCACCTCTTCACGACTCATAGTTTACAGTGTGCCACGCCTTTTATCCCCGCTAGCAACGGAGAATGTTTTTTCACATGTAGTAGAGGCGACTGAGAATCACAATTGAGGGTCAAATTCTAAAACGAAATATTATGCAGTCCCTTATAAGCCGTGCTTGTGTGGACGGCTTAGAAAACAAGAATCCTTTCTTCTCACGTTCAGCCCCGAACCTCAGACGCACCTTGTTTGTCGCCCATCCATGAGGACAGAGCAACACTCTTCTTGTGGTGACGTCACTCGCACTTCACTGGGAAGTCACTCGGAGTGAAACGGTAGTGACGTGGTACAGGGAGGACTAGAACTCATTCAATACAAAGACATAAAAATCAAAGTCTAGCAAAATGGGCAGAATTTAACTTAAGCGATCCCAAAACGTTCGTATTTTTTCCTGACCTGAAAAGAAATGGCGATGAGTCATCAGTAACAGTTCACGAGACCAGAACGCTCTGTTTCCTGTGTTCTTGTTGTTTTGTTTACTTATTTTTTTTTTTGTTTTTGTTTTATTTTGTTTTGTTTTGTTGTTTTTTTTTTTGGGGGGGGGGTTTGCTTTTCTTTCTAAGTTATCATTATTATTATTCGAGGATCAGATTTTCTCGTTCATATGTCAAAGTTTTCTTGACGCTCTCGGAATTTTTCTTCCGCGGTCCCCTTATTTTTGCCGAAGCTGCTCTCGTCTCTCGTCACGGGCGGATGTAGTAGGTGAGTCAGCATGGCGCGGACAGGCCAAACCGCAGGTGTTAAAAGAGTAACAGCAAGAGCATGAGTAATCAGCCCTTTTACAAATAGTTTAGAAAATTCTAGAAGGGGATAGTGGGATGGTATAATTAACCATCACCGGCTAGTTCTTCACTTCCCATCGAGACACGACAGGTGCCAAGACACTAGGTAAGGGAAGTGGAGGTTGTGTTTTTCCAAGCAAGAGGTGGTAACTACTTTTTCGTGGATCGTGGATTCGTAAAGCTGATTCGTAATTTTTTTCTATGTAGATCTTTTCTTAGCTCCTTTTATAAATTGTTAATAGGCCCAGCAACTAAGCGCAGGAAGATATGTCAACCGTGAGAGCTTCGTCAGACGAGCGAGCTTCAACGGCTTCGACACTACAGACCCGAGAGTCGTCATGGCTGAGACACGAGACCGTTCATCCGTCTCCTAAAGGCGGTGCTTTTCTTTTCTGTTTGTTGTATGTATGTGCACGTGAAGCCACAAGACATCGGTTCCCAGTGATTGCTACTAATGGCTGTGTGATTACAGCCTCGTGTGTCACCACTGTACAGCAGTAACTTCTACTGTGACAACGCGCCGAACTAATTATCCTTCTGCAGATCAGCCTGACTACTGTATCACCAAAACAAAAGTCCAGTGGTAATGTATACAGAGCTGTGAGAATTTCCCATTAGCACTATCAGTAGTGTTTTGTAATTATAATGAATACTTCTTTGATGCAAGTGAGTGTCAGATTATCGTTTTCATTTTCGTGTATTTTATACAACGAGTGTTATGACATTCCTTTTCTAAATATAAAAAGACTTGGCCTGCAAAGGACAGATGTAGTTTGTTCAGGAACGAAAGAACGCGAAAATGTCTGGACGATATTGTGTGTGTGTGTGTGTGTGTGTGTGTGTGTGTGTGTGTGTGTGTGTGTGTGTGTGTTGGGCTTGCGTGTGAGTGTCTGTGACACGTACCTACACCGTACACACGTGCCTATAGAAGACACACATGAGAACATTTATTTCATTGCATCCTGACACTGACGAGGCGTAACGTCACCAGTCTGCTGTCGCAGATTTTGTTGTCTGACCATCACCAATGTCGTTGTTGTGATTTTGAGACGTACTGTCCTCCACAAAGCCACCATCTTTAGAAATGGTCACCCCCAGGTACTTAAAAGACTTCCCCTCCTCCAGTTGTTACCCGTTAATTTGAATCTCTACCTTGCTAGAGCCGATGGTTCCAACCTGTAAACATGCGTACGCCGTAAGTTGATACAGTGCAGGTTACGTCTTCCGTTTACAGCTGTAATTTTTATCCCACAACACCTTCAATGCTGACTTGTTTTATATGTTTCTTAACGCTTTTGTAGAAAACCCCCACTTTAACAATTGCCTGTACACCGTACGAAAATATGGCTTTTGCCATGACCAGGTTACTAACGGAATCAGAACCTAACCGGAGAAGAAACATTTGCTCCTTTCATCTCTAGGCTACTCCATCTATCCATTTATTTCATCCAGCTATCCGTACATCTGTTCATAAATACACACCCAACCACCCACACATATGCCATAAACATATGTTTGTCATACCCAACACGCGCGCGCGCTCACACATCCGTACAAACACGCATATTACGCATATTTACACACTAGTTACACATATGATGGTCTTACACTATGCACACACCATGCATACTTCACATGCACCATACACACTGTCACATACACCAGACGTACACAGTCACTTTACCTGACGCGCTACAATATACAAACATGAATAAAACCACCAGCCTAGGCAAACAGGATTTTAAAATGAATAAGTATTATGCATTCATTATAGATTGATATCTACACACTCAATAATGTTGTGTGCTAAGCACAGTGCACAGAGAAGCAGCTCCTTGTGATCGCTAATTAATAGCTTTTCAAAGTTCTGTTGAGGGCGCTAGTGTGAATCTAAGAAAACCTCAGGTGAGTGTTAAGCTCTACTGCAGTACTCCTCTTGACTGTCATCACTTTTAACGTCAGACTTTCATCACCCAACCTTCCCTGCCTCCACTCACACGTTCATCACCTCATATTTCAGGACTTCCTCTCCTTAAATATCGGACATTCATCACCTCCAGCGTTAGACGTTCGTCACCTCTTATGTCAGGCGTTCGTCTCTTAAAATGTCGGACTTCATCGCCTCCAGCGCCAGACATTCATCCCCATCCAGAGTCAGATGTCCACATCCAATGTCAGCCATTCATCACCTTTAATGTCAGACTTCATCGCTATAAATTTCAGGCGTTTATCGTCCACAATGTCAGGTATTCATCGTTGATAATAACACATTTTTAAACCATCAGTAATTCAACAGATGTTAAAGTCGGTAAGGTCATCTTGTTCTCCTTGATAAAAACTTCACAACTCCATCCACCTACTTTTTCTGCAAAAAAAGCAAAATTATTTTTAAAAAGCAAAACGTTTGTATGTTCTGTATTTTCAATCCATTATGGAATCGATGTAGAACAATGTTTTTCTCGGCTTAGTTTTATCAAGCACAGACACAGATCGAATGTATTCAGTCAGCGTCCCTCGTCAAGGCGTTTCTCTCTCTTCCATTGATCCTTCTGCCAGTTATTCCATGTACCCTTAATTACACCTCGAAGAGCACACAGCGAGCCAACTCGTTCAAATAATTTCCTGTGATAGAACAGGTACGCTTTCATATAGGGTTTCGTAGTGTAAAGAGGAATATTACTGTATACAATTATTAGGGAATACAAACACCAGATTAGCGCCTGAACCTTACAATGCAGCTGGACACAGGGCGTGAACTGTACTTACTGCATTTGACCTTCCATTTGGGTTTTTTTTTTGCTAAAATTGAATGCAAACATTTGTTCCAGATCTTTCACATTAATCTTTCTGTTTTTCTTTCTGTCTCCAACTCTCCCTCTCTCTCTCTCTCTCACGTACACACACAGATGCACACAGCTATGACAACTGTGTTATCGAATATCTGAGCACAGCTCTAAGTTCCGAAGAAGTTTGAGCAGACCGAGGTATGGCATTTATAAATGTTTGTTCCTGCGGACATTTTATTCAGACCTCAAGTGATCTAAAGGGCTTCAAACATTTCTGTTCCCTTGCCGCACTGTCTTAGAAAATGCACAGTATGGAATATAAGCACACTTGAACTCTTTTCTTTATGAGCAAGTGCGTTCTAGACTCTTCTTGAAAAAAAAACGAGTTTTTAAATGCGTGCCTTAGGATAGACCTTGGGAGGTGTTCTGCGTTGAAAATTACACAGTTATGAAAGCTGGAGTGAGTGAGTGAGTGAGTGAGTGTAACCAGTGCTCCTGCGCTTTGAGGTCTGTGCACGCGTAGTCAATGCTGGAAATGCCGCGCATGCGCAGAAAGTATTTTCCGTGCTGGGAGAAAGAAGGAGAAAAAACGGGACTGCAAAAGTGTGAGACCACTACACTCGTGGTCTCACTGGTTTTTGAAGCCCGAACTGTAGATTTTAAGTAGTGTTTACCTGCTGCCGACTGCGCTTACGTCACAGAAAAATAAACACTTCAGGAATGCGACACCTTTCATTAAAGTGAATGCGCTTTCTTCAAGTTACCCAGCGCTGGGAACTGTACGGGTGAGCGTACCCGTGTAAATGAGCAGCCACACACACACACACACACACACACACACACACACACACACACACACACACACACACACACACACACACACGCCT
The DNA here is from genome assembly GCA_004794655.1 of Marisa cornuarietis. Lineage (NCBI taxonomy): Eukaryota > Metazoa > Mollusca > Gastropoda > Architaenioglossa > Ampullariidae > Marisa > Marisa cornuarietis. The sequence continues at coordinate 617,834 of SMMW01000651.1, forward strand.
TGTACTCCAGCTGACAAAACAAACGTTAGACTAGTTTTTGAACTTTCTGTGTTCTCCATTTCTTTCAATCTGATAACGGTCGAACTGCAGGGTTAAGGTTAAGCGTGAGTGTGGGCAGCAACTATTTTAGCTTTTTTTTTAACCAAAGCCGCAGCACACTTGCTAACTTCTAAAGCGACAGGTGAATATTTCTAAACATATCGCTGCACTCGAAACTTCCCTGAGTCTGTTTGTTGGACTTCAATAGTCCAAATTGCCTGCATTCTCCTTTTCTTCGATGCTAGCAGCTGACGAACTTTACACGAACGAGTGCTTCACCGGGCAGGTGTGCTCGGATATTTAGTCTTTTAAAGTTGGAAAGAACTGTCATAAAGGCCGTCTGCTTTCGAGAAGAGTCGATGAAGAGGGAATGCACTGGATGTGTGGGTTTCTCACGGGAGAAGCTTTTAAGCCAGAAGAGCGAAGAATATTTTTGTTGGTACAAATTCATGCACGATGCAGTGTGCAGCTTACGTGTAATAAACTGCTACTCCCTAAAGATTTGTAAACATTTAAATTTCATTAGTTTATAAAAGGAGACGAATTAATGATATGACACATAAACTGACCACAAGAATGAAAACGTCGTGAAAAAATTAATCTCGGAGATATTTCCAAAAGCTAAAAAAAAAAAAAAACAGAGCCGAAAAATAATTTACACGCTTGTTTCTTTTATGGAAACCGTAGGTGAAGCATAAAAGAAATGCACAAACGACTGTCAGGATGGGCTTGTCCCCCAGTGAACGAACGGGACAGGGTGAAGTTCATGAAGATTTCATGAGGTTTCTGTATTAAATGGCAATCGGGACAAGAGTGCATCGTCTTTGTAACGGCAGAGGAGCGGCTTGCATATTTATCCTCAAATTCGGGGGTTAGAACTCCCAAAATAATATTTTAGGATACTAGGGCAGCTGAATATTGGGCGCGAACGTTGCAAGAGTACATCAGTCTTCTTAAGAGTTCAGAAAGACATGGCAAACAGGATCTCGTACAGGCGTCACTGCGAGAGTAAAGATATCCTGAAAGCAGCTTTGATTTTTTTTTTACATAAAGTATGGGTAGGCAAAAAGAGCCTTTTGAAAAAATCTCTTTTTATAGGAGGTGAGATTGCTTCGAACGGAAATTGCAAATGAATCAAGCTCTTCACCAAATGCGTTCGGATAGCTGCTCATTCCAGCCAAGCACTGATTCACTTTTGTTTAGAAAAAAAGGAAAAACATAGAAAAAAAAGACTTGTTGGTGTGCCGACTATTTACAGCTGTGAATCGACTGGGCTGAGGTATTTCTTCAAAGATTATTTAGTGTCTAGACGCTTTGTGCTACTATAATCGACACGTGTGTGACTAAGAAACTGATTATGATATTTTATCAAAATAGTATGCTTTTAGGGAAGATAAGGAAACACGCTTGGAAAAAATCAAAAGAGGAGAAAGTGAGTTCCTAGACTGAGACGAGAGTAATGTTTCAGTGCTATAGAGTCACTGCAAAATTAAACATTATCCTCCTTCTCCTTCGCATCTTTTCTTAATGTTTTCATTTTAGAAAGTTTCAGTTGACAGAAAATATCTACCTTTGTCATGTCTGGGGATTCCTTTGTTTCAGATGCACAGAGAAGTCTTGTTGTTAACCTTAAGCATCCCGCCAGTCCATGATCGCCGGATCTTACACGTAGGACAAGCTGGCTTCAACCAGACTGCCAGATGAGTCTGGGGATGCTTAGTATTGGTTCAGCCCACGGAAACATCAGCTCACACACACACACACACACACACACACACACACACACACACACACACACACACACACACACACTCTCTCTCTCTCTCTCTCTTTTGAGAACAATTTTGTAGTTAGGTTTTTCAATAAATTCGGTTGTCATTTGTACATTAATAAATAAAGGTTTGGTTCATTGATACTGACTGAAGCTGCTAGTGACTTCGTAACTAATCTTTCAATTCGTTTTTGAAAATGTCTGCTAGTGTTGGTGGTCGAGTGTGCATACTTGGAATTTTTGTAAAAACCAACATAGCTGTTGTTAAATGGGGTTTTATGCTTATAGACTAATTAGTACTAATATTAGTACTAACAGTATACGATGATAAGCAGGACAACAACAACAACGTTGCTCGTTATTTCTTCTTTTCAATTATCCGACTAATCACTTTGCACAGCTACACAGGCAGTCAGGTCACTTGAAACGCCAGTTTGAGGTCGCTTCCTTCAACAACCTTGTACAAAGCACGGTCTTTGCACTCGTGGGGCACAAGGATCCTCTTCTCCACAATAGTTTGCTAACATAATGAACTGAGCACACCATACAAAACATGTTTATCTCTGCTCGTCATGCCTAAGTGGCGAGCCTTGTCAACCACTGCGTCTACCCAATTGTTACCCCGGACGACCACCAGAACTGTGCATCAACTGGTGCCAATCAAGCGAATAATGAATGAATAGCTGACTAACAACATTGCTCAGCAATCTTTTTCTCGTTCTCCCCTGATGTCTTTTGAATGTTGAAGATCGATCTATTAATGGCTGTTTTTCAAGGGGGAAACTGCTGCTTACCTAGTCTACCCTACGTTTCCTCAAGAGCAGGTGAATCAAAGCACTCGATGCAGTCCTTATCTTCTAATGATGCCAGATAGTCAACGGATGTCGTTAATTACAACACACAAGCTTAAAACACTGCACGTAGTGACCCTCGCGTCTTTCGAATGCAACGCTTCCGGTGACCACCCGAACTAACAGATCTGAATGGTTAAAAATAAATTTTACTCAGTCCAGTACTAACAGTTACTCTCAAACCTTGAGTCGTGAAATGTCACAGGAATTCGATAAATGTAAATCAGTGCAAAATCAGCCATGACACAAGAAGGACCCGCCTGCTCTTGTGACCTTCCATATCACAGTCTTTCCTGAAATTTGCAAAAGGCTTTGACCTTCTCACGACTAGCAATCACCACACATTTCACGTACGGTGACGAACTTGCGAAAGGACGCTGTCATTGAAAGGGAAGCTACTCTTATTTACAGTCCTTCACGATCGCTGCAGCTGCCTCCCCTACATCACTTAGGTTTCAGTTAAAGCGTTCAGTAATTGTGGCGATCGTCGTCTCGCGAGTTGCAGGATACATCGATAATTTTTGTTGTATTGCAACAGTGACAAAATGAGCAAGTAATCACACGCATTAACCTACAAACACCCGCGCATGACCCTGAAAGAGAGATGGGGTCAATTCATCATTTACGAGGATTACGAGGAAGAAGAATAAACAAAACTTGCTGTTTTTACATCTAGCCCTCGCTCTATAAAAGGGAAACGTATGAAATATTGCTAGGCTATGTATGGCATGTAAAAATATGGACACTATTAGTATTTTACATGATTGTCTTGGAGTCAGGAAATACCTTTACAACTTTATGGCTTTAAATTTCCAACTGAGTTCAATGTAGATCATGGTGCAAGACTTACCAATGGAGAATTAGGCCTGTAAGGTTTGATGTGAGCGACAGTTACTTGCCCTTACTTGAGGTAAACAAACACGATCAAGACTAAGCGGCTGTGTGCTGTCACTGAGACAGCATCGTATTTTTAAGCATTTAAAAGCTGTTTTCAGACGATTTTTTTGTGAAAAATACATGGTCATATTATGTGGAATAATCTACATACATTTTGTGTGTGTGTGTGTGTGTGTGTGTGTGTGTGTGTGTGTGTGTGTGTGTGTGTGTGTGTGTGTGTGTGTGTGTGTGTTTTAGCTGGCTAATAAATCAACACAACTTACTAGAAGTCCTTATACTGTCACAGTTGTAATTCACTTAGGCCTACATAGTTACTGATAGTAAGTGGCACCAACTCAAAGAATACCGTCTCATTGCCTTCAAGACTTTTATGTAGGTTAGTCAAAATATTGGCCACACCAGCTGTATGTGCCTGTTATTTAATAGCAATAACAGTCGAAAAAAAATACTTATTCTATGAATATTTTATTTCATGGAAAGGCTGTTCATTTTGTACAGCTTCTTGAAAACTAGCATAAAATATTTTATAGAAAGGAAATAGAAAAACAAAATAGAAAAAAAGAACTAATTAGAGACTGCTTCATGCAGTACCCCAAATTTAGTCATTTTTCTGACTGCAAGATCTAGTAAAAACTGGTAACATAAAATACTAACATATCAGTTTAATTAATTTTTATAGGTGGTCCTTTCATTCACTCTGCTTCTCTAAAGTTACAAAAACCTACATTTATCCTTAAAGTCATAAGCTTAGTTTCTTTTTGTCTGTTTGGGTACGAATCGTGTGAAAGTTAGTTATTTTAAGAATGTTAAATTACTATTGCTAAATAAAACACTTTGGTAACTTTTGAAAATGAATCAAGGCAAAGAGATAACTAACACAAGATTCAAGGAGAGTTTTGTTAAGTCTAAAAAGGTCATAAACTTGGACAGTTTGCAGTGCACGTGTTCAATGCTTATCTGCAAACTATCAAGCTAAATTTAAATTGATGGTTACTTCTGAAAAGATATTTTAGCTTGTTTTTTTTTTACTTAGCACTTTTATGCTGCTTATTTGTCTCTTACTTTTGCATATGCACACACACACACACACTGGTTGATAGAAATACATAGATCTTCATCAAGATATTCATTTACACATATAGATGTTAGTCAGTTTTTTTTCAATTGTCATTTGTATTGACAGAAAGAGCAGCATCTCTGATGCTACAGATCTCTTGTTCAAATCATATATCATCAATGTACTGTTTTTATGCTCTATTGTAAAAGTAGCTGTCTAGGAAATGTTAAAAGATGTTTGGAAAGAAGCATGGAACTTAGTTCCCATCTGTTTGAATCCTGCAATTAGGATAAACTAACCATTTTGTTTTTGGTTTTGATAAGGCTTATGAATTTTTCTTCTTTAAAGTTAAACTTTAGGAGGACTCAAAAATCATCAGTTGTTTTTAGAGAAAAATTGTACTCCTGTCTTATATCATAAAATTTTTTACTATTAATTTTAAGATTAGAATATTCTAATTGAATGTTCATCCACCCTTAAAAACTTCTGAAATCCAAGGGTCAGTTTTAATTACAGTAGGTTAAAAGTCAGGGTTCTGTCTTAGTGTCTCCCTGTAAGTGTATATATATATATTGATTTGTATGCTTATATATGACAATCTAAACTGTGATGAACTATTAATGCTATATTAAATTTATATTGATTATCAATGTTTGTTATAAATACAAAACAAGAACACACAAAGGTATAGACCTTACCTTACATCTAAAATTCAGTTCATCCGATTTTTACTACATATTTTCTACAAAACAGGATGGATAATATAATCTTTTAAGTAAGATATTTATATCATAGTACACAATATTATCATCTTTATAACCACAGAGTTAGACTAATATGAATATGAGCTTAAGGAGGACCCATGGTGCAAAGGCGTTGTTAAAGAATTGATACAGTGATTTCGGTATAGGCGACTCATCCGTCACCTGTTGTAAACATAACTGACATAGTTGTGTACTTGGATAAGTAACAGAACTAGCACACATGGACTTTTAACAATGAAAAACATGCGATCGACTTACTACTTTATTTTCACATATAGCATATGGCGCATTCAGATTTTCTAACACTAGCTCAATAATGTCTTGGTCTTATAGTTTTCGAATCTCACGAAGCTGGCGGCTTCGTGGGCGGCTTTGTTTACCCCAAGTAAGGGAAGTCACTCGCAGGTGATGACGTCAACTTTACAGGCCTAATAAGAGGAAGAAGCCTCGGCAAATGTTTCGATTTGGGTACAAGTATTTTACAGAGAGAGAGAAAGCTCTTCGTATTGAAGTTGCTCAGACTTATAGGTGTAACTTTTTACATGTACGTACACCAGCCAGATAATCTCACACACACACACACACACACACACACACACACACACACACACACACACACACACACACACACACACACACACACACACACACACACACGCACACACACAAACACACACCTCTTTTCACTCCACCATATTCACGTTCACTGAAGGCCCAGCCAGACAGGGTTGTGTTGCGGCCAGTCGCGTGGCTAGAAACGCATTGTTGTCGCAGGGAACCTCCCGTTCGAAACGATTTGTTGTCACGGATCAGCGGCTGAAAGACCGGGTGGAACAGCGGGGCTGCCACTTTGTTGATTACGGCGCTGTCGTGCCGGATGGCAGTAAACTAAGAGAGGCAGCTCCCGCCTGTGAGTAGACCTGACACATTGACGATTGTTTGCTGGGAGTTCGGTTAACCACAGACGTACGTCTTTTATTTGACCGATCGTGAAATACCGAAGTCGGTGGAGGATGGGTGGCGATGGGGGGGAGGGGGGAGGGTGAAGGGTGAGGATGGAAAAGGCACAAAGTTTTTAAGACAGTTGCTCCAGTCAGAGCCTTTTATTTAAATTGGTTTCCTATGGCAACATGCAATCAGTATTTAGGAGTTTTCTTAGTGCCTGCGCGCAAACCGGAAAAGAGAGGCGAGCAAATAATTATGTTGGTAGCTTAGCTGACAGCAATCTTTCACTTTTTCCTCTACGAGCTACACGATTTCAGCTTCGTTGATAAAGATAAAAAGCGATTTGGATCAAACAGAAGGTCTGACTGCTTTGGCCGAAGTAATAGCGTTAGACAGTGGACAGCAGAAACAAAGCAAGACAGCCTAACTTAGCCTGTTTCTGGCACTTCTATGTTTGACTATGCGATGGGGGAAAAACATTTGTCGTCAACATTTTTCTTCCCAAATGAGGGGAACTGGACAGAAGAGGCGGGGCGCTTTAAGAGAATAGAGCCGTGTTCACTCACTTGAGCCGCAGATGTACAGTAGCACACATGAACAACATATTATTGATCAGCACGACCATCTGTCTAATTTACTTATTACGATGTCTTTTAATAAAATAGTTTCAAACAACAATAATTAGCTGACATTTGTGTTTTCCCATTTTATTATTTTTATAATCTTAAATGTTATAGGATGGTTTCCTTAGAATGCTAGGATAACCGTTTCCCCTCTTTGTGTGTGTGTGTGTGTGTGTGTGTGTGTGTGTGTGTGTGTGTGTGTGTGTGTGTGTGTGTGTGTGTGTGTGTGTGTGTGTGTGTTACGGCTATTTGTAAATGTAATAAAAGTATTATTTCTTATTTATTGCTTTATATAATTATATATTTGTTATTTGGTGTAATGGTGTATCTAGCTGACTGAAGACGGAAATCCTGACACGAAATGTTGACCACAGAGAGTATCACTCCAACCACAATTTCCTTCTTTCTTTGGGAATTTAGCAGTGGGAATCAGATAATGCTAACTTTTCTCTTTCCGTTTTTTTTTAATGTTCTCTTAAGATAGTTAAAAACACAACGGTGATCTTTTCCAGTACTGCGCATGCGCTGAATGATCGACGAAAAACCCTCATTTTGGAGTGTTCTGTACACCTCATTATACTTAAGTCGACTCCAAATATTGTCTAAACTGTTTATTGCCGCAAAAGAACAAGAGTTGTGAGAAGATTTTGATTGTTAGTGTTGACTATGCAGTATCATATATCATGGAAGCATTTAAAACTTGCTTAGAATGGCGATACATTCCAGTCTGGCTGACAGGGGCTAAAGATCGCATCACAAACTGTTATGTCCATCATAACTTAAAATTACAGAGATTGAACGTGCTTAATCGGAGCTCTCGACAAAATAGAGTGAACCACTTGAAGAAGGCAAAAAAAAAAAGAAAGAAAGAAATCCGACGAGGAACTTTCGCTAGATAGTGATTTATTACTCTCTCCATTACAGCCACTGAGGAAAGGCGCTTCGTGTCTGAATATTAATTGAAGGCTTAAAGCACAACTAAGAAAGACATAAATTCGATCACCGATTGAACATTTTCGTCATGAAATTCCTCAAAGCTGTAAATATACTGACGAGAGCGAAAGACTGGCTCCAGAGAAACGGAAGATTTCTAAAGCCACTGCCGCTGACACTGTTGTTACAATGTGGATGTAAGGAAAGATGCCCCGTGTGACTTGCTCTTCTAGTCTCTCTCTCTCTCTCTCATTCATTTTCTCTTCATTTTACTTGTCATTCATACTTGTAACTTGTGATGAGATACTGGTTGCTCTTTACTTGTCACTCGACGCTTGTTATTTGTGACTAGATGCTGCTCTCTGTCACTCGATACTTGTTACTTGTTACTTGTAAGATTGCTTACCCACGTCAGAGCGCATGATCAAGAGGTACTGGAGTCGCTGTCACTGGTTAATTGTTAATTGTTGTTTTATGCCAAGTCAGAAACTAAGGCTATCTCATGGCAAAAACAATGTACATGACTATTCAAAGGTCACCGTCGCTGAAGCATCTGCTGTTGGTGAGTTACATTAATATTAGTAGTGGATAGCTGTGCAGTGCGAAGGGTTTCGAAACAGGTACGATTAATCCAAAATGGACCTCACAACCCATGTTCGCCAGTTTTTAACGAATCGCGGAATCTCGATGTCCTAGGCAGTCCTTTCTTAGGCCAGAGACTGACTGGACCATTAGTTTAAGTCGACACTGTTGTTGTAATAAGTAGCGTGGTTGTCGTCCGATGTTTGTACCCATCTCACCAGGTGCTTTAAAGTGGCTTTGTTGACTTAGTGCTTTTGTCTTGCAGTGTGGCAAGAATGTAAAGTGCGCCCTTCTGCATGTCTGAAGACTTGAACCTCCACCCCGCCCTCCTTTTGATCAATCGGACAGCTATTGTGTGAGGGTCTACTCGAAGACCTTTGCACTCGTTTTGTGTCCGGATCTACTCAGAGAGCTCTTAAAGTGTTTAGTTCAGGGTAGTGTGTTGACGCATGTTGCGTCCTCGTCGCCAGCTACCAGTCGGCAGGACCGAAACATTAGCCGACACCCGGACGCACACCCAGGGCCAACATGGCGAGGCGCAAGCTTAGACCCGGTGCACCGAATTTCGCACCATCGATACACAAAATGTGGCACTGAGTTTTATTACGTGTCTCAACCTTTTGTTCTACTTCTGACGGAGGTGCTATGTGCGTGGCTTAGAGCGTTAAAGTCCTGGTAGGACGTAATTGTTTCTAATGAGTGAGTAAAGCTCAGTGCAAGATACCGTCGCAAAATACTATGTCTCAAAATCTGGGTGAACACACCATTCGGTTCTCAAGATGCACTCCTACAGTCATCCCCTTGAACAGAAAATGGTAAAAATTTGCGATGACACTTTTTGCACACATACGTCTAATTAACACGTGATGCCAGCTTTCTCGTTGGCTCAGGCCTCCACGAAGTAAACCTGTTCATGTATAATTCTGACCTTTGTGTTGTTGGCCTCTTTCTGTGCTTGCTGATGTTTTGTTGGAGAGTATCTCTATAACGAAAAGCAGGCTATTTTCGTAGACTTGAGGAGGAATAGTATTTTGCACAAAGCTTTAAGTAATCATTAAAATCATTTGAAAAATGCACACCTCATTAGGCCTTTAAAATTATAGTGTCAAGGAAAAGGGAGGCTTGATGGATGCACTGATGCTCACCAAAAAGTTACGAGTGAGTTGTGGAACGTGTGGAGCTGATTTCTGTTTTGAATTGCTAGGTATTGCCATTTCAGCATTTTTACAATTGCTTTAAAGTAAAATTGAAAGCAAGGAGGGATGGGAAGGAGTCGAAAAGCTCTCGCGTCAAACGGCCACAATTACTTACATCTGCGCAAAAAGGATGCGCAAAGGTCGATACAGAATTCGGGTGACAGATGGCTGCTAACATTTGGACCTGTGGCTGGTTACATGCACCTTGAGGCAATGACTTTGTGTTTTGGCAGTCAGATAAATTTGGATGATGATGATGATGATGATGATGATGATGATGATGATGATGATGATGATGATGATGATGATGATGATGATGATGATGATGATGATGATGATGATGATGATGATGATGATGATGATTGTCGCTGCACTCTTCTTACAGTGCAAAACACAAACAGTAGGGCCTTAGCAGTGAGAAGGAAGATGAAATAATCTTCCTTCTCACTGTTAACTGCCGATGGGACTTGGCTGGCCAGAGACGAAGAAACCGATGCATACCCTGACAGAATTTCAAAAATCAATAGCAAACAGTAGAAATTGATTCACGCTACACCCGCTGCATTGTAATCCAGCTGAATAGACCCCTTAATGTGGAATTCGTGTTTTTTTCTTTACTATGCCGTATAGTTGACGAAATGAATACGAAACCATACCACCCTACTCCCACTCCTTTCACTCCGAATTGATCTTTATCCCGACTAAATAGCTGTTTTCTGTACTGTATGATGCCCAGAATCTTTGAAGCTTGATACTTGAGCAACGCAGGTGAGACGATTAGTGTTTCAAAAGATCTCGCCGATTCTCGACCAGGCGATGAAGAGGGAGAAACGAGACCAGTTAGAGCTTATTCGCGATAGGTATCGAGTTAAGACTATACCGTTGCATCTGCGGAGAGGTGGGCTTGCGAGACCTATGGAGGTGTGGGTTATCCGCTGGGCTCGCCGCAAGCGGTTGAGCCGTCGTGGCCACGGAGGAATTAGTCCACTCGAAACACCTTGGCTGGAACGCCAGGTAAGCCCTGCACGCCAGGCTTGTGCCTGATGAGTGATTGGATTGTAACACACCGGGGAACACCTGCGTTTTGTGCCACGTGCGTATCGCCCTTCTGAAAGGTATGCTTTGTTATTTCTATCCACAGACAGACAGACAGACAGACAGACAGTATATATGTATACATTCATAATCTAAGCGGATTTGTTTTACCAATTTTCTCTTAAACATCATGTAACCCCTCGCCGATTATTCTAATCTATTTTACCATGTGTGGATCTCAAACAGCCTGTTGGGCTTCAATATGATCAGTTTATGAGACATTTAAAGAAAAGTAACAGTTACAATCAATGTTTACGTAAATATTATCTAGTGAATAAACATTTAATTTTAGTAGTAATTGTCGTTTAGGTCAATATTATCTGTTGCAACCTGTCAAGAGACTACGTCTTCTGTTTCGTCTAAGAAAATAAAACCCAGTTTACAGGGTATGTTCTATACTATGTACTCTGACATATATTTCAGGTAAAAAGGGTTTTTATCTATGTTTTTTTTTGCCATAGATAATTTGTGAAGCTCAAAGATTTTGGATAAAGCTAGTAGGTCGTTGTCTTCAGAGCTGATGTTGTCATCTACAATAACTAGGCATCATTATCGCTGCTGTGTTGTTCTTGTTGGTGCTGGTGGTGTAGTTATTGTTTTATTGATTTTTCTACGTGTGTTCCTCGGCGTAGAAGGTGGCGCTACGGAGCTCTCAGGCAGTGATGAAGGGAGGGGAGGTCAACTTCCTCCGCCTTACCTCAGCCTTGAGGAACTTGGTTTATTAATTAAAATATAAGGCGTACAGACAAGACAGCTTTGCTATGCCGTGTCCTAGACTTGGTGAACCACTTACAACTAGCTATCATACGGCAACAAGCTTGCTTGTGTTGTGAGAGCCTTAGCTTTACTCCTACCATGTAGAATTTACGTTCACCTGCTTATTTACTCCAGCTGCTTCATTTCTAGTCTACTACAAGAAAGCTGTGCAGTTTGCATAGTAGGCCAGCCCCATGGTTTTCTTCAAGAAAGAAAAATATTGATGGTTCTCTAATCACAACACACACACACACACACACACACACACACACACACACACACACACACACACACACACACACACACACACACAGAGAGAGCTTAAGCTATGATCGTATGTTGAATGGACTGCTGGCAGACCACAGTCCACGATAACCTCTACAGTGAGGTGTTGTCGAATTCTGATTCAAGTTCCTCCACGAGAGAGAAACGAATATGATGCGAGCTCTCATGTTGACGGAGGTACACAAACGCTCAAGCCTGTGGTCTAATATGAAAGGGGAAAGGGAGTGAAGGTCGACGATTTTTGCCGAAAATATTTTAATAATAAGTTAATTACTTCGTGATTATCCACTTGCTGTGGTTCTGGATTTTTCGAAGGGCTTGGCGAGAACTGACGAGCGAGATTAGGTGTTGGTCTCGGCAGGTGACTAGCCCTCGAGTTTCTCTATTGTCCGCGGTGTTAGCGCGTGAAGAAAACAAATGACATGGCAACAGTTTCTCTAGAGCTTGTTGGGGGCAGTTTCTAAGCAGAGTTCACAAATCAGTAGTAATGATTACGAGAATGCCATTTCCGAAATCTCTCAAAACAGTATTTATTCATGCAGGAAACGTATCATTACTTCTGTTTGCCTCCTCCCCTTTAACCTCATCACTGCTGATGCGTCTTCGCCGGATTAACCACTCTTCGCTACAGTCACACTGTGTGGCTAAGATTAAAAAGAATTAGGTCGGTCAGCTAACCTGCTAAGCTACGTCATTCACATGGCCAGGAAAGTGTTCCGAAAATTACCCTCCTTCGTCTCCTCCTCATTCTTCATCTTCTATTCCTCATTCTTCTTCCTTTTCCACTTTTTTCTCATCCTTCTTGTTCCTCCCTCATTTTGCTATTCCAGTCTTCTCACTCCCTTCTAGCTTGTATTCGTAAACTTCTGGAAATTAGTGCATACTAAGTAACTGAAAAGACTGGTTTAAGAAGCATAGGAAATAACAACAGGCTCAATGCTGATAAAATGGTATATTACACCACCCGGTATTGTACCCTGCCGCACATTAAGCGTCTGAGGAGGCTGCTCCGGATCTCATACAAAGAACACAAAACCAACGACTTTGTAAGAAACAAGATTGCCACACTGGTAGGACACCAGGAACCTCTACTATCAACAGTCAAGCGACGTAAGCTGGTCTTCTTTGGCCATGTAACCCGGCACGACACCTTGTCGAAGACTATCCTTCAAGGCACCTTGGAGGGTAGCCGACGCCGCGGTGGTCAGAGAAAGAACTGGCTTACGAACGTCAAAGACTGGACTGGTCGTCCTGTACAAGACCTGCTGACTATTGCCCAAAACAGGCAAGAGTGGCGGGCCCTATCAGCTGCCGCGTCTATCCATGTGCTCCCCCCAACGCCAGGTGCCAGGCAAGGGACGACTGACTGACTGACTGCACTAAAGACGTTTGGAGGTGCAGGTATGTGCATGAAAAAGCACGTGACAAATAGACACACTGTCACAGACAACCTCACGTGACAAGTAGACAGACATTGTTACAGGGAATGTCACGTGACAAATAGACAGTCACAGACGTTGTCACGGTTTCACAACAGACGTTTTGTCAAGTGAATGCATCCCACAGACAAGCTCCTAAATTACATTCTTACAGAATTCTTCAAAGTGAAAGGAGTTATATTGTGATACAGGGCTGCCCTCGTACCTGCACAAGGAGTCCTGGAAAATAAAATAAACTAACAGGGTGGCTTTGAAGGTGATCTGTCAAGACTGAAGACAAGTTGAGGCAACTGTGGCAAGCAAGTCCACAATGCCGCAGCTGTCCTTCCACACTCAAGGTGATCTTCAAAGGCAGAAAACAAGCGCCGCTAGGTGTGCCATGAAGGGTGGGAGGGGGTGCAGTTCTATGGCAGACTTCCAGAGTCTGGTCGTGCACCTGTCGTCTGCTTAGCTTAATGTCTGTCTTTAATCGCCCTGTGAATCACCAGCTTCATTGTCACTCCCGTTGTTTGCTTCTGGCCTGATCGACATAAATCTATAAAAATTACAATTTCCTTCCCCATCTTCCTTATACGCTTTTTTTAATTAACCATACTCTCCTGCTTTTAGGTTTTCTCTCTCTATCTCGCGCTCCCTCTCTCCCTCCTCTTCCCTCCCACAGTCCCACTACCTCTTAAACTTCCCACCAGCCAGCGGTAATAATTATTCTTTCGCCTTTACTAAATAATTTTTATAGTGAAATATATAAAGAGATCTTATGACCTATGATTCCATAAACTTATTAAAACGATAAGGTATACGTTGGTGTGGCAATAAATAATCTTGCCCTTTGTTTTCTTTTTCATATTCTTTCTACCTCATTAACCCACATTTATTGCCTTAACTGTGGAAGTCAAAGAAAGTCTCGTGTAACACTTTTGTTCTTTTCTAGGAACTACAGCAAGTACGAGCACCAGTTGGAGGTAATTTTCAAAGAACATCGATTTGTGTGTACTTAGTACCAGACGAAACAATACTAGCGACCCACGGAAAGGGAAGGCTCTGAGAATTGTTCTCGGACACAAGTACCCTCTTCAGAAAGGATTACGCACTGGCAGCAGCAAACGACCCTTAAACAAACGACCAACACTACCCCAGCATGTGATCTTCATTCTCACTTCATCGAGAGATGTCGACGAGGAGTCGTCGGCTGCAGGCTGGAGAGTCGTGAGGCCGGTCGTCATCTAGTGCGGCTGATGTAGGTGTCGTGCTGCTGCCGTACGGGCAGACTCGCTGGGAACGTGCTGCGGCAGCCATGAGTGGGGTCAGCGGTGGGGTCACCCTGCCGGCTATACCCGGAACACGTGCCCCCGGCTCACGCCCCTCCAGCGGCGCCGACTCTGTCGTCAGTGCCCGACACACCCCCAGGGGAGCAACGCCCGCGGCCTACTCCCGAGGTAAAGCAAAATATTACTCTAGCTGGTGAGAGAAAAATGTAGTTCCGTGGCCCTGTGGGTTGTTGGGGGAGGGAGGTGTCAGTGATCTCACTTCTCTCGGGGGACCAGGTTGTGCAAAAGCCTCTACCTCACCGCATTTCTTCCTCCAACCTTTTATAGAGTCAGGTACCAAGTCCACAGACTCACCATCTTGATACAGTTGTGGAATGGCTTCTTGGCTCTTGGAGGATCGGGGAAGATGTGGGCAACCCCCCCCCCCTAACAAAATTCTGCCCTCCCCGTCACTCTTTTCCGAAATAAGTGGGGACTACTAATATCTCCCTACCTCATGACTGTATGGCCTCGAAACTATTTTTACCCTTTTCTTAACTTTTTGAAGGAAGAGAGAAACTAGTTTTTCTAAACCAATAAACCTGATTTTTTTTTTTTGTGCAAATTGTGAACAACATACTGTTGATCATAGTGATAATTTCTCTTTTTACTTTGATTCAGTGCACATAATATAAAAACATACATGGCATTGTCATTCATAAACACGTTTCATTCTTTAAACACATTCGTTCAGTACGCAATGAGAGACCAGAGTACATGCAGAGTACATACCATTTGTACTCATAATAATAATTCAGTGTATGGCTTCCACAATTTAAAAGAAATTATTTTCCTAAAATTAAAAAAGTGTCCATCTTTGAGCTCTTTATTCTGTACTTTTTTCTGTTATTCTCTTTTCCTTGAACTCTCAACCCCTCTACTCACCGATACACACACATATATATATATATATATATGGATATTCATTATTAGCAATACAGTGATACATACACTTTAGCAACCTCACACACTAGGCAACTCTAACAGAAGTCTTTGTGCTGCTACAGCGTTAAAGCACTAAACAGTAGTAAGCAGGTGGAGAGGAAATGCGCTTCATGCTTGAAAAGACTTCAACTATGGCAGCACAGCGCGTCATATCAAAAGCGTTTGAGTGGAAAGATTACCTGGCTTACCTGTGAAAGAGAACCAGTTTGAACTCAAGTAATATCTTACTTATTACCTCATAACTAAAAAAGTTTATAAGGAGAGAGAATAACTCACCCTGTCGTAAACTGGGGGCTGTTCTGTAGGAAAATACCCATAGTCCCCACCTTTTCGCCAATTTCGTTTTCCCTCATGTGAATTTTTTTTATAGATGTTGCTAAGCGTGAAGACTTAAGTGAACACCTATATCAGAAACTTGTAATAAAGCAGTCAGTCTGGGCTGTATAAAGTTTATTAGGCTTATTTTTTCACGCTGGTCTCCACCTGGCTTGATCTTATTCCTCCTGCATTCTTCCCAAGAGAAACTGACTGTCGCAACATTGTGTGTAGTTGTCGTACATCACCGCTGCATCTTCGTGTTTTTTCTTCATTCAACTGTTATTTGTTCTTCCTGGTCAGCATATCAAGCTTGTTCTTTTTTTTTTTTTACAGCAAAGCACGCTATACACGTGCACTCTTATTACTGTAAAAAGCTTTGAGTCCTGCTGCTGCTGGAGAAAGGCGCTATTATTATTATTATTATTTGTGCACGTTATTCCATGCTGTAATGTGTCGTGTGGGTAGGGTTAAGGACTCCAATGATGTCACAAGAATACAACAGTTTTTTTTCCTTCCGCCTTTAAACATCTTGTCTCACATGAAAAATTACTCCTGATTTTCAAAGCATATTTCTGGGACAAATAAACGACAGATCTGGTAGTTTCAGTAGCCTGCTGACTGCGTAGACTTAGCCCGATGGTAATATTATTGTCAAACCAATCTTGTAGATATAACAGGAGCGACTACAAAAATAATTAATAATAATAATAATAATAATAATAACTACAGATTAGCAGACAAATAACAGACGGCTGTGTGCAGCATCGTGTCCTTTGAGTAGAATTATGGGTAATATAATGGACAGTTCAAGAAATCTGAAATGAGTCTTGATGTAGCTGCTTGACTTGTTCTTCTCATTTTTACTCGGTTGTTTGCTCACGCGCGCGCTCTAAATCACACACACACACACACACACACACACACACACACACAGACGAACACACCCACACACACACAGACGAACACACACACACACAGACGAACACATACACACACACACACACAAAATGAATGACACAGACATACAAAGAGACACACTGACACACAGGAGTTTCCTTTTCTTGTTTAACCGTTACGTGACTCCTCGCCGCTTTGACGTCGTCATGGCGACATGCCAGAGTGCTCTTCCTTGTATGCATGTCGTAGGGTCATGTGTAAGTACCCTCCCGCTTGTTTTTGTAATGTGCCTCCTTGAGGTCCTCGTGTCTCCGTCTACAATCCTGACAGACCGCGCTTAGTGACGTCGCTTAACCCTTTGGCACTTCTGCTCCACCCGTTTTTCAAGTACCAATAACGCTGAGTGAGTGAGTGAGTGAGTGAGTGAGTGAGTGAGTGAGTGAGTGAGTGAGTGAGTGAGTGAGTGAGTGAGTGAGTGAGTGAGTGAGTGAGTGAGTGTTTAGCGGGACTTTAGCCAGTTGAGATCGACAAAGTGCATCACCAGCGAGTAGGTGATTTCCCTCCCTCTTGGCTGTCCTTACTTTATTCCCCCTCTCTCTCCCTTCTCTGTATTCCTCTTCATCTTCCCTCTCACTCTGTCCTCTTGTCCCTCTCTCAGTCCTCTCTATGCGCCCCCCTCTTTTTGTTCCCTATTCTCTGGTTCTGTGCGTGCGCGTGTGTGTATGTATGTATGTATGCGTGTTTGCGAGTGTGTGTGTATGTGTGTGAAAGAGGGAAAGAAAGAGAGAGAGAAAAAGAAAAATGTGTGGTATGTACAAGTGTGTAGGCGCTCTCCTTGGCATGCATGAGGTGTTATTCAAGTAGGTGGAAGGACTGTACCTGTGCGGGGTTCAATCCTCTCTGGCATAATACGTGTTAATGGCCGACCTCTTCCTAACGACAGGCGTGAAGGGGCAGAGGGGACAGGAGAAGGTGGAGGAGGGGAGTTCTTTCAGTAGCTGCCGATCAAACAAGCAAACAAGCGTTGTCATGGTCAGCAAAGGGTTGGTTCCTGAACTCCTGCTCTCAGACAATGGATTCCACACTGGCGAGGCTTATTTTTTGCCCAGACGGTGGGCTTTCTTCATTCATACATCAAACGGATGTGTTTGGGTTGTAACGCTCCAGAAAGTCCTGCCGTTCGCTCAAAATGGATCGAATAGATTATTCTGCTAGCTTATTGTGTTTTTTATTGTTAGTTTAACCACAGTTTTCATTAACCAGAGTATAGTCTCAAGGACTGAGAATTATCAGAGAGGGGGAAAGATGACATATCTTGATAACGCTAACCTCCTCTGCTACAAACAGCAAAGTTTGATATCTTTGTGGTAGACAATGCCCTTTATATGTAATCTTCTATTATTATTATTATTATTATTATTATTATTATTATTATTACGCATTTTGTATAAAAAAAATACTTCCAATTTTAAATTCTTCAGTACGGTATTTAATAAATTAATAGATATATTTATTAAGTGATATATTTATCATAAAATATGCTTGGAAGGAAGTGTTCCCAGTAAGTATAAAATAGGTTAGGCTAAGCTATGATGTAGTTAAGTGTATTAAATGCATTTCGACTTACAATATTTTTAATTTACGATGAATTTATCAGGACGTAATCCCATCGTAAGCCGAGGAGGATCTGTATTACACAAACTGTAGCACCAGCTTGAGTAACTTGTTGCAAGAAGCTGCAAAACCTTTTGAAACCTTTTGTGTACTTCCATAAAGTTGCAGTCAAACCTCTGTGCGTCTCATGATCTCAGCCCCCGACTATAAGGTGACAGAGTGATTATCTCTTGCAAGACGCCAGTAAACGTTTTGCTCATAACAGTAACCGTTGGCCCTCGTCTCCATTGCGTAGCGAGGCGACTGCCAAGGGCAGCTCTTCATGCTGTCACACCACTGCCACTTGACTGTAATGCTTCGGTCCCCGTCAAGGCAGTGACATACACGGGGTAGCCGCCTTCACTTCGCAGCCCCTTGCCAAACCAGCTTCGGAACCGCTCGAAAGACACGCTGCCAAAAAAAAAAAAGGCAGATACGGTTCAGAAATCTCGTAAATCAGAGCGAGGCTTTCTCACTCGGGGTGTCGCTTACGGAACTGTTTTTCTGAAGTGTTTGTTCAAGCCTTACAGAAGATTCAAGGTTTTGCTTCACGCATCTCACGTGAAGAAATAAATTACTCCGTTAAATGTTGAAAAAAAACTACGCAGGATTAACTGGATTAATCAAGAAAGATATTACTGTGCTGTATAACTGCGAGCAGTTCAAGAGCAGATCTCTGTTAACCCTTTCATGGCTTACACGTGAAAGCTACCACAACGGCAAAAACAATTATTCCCTGTTTTTTTCAACAATAATCTGAATTAGGACTACTTTGAGTAAATAACTGAAATTTAATTTAAATTATTTTTGATGTGATATGCTGATAAAGTAATTAGTTAATATTCATCTCGCGCTCCTGGAGCACACACATGATGTCACGATCATCGCCAGCCAAGAAAAAAAGAAAACGACCAAACGTTCGTTCTGCCTAACATAAATAACTTTAAAGCTTAAATAAACTACACGTTACACAGGTTCGACGCCAGTCGATTTTCACTGTGTAGATGAATTACATATCACACAAATGTTCATGAAGTTCGTTATGTAAAATAAATTGCAAGTCAGTAAGTTTTACATACATTTCTCTAAACTGTTTACATAAATTCCACAGCACATAAATTTTACGTCAATTTCCTTTGACTGTTTTTACATAAATCACGCACTAGATGACTTCATTAAGACGAGAATGCATTTTTGAAAATATAACTGGCTTTATGGCTCTGTTAGAAAGCGCGTCTTGCTTCACTTAGTCCCGACGCAAGGTAATGGGGCGAAGTAAGATGTACCCCGGGTGCGCGTTCATCAGAGTATGAGTGTGGTTCTGTCTATCTCAGGTGTCTTTCAGTCTGTTGCGACCTTATACCCGCTGTTAACGCCTTACAAGGTGTAAAATTATTCTCCTTAATGCCGGCTTACAGCGTCAGGCCTCCTAGTACATAAAAATGTCGACTAAGAATGAATGCTGACTAGTATTCACTCTCTGTGTGTTCCTGTGCACGCACGTGTGTTTGTGTAGTGTATATATATGTGTGTGTGTGTGTGTGTGTGTGTGTGTGTGTGTATGTATGTGCGCGCGCGCGTGCTCACGCTCACATTTGGCTATATGGGTATGTGTGAGGATCGGTAAACGCATGTGTGTGTGTGTGTGTGTGTGTGTGTGTGTGTGTGTGTGTGTGTGTGTGTGTGTGTGTGTGTGTGTGTGAACTAGATCTAAGCTTACGTATCAGCTTGAGCGAATCTTACCCTAACTTCAAGTCAGAACGGGTGGCATTCTGCGTCTCGTATTATCGCGGGTGTGTTTGTAACGGTACAGTACAGGCCGCGTTGCTAGGAGCGCTTGTAAGCCACTTCTATAGCATGTGGGGTTTTTTTTCCTTTTATCCTGACATTATGTCCTTGACTCGACACTACAATATCACCGATATCAAATGTAATTTCGAACTGCGCGCAGGCACTCGCACGCACACATACGCACACACGCACATTCGCACACACGCACGCATATCCATTCGTGTATTCTCTCTCTCTCTCACACACACACACATACTAGCATGTCCGTGCACACACATTGCAGGCTCACGTATGATAACAAAGGGTCATACCCTCTTAACTGTGCAAGCTTACTAGTTCTCCAGTTAACGGCACTTGTCAAAGGAGGACGCGAGCCACTCACAATGGGAGAGCTTCGGGGCTGTTTGGCAATTTAATTCTTTTTTATCGCCGTCACGTACAGGTGGGACAACCCACGACCATACCTGAAAGCCCTGGGGAAGCCTCGCACGATATCAGACGGCACTGAGATGTTGACTTTTAATGGCATGCACCCACTTTCATGGCAATAAAATTAAATCAAGACGGAAATTAGCCTGGTTGTTCGTAAAATGATGAAACCGATGATGCGTTTATCAAGCAGGAAGTGTCGAAATCACTATTGTTAAAGGCCTACCCGAGCGTAACGTTATTGTCAAATGAGTGGCTATTCTATTTTTAAAACTTTGTGCAAGAATCTCTGTTTTCAAGGTATAAGGCCATAAACGCCTTTAGTTCTCAGCTGGATCTTGAAAAATATTTGATGAACTCGACGCACTCGACGTAACAAATCAAGGCTTGCTGATTGGACAATGAGTCATTAGCTTTGAACTCTCGCATCAGTCAAAGCCATTAGTGAAGCCAAAAGTCAGAATTCGGGGGTCAGTTGCACAACACATTTCTAATTTTAAACACTTTTAGGCCTTAACTCTATTTAGATAATTGGCTTAAAGTGCACACCACAATTTTAGAATTTTTAAAACTAAAACTGCTTTAAGTAAGATAGAGCTGTTTAAGTTTGACTTTCCGTCCTGTCAGTACAATTTTTTGTATGTTTTTCTACAATGCATCAAAGTGGCTAAGAAGAGATTTTGGTTCTTTAGAACAGTTTTAAGGTTTAGAAACGTGTTGTGCAACTCGCCCCAGAGCAATACGCGTGCTTTAAAACTATTATAGTAAAACAGTTTTAAATTCATTTTAATGTAACAACAAGTTAATATAATAAGTAAATGTAACAGCAACTTAATGTATCAAGAATTCAATGTAAAAGCAATTTAATGCAATGACAATTTAATACCACCACTACATTCTGTTTTTATTTTAGGAGTTTGGGTAAATTTTTATATTTGAATTATCCAAGTTTTTAACAAGTTACATTTCCGAGACCCTTTTTAAGTAGAATTCATTAATTAGTCAAATATTATATATAAATGAAATTCCATTTTACCATAAAATATCTTAATAACAACTAGCAGCCTTCGTTACTACCAACCGTTTGTCTACAAGGACTTCAGAATTAACAGGCCTGCCGCCAGTTCGTTAGTAAGTACGGATATCCAAAGCTCGGACGTTTACTAAACTAGGACTGTCGGTACAACTTTCAAAGTTATGGTTCGTGGTTGTAGTACATCAACGGAAAGCACGTAACATTAAAAAAATTATTATAAAAATTATAAAAACAATTCTCATTCTATAAAATGAGTAACTAACACCTCGACGCTATACACACTATGTCTCTAAAAAGAAAACCCCACAAATTTTCATAACGCTTCGTGTAAGACTAAACAGGCAGTTTTGAATGTCTATTAAATAACTCTGCACAATAAGTCCTCTACTCTTCCAAACAGTCGGCAGCGTGCAGTTTCTGACATGAACAATTCTTGTTTCTGAGTTGAATCTAGCAGGACATCTTCTTCAGTGCTGCTCGGGCTTCTACTTCTCTGGGCATCATTATGTCTTATATTTGTCTCCGAAAGAGATGAAGTTTCCTCCTGCAGATCAGGAGGTAGTTGTTTCGTTGATCCAGCTCACGATTGTAGCACCGCAGCAGCTTCTTCTACATATGTTATTTCTGTCTTCTAAAGTACGATCCTTACAAACAAGCCTCCCCCCGCATTACCACTACCTCAAGATATCCTAATGCTAAATATATGTTAAAAATAATGATATACTAATGCTAAAAATATACTAAGAACACTAATACCATATTAATACTACTAAAGGTAGACTATAATAAAGATATGCTACTTACAGATATCGTCATCGAGTCACTACTACTAACTCAGTCAAAAGTGTTGAAGCAGTGAGGTTAATTAACAAAATTGTTGGAATAAAAACCTAAAGCATTCTACTGGAAGATTTGAGGGGACAGAGTAAAAATAAACTGAAAAAGCTGTCATAGACAACATCATTTTCCTCCGTGTTGTATATTTCGTATGTTCTTCCCTGACGGTCCTTCGGATTCTGAGAGGGTTGTTCAAGTATCTCCCTTGGAAACGCTTTCGAGGGTGATTGTCGGGTGACTGCTTAAGAGGACCGTGGAAATCAAACTGGAAATAGACTCGGCACAAATTCAATTGAAATAACAGGGTTCAGATATGGATACCTAATTATTTTGTCTTCCTGCTTGAGTGAACGTGAAAGGTCCTAAACCTTGCAATGGGAAGACGAAGAATTAAAAAAAAAAAAAAAGCAGACTAAAAGCAGTCGGGTGGTTTGTGATGTAAAGAGAGGTAATCCGAGCATGGGGTTAGGGTTAGACGAGCCAGCGCAACAAAGGGACGTGACCCGAAAGTCGTGTTCGGCGGTATCGCCAGTCATTGCTCCGCTAGGCATGATGGACCACCACCCGTGTGCGTGATTAGCCAGTCAGTCTACTCTTTGAATACAATGGCGGTGGCTACAAGGGTACCTTAAAAGGTTAGGGATAGGGGTAGGTGGTGGAGGCAGTATTCTAAAGGCAGGAGTAAGTCGTTACCGACACGCGATTTCACAGTGATTTTCAATGTAAGCCACTCATAGTGGAAGAACAACAGTTGTTTTGGACTGGGTATGTAAAGTTCAAGCGTATAGAGCGTGTTCCTGATCATTTGTTTGATGCTTAACAACATCATCAAACACCAAGCCCCACTCTGTTTTGTCTGTTTGTTTGTTTGTTTGTTTGTTTGTTTGTTTGTTTGTTTGTTAGCTCAACCCCTCAACGGAGCTGCAGCAAATGACAGGCCATCAACACCGTTTTCCTGTCTGACTAATATCATTAGATCTTATTTAAGAAGAAAATTATGATGAAATATTATCCCACTTTTCAGCCATGTTAGGTGTGATGTCAGGCATAACAAAGAGAGACAGAGAGAAAGAGTTGTCGTCCCTTTTTAGTCGTCTCTTAACATCATTCTTTCTGTTTACTGACATCTCATATTCCTGTCAATATTATTGGATTTGAATCCTGCACTGCTGTGCTCTATCACCTTCTAGGGTTAAATCAGGTCACATGAGAGATGACATCACACACACAGGTCCAAGCCTTCCGTGGAAGTTATGACCCTTTACCAGTATCTGCTATCAGTCAGAGCTGCTTGATTCATGTCTGAACACACTAAAAAAGGAATCATGACTTTTTTAAAGTTTACCGAGGAGGAAACCCTACTTCCCCTATAATCACACGATCGTTCGTTCGTACCTGCACACTGTAATCTTCTCTGTCATGGACTTATCCTAACTGAAAGCGAAATTCCAGAGTAAACAAAAGAAATCTTTTTTTGCTCGTGAGTATGAGGCGTGTGCAGCCTGGAGGCCGGTTGGAGAATAAATTTACTATTCGTATGAAAATGGCCGAAGGACCTCGTCAACAAACAGCAGGGACTATACAGTTCAATCAATAATATTTTTAGGTTGGTTGTTGCATTTCAAACTACCTCGACCGCCACCCGGGTGCTGAGATGGCAGCAACAGATAACACCTGGACAACTCAACCGTGCTGGAATCCACCAGGACTCAAAACGGGGTAGGCATATCCAACTCAATAATGTCTAAAAAAAAAAAAAAAAAAAAAGTCCAGACCTCTCTCTCTCTCTCTCTAGGCGGTAACTGCAAAAGGTGTGGGTGGTTGAGGAGGAAATCGGGGGAAAGAAACCAGCTTGCCCGTCGTGAATCGCTCTGCTGAAGTGTCGGCAACATTTTGCCATAAATCAATCCACGCGACACGCAATTGATTTTCGATAACGACGGAACAGAAAGGGAAAGTGTAAAGTGATTCTGATATTACGGTCCACGCGTGCGGATCCACTAAATAACCTCCCCTTGATTTCTTCTCCTTGTGTAAATCACCGCTGCTGAGCTGGGAGTCATGATTTTGTAAATATATTTTTGGGGGCGAGTCTTTGAGAGAAAAAAAAGCCTGATTGATCTTTAATTAAAGAACGCTATTGTGCATAAGTGTCAGCGAGGAGAGACGCGCACACAAAGGACTGAGACAGGAGAAAGAGAGAAAGGAAGGACAAAGAAAGGAGAGTTTGTGCACGCAAGTGGTGGCTTCCAAGGCGCTTGCAAGGACCGGGCGACAGCTTTCTAGGTGGTGGTTTGCTGTAACAAACTGTCATTGCTTTTGTCCTAAAGGGAGATAATTTGATACCGGTGGGAGCAAAATTTAAAAGACTGCCGAACAAAATCTGTAGTCTAATGTCATTTTCACGCTTTCGAAAAATGAATAAATCAATTAGAGAGGAATTTATTTATTTATTGAAGAGGCCTTTGGTCCATTTCAAGGGGAATCCAAACAGTACACAATACAATATAAAACAATGCAATAGAACATGCATCACAAGATACACAAAATGTTCAATGAATTAAATTCGAATTAAGTTCGAATACCTCATAAATGTACTGTGCTACATTATTAACTATAATTATACTTGCTAGTATTTGCTAGTAGCACGGATACACGGAAAGCAGATGGATATTGATAATACTTTTTAGGAATATATTTCTTTCTCAGTACATAGTATCTTGGACATAAGAACATAACATGCATTTACAACTCTAAAATCAATGAGAGAGAGAGAGAGAAAGTGTGTGTGTGTGTGTGTGTGTGTGTGTGTGTGTGTGTGTGTGTGTGTTCCGATTTTACCTTACATGGTTAGATATAAAAAATTAACGAGTGAAGCTCTTACGGAAGTAAAAACAATTAAATAATCTTAGATTCTGCGAACTGAAGAAGGATGTGTGGGAGGGGAAAGATCGAGGGAGTTGGTGGGTAGAAAGGTTATCGTGAGGGTATGGCATGCGTAGCCAATTAAAAAAAAGAATAACATATCTCAGGATAGTTGCTAGCGGGAACGTGTGAAAGAATGAAGCCTGTACTTCCAGCAGTGGAAACTCACAGCAAAGCACGAGCACGGAGTCAGTCACCGTAGAGAATGGGATCTGTAGCCACCCGTATCCGCGTGACGTCGACACAGGGCCACGCGCTGACACGGATCAACGTCACAGAAACAACGTCATGAATATTCATGAGACAACTCAGCTGGTGCACAGGTCCGTTACATTGGAAATTGTACGACTCCTTTAGTCAAACCATATTGTCCACCCCCTACTCGGCTAAAAACAAACGACACTGTCGCCATTACTGTCGTATTTTTCACCTGGGCTACTATTGCTCCAACAGAAACACTATTCATAAAAGATTATCGTGCAGCAATTTTTATATATTTACAGCCCAGAAAACAGCCCAGTCACTAATGAATTCCGTGAGTGATATTATATAATTAGTAGCAAACAGTATAGAGTTTGGAGAGCAGGGTTAAAGGTTATGGCCATTTACGTCAGACAAAATCCGTTCTGATACCAAAAAAAAAACTACAGCAAGCTTGAAGCCGGAGGACTGGGAAACCTTTCAAAGTTTTAAAAATGCTTTAATCTCTAAAATCGGGAGGAGGAAATAGCAGTCTCTGACCCACAACTATTTGATACCAACGAATGATTTAAGTTAGTAAATTATTTTCTAAAAACACAAACATAAAAGGAAAAAGGGACAAATCATGATAGAAACCTTTCTCTGTGTTGCTATGGTATAGAATATCGCATTAATGTTGAGAAGGCCACAGTCTTCTTGACTTGTTTGATAAAACTGTATACTCTAGCCTGTAACGACGACCCTCTTGTTTACATCCAGTTTATTGATGTACAGTTACTCAAAATTATTTTTTCCACGTCAAAAATCAACGAAACGACAGGAGAGCTAAAACATAATACAGTCTCTGGTCAGATTTGATCCATGACAAATCGCTTATTACTGCATCAGACATAATCACTCTAGCAGTAGCATCCTTTTTTTGACCGTTGCCTTCGAGGAGGAGTTTTTACCCAAACTGCTGGTGATACTACCCATGTGATACCTGTTTGTAAGAAAAGCAACATAGATTATAGAGAAATTTCCTTGCTGAATCGTATAGGGAAACGTTTTGAAAGATCCATTTACCTTCAAATGTATACTTTTTGTACTTAAAATAACATTCTCTCATCAGCCACGTTAGGTTTATTCAGAGTAATTCTATCCTTTTTCAATTAACTTCATTCAGCGGTAATCTTTTTTCTGAAATCAGTGCACGAGCTTTATTTATTTATTTATTTTTTAATATTTACAATATATTTGACAAAGTCTAACACAAATGGCTTATATTTAAATTAGAATCTATTGGGCTGCAAGGAAACTGCTAAACTTTCTATGTAATTATTTATATATAAACGGTTCCCAGCCATACTAATGAAGGGAGAGAAATCAATTTTCGTAATAATTATTGTCTGAAGGAGTCCCTTAGGCCTCTGTTTCATACTGTCTTGTATTTCTTATTAACATTACCGATATTGGTAATAGAGAGTAGGGTCCCTTCGCCCATCTTACTTAAGCAGGCCACCGAATTTTTTTATGTCTGCTTGGGTTTGTTATGTATTTAGAGCCTGTTATACATACCTGTACTTGTAATGACTTCGTCGGCATTGTGCTGGACTGTCTTCTTGCCTGTGGCTTTTTGTTTTTCCTCTTCGGACATCAACTCTCTCATCGCCGTTAGTCTTCTCTGCCGCTGTCACAATTTCTTCATTTGTTCAATTCGTCCCTGCGATAGACTTTCCATCAGATCCAAGCAGTCACGTGCTACAGCAGTTTACTGCAATTTCTGCTTTGTGATCATGTGGACATTCTCCTGACGATTTAAAATACGTTTTGGTTTATTTCTCTTTTCTGCTCTAGTCCAATGGCATTCCGATCTGTACATCTCTCTCTCTCTCTCTCTTCGATATCTTGGTCTGTGAATGTCATCCAGGAAAAGAATCACCTGGTATTTCCATAAACTTCACAAATAAAGCCACAGGAGTTGTGTGTGTGTGTGTGTGTGTGTGTGTGTGTGTGTGTGTGTGTGTGTGTTTGCGATGGGCGGAGAGCCTGTAGTTGGAATACCGTCCTATAAAAGCTGACATCATTATCTATAACCGAGAACCTACGTTTGTCAGACATGCTTTGTGTGCGGGTGTTTCTGTCTTGTTTATGTCTTTTGATGTGTCCCTCTCCTTTTATTTGCAGACATCTATTGAACTGTGTCCATGTGTGTGATGTGCACTTTGTGTCCGTCTTACGTTGTGTATTGTAGTAGCCTGTCTCTTGTAAAGTCTTATGTTAGGTAGGGAAATGCTCTGTATAAATTCACATTTTATATTGTCATTTGATTGAGAGTAGTTTTCAAGAACAGTCCTCCTCCTGCAAACACCTGGGCAGTTTACTTCAAAATAACTGTAGATCAGGACGAGCAAATCAACTAGGTTTCTTGAAAAGTCTCTATGTTATTAGGCTGTCTTAAGCATTATAAATATGAATTTTGATTATTCATGTATACTGTGCATGGTTCCATATGCATTGTTGTTCTAGCCTATTATCTTCAGGTATCATTAACTTTTCGTTTAGACTCTGATTTCGTTATGTTCTCTACCACTAAACACTTCCCGTTTCCTAGTTCTAATACTTGTGCTGCTATTTGTTACTTATTATCCTCTCGATGTATTTATTATGTAACTATTCGACTGTGCGGAAAAGTGCTTTTCTGGGGTGAAATACTATAAGCTCACGTTTTATGCACTCCCCTTTATTCTAAAGATAAACGTAGGTATAGCAGAAAATAAGCTTCGGAATAGGAGGTAGTTACTGAAAAAGAAAGGAAGTAGTAAACAATGCAAAGCCCGTGGCTACCTTACAAGTAGAGTGAATAAGCAGCTAACTGATATAAAAGTGATTCAACGACGAAGACAGCGCTGTAGTGGTCGCTGTGCTGTTGCACGATGTCTTCGTCGTCAAAATCGCGTTGTTGTTGTTGTTGTTGTTGTTGTTCGTGTGGTTGTTGTTGTTGTTGTCGTAATGGCAAATTGAAATGATGATGGTAGGGATGAAGATTCTTTCTCTTCGCTTCCTATATTTATTCCATTTCGTTTTGTCTGACTTTTTCATTTATTCAGCAGCGTCGATTCAGCACGAGTCTGTAATTTCAGGATTTTAATGGCAGTTGATTGAGTGCCTTCTGTAGCTGTGACGGGACAAGCTATAAGCCCTAGCCTAACCCTAGCATTATAAGAGACCCAGCAAGCTCGTACATGTGAATTCCAGTCGCTATGTCTGTAGCTTTAATAATTGAACATGAACACAGCTTGAGCTGGCAAGTATCATTGATACATCGAAAATCTCAAACGTCACACGCACTGGTTGTAGTGATCTTAACCTTATAAACTGAACACGTCCAGTTTGATTTTGCGGGTATTAATGTAATATAAGTAACCGAAAATGCAGTTTGAATCCTAATCACAGTTCGAGTACAGCTTGAACTGCCTTCTTTACTGTAATGTGAACAACCGAGCATGGAATTAGAGCTGGTTGTTAATACGTACTATTCATAACCAAACATGTTTCTGTTTTCTGGTGCTGGTAGAACTGCCCTCGCTTCGGTCACAGCCGAGGGGCGGGGGATACGGAAAAGGAGGAGGCGGGATCCCGCGCTCTTACGCTAAGCTCCCATCATTACGTCATCACGGACGGGCGGTAAGAAAGGCAACGGTTTTCGGACGTAAGACACTAGACATTTGACATTTAACCCTCGTCTAAGCCTATTCTAGTTATTCTTGCATGCATATTTGTGTTTGTATATGTGTGCGTGGGTGCCTGCGTGCGTGCATACGGAGGAGAAGGGAGGTACTCACCGGAAAGGATGAGTAAACAAAACAACTATCCTTGTTAGGAATTGTTTTCAAACATCATTTCTCTCCTTTAGACAAAAAAGTTGATGATTTATCAGGATTTTTTCTTCCAGACTCTCAAGATACCTATTTGACCGATTTTGATATTTACTGGGATAAAGTAAATCGTGTTCTGATCATGTGACAATTTCTGTAACTTATTTTGTCTTCATTATAATGTCATTTGTCGCTCCTTTATTCATTACAGACCATTTGGTGCCTCGTAATGACATTCCATTCTGTGTAATTAAGACTATGTTGTACATCTTAATGGAGTCCTTGCTGTGTATTTTACAGAGCCGCTCCACAACGAGGTCCGAGATCAGATCCCGCTACTCAGCTCGTTTCAGACGAAGTCCAGGACCATTCAGTCGAACCAGTGCTGATTCCCCTTTTCTGCCTAAGGTGAGCAAACCTTTCTGATGTACCTGAACCTTGTACTTGTACAAGGGGGTATACAGCTTGTTCGTAGCATACATGCAGTACAACAAAAGCAAAAGCAATGATGGTCGATTCTTTCGCTTTTGTTTCCCCATCTATGATGATGTATTTGTATTCCTAACCAGCGCCTTAGCTTTTTCATTTATTTTGACAAAATGACATTTGATTTCGTCTTGTAGTTGTTCAGACATTCAAAACAATCTAACTGAATGTTAAAGCTGTGTATTCTCTGCGTATATCTGTGTGTATCTCCTAGGCAACAACAGAAGACTGTCTAAAATGTCTGCTGCGAGTACCTCACAAAAAGTGCGAATCGGTAATTGAATCCATTATTATTTAAACTTTTTATTATCTTCATTTATTACTTAAATACAATATTACGTCTTCTTTGTGACATGTTCTCATTATTTTGTTTATATATCGTTAAAAGACTAATTATGTTCTGGGCTGGATCTTTTTCTTCATATATCATATTAAAATATATCAATTTTAGTAGCTGTCATCTCTATTTTTTTTTCCTCAAATAACAAAACATTTCAAACTTAAAAATAGGGACCTTTGGTGCCCAAATTGAAACGCTGCATTTTGTAAAAGAAAAAAAAATTGTTTATTTACTTACCTGTGTCATCTTAATAATGTTATTATTTCTAGCTGGCTGTTTATAGAAGTTTTATTTCATTTTTGTCAGACTAGTTCATATTGAAAAAGCTAATATTTCATTGATAAGTTTGTTGCTGATAAAAATCAGTTACTCTTCTACGTTTGAGATGCTTGAAATTGTGTTGATTCAGCACAAATACATCAGGGTTGGCGGCGGTTATCGTCATGGATACTGGTATGTCAAGTGTCTCTTGGAGCAGATAGAAATACAGGTACAAACAGAACTACGGGTTAAATGAATTCTTTAATAGTTAACGGCATAGCGCGCCAGTTATGAAGTTCTTTCATATCTCAGAGCTTTATCTACTAATATTTGATCTTGTTGTAAATAGTTACCTTATCTTTGCTCCATACTTAGAGCCCCCCCCCCCAAAAAAAATTGTTTTGTTATAAAGTCCAGTGAGTCCTGGGTGAATAGTAACGTTATGGAGCATGCATCAGTGAGTTTGTGTATGAGGACGTGAGTGTGCGTTTTGTGTGAGTGTTTGTATGTGTGTACGTGTGTTTGTATGTACATTAGTGTGCGTGCGTGTATGTGTGTGAGTATACATGTGTGTATGCGGGTATGTATGTGTGATTATGTTTGTGTATGATTGTGTGTTTTGTGTGTGTGTGTGTGTGTGAGAGAGAGTGAGTGTGCGTGTGTGTTTGTGGGAGAGAGAGAGAGAGATGTGTTTGTGTATCACTCCGTGTGAGTGTGTTTATATTTAAGTGCGTATGTTTGCATTATGTGCCAGTCGTGTGAGCGATTTATAAATGGAGACCAAGTGCTGTTTAACTGCCCTCCCCACTACCTTCTCGACAGTAACGGGATGCCTGATGCTTTTCTGTTAGATTTCTTTATTTTCTTTATGTTTCTTCTCTTCTTTCCTCTCTCTTCTGCTCTCTGTTATGGACTGAGTGACCCACAACCCACTCCACAACCCACATACTGACTCTATCACTCACTCCCTTACACTCACTCAGTTTTACTTACTTTCACTCACACTCACTCTCTAACTCACTTTCTCACTAACATATACGGAAAAAGTCTCACGTCCTATATGTTCTTTTTCTAAGAAAGGAACAGACAAAGATTTCCTTCCTACAACAGTTTTTAATACCCTTTTATAGATCATTTTGGATTATTTCAGCGCCAAAAGGAATTACTTGAGAAGCAGAGACTTGAAGCCATTAAGGAAAAGAGTAAGTTTCTGATACTGAGTTTGTTTGTTTGTTTGTTTGTTTGTTTGTTTGTTTTTTTATTTGTAGTTGTTGCTTTTTGGGGGGATTTGGGAAGGGCGAAAGACAGTGGGTTAGCAAAAAAAATATTTTCCAAATAACGACATTTAGCTTGAGTGTAAAGAGATTTTGGGGGGGATTTTTTTTTTTGGTCGGCATTCAGAGGTACGCAAATACATCTCATCATGTTCATAAACAAAGTGCAAAGGATTGTATGTGTTACTGTTTATAACGTGTTTTGGCAAGCACAAGCTAATTTGTTCTTATAACCAGTCGTGCATTGCGTTCCAGTGTGTGTGTGTGTGTGTGTGTGTGTGTGTGTGTGTGTGTGTGTGTGTGTGTGTGTGTGTGTGTGTGTGTGTGAGAGTGAGTGTTTTGTATCATGCTTGAGAACCATAAAATACTATCTTATTCTTAATATCGTTGCTTTGTATTAAGTAATCCAAGGAATTGTTACGTGCAGTGTCACTCGAATGTTGATGTTGTGTGACGTGTCTTGTGCTTGCAAAACCCAGGGGTCAAGGCCATTAAAACCTATATCCGCACCAAGAGTGGTCGCCTGATAGAGCGAATCATTTTCTTGTCCGAAGAGGATTGGGAGGCGTTCAAGGAGGGGCGGAATGTGGCCGATATCCTGAAAAAGGTCAGCGTGGAAACTGACTCATCTGTGTGTGTGTGTGTGTGTGTGTGTGTGTGTGTGTGTGTGTGTGTGTGTGTGTGTGTGTGTGTGTGTTGGGTACATTGCTCACAGCTTTTAAAACACCTTTACCTTCGATAGTATATTAATGCAAAGCATGAAGATTACTTTTTTTCGTTTTGCTTATCACGCAGACTCGCAAAGTGCTGACATCACCTGATGAAGATAGTCACCCTGTTGACAATACCTAACAAAGCCAGTAGCCTTGTTGACAGTACTAACAAAGCCAGTAGCCCTGTTGATAGTACCTAATGAAGCTAGCAGATCTGTTGAAAATACTTAACAAAGCTGGTGGTCCTGTTAACAGTATCTGACAAAGGAGGAAGCGGAGGGTCTGGAGTCATGGGACAAAGACGAGGTGGTTGCCGTGAAGACCTACGTCAGAACCAAAAGTGGCCGCCTGGTGGAGCGACTAGTCTACGTCTCCAAGGAAGACTACGAGGCAATGAAGGCTGGAAAAGATCCTAACGAGGTACTGGGAGTCCAACATCTGTAGCTACTGAATCTGCCATAAGGCACTTTTCTTCGTTCTAATAGGCTCTTAAAGAGTTGTTCTTTTGTGAAAGTTCTTGTTGTTCTTGTTGTTATTGTT
The DNA here is from genome assembly GCA_004794655.1 of Marisa cornuarietis. Lineage (NCBI taxonomy): Eukaryota > Metazoa > Mollusca > Gastropoda > Architaenioglossa > Ampullariidae > Marisa > Marisa cornuarietis. The sequence continues at coordinate 650,877 of SMMW01000651.1, forward strand.
CTCGTTGCTGCTGTATCCGTCATAACCGTTATTTGGTTTAATAATTTCCTGAAACAGGATTAATGAAGAAGTTTTGTATTGTATTGTATTTCCGTTGCTGCTGTTGGTGTTTCTGCGGTTATTGTTGTTGCTCGTGCTGTTTTTTTCGTTGCTGTTCTTGTTGCTGTTGCCACTGTTGTCTTTCTTGCTGTTCTTGTTATTGCTGTTGTTGTTGTTGCTAATCTCACTGTTGCTGTTATTATTCGTCTTCATGGTGCTCTACTTGATGATGATGATGATGATGATGATGATGATGATGATGATGATGATGATGATGATGATGATGATGATGATGATGATGATGATGATTTAAAAGCTCACTCTGTCGCTCCAGATTCTAAAGAAGTACGTGAAGCCAGGCGAAGGGGAGACTATCGAGGGATGGGACGAGGCCAAGATGAAGACCATCAAGACTTACGTCAGGACAAAGAGCGGGCGCCTTGTGGAGCGGGTCATCATGATCTCGGAAGAAGACTACAACAGAATGATCAAAGAAGGTCAGACTGATGCTCCTGTCTGCCCTGACTTGTCACCTCAGTATTATCTTACTTCAGAAAGTCTTAAAGTCTCGATTTCACAATTCCATTTTTCTTTTTATCCAATTTCTTTCTTTTTTTTCTTTTTTTTCTTTTTTTTTTGTTTTTTGTTGGAGGTGATCTGTAAACCTGGCATTGGTGGTGGTGGTAGTGGCCAAAGTTGGTAGTATTGCTAAACTTGGCTATTTAAAAAGAAGCTTGTAACTGTAGAGGCGGTAGTCAGGAAGTAGAGATAAAGTTATACGAGAGTTAGTTTTATATAGTTAGTGTTGCGGGGTCCTGTAACTGCAGGGAGGCTCAGACCTTTTATACCGGCTGACAATCTTAAGTTCCTGGCTGTATGGTCCTCTAATGTGGCTACAGAGTGCTCGTTAGGGCTGTAGGTATTGAGCTGAGTTTAAGGAAACACCAAAATACGGATGTATCTCTGTTTCATTAATCAGCTCATATATCCAGTACGCTCAGTTTGGACCAGAAGGTGGAAGGTAATAGGCATACCCGTGCCCATGGCTGGAGATCCCCCTTTCTCACCCAGCATTGAAGTCTCATCGTAGATATGTTTTAGCTGTTTCTTCTCCCTACTCCTTATTAAATTTCCTTAAACGAAGTTATATGTAATAAATCATATGAAAAAGAGACTAAAGCAAGAACATAGCTAGGTATCTGGAAATTATTTACGGATGTAGCTAAGGCAGGTTTTCAATACATAGCAGGGTATGTTTAGATGACTAGGGATGTATGCTGCATGTATGATTTTTTGTTAAACAGGAATGGATCCGAATGAGATCCTGAAAAAGTATTTGCCGTTGGAGGAAGGGGAGACTATTGAGGGCTGGCAGAGCGGGGAGCCCATGAAAGCCATCAAAACCCTCATCCGCACCAAGAGCGGCCGCCTGATCGAGAAGACCATCTACGTCTCCGCTGACGACTATGACCGTATGATGAAAGAAGGGGCAGACCCCAACTCCATCCTCAAGAAATACCTCGACCCGGATTTAGACGGGGTCATAGAATCTTGGGAGAAGATCCCTGAGCAGGGCATGAAGGTATATAATTGGTCTGATAAGTGCCAGTGACGCAGGCAGTCAGACAAAAAGTTAAATAATTTAAAAGTTAAATTACAGTTGACATGTTATTGACAACGTCGCTGTAGCGCTTAAAACAAATTTTGGAATTATAATCAAGATGTCACTACAATTGGATAAATGTGTCAAATATTTCACCCACCTTTCTTTGAAAATTTATCAACAAATTTATTTCTGTCTTCATTCACTAAAACAGTGCTTTAACAACTGATATCACTTTACAAATAACGCATACATTTTATATCGTATTATTAAATATTTGATTTATATATAAACTTTTATCAAACTATTTTTTAATGTTTTCTGATATAATTGCAATTTGATTGAAAATCTCAAAAGGTGTTTTTTTCTTAGACAAGTGACAGTTCATAATGGCTTTCAAATGTTCCAAATTAAGCAATACGTAAACATGTTTGTATAAAATTTTCCTCTGTTCCACAGTGAGCTATGAGTCGTAGAAATGAAGCAGATGATAACATAGCCATTTCGCTTGCTAGTGCTAGTCATGGCTCACTTGCACTGCAATTAAGACTTGCTTTGCCTTTGCTTTAAAAACAGCTGGTCTTTATGAATCGTGTTGATATCATGAACATATTGCCTCTGGACGCTATTTTTTGTAATTCAGAGGAGAGAAATATTTTTCACCTTGTGACAGCTTATTAGTAAAACTACAGTGCCACACCAGCTTTTCTTCCGGTCACTAAGCGCCATCTCTTCAAGTTTTATTTATAATGTCTGGTCTCTTGTCTCAATATAATAATAGCTGTTGGAGGTTTTTTGTGTGGGAGGGTGCAAGATGTATTATTTTAAACAGATTTTCGTTATTATTGGCTCCTCTTGATGAGGTCAGTGACTTCACCTTTAATATTATTTACTTTTTTATTTAGCTGTGTTTAAAGGGTTAGAAGGTTCCAGACAGTTATCCAACTTTTCATCCACGTGTAACTTTTGTCAACAAAAGGCAATCAAGACAACTATTCGAACCAAAAGTGGACGGATAATTGAAAAGACGATCTATGTAACAGAAGAAGACTACAATAAAATGATGAAAGAAGGGGCAGATGTTAGCAGTATCCTGAACAAATATCTCAAGCCCGAAGAACGCGGGGAGATACAGTCATGGGAAAAGTTGCCCGATAATCCTGGTATGAAGGTGGGTACAACATTTGAAGCTCAAGCTGTCTTCCCTACCAACACGACCATCCCCTTACTAGACAGTAACTGTTCTCTACAATGTAACCGGTGTCGTCGAACAAAGAGAGACTAACTCTGATAAAAGGGGAGGACAGTGATATAACCAACTGACAGATGTGAGGGGTGGGCGGGACAACCCTGGCGGGCTTCAGAACAGAAGAATGTGTTTATCATAGTACAAAGGGAATGTAGAAGAACTCGAGAACGTCTTAACCGTGCTTTGCACACTTCCCTTAAATGTGAGGAGGAAGGAGGAAGGCGGAGAAAGGGACAATCCTGGTGGGACGTGCAATGGATAGCGTGCAAGATGTCCCAGATGTTAGTAAGTAATAAGTAAGAGTTAAGCGGAAAGAGAATGCCATTGAGGAAGATTAATGTGGGAGTAAAGGTTTCGATAATCGTATAATCCATCAACACTTTCCTGAAGGTGGCTGGTGTTGAAGACTATCTTTGTTATTTATCCGTGTCTGCGTCATGTCACCCTTTGTGTCCGATGTCTGCTTCTCTTTGTCGGAATGAGGTTTCTAAATCTCTGTAATTCACATTTCCAAGTCGATATGAGGTTTTCATTTGTGTTTAATATTTGATTCTCTTCCTGGTATGAGGTTTTTCATCGTGTCCGTCATTTGCGTCTCTTTGTCGGTGTAAGGTTTCTCCCTTGCGTCCGACATTTGCCTTTCTTTATGGGTGTGAGATTTTTTGTTCTTGTGTTCGTCCGACAGTTGCCTCTATTTGAAGGTGGGGAAGTTTCTTGTGTTCGACATTTGCCTTGCTTTGTTGGTGTGAATTTTTTCCCTTGTCTCCGACATTTGCCTGTTTTTGTTACTGTGAGGTTTTCTTTTCCTTGTGTTGGACATTTACATCTCTTTATCCTACATTTACTTCTGTCGGTCTGATGTTTCCATGTCCGACTTTTACTTTGCCTACAAGTCTTTATTTGTGTCCCACATTTGTAGGGCTCTTCTTTTTAAAATTTACTTCTCCTTGTGATGCTTTGCTGCTTTATTTGCCCCTATTCTAGCTTAGTTTTCTTTTTAGTTTTTTTAGTTTAGTGTGCGTTATTGGTATTATTTATTTAGTCATTCATTCACTCTTTAATTAGTACATAATATTAGTATCGAGGCATAGTTTGTGTTTTGCAGAAATGTGTTTTCCTTGGCTTTCATTTGCTGCATATCATTCACAGTTTTGCTAGACAGCATTGCTTTCCCTCCATCTTTCTCTCTCTCTTGTGCTGAGTAGAAAGTGTATCATGCATGTAGGCAAGAACATAGAAAAAAGGGTAGAATAAACTTTTCTTGGTCTGTTTAAAAACAAAACTGTTTAGTCGTTTCCTACCTCCACTTTTGTGAGACCGTAACTTTACACTGACAGCTGTTAAACTGTAAACACATTGTAAATAAAGGCGATCAAGATGAAAGTGCGAACGAAGAGTGGGAGGATAATCGAGAAGACAATCTACGTCACGGAGGAAGATTATAACAAAATGATGCAGGAGGGTGCCGACCCTAACAGCATCCTCAACAAATATCTCAAGCCGGAGGAAAGAGGTGAAATACAGTCGTGGGAAAAGGTCCCTGAGGGTCAACCCATGAAGGTAAGTTTAGACACGACAGATGGTCACCACTGATGCTAAGTCTTTTTATACGACTGGTTGTGGGTGGGTGGGAGGAGGAGTCTGGGACTGAGTCACGAGGACTCGTGATTACGAGGATTACACCAGGTGAATGACCCTGTCTAAGATTTCAGACTTTTGTTTTTATTGGCACATCTTATTTTTGCTTTAAGTAAATATTCATTCAAGACTTTAACGATAATTTCTAATGAAGATGATCAAATGATTAACAGTCTCACTTACAGTATTGATATGTTAATGAGTGAGCAAAAAGATTTTATTATCGAGATAAAATAATTATTTATCGATTATTTATATTACTTTTATTTAAATTAATTATATATAATATCTAAAAATAAATAATAGTTTAATAATGATATCAATAATTTATTATCGAGAGCATTGCTGGAATGCTAGAGCTTGCTTTCAGCTTGTAAGTGTGCTGTAGTTTTGGCTAGTACAAGATTTTGCCTGCAGTTTTTACTCTGTTCAAAGTATTAAACCTGAAAATGTTATTAACCAAAGTCTAGGTACTGAATATTAAATCGTAAATGTAAAAACCATCAAGCAAAGCATTTAATGTTTTCATTTCAATTGTAAAGACTATTTGAAGTCTTTCTGCGGCCTGCCAGGTTGTAAAGACATTTGTCAGAACAAAGAGCGGTCGTCTGATCGAGAAAACAATACTGATGACGGAGGAGGAGTTCCGGAAGTTTCAGGAGTCCGGCGGAGACCCAGAATTCCTCAAGAAGTTCATTAAGCTTGAAGACGGAGAAGTGATCGAGGACTGGGAGAAAGCCTCCACGATTTATTCCGCCACTGATGATCCAGATGTCCAGAAAGGCACGTGCTGTTGTTGGTGTACGGTCGTTGGGCGAGTGGCGGGCAGGGGATGAAGGGAGGCGAGCCAACGCTTCTGATAACTAAGGGAGTCACGTAAAAAACGTTTTCAAACAAGGGTTGATATTGTTGCGGCTTGTGGGCTCTAAAACACTCTATTATATAGTTTAGTTTTACAAAAGATATGTCAGACGAATTCTGTGGACACTATATTCAGAAAAGATCAAAGAGAAAACTCTAGAAGTCTTGGCGGAAGACTCTAAATCGCTGCTTCATTGATAGCACGTGCTTAACACACACACACACACACACACACACACACACACACACACTACCTTAACAGCAGTTATATTTTGAAAGCAAAGTTTTGTTCAGCAGAAAACCTTTTCTTCCCTGTCCGCTATCATTAGGAAGATCAAAGATTATGTATAACGCACTTTGTAACTCTACATTACTACTGAAGACACTGTATGGTTGAACTTCACGTGTGTGGTTGCAGCAAAACCAGGTACAAGAATCGTTGGGAAAGACGGAACCATTTATGAAGTGTTTGTGGATCCTGTGACGGGAAAAAAGTATAAAAAGTGAGCTTTTAACGCACATTAATTATTTAAGTAGTAGTTTTACAGTGTGGCACTTTGGATGAATGGCAACACAGTGGCCTGGTTTTTCTGTCGAGCCCGTAACACACTTACCGGTCAGTCAAGCCGATAAGTACTAACCTGCCGATGATGATGATGATGATGATGATGATGATGATGATGATGATGATGATGATGATGTCTTATTTCATCGCCAGGAAAGTCGGACATGTGAAGGACAGTGACAAGAATAGCGGTTTCGTGTCCCTAAAGGCTGGTGGCAAAGGAAAGGGTAAGATACGGGTGAGGCGAGACAAGGACGGTAACCTCGTAGAGGAGGAGGAAACTGCGCAGCAGCGGTCTCGACGCAAGGTCAGGGATGTCTTCTACTCTTCACTTGTTTTCCATTTTATTCCTTCTTCCTTTCTATCTTAAGTTTATTGTTTCTGAGTTTCTGTCTTTCGTTTATTCCTTCTTCTTTTATCGTTGCTTTCTTTCCTCCTTTTAACCCGTTTTACTGTCTTCCTTTTTTTGTTCTTCAATTTATTCCTTCTTCTTTCCTTCATTTCTTCTTTCTGCTGTTCTTTTTCATTTATTTCCTCGTCTTTGTTTTCTTTAGCTTATTCCTCCTTCTTTTCTTCGTTTCTTTTTCTCCTTTTCTATTTTCGTTTATTCCTTCATCTTTATATCTTTAGCTTTTTCCTGTTATGACCGTCGCTTTTAGTTTTTCGTTTTATTTTTCTATTTGTCCCCTTTCTACCTCTCTCATTGAGATTTTTATTTCTTCTTCTTTCCTTTTTCTTTCCTTGCACGTTTACCTTCATCTTTATATCTTTAGCTTTTTCCTGTTATGACCGTCGCTTTTAGTTTTTCGTTTTATTTTTCTATTTGTCCCCTTTCTACCTCTCTCATTGAGATTTTTATTTCTTCTTCTTTCCTTTTTCTTTCCTTGCACGACCACCGAATCTATCCCTCCACCTCTTTCTGTTTTTTTTTCTATCTTCTTTTCTTTGTTGACGTCTTTCCTTCTCTTTTTTCCCTCTCCTTTTACATCCTTTATTTCTTCTTATTTTCTCCCCTTTTTTTCGTTTATTTCGTTAGTTTTTTCCTTTTCTGATAGGCGCTTTGTTCTTTCCAGGCATGACCAGTAGTGATTTTATTTTACCATGCTCCATGGGTTTTGTTGTTTTTACACACACACACACACACCTAACAGTGTTTCTCGCGTCTTTGACACTCAGGCCGGCAAACGAGACGCGGACAGCGACAGCGAGTTCAGTTACCGCAGCGTCGTCAGCGCGGGCGGCACGCGGCATGTTAAGCGTCGTCGGCGGAGAGCAGACGGCACGTACAGTGACGAGGAGTCCTACCACAGCAGTCAAGTGAGCTGGTGGCAGTTGTATTCGTGGTGGAAGTCATACTGTTGCTAGCGTTGGTAGTAGTAGTAGTAGCAGTGTGACGGCGACCGTGGTGGTGGTGGTGGTCATCGTCATGGTAGCAGTGGTGGCGTTGGGGGTCAACTTTTAGTTTTTAAAGACGTTATAAGTTGTATGACGTAGACAGTACGAACCTCACAAAGGTTGCGCAACGTGAGTAAAGGGAAGTAAGCAATAACTCTTTGCCTTTGAGATCGCAAGAGTAGCATTTCTTGGACCACAGTGGAAATTAAATTTGACTGGAAAACTCTTGTAAAAAGCGGTGTGGAACAATATTGTCATCGTTCTAATCGTTTGATCTTAAAGGTAAAATCAAACTTGCAGACTGTCAACGTGATATTGAGTTTATTTCATTTGTTTTTGTTTGTTTGTTTGTTTGTTTGTTTTTTGTAAACCAACACAAGGCAGGTCAGGATATGGATATGTAAAAACCCAGCCACATACAAGACGTACATTCGTCTCTTATTTGCGTTTTTATTTATTTGTTTATTTTATTTAGGACGAAGATGGAGAAGCCAGGAGACGGAGAAGGCGACGACAGCGTGCTCACGGCCCCGACAGCGCCCACAGTTACTACAGCGTCATCAGCGCGGGCGGCACGCGGCACGTCAGGCGGCGTCGGCGGAGGGCGGACGGCACATACAGCGGCAGCGAATCGTACCACAGCGACGACAGCCAGCTGGAGGGTGGGGGCTTGGCCAAGGGTAAAAAAGGGGTGCGTAGAGTGCTGTCTGCTAACTGTTTGCCTTAGTTACCTTTAAGCCAGGGGTGGGCAAAGTATACACAGCCCCGAGACGTCTTTGAGCCGGCTCGTCTATCAAAATATGAAGAGTACTTGCTTTTAATTTTTTTTAATTCAAACTAGGTAATTTTAATTAAAGTTTGTCAAAGACGACCGCGTCAGTTTTAGTTTAGTTTTAAGGGAAGGGAGAGAAGAGGAAAAAGTTTATATTCTGTCAGAACCGAGCAATCAGTGTCACTTAGGGTTTCATTGCTACTGTCGTCTTCTTTTTGAACTATAATGAAGATTTTCAGAACTGTATGTTGTCATCAGTCTTGTAACTGTGCATCACCACACCTGTCACAAGCTTCTCATTGCTTTCCGTCTGCCTCGGTCTAGAAAAAGCGCCGAGAACATGGGTCGGACAGCGAGCACAGCTACTACAGTGAGGTCAGTGAAGGAGGCACGCGAAGGCGCATGCGTCGAGAGCGCATCCGGGACAAGGACGGCAAGATCATTGGCTACGGCAAACCAGAGGAATACGAAAGTAGGTTTGCTTAATAAGACAGCTGATTTCCAGTTAATGTCTGAATAGCTCTGTGAGATTGCGCTATAAAATTTAGCTTTTTAATTATTTTTTTAAATTTTACTGCCTTTTGTCACATGCACCTACCGCATGCCTAGATTTACACGCTCCAATTCAGGCAAAGATCAGCAAATTTACACATTTACATAACACAGTCGCAAGCACACACAAACACACGTACACATGCGAATTTCATGCATACGTGAATTACACAGTCATTGAATCAATGTTTACTTTGTGTCACAGGTTCCGATGGAGAAAGGTACGTCTTAAATAATAATAGCAGCTAGACAATATGTAGGTCAAGCGAAATATGCTTAATGAGCATGATTTATAAAAGACATTTATTTGTCCACATGACGTTAAAGAATGTCATATCCCAGCAGATTGAGATAACCCTGTGAAGAAAGTATATGTCTCAAACAAATGAGCAGAACTGACAACTGTATTTTAATACAAAAAAACTTTTAAAAAATCTTTCTACAAGAAACGGTGTTAATGAATTCCACTCAAAGACGAGACTAAAAGATACTGGGTTTTTTTAAAGTCGTTCGTGTATTGACTATAACGGAATTTCCTCAAACTTCCGCTCGCAATACGCAGCGTGTACACAGAAGTCTCCGACGGCAAAGGAGGTAAAATCCGCGTCAAGAAAGAGAAACCCGGAAAGAAAGGCAGGGGAGGTAAAGGGAAGAAGGACGTTGCAGAGTTCAGCGACGCCACCACGGACTCCGATGCCGTCGATCTGGACGCTATGACGGAAGAAGAGCGCGAAAAATACCTGGCGGAGAGGGCCATCCGCAGGGCAGAGCGAGAGAAGAGACGAAGAGAAAAGTATGGGGACAAATACGACGAGATGATGGAGGCCCACAAGACGTACGTTCTTTTTCCTTCGTCACTTCCAGGACGAGGGGACTTTTTCCGCTTTCGCTCTCGGAAGGGGCCTTTGAACATTAACTAACTTACTTGCCGTGTGTGTGAGGTCGTCTGCGCTTATCTCCCGCTTTTTAACTGACCAGTCGCCAAGCATTCCTTCAGTCACATAATGGGCCGGATCACATGGTTTTGCATTTGTTACCAGTAGGGCGGGCATGAAATGGAGAGAGTCATTCTGAATGAAAACATTACTTTTTCTTCACTTTGCAAACTTGCTTATTGCCAATTCATACATGTTATCTCTGCTTGAGGCTGATGTAGAGATTTCTAAGCTTTCACTAACCTGGTACTGCACTTACCTCAGAAAAACAAACCCATGCTTTAGCTTAGAGGAATGATTGTGGATAGTGTTACAGTGTTTGACTGTAAGTCACTGACAGAGCTTGCACAAAAGCTCGACAACAAAACCATACATTGTTTCCAAGCAGCATTTAAACTTTGCTAAAGACTGGCTTCTTACAATCTGCAACCTGCCACACTGGAGGCTGTGGATTACTCTTCGTGACATCAAATCCTCACACAAATGAGAGGTGCAGACAACTCAGCTCATGGAAACAAAGGCTAAACCTTTGGCTGGCTGCTATCAGCACAGTTAAGCCACATATACTAATATGTATCTATTCTTCCTAAAGATGGCATTTTACTACCAATCATTCTATCAATGTCTGGACACAAATAAAAGGCAAAAGTTTCTTTGACTTTCACATTTCCACCTTCACTCTTATTGTCAAGTAAAGCTCATTCAAAACACACATCTGCCTAATATCAATCTTAATAATTAATAAAAGATGCATAAAAATGTTCAAACCCTTATGGTTTATATTTTTTGTGTATATACCAGTTGCCAAAATATGAATAATTATGGACTCAAACAGTCCGAAAAAATCAATCATTAGCTTTTCATTAGACATAAGCTTATAACGTATCTGTGCATATGTGTAAATGTAAACTGAACTTTATTCACCAAATGTATGTATTGGAGTCACAGCTAGATCTTTTAATATGCATGTTAAAAGTTTACATAAGGGTTAACTGTCCCATTAAGTCTATTTACAAACAATTTTTTCTGTCTTTCACTCTCAATTTATGCACCTGCAATCCGTGTATCCCTACAGGCCAACTGCTGAATATTCTTCCTTTTTCCATTTATTTATTTTTACTCTCCAAGTAAGATTGATATAAGTAAACCAGTGCTAAGTAAATTCCTGAGATTTTAATGTTAATAACTGCGTTGAATTCTTCAGTCTTGTATCTTTTATTTAGCTGGGAAAGAAACACTGATACTATTGGCTGTTTCTTTTCTATTCTACATTTGTAAATAAAAATTTTTGTTTCTAATATAATGGTTTCTAGTGTATTGTCAGTTTTACAATTGGCATTATCTCCAAATACTATGAGAGATTTATTTGAAACTAAATTAATATTATAATTAAATTTTTCAGCCATTGCTTTTCTAAGTTTATCCAGAATAATCTGGTAACATCACAACGCCATAAAAGGTGTTCAATTATCTCCCTTTGACTGTCAAAGAAGGTGCATGTATTGTTTTCCTTCAGCTCTATATATTCTGCCAAACCGTTTGTACCTAGAACTCAATGGGTAATTGTGCACTAAAACCATTTTAGGTTGATATCTTGTATTTTTTTAAAATCTAAAGAATTTTTTTTGCCAAGGTAATTGGATATTTAATTTGTTTTCCCACTTGCTGCAACATTTGGGTGCACTTGTGCTTTCTGTTAATATTTCATAAAAGTGTTTGGAATCTTTTGCTACATAAATAATAAACAGATATTGGTGTCTCTAGCACTATGTTATTCTTAATTGTAATGCCTGCTTAATGAATAAATTGTTTAATTACCTTAGCACATCTCATGTATGTAATTATATCTATTGCAAATCCATATTTTTGTATCAATCTCACCGATTGAGAGTAGAGTTACAGATTCACTATGAAATTGTTCAATGCTATATAAACCGTTTAGAATCCAATTTTTGAAGAATATATCTTTGTTGCTAAGCTGAAATCTAGTATTTAAATTTATTGGTTTTGCCATCACTTCCTCTGATGTTTCCAGCTTAACACAAAAATAAATTTCTTTGTAGGCATTTAAAACATCTCTCCAAAAGTTATTTTTGTGATGGGTGTCATTCTCCACATTCGGTCCATATTTATTTATATCTACAAGCTTAGTGCACATCTTTAACACAATATCTTTTCATTAGTGCTTAGTAGGTGCTTCTTAATCTATGATAATTTTAATGCTTTTATATATTGGTAAATATAAGGTACGCCAATCCTCCCTTGTGCACAGTTTTCACTGAAATTTTTCTATTCATCTTATCCCGTTTTCAATGCTAAATAAATTTAAAGCAAAGTCTTTGGGGTTCTTGTAGATCTGTGATGGGTGAGTGGGGTGGCAGTAGTATTATGAGTTTTGTTTTTTTAGAAGGTGTGGGGTGGCTTATTTTTCATTCTTCCAGTGGTGGATATAAGCAGCTATTTTTGTATTCCTTCAAACTTGTCATTCTACCATTTCACTCTCTCCCTGCTTTCCAGTGATGACATAACTGACATTTTAATATTTTCTGTATTTTGAAGTAATATTGTCTTTTTTCTGTAGTATGATTCCAATTATACACAACTTCTCAATTTTATTCTGAGGCAGTGCTTCCACATTCATCCTTCTTCAACACTTTTGATGAATTAAACTGCTACTTCACTCGTATTCGTTAACATTGAGTTGAACTAATCATCTATCATAAGGCAACATGTGTTCTAGGGGCTTTTTCTGTCGAACTGTATCAAAATTGGAAGTTTGGCATCAGTAACAAAAACAGTCTCTCCTTTGTTTTGTACTAAGATGTTTACCCTTTGGATGACCAGACTGTAATACCACCCAAAAAATGCATGTAACTACAGAGAAAAATATGCCTCCTTGAACAAAAAGCATTAATTCTTAATTGTCTGTGATAAATGAGAGACAGATCAGACATGCGTAATGTCTGGCCTTAGCCAGTAATTCCTGTAACTCTAGGGATTTCCCATAATGATTATGGAATATCTGTAGGAGCACACAGATCCGCAAAATGTAAGGAAATCAATAAAGTAAGGCTTCACCCCCATCATGTCTCGCCCACGCTATCCTGTAATCTTGGCTCTGTTCATATTTTCAGGCGAAAACAGGAGAAGAAGGAACAGAAAAAACGAGAAGAAGAGTAAGTTTTATGAAAGACCAAAACTCGAAGTGAACTTGATTATCACCAGTAGCCTTATCGCATTCCCTTAGCTTAGAAGAATACCAACTAAAATGGCAGGTCGGGTGATCTTCCATCTTCCTCTTTGTTTATCCAGTTTTGGAGGTTTTATCATCCTTTTTAAACGATTTTTTCCATTTGTATTATCTTTCACCATCCAAAAATAAAGTGCAGCGGCAATGGTAAAATGCTTCCTTGTTCAGACACTGACTTTTCAGTAGAGAAACGCCAAAAATTATTGTTGTAGATCTTGATGGTAAATCCCAGATGTAAACTTGTAGAACTGATGTATTAAATGTTGAACAGTCGCTTGTAATCTGTCGGGATTACGACTTAAAAAACAAACGGACGACTTGAGTGCATTATATCTCAATGATGATGATGATGATGGTGGTGGTGGTGGTGGATTTTTTTCCTTAGGTTGAAGAAAAGCAAGAAAGGAGCCAGCGGAAACGACGCAGACGATGAGAGTGAAGGAGGTAATCCAGTTTCCTCCATCCCGTGTGGCTATTATTTACAAGAAAGAATTTTGTCCTTTGATATGTAGACGGTGTGGCTCTGGATCTTATCGATCGAGGTTGAATTTTGTTTTCTTTTCAACCTTAGTTTTTTTTTTAACCAGAAAGGTTGCTTGTCAATTCACGCCTGTATTTTTTCGCTAGTCTTTCTCCCGAATTACACCTATCAGTAGCAACGACAACTTTAATGTCGTCTGACAGCCCTTGGCTGCTCTTTCATGTGACCGGCGTCTATTGTTGTCGTTAGATGAGTACGACCCGCTCACGGGGAAGAAGAAGAAGAAAGGGGGACGGAAAGGCTCCGGCGGTTCAGAATATGAATATGTAAGTTCAAAGGTCAAAGATCAAAAGTCACCTTTGTCCGCATCGTTGATGCCAAGGATAAAAAAAGATGATGCTATTTTACAGAATTTACGTACAATTAGCGCACTGGCTGCAGATTGTTAGCAAAAAAAAAAAAAAAAAAAATGACATGGTAAGATGTTCCTACAAGGTTGTCGAAAGAGGTTTGATTGATGTTGTATGGTGTAATGCTAAACATTCTGCAGTGCAACACACTTCCTTAATAACCACACCACTCTTTTGACGTCGCATGTCGATACTGACAAACATGGACAGAATGTTTTCATCAAATTTCTGTGACTTGAATTCCTAAAGAGCTAGGGGATTTCAATCCGTTTTCAGGAGTACGATGACAAAGGAAGAGTGATCCGAAAAAAGAGGAAAGGAAAGGTGAGATCATGTTTTATAGTGTACAACATGTCATACACACCTTCTGTCAGTAGAGGGCGCACTGCCAGTCACACAATGACATAAAGGCATGTTTCGTAGTGTACATGTCATACACGTCATCTGTCAGTAGAGGGCGCCCTGTCAGTCACACATTGACTTCATGTTTCGTAGTGTACAACATGTCATACACGCCATCTGTCAGTAGAGGGCGCACTGTCAGTCACACAATGACATAAAGGCATGTTTCGTAGTGTACATGTCATACACGTCATCTGTCAGTAGAGGGCGCCCTGTCAGTCACACATTGACTTCATGTTTCGTAGTGTACAACATGTCATACACGCCATCTGTCAGTAGAGGGCGCACTGTCAGTCACACAATGACGTAAAGGTATGTTTCGTAGTGCTCGGCATGTCTCATAAGCGCAGTTTGTCAGTATGTCAGTATAGGGGTACTGCACACTGTAGTGACAATAGTCTATGAGATTCTTTATGATTCTGGTGATGGTTATAGATAAAAGAAAGCTGGCACTGTAGTCCAGCACCATGCAATCAAAAGACCAGCAATCACAGTAAATGCAATTTTCAGAGGTGACGTTTTTCTGTTTGTTAAACTTTCTTAGACGAATTTTGTTAGCTATACTTTCTCCCTCCTTTTCAAGAATTGTGTTATCAGTGCTTTGGAGGTACTTGCGGCTGAAGTGAGTATGGCAGTGCTACAGAATGAATAGAAACCCCAGATATTATCTGTGGCGAGTGGTTAAAGCCGTCGGATCAAAACTTTTTTTTTTTCACTCACTGCATCCTGTTCTGTAAATACTTTAAACTAATGCTGCAATGATTTCTGTACCAACACAAAAGTACACTTCTCTTTGAAAAACTGCTATCTTTGTCTGGAACTGTTTTATGAAGAGCCAAATCATCTAATGTTTTGTTTCGTATTAGGATGGCGATGGCAGTGGCTCAGAATACGAGTACGAATACGGTAAGAGATTCAACGGAGTGAAAAAGTATATTCGCTTAACGATATCTAGTCATCGTTCTTTCAGCATTCGATTAGCTTTTTACCACGCTGAGAGCTTTAAAAAGATATTGTTTAATTTTGTGATAGCTTAAAAGACATGCTGGAGATTTAAAAAAAAATAAATGCTGTCAAACGATTTAAGATATTTTCTTCTTTAACTCTCGAGGGCGGTTGTGAAATGTGTGATAAGATAGATACGTGTCCGATCACGTGTCACGAGACATTTGTCCTGTCAGTTCCTGGCTTGTGTCAGGTTGTGTTCTACTTTTCAGACGAACACGGGAACGTCAAGAGCGTCAAGAAAGTGGAGAAGCGAAAGAACAGTGAGTACAGCTTGTCATCACTGACATTAGTGAGTGAACAATCTGCCTGTGACAGTCATCTCCTACAGTCATTGTGGTGGCTCGCAGTATCATGGCAGTCTTGAGCATTTGTTATAGTTTGTTATTTATCATTATCTTATATACACTTGTAACGACGTGAATATGGGAAGCAAACGGAATGGAATATATAAGTAAGGGAGGAGGAGTGAAAGAAATAAAGAAAGAACGAAACAAACAAACAAACAAATTAACAAACAAAGAAACAAAGGTAAAAATCAAAGTACCACAAAGACTAAAACCAACCAAACTAACCAAAGGAAAAAGGCCAGAAGCAACAAAACCAAAGAAATAATGGCTGAGAACGACTTGCATATATTTTATAACCGCACAAGATTGATGACGACAAGCTAGATTTACTGTTGACCACCAGGCAAAGCCGACTCAGACGATGGCCAGTACTTTGAGGTGGACGAGAAAGGTCAGCTGAGGCTGAAGGCGGGCAAGAAGAAGATCGACCTGAGTAAGCTTACGGACGAAGATCTCCGGCGTTTAGGTATCGACCCAAACCTCTCCAAGGAAGAAATTGCCAGGCTGTTGAAGGTGATTGCTGCTCAGTAATAGCTGCTATCCGCGAGAAAGGGATAAAAGTCGATACTATCTGAATATAACAGTAGATAAAATCTAGATATGCTCTAGATAAAAAGTAGATGAAAATCTGACAAAAGCTAATGCGGAGATAAGAAAGCCTGAAATGCGTTTTAAAAATTATTTAAAATGTTCCGTTCAGTGCAATGAATTAACTCGCCAAATGTAAGTGAAATAATATATTACTTTTTAATTAGAGAATTACAGAAACTTTTTTCAAAGTAATTTTTGATGCTTAGCACATACTGCTACATCAGTGGTACTTTATCCGATTTAAAGTCAGTCCTCCAAGTAAACGCCAAATTTGTAAGCTAACAAAGTATCGTCTAGAGCCAACCTGGCCATTTGTAAGGTCTGAGATATTTTCAACAGGGGTTATTGTAGGTATAAAAGGCTGTAAGATATTATCAGAAAGCAGTTTTGTTAAGCATGAACAGCTAGAAGATAACACCAAGTATCAGTGATCAAAGAGAAACCATTTTCTTGCAGGAGAAGTTCGGCGCAGACATCGAAATCACTGACCATAAGAAGAAAATCGGCACAAAACGGCTAAGTGAATACGACAGTGATGCCGACACCGATGATCTGGCCAACGACAGCGACCTCGACATTAGTACACGTATGTCCTTATTTTTCTCATTAACGTTTTGTCTGCTGCATTATATAAAGAAGTGTGACTTTGGACTGAAAAACTTCACATTAACTCTCTCTCTCCTTGTTTCTTCAAATTTGACTAAAGGTTGTGGAAGGTATTATTGATTACTTCATTTACCTCCTTTTCCATCATCATCATCATCATCATCATCATCATCATCATCATCATCAACAACTGTGTGAATATATGTTGTCCAGTGAAGGGTCCTCGCCGTGTGAACGTCCTCATGAAGAGGGGAGGTCAGCTGCTGCTTGACCACATGAAGCGCGTCATGGACCAGAGTGGACTGAACGAACCCATGCCAGGGGAGTACGCCAGGGACCTGGACGAGAGGGGTACATTTTGGAGCATTTCGTTAGTTGCTCAAAGCCAGGAATGATCAGATCGTTTGCGTATTCTTATTCACAAGTTTGGAGTTTTATGAAAAAAGCACTAAGACACAAAATTAATTGCAACACAAGCTTTTGTTGCTAAAACACATAATAAAAAATCCTTTGCACACTGAAAATGTACTGTGATGGTTTTTTTTGCATTATTAAGTAATTTTGATTTTTAAAATGTCTTCATAAAATGACATTATCGGGCATATATTTTTGTTCTTTTGATCTCGTCATGCGATTTTCTGTTCTTTTGATCGCGTCATGCGATTTTCTGTTCTTTTTTCTCCAGTCGTCCATTTTTTCCGCCTCATTCTGATCCCGTCTTTTCTCTGAGTAAAGCACTTCCTGCCTGACAGTAAATAAAGTGTCTGGTCCATTTTTTCAGAGGGAGACATTGACTTCCTGTCGCATTACCGCCTTGTAGACTCTCACAAACTGGAACCCTATGCCAGAGCTTTCGTTGTGGAAGACATAGACTTCGACACTATCATTGGATCTCGTGTACAGACAAAAACTTTCTCTAACAGAGACATTTATTTAATTTTAATGGATTTGCTGCTTGTACATTAAAAAATGAGAGCATGATCTGAAGTATTTTTAACAATTTGTCGTTGAAAAATATAAGAAACAAAATAATTATTGGTGTACTGTTGGTAATTTTCTCCCACACTTGGCGCATAATCTTTCTTACACTACATGTGTAGATCGGTAGCTTAGTAGGTAGAAGGATAGAAGTGTTGATGGACCGAGTCCTGAGAGTTAAGTTACTTGAGCTTCTTTTCTCGCTTTCAAAGGATACCCGGACAGCCCTGGAAGGTGTGACAAGCATCCAGACCATGACCCCCAAGCAAATGGAATATGTTCTGAAGGTACACCAACGTAGAATACAAAAGCTATGGTTATGCTATCGTAAGAAGCTTTTTTAATGACATTTCTCCTAAATACACGGAAAGAAAACCCTACAGACCTCTCTCCCCATAAGGCTCTTACATAGCCGACTGATTAATTAATGACAATGTCTTCAAGTCTACAAATATAATAAGCTCTAGAGGCTAAGGTTTAAAATGAAATGAACATAAATAGGTTCTCTTTTCATTACTTTGATATAAAACTTCCGCTATAACTGATTTACTTTACTAAAACCCATGTTCCACAAATCACATTAGACTTTTCATGGTTGATTGATTTCAAATGTTTTGTAATTTTTGTGCATAATTTGTAATCGCTTAAGGTGTGTACAGAGAAGACTCCATATACAGACAGTAACATCTCTTCTAGCCAGTGTGTAAATATTCTAGAACACATCCGTGCTTGAGATCTCTGTGGTTCGACCCTATCACTTTTTCATGAAATCTTTTTCAGGTGCTAAAAATAGACGATGCGTCTCAAGTGACTTTTCGAATGTTTGCTGTCATCGCAGCACTAAGTGAACGTGTGACACAGATGGAGTGAGTATCTTTGTAGCGTCGTGCATATAACAGCTTTTCTATTCGATATTCCTTCCCTTTCTTGAAAAGATTCACTTTCTTAGAGATAAGGTCATAAGGTAAATAGAGTGATGATGAATAATGTAGACATGCATCTTTTTCTACATGTATTTTTTTCTGCCACACATACATACATAGGTACAGACATATCTGCGCATGCACATCATCGTCATCATCATCATCATCATCATCATCATCATCATCATCATCATCATCATCATCATCATCATCATCAACGTGTGATTTATATACCTCATAATCACGCTTACGAAGTAGCATGCATTAAGCGTTTAAGACAAGTATGAGACATGGACAGAATACAAAGGACGGAAGGAGAAACAACTATGCAGACAAGACAAACATAGAAGACACAAAGAGGGAACAAAAAGTAACGATGGAGAGAGTTATAATTCATGACAGTAAGGAAATCTACATGTGTTTTATTCGAAATATCTTGTGTCAAGTCCGCTGAGCAAGCACCTACTGGAGATCTGTAACCTGCTGGACATCGAGCGCAAGATGGACTTGTACAAGTCCATGTTTTACTGCAACGTCAGCTCAGATCGTGACTCCAACTTCATCAAGGCCGACTCGCTCAAGATTGAACTCATAGCCGGCGGTCTGAACTGGAAGCAGCAACAGTACATCATGCAGAGGCTCCAGCCGAACTTTTTCAATGAGGTTTGTCACCACAGAAGGTTGCTGCGTCTTGCTAGTTATTCAAGCTAATCAAGTCACTCTGTTGCGGTAGAGTTACAATAAAACCCAGTGAAACTCAGGGACAAAAGAATGTCCAAGAACTGATGGGCTTTCACTTGCATGCTGAATTAGGCCGATAACCTCTGTTTTCATACCGCAAAGCGTTCGCCCGTCGTGGAGGAGATATAATCTATAATATCCAGTTATTACAACCTCATGGCAGGCAAGATTATATTGAGGGGACCAGAACTTATGTTAAAAAGTAAGCAAGCACCACTGATGAATAATTACCATTGACATCACTTTCCCTATTGTTTTCAGATTTCCTTCCTTGACTACATCTGCTACATTCCGCTTTTCCTCTCCATGCACGACAACATCGTGGACAACCCGCTGGACATGTCCGACTCCAAGTACGAGACGATGCAGCGTCACCCCTCAGGCCACAGTCGGCAACGGGACATGAACCCTCTTGGTCATCCCTTGTCCAGAAGTTCCACCCACCACATGCGCCAACAGGCCCAGGACCTAATGGAGGGAAAGATTCGCCTCGAGGACATACGTCCTGTTTCTAATCAAGACATGGTGACCAAGTTCACAAAGTAAGCAAAAGACTCTCGAAACTTTAATAACGGTTAAGAACATTGGTATGTGGAGACATAAAACCTCTGCTATGTACGGAAGTTTCTAACTGACTAAAGCTGAGCGTTTGAATACTGCTAGAGAAGGTTGGGTAGGAAAAGAAAGAAAGAAATCAATACAGGAAGAGAGAGAAGAATCCGGTAGTGAGTGGGAGTGTATGAGAATATAACTGCGTTTTCCAGATTTTATTCTTTTCTATGAGCACACGTTTATCCAATTAGGAAAGAGTGTTGGAGAAAAAAATTAATGTATGACAAACTGTTTGCGATTTCCTGTAAGTGCGCGCGCGCGCGTGTGTGTGTGTTTGTGTGTGTGTGTGTGTGTGTGTGTGTGTGTGTGTGTGTGTGTGGCGTGCACGAAGAAAAGCGTCCTTACGTGTACTTATTTTTTCACACTCCCTAACATCCTTGAATCTTGATGTTATCCTTGATATCTCTAAGACATCTTTCAGCTAAATTGCACTATTGGAACATTTTTACTTACCCTGGTGATCGTCATGCAAATGCTGGCTATTTTGCAGACTTCCAAAACTTCTTCAAGATAGACCCCCCTCCAAAGCGTCATCTGACATGAGTTTATAGCGAAACGCACGCCATCTAGCGGCAGTGAAGTGTCGCCGACATCGACAATAATGTTGACTTCGGTGCGTGTGCGGGTCTCATCAATGAAACCTTGGTAACTGTCATCAACTGCCGTGTGGGCTTTGCGAGGTGTTTGGGCATCAAACGCTTCCAGTACATCACTAAGGATCTCTGAAGAATTACTTCGACAAGAAAACTCGTAAGAATGGCGCAGCTCTGTAATTCTTTACGCCATTGAGAAAGACTCCAACAAATTTTCAGAAAATGTTCAGGAAAGCAGCTATGTATAAAAGAAAGACGGAGCAGAAAACAAAGAAGAAAACAAAACAAAAAAAGTAAATTCGTGTGCCTTGTGACTGATCCACGCATTTTTAATACTTCACATGTCTGCACAGAAGAAGTATTTCACAGATCTCATATGTGGGCGATGTGTGGGCAACATCGAAAATACAGAGTCGTGACGTCTACTAGAATTCTTCACCAAAGATTGTGTATAATTTGAAATATAAAGATTTGTATAATTTGAAACATAAAGAACTCAATCTCTCTGTGTAATCATGAGTGATGACAGATTTATCCAGGACTTTGCTATGTTCATATTTGTGGTTTTCGTTAAGTAGCCATTTTGGACTAGATGGTCGTGTTGATAACATGAACCTGTGCGTGTTGGGTGATCTACGCTTCCAGTGTGTTGCAGAGTTGTTTCCCTTCACGGATATTAATGGGTACAGACTGCTACAACCTCTTGCCAATTTTATTTAATTCTTCCGCATAATGAATATTTAAAAAAACAATTAAATGCTGCCCCTTGATCATTTGGTCACTTTAGATCACTTAAAGAGTGAATCTAAGATATAAAAAGTCTATTTATGTAAAACATGATGTGCTGTGGCAATACACTCTTTTTTTCAGCCACCTTACTCCCACCAGCCGCCCTCATACTCTGCAGAAATACATAATATGCACATATGAAGCAGTATTGTGATAGGTGAATATTTTGCGCAGAACATACAAAAGGCGAAGTGCTTACATCATAATATAATCCATCATTACGTTTGAAGTGTAAATATGTAAATACCAGGATGTTAGTCATGGTGCTTTTTTGTACTGTGTTGTGAATGTCATGCAGAAAGCCAATGGCAGCCATGATTGTTGAGTACACACAGTTCAGTGAGTGCCATGTCCTCACATGCACTTTATCTTTAATCTTCGCTGGTGCCAAAGCCGCTGATGCATGCCCCATGAAGTTCTCAGAGAGCATTGATGCATTACAGCCGGCCAGTAGGTCATTGTGCACTTTTAATTAATGTGTGTGAAGTGCCAAAATCATTTTAACCTTCCTGTAGGATTTTGAGTTAGATGCCAACCTTCACCAGAGCAGAAGTAGCGATACTAAGGAACAATGGCCAAGAAGCGACACTCAGGTGGAAAACAAAATCGTCCATGAATACAAAGGGTGAGCCAAAATGAGTGAATTTTATGTAGAAAATTAAAATTAATGTGGTGACCATATTCTTTAAGCTTCTGTCATTCTTGTTCCTACATATGTCTGCTTTTTAAGTGAGGTGTTGGCTCTACGCAAATTTGCATTCAATTTTACTCGTGGACTGTGATACAAGAAGTGTGATATAGAGTAATATATGTCTATACCTCTATACTTGGCAAGTAAATAGCGTTTATTGCGTGTTCGCATGTTTATGTTGAAATTTGCATGCTGTGTGCAGTTAGTCATAATTCTGTGCGATTAAAAATTATGTGAACTGGGCATTTTCTTACAAGCGGCGAAACCAATTCAACAACAATAAAATAGCTGTAGATAAGATGGGTAGGTAGAAACAAACTGACTGAACGAGCTTTCGCGACGGAGAGCTAAATAGATAGACCTTGTAATTTCTTCTTATGCTAGCACTTCTTGACCACCTTTATCAGTTGTAGTTTACATGTAATCTCATGCTACAATATTAACACTTTCTAATACACGATGCTTTGTGATTTATTAAATTTGATTATGTTTTGTTTTTAAATACATTTTAAATACTGATCTAAAAGGAGCACCACGACACACTATATTTCTGGGACTACAACGACACAAGTAACACACATGAAGGAAGAAAATTTCTATTTGTGTCCTTCTCAATACACGATGTGTAGATGTAAACAGGTGTAAAGACTGCAAAGAGCTAATTGGACAAAGCGGAAACAGAAGAGTTTACTCATCAACATATGTGGCATTGTCTGGAAGAGGCGCCATCTCTTCTATCTGCCGGAAGACGGGTGAGTAGGAGGAGGTGTTCCGATAGAAGACAGGCGGCTTTCCCAGAGGAGAGGGAACAACGAGAGTTTCCCCCCCGTGCGAGGTGTGACTTGAGTTCCAGAGAAACACCCAACTCGCTTGAGCATCACTTGGCAAGTACACGGGCCAGGTTGTCACATTTTCCAGGTAAACAGGTGCGATGAGAAGGTCGTCCCCATACATGTACTCATAGGTAATGGAATAGGAGTGCTTATCCTCGGGGTAGCTTTTGGAAGAGAGAGAGATAACATTTTCAGAATAAGATAGTCATAAAAGATTTGTTTGTTTGCTTGTTTGTTTGTTTGCTTGTTTGTTTGTTTGTTTGAGGTTTACGCCGTGCCAGAAACTCATAAAAGGGGACAGATGACTTCACTTTCCTTACCAGTAAACACTAATAGGTAGGTTGGTGGACACTCAAAGGTTAATTCTTATTGATGTTCATATGTTCATAAGGTATATTTAAGTCCATTTACAAGAAAAAAAACCTGAAGATAGGTCTTCCTTTTAAAAGTAAATTAGTTCATTGTTTAATCTGTTACGGTCACCAATACAGTGAGGATTGGCTGTCGTAGGTTCAGATCTCGTCTCGGGTAAGCTGTTCTTTCTCTGCATGTGGAATCTGATTACAGGGCTGGCTGCTTTGCTGTGATATAGCCTTAGTTGTTGCACTCAGTCTTTCATTCGACCGATTAGTCAAACTCACTCACTCACTCACTCACTCACTCACTCACTCACTCACTCACTCACTCACTCACTCGTGCAAATGATGGTTACTCTCCTTATAACTGAAGACGCAGGCTTTTACCTTAAAAATAAAGGCCTTTGAGCCGGAAGACCCGTGGTCACTGTCATATTCACCACACTGAGGTGATACTGACCAAGCAACACAAACATGTCCACTAGCCGTTTGAAGCGCCTGAGAATGTAGTCACTGGAATAAAACTGGGCGTTCAACTGAGGTATGTTTCCTGAAATGAAAAACACTTCTGAAAGAATTTCTCTTTTGTTTCTCCTATTTGTCAGCAAGCAAGCGTGTATATATGTGTGTGTGTGTGTGTGTGTGTGTGTGTGTGTGTGTGTGTGTGTGTGTGTGTGTGTGTGTGTCCATGCGATTATGAGACCAGGTGTAACTTCTGATGCGACGTTCACAACCTTACGTTTTTAATAAAGAAAATGTCTCTCTCCAGCATCTTAGAACCACGAGTGATACTAAAGGTTATAGATTTATGATTCTTAAGACGACAGTATACGGACAAGTAATCGTAAATGTTTTCAAAGCGTCAGACAATTACTCGAAGTAAGGCATTAGTCATCATACTTAAAAATTTCTACTAGCTGTGGCTATCGACTAGATTCGCCATACCCGTGAACGCAAGACTGACGAGAATGGTTTAGTAAACACCCACAATGCAGTGTTGCGAATCCCACTGCTTTCGCTCGAGCAGAGCTTGCTTTTGTGGTCAGTCACCTACCTTCATGAGTGCGAAAAACGGGTCCAAAGACAGCATGCTCGGCGGACCGCAGCAACCTTTCCGGTGTCCGCACCATCCTGAAACCAGGAAGCTGGTAAGTGGTGTAGCTGCCCACGTCGAAGTGGGTCAGGCCCACCCCGGACAGCCCCATGGAGAGGGCCGCTGGGACGGTCGACGCAGGTCCATCGCTGAGACTCCAGTCGACGTTCTGGTCACCAGCCCACATCAGCAGAGTGGCGTTACTTGTACCTGTCACAGCAAAGACACTCTGTCCACCCCTAGGTAACTTTTCACGCGAAAAGCATGGCAGTGATATCTTGTTCCCCTGTTTTCCTAAGTCCTTCTTAATTGAGGTTAGGGTTTCCGTGGCTTTGATTTCGTCTAGGCAAAGGTCGTCCATAACCTTCTTCAGGTCATTAGGGAGGGAGATGTTAGAGACATCACTTTTCTCGGGGTCAGCTTTGGGTGGTGCATCTCTTCCTCGCTTCCTTACCTTCCGTCACCCTCTTTGGAGTCGAGTACCCATCGCCGCCAGCTGGGTCAACTGGGGTAAGTGAGCTGCGCTACACGAGTATCCAACAGGTGCGTCTCTCAGCTTGGATGCCAGCGTTCTAACCACCTGGCTTCTTAAACCCTTTTTTTTCTCGAAGCCATCCTTCTATCTCACTCGTTATTGTAGTCATAAGCATATGTATTTTTAAATTTATTCGGACAAAATATTTACCTTTTCCTCTCCCCCCCCCACCCACAAACAAATCATGTAGGAGAAAACTTGCTAAACCTCAACTGTACAAGAAAGAAACACAATTCCCTCGTTTTTACCTGAGAATCCTGATCTGGAAAAGAAGACGATGTCGGCGCCAGCCTCACCCATTTCATTCACGGCTTCACGGTTGAGCTGCGCCCAGATGCGAGGCCAGAGGTTGTGCATGGAGCGTGGTGATTGACCGTTATAGAGCACGGCGTCGACCGGAAGATACTCTCCGAAGTCAGCCATCCAGCCACCGAAGCCAAGGCCAATAATGTTCTTTTTGATAACGTCTAGACACGAAAGAGTTAAATGGTCATAGTGTACCTTTGTTAACTCTCTAAGACAGAAGGTTATGCTGAAAGTGTAGATCATCTTAAGAATACCGCAGGATTTAAATGGGCAAATCTAGATTCATGTTGCTGGAGATAATGGGACATTTTTTAAAACTTCTTCATATATATGCTATTCTATACTCCAACTTAAAAATACTAAGCTTAATAAACTTACAAAATAAACATTCTTGTTAAAAATAGAAAGAATGTCTCTATTTCTGTTGCATGTTAGAGTGTAGGTTTTGGGTTAAGCCAGGTGGGAACAGAAGTAGGAAGAACATATATTACGCACTATTCAGGTGTACTTGTAAACAACGAAAAATATCCACCTCACCGTTTTTGTACCAGGTATAAGCTTCGGGGTTTGTGAAGTCAACCATGCCACACGCAAAAGTACCAAAAGCCACGATATACGGCTTTCGCTGGCTGTTCTGAACCAGGAAGTTTTGGGCAGATGCTGTTTTGAACAACTCCCCGGTGCTGTCGAGACTCGGGTTAATGTAGGCCAGGACCCGTATCTTCTGTTGTTTCAGGACCTGTATCGTCTCGTTGAGACCTTTTAAAACGCGTAATTGATTCATTCATTCATTACAATAGTATATCGTGTTGAGTTTTGTAAAAAATCAGCCAACCAGACACACAAAAAAACCTCTTAAAGGATCAGCGTGAGGGTTAAAGAGGTTACGGTAGAAGTAGTCTTCTGACTCAGCAGTCGTAGAGGTGTGGATCTAGAGCCCTCGCTGCTTTATCTTTCCCAGTTCTTTAAAGAGGTTACCATTCCAGAGGCGATATCAACTGGGAGAAGTACGCTGTGTCATACGGGTATCGAACCGGTAAGTGTGGACACTCACGACAGTCGTGACGGCCTGACTGCGTTCAGCTGACCAGACTCACAAACTCTTGCTCAGTAACATTTACCTGGGTAGTGTTCTTGCTGCCACTCCCAGTTCCAGAAGACCCGAGTGCCAAACGGAGTGATTTTGCTGCCGGACCAGTCTTGAATCCACAGGCCCCGCACAGGGATTCCAGCATCCATGGCCAGTGCCAGGCGGGAGAGCATCTTGCAAGAGCCGAAACGAAATTAAGCATTCTGCGTGAACTTTGACTCATGCAAATTGAGTTTACGAATTTAGGTCGAGAGTTAACTGATGTCAGCATGCAACAACAGACGTCTTTACTACAGTTGATTTGGTCTGAAGTCTTCAGTATTTTATTTTGAATATGATCTAAGCACCAGGGAGTATGTCTTTAATAGAGCTTGGTTTTCAGGGAAAAAATGTACAACGTATTTAATGGTGACAGGTATGAAGCTGGAAGTACTATCTGAGAAAAAGTCACGAAAGTAAGAGTTTCTGGCTCAGTCATCTGCCCGGGGAAAAAGCGTCAACGGCATTTCAAGTACACGTCCTTCGTTAACTGCTTCCTACATCGCCTGTCGCACATCGTACGCTTTGTCGTCATCGTCAACGTCTTCGTCGTCGACATCGTCATCGTCATGATCTTTAGCGATGCTCACGATGCTGGTTCCTCCCTGCACACCTAGGATCGCGCCTTCGTGCAGCCAGGACGGGAGGGGCCTCATTCTTCCGAAATATTCCGTCAGGCACATTACAAGTTCTTTCATACTGCTGCGCACCTAAAAAAGAAAGTCCAGTAACAGCACTTGCAACTAAATACAAAAATAGGTGGTGCATCTTATTATCGAAACAATTTAATTCTTTTTTATTGTTTACTTTATGATGTTCATCACTTATGGTCAGGCACAGTTCAGAAACATTAAAAAAAATATTACCTGAAAATACCAGCTTCGCGGAGTCCCTGTAACGAACATCTCGAAAAAGTTCTGGTGCGTGAAATCCAGAACAGAAAACTCTGAACCACCATAGTGCACATAGTAATTACGGGAGCTAAGCCATGTGGGTTGTGGGAAATATGTCGTGTAGTAATCTCCCCCTGCTCGGCCCATGGAATCAGCCAAAAACGTAACCAGGGAACTCTTGTTCCGGCCAACACCTGAGCAACATCCAGGACAAAACTTTAATTCATTTTAACTTCTAAAAGGAAATGAACGATTTTCTTTCAATCTCCCTTCAGCTTTTATATTTCGTTTCTAGTAGCCAGGAAATGTTGATCAATGTTGAACTATTTTTTCAGTATTTTTACTGAAGAAAACTTCCATAACTATAGATTGAAGTTACGAGTAAAAGACATTTGGACACGAGGTGGATTATTTCTGCTTGATGAAATAGATATTTTGAAAAAAACCTGCGGTGTCTAAGATGTTAATCAAACACAAGCCCAATATCCCTGTGCTCCCCCCCCCAAAAAAAAAAAGAAACAAGCGCAGTATCTATTTTTTAAGAAAAAAAAATGCAGTCGTGTCTCTATTCTACGTCGATATAGGAAATTACAAACAAGCTGCAGTATCTCTAGACAGCTATTCGTCGATAAAAGACAGAAGAAAGTCGTAGAGGCTTTGCTGTTTTTCAGCAAACTACCTTGTTCGCGTGTCCAGATTGGGAAGACCCTTCCTCGAAGGTCCAGTAACGAGAACTGCTCTCCGCCTCCATAGACATGTTCATCAGGAGTCGCCTGCACTCTTAACCACACGCTATTGAAACTCCCCCCGCGGTCGACAACGTCGACCACTAACGGATGCTGAACCCCTGGTGATAGTCTTAGCGTGGCCTGGTAAAATAAAAGACAGGCAAACCAATAGTTACATACATGCTTAAACACCTCAACCAAGACGATGGATGTTCCAACACTTTGCCATAGCCAATGAGTTACATGTTTCAATATGTTATCTTACTTCAACACATTACATATACACAATTATTTTCTGCTCCGTTATCTAAATCAAGACTTTACAAGATACAAAATAAGCTGGACATTAGATGTTTAAAGACATGGTTTAGATCATGAGGTTCATGAACCTGTAGGTGTTACACACATCATATTAAATGAAGACGCACCCATACGTGAAATCTGTTTATACAAAGACGTTGGATAAAACATTAAATACACAAAACTGTTGGGCACATTTAATAGACATACTGTACTAGATGACTGAAGTGAATGACCAGGCTACTTAGCACATTAAGTCTCACAGAAAGCTGATAGAAATCAATGCATTGAATGAGCAAAGGAGTTTAATACTTTAAGACCTCCAAGCGAGATATTTAAAACTTTAGATGTTAGATGTAAAGACGCTTAGTGTTGTCTCACTTACCCACAGCGAGCCAAACGAAAGGCGGAGGTAGTAAACAGACCCGTTTCTCTGGAGTTCAAAGTCGCTGAGACCAACCCTGGTCTCTATGTATTCAGAGAAAAAAAAGTTACCCGAAAACTCATCAATGTCTTCCCTGACGGTTCCAACAAAAAGCACCGGACTGTCCAGTGAATGTCTCAGTAACTGAAAGATGTGATAAATGCATTCAGACTTTTTCTCGCATCATCATCATCATCATCATCATCATCATCATTAGTGCCTTTTGTTTATTGCAGTTTATTGCGTCCTTTTTTAACTTCAAGCAGATGGTTCAGAGGTAAATTTCAGGGATCTCAAGGTGGAATGAATTAACAGCTCGGTTTTTCTTTTGTTTGTATGCTTATGGAGATTTTTTTAGACGGATTCTCACGCACACACGCACGCACGCACACACACACACACACACAGATCTTACCTCTAATCCTCCGACTGTGACATGCACTGTCTGGCCGTCCTGCGTGACGTTAAAAGGTGTTACATCACGCTCTATGCATGCGTCTAGGTAGCCAGTTAGTCCAACAAACACCAGTGACGTCATCAACAGGAGGAAGCACATTTTGTCTGCGATGACGAGCAGGAAATTCATTCTGAATGTTGCAGGGCGACAGTGACGATGGTGATGTAAGAGAAGAGGCTGTCGATGTACTTCAACTTAATCGTCCGTTATGCCTGTTTAAAATGATTTTGTGTGTGTGTGTGTGTGTGTGTGTGTGTGTGTTATCTGCTTGTTTAATTTATTTCTAATGCATACTATTCTGCTCTCTCATTCATGATCTAGATATTAACATATTTGACTAATCATTCGCTTTCTTCACTGGCTGCCTGTCGTGGACCGTATAACCTACACACTTTCTACTCTGAGTTACTCTGCCGTTTCTGGCATTGGTCCTCTCATCTATACACCTGCACGACTTCTTCAGACACCAAGTTTCTGCGAATCCCACTAAGACAAAGACGCATGGACAGACGCATCAACTTGGATTACCCATCAGCCCTCGTCACTTTAATTCTTTAACCACCTTTAAAGGTAAAGGGTAAAGGTCATCCCATAACCTTTTCAGGTCGTAGGGGAGTGAAGTGTTAGAGACCCCACTTTTCTCGGGGCCAGCTTTTACATGAGGGTGGTGCCAATCTCCTCTCCCTCGCTGCCTTACCTTCCCCAACCCTCTATGGAGGGTCAGCTGGGTCGACTGGGGGAAAGTTTGCTGCGCTTATCGGGAATTGATCCAGCGCGCTCTCGGTTCGGAAGCCAGCGCTCTAACCACTTGGCCATCCGCTTCCCCAACCACCTTTAAGTCCAAACTGAAGACACATCTTTTCAGAACGATGACTTCACTGTGACCCTGTCCTAACATGAGCGTTCATAATTTGTGTCTGTAATTTACTTCGTGTACGAGTGTATGTTTGTAGCAGAAATTTTCCGAGTCTGTTATATGCGAATATAGTACATGGTTGTTGACGATTTCGTCTGTGTATGATTTATGTAAAGCGCTCTGAACAAATTTTTGGAAAGGCGATCTACAAATCCTCAACATTAATTTTTAAAGGCGTCTGGGCTGGAATTCATGTCCAGGCTGAAGTATGGCAACGTGTGTGAGCGTCAACGACCATTAACACTTAGGGCACGCAAGGTGTCCATGACGGGCACACACCTTGCAGAACGTGGGACATATGTCAGTGGGTTAAGGAATCAACATGAATTGTCTGCTGTTTTCTCTTACCTAATTTATTATGTATTTATTTTATTTATATATATTTTTCTGTTTTGCTTGTCTATATTTATAGCGCCTACTCTTCTTGTTTCTAAATTATTGTCTATTTAAAGGATATAACTTTATGCTGTTGCCGTGACATTTAATTATAGCGAATAAAGAAAACATTATATAGGGAACAATCTTTTTAGTGCTGCGAGTGATTTTTAAAGTTAAAATAGTCTACAAATTAGTTTACAAAAGAAAAGGTAGCGATTGCCTGTCTAATATATTTTGTATTCCTATTTTATCTTGTGATAGTGTTACTTTTGACTGTCACGACTGAATTTTCTGCATTATAAAGTTCTATAATGAATAGACCAAAGAAACAGCACACTCGCGCAGCCACCCTCCTCCCCTACACAGACACACACACCCACACGCAAATAAACGTCGTTCTGTTTTTAAACTGTTCGATGTTTCTTCCTTTCACAAAAATTATGTACTTAGAGATTATTTCGTGTTTTACATCTTGAAGCGTAGCAGTTAAGCAGTCTCAGATATATGATTTATTCAAAATTGCAAACACTGTTTACACATGATGACACCAATGTAAATATATAAGCTGTACATATATCTGTATACTAAAACCTAGTAAATAGAATTCATAGGT
The DNA here is from genome assembly GCA_004794655.1 of Marisa cornuarietis. NCBI lineage: Eukaryota > Metazoa > Mollusca > Gastropoda > Architaenioglossa > Ampullariidae > Marisa > Marisa cornuarietis. The sequence continues at coordinate 681,869 of SMMW01000651.1, forward strand.
AAAACACTTCTCCAAAACAAACCTTAGTTCAGCGATGATTCAGTGCAGTGACTCAGTGGTGTTGCAACTAATGTACTAACAGTGCGGCGCTGTCCTATCTGTAGGGTTTGTCGAGACTGTCGATACGAAATTAGTTTATCAGCTGAGCTTACCCAGTTCTTTATCAGACTATCTTTACAGAATAAAAATATGTTTCTGTTTTGTTGTTTATTTAGTGTAAATTTAGAGATCCTCCTCCAGTTAAGGATTATTCATAGCAGTTACAGTTTTAGACAGCTGTAGGTACAACCATGATTTTCTGTCAAAAATTGCGGATTTTCTGCAACCCAAACTACATTTGTAACCCAGGAGGAACGACATAAATGATTAATGTATGTTCCTAAAAGATCCTAGGATTTTCATATATCACTTAGGAGGAAAATTAAAATCATTCGTGTCTTAGTTTCTTAGTCACAGGAAAAATGAAGCCGACTACTCCTTATTAACAGTCGTCAGTTGATGAATGTTGTAAAATGTGGAATGTAATCGCCGATATAAGTATTGGAGATTAAAGAGCTCAGGACGTTTAATCTAAACTATTTTACTAGCATGGTTTTTCATCTCTGAGAATAGAATAAAAACTACTGACAGTTACAGTAGAAGTTGAGAAAAGGACGCGATTAGTGGTGCTACTGATTAACGACTAAATCCTCCAGAGATTAGGCACTTCGATCGGAAATGTTACTGATAGTGAATCTTGGATGTAGACAGGTCTGGTGTGCGTCTAGCAGCTCAACAGAACACGAGAATCTTATTACTCAACAGTATACAACCACTGCGCTGTTTGAACGAGTCGGGAGATCGCCATAATAATTGCCAGAGTAATGTACTTGTATTATCAAGACTGAAGCTGTCGTGCGGCAGACAGATAAATGCGGCCTAGATTGGTAGCATATGGTCCAAGGATCAAGGGTCTGTTGCTATCCTCAATAGTATACTTTTGCACCAAAGAAATCATCTCTGAACGCGCCAAAAGACGGTCTATGTGATACGAAATCCAAGATTGTGAATACTTGCTCGCTATAATGTCTACGTAAACTCTTTTGAATATAATATTTAATATTGTCATTTCTGTTGTCTACATCATTCGATATTTTGCCGCCTCTCTTTCTCTGTTTATATTTGTGTCCTTCAATACCAGTCTTTCTCTCTCTTTCTCTCTCTCTCTGTGCGCGTGTGTGTGTGTTGTGTGTGTGTGTGTGTGTGTGTGTGTGTGTGTGTGTGTGTGTGTGTGTGTGTGTGTGTGTGTGTGTGTGTGATTGTACGAAAAAGTCACACGAACAGCCTTCATGCATGTTCGACATAAAGTAGAAAGCACCAAAGGAATCGTTATACACATATATAAAGACGTCACAAAGAAGACAGTTGTTCAATATTTTATTAAAAGTTGCCCCTTTAACAGAGAAGAACATTCTCAACTGGCTCTATTAGGTTACTACAGCTTGTATTCTACAAAAGTCAACATCTATTGCACTCTCACCACTCACTGACATCCGGAGGACAATCACAAGGTAGAGTTTGCTGACAAGTTTGCTGCTAACAACTTATCTACTAGCTGGCAGCTTCAGATTTCAAAGGAATGTACAAACGTCAAGATGATACGGTGTCAGTTGCATTTTGCAGAAAAAATAAAACAACATAAAGTATCAAGAATGTGTTTTCTTCATAGTTCTTAAAAAAAGACCAGCATAAATCTAATTTCCATCAAACATTTTTCCTCAGTTTCAGAAAAAATTCCCTCACCTATCGTAGAATTTATTTATTGTGGAAAAAGAGTTTTGCGAACATGGCATTAATGTCTAACATTCACAAAGGAACAAAGAGTCGAAGATACGTCAGACTGTCTTCCTCGTTATTCCCATTCACGCTGATTGCTTCACCAGTCATATCACATTTCTCACTTTTTATCGATCACAATTGTAACAAAGGCGAAATAAAATTTTCGTTTGTCCTACACATTTCTTGGAATGTCGTTAGAACTCAAAACGGTTAAAGCATGGCGTCCTCAAGAAACACAGACACGTGACCACTTAGATGGAAATACGTCACAACTATGGCGACAGTTTCTTGCTCCGGGATGACCTCAGCTTCAGAACTCTGGTACAGTAACTGAACAAACTCTTTCCACTATGATCTTTGATAAAAATCTCGAGATGTTTATACATCGCATTATACACAGTCTTACGCTGTACCTGTTAAAGCTAGCCATAGCAAATCGAGCTACGTGCCACGTTCATTTGGAGCAATTTTCACACACACACACACACACACACACACACACACACACACACAAAATACACTTTTCCTCCCATCCCTATCCTTTTTTTTTTAATTCCTTCTCTTTGGTCGTGCTCTTGAGTCGCTCATTCTCTTCCAACATTTGATTAAAGTAAATTTGATTGGTGTAAAACGGCAACATTTACAGAAAATCACGCTTATGATATGCATTAACGTAATCATGAAAAACAACGCAAACCAAGTTCCCCACAAACAGTTGATTCTTGGACTCACTACCGCTAGCTCAGAGAGAACCGCGCAACATGACGGTTGCCCACGAACGTCTGTGTCCATCGGCAATGAGTGCTTCTGGTAGGGAAGAAATGGAGATAATCTCTTGATTGGTTCAGACGGAAAGGACAATTTTCTAAAGGCGGTGCATACTGTAGGGGAGTGCCAGCAGAATCGAGTGGCTGTCTCTTGTCATTTATAGTTTAGTAGAAATGGTTTTCTTACGCGGCTCCTTTACATGACCAAGATCCGCGACGCAAACAACAACAAGAATATTAAAAAAAGACATGAGAATGTTTGATGAATCATAGCATAAGCGGAATGTACGTGAAAATCAATTTGAAAAAAATTATTCTTGGTAGGTCAACTCACAAACGAGCAATTGGTGGCGTTTTGCTACAAGATGTACTATTTTATTTTCTTCTGCATGGATCAGGACTTAAGGTGAATCCCACTGTACGAATAACAATAATAGGTTTTGGCACAAATGGGCTTGTTAGGTCTACCTAAATGCTTCTGCAGGTTTTATTTATCTTTATGAATTCACGTGCACTCTCTTACATGCATGCATGTGAGGGCAGAAAGAGAGTAGCTGAGAAATCGACACAGAAGTGTTATACTTGAGAAAGGAAATTGTGTATTTATTCCTCGGCCCATCAGGCTTGCAGCCTCAGCCAACAGGTGTTGGTTGACGAATTATCATCTATACTTTCTTTACTCACTGCCCCAAGCTGCTAACAACTTGTCGCTCATATCACAGACAAGAAAAGTACCGGCGTATCTCCTCTTTTCAATTACAAAGCGTATTACATGGGATATATGATCTTAATCTTAACTCCAATACTATCAAATCAAATTACTTGTTTTATACTACAATGACAACCGAAAACCAGACTTGATGTGTCATTTCCTCTTTTTTTTTAATTACTTTTTTTAATTTGCTTCCTTCGAGACAAATCAAGGAGGGTTCCTATTTTTAAAAAAAAGCCCTTAAGTCCTAACATTCCTAACACAAAATCTAGTGGAATCAACTTTGGAGGATGCGTCAGTAAGCAGCAAGACAGGAAAGAAATTCGTGTTTGATTGTTGGAAGTTGAAAACAGTAAAACCACGGACTTGTATTATTTTCACTGAAGTCATAGAACGAGGCTGGTTACGAAATAGCTTCCGGTTTAGTCACGTTTCAGTTTAACTACTAGAACGAGGCTTTGGACGATATAGCTTCCGGTTTATTCACATTCATTGTTAAGGCTCGCCGAGACTAACAGCGGAGAAGTTCCCAAGAGGCTCAGCGTTGGTCTCGGCAGACAGACAGCAATCCACTTATACAGGTCCGTGGTAAAACTGATTTTCCGCAGTCTTTAAAGTTGCTTCCATTGAAGGTTCTGAACCTGAACATCGTAGCAACAAGGAAAATTTGATGAGCGGCTTTTAGCGACTGCACACTGTTTCATTAAAAAACCTCTATAGCGCCCTCACACTGTAACACGGTAAGCCAGCATACCGCCTACACACTGGAGCGCTGTGCATCCCTTTAACTTGTCGTATTCCCTCTGAGGTCTGAGCTCGAAAGCTGACCAGCAGTTGTCTACGAGATGGAGAGGACGAAGATGACTGCAAAGGTCATGAAGATTGAACCTGTCGTCAACTTGACAAATTTGGACAAGGCTTTGACCAAGATCGGCAAAGTTTTTAAATGACGGTTTTCATAAAAACATGGTCAAACACTGTCCATACTTAGTAAGCGAGTGAGAGACACCCGGCGTTTGAAAGATAAAGATCGTCGGCGCTTAGTATTTCACTGTGCACTGCTCTTCACCGTGCAATTCATCATGGCGGCACGTGTTCGAGCGTTCACGCAGAATGGGTCTCCAGCATTGATTCTCGCTTGCGATGAAGTCCTTCCACAGTAAATCAAAAGCTGCAGCTGCCAGACAAGTGGGAGCCAAGCTGACTGCAAGGCCTTTGTGCTTCTATTTCATGAAAGGCTTAACTGACGACATGGTGACATGGTGTACACCGGGCTCGCAATCCGCTCGTGAGGACAAGGTTCTATTTGACGTCCACACGGAAAATTTTACACGTTAAAGCTCAACTACAAAACATTGTCTCGGTGTTAGCTAGGTTGTCGGCGTTTTTACGCGAAAGATGCTGATCGCTGAGTTGTGAGTATGATGGTGTTTGCAGGCTAGTGTCAGGGTAAATTGGAGATTGGAAGGGGGTTAATTACTCTGATTTGGCGAAGAGTAATTTGAAACAGACATAATTTGAATAGCAATGCACTTTAGCAGACCTTTCGTTTGGACAGTCTTTGCCACATCCTTAGCGCTTGTATTACTTCCTTTTTGGAGCACTTTGCTGTCACATTCGCTATTTTTGCATTTGTGTATGCCCTTTATGAAAAGTAATCATGCTGCTACATTGCACAGCGTCCCATGTCCTACAACTTCCTGGTAGCTATTAATCTTTCTTAAAGGGAAAAGCAAGTCAAGTAGCATGTAGGGCTTAAATGACAGATACAGACGTTTAAAGCAACTAACAATTTTACTTGCTTTCCCCTTTAAATATGTTCACATTCCCAGCAGGAAATAATTAAAATGTATTTTTACAAGTTGGAAACTTCCGTGTGCTATTCTTTATGGGGCTTTCTATCATCGCGCCGCACGCGGACATTGCTGCCACTAGATCGTAGCTAAAGTCTAGTGACCATAGTCTCAAGATGGCGGCTCTGATAATCACACGCATGACTCAGGATGTAGGCGACGTTGCACAAAATCTTCTTCTTACTTTTAGTTGTAAATGAAAAGAAACGAAAAAAATAGTTGAAAGCAAAAGGTGAACAATGTCGCTGCCATATCTCATCTTTTTAACGACTACTTTATTTATTTCGTATTACTAACTAAAAAAAATAATCTACAAATGCGTTATATTTATGCTACTTTCTTTAGTTGTTGTTATTGTTTACAAAGCAGACATACTGATCTTCTGAAACCAGACTGAGACCAGAAAAGATCGCTTAGTTAAGACATGGCTAAGGACTAATTCTGATCCTGATCTGAGAACTGTTAGTCATAAACTTTTGCCGTTAGAACCGGAGTTGTCCCGCACGCTGGACATGCTGGTCGTACAAGTAAAATTTCTTCAGTAACCGGTTAGCCTCCCCTTATCACGTATGAGGCTATAACTAGCAACGTTGCGATATAAATACATGCATTGCAATGTATGTGGAGGTAGTTTAACTCCTATCTATACAACTGACTGCTACATCATATTTTGTTTTTAATATATTATTTAAAAAGAAATGAATATTATTGTAACTGTTAAAATAGAGCAAACTTTATGCTTCTACGTATAGGACATGCACAACAACCGTAAAGTTCTTCGGTTCATTTTAAATTCCTCGAAATAATGCCGCTGTTATTGTGTACACGTACACAAACAATAAGACGCCTGCTTGCATCGAAACAGATCAGCTCTTTAGAGTAGTGTGGAACCGGCACTCGTCTGTCTTGACAAGGAGAGGAGGTTGGCCGCTGCTTGTTTGTTCCCAGACTAAAGCAGTCTAAAAATGTACATCACGTAAGGGATCGTCCAGCCCTGCAGACAACTGTGACATATAAAAAATATAATGACGCGCGGCAGGTGGTATTTGAACCCACGCCCCATGATCGTCTCAGTATTGGTGGCAAATAATTTACTGCAACCGCCCCTTAATTACGCACAGATCCTAAAAACTAGTTAAGCTGCTATAAAGCGTCCAGAACACTTCGGGATGTGTCGTCGGGGGAAAAAATGGCACGAGGAGTAAGATGTTTCCACTTTACAATCCTTGTCAAACCTTTTTGTTCGTAATTTGCTGTTAAAAACGCTCTACCTGCTGCTGTCAAACTGTTTGAAGAAACTTAATGGCTTTAATGGCTAAAGCAGCAGATGCAAATCTCGAGATTTTAACTGTTACCCAAAATACATGATTGAAAGCATGAAATGAATGAAGGAAAACAAAGGAACAAAAAGTGGACCGTTAAAATAGACACTAAAGATTATTGGTCAACGTTCTGTGGGCTCGTCCACAAAAAAGAATTCTTCCCTTTTACGCATCTAACGAAAGTGTTCAAAAAATTGTGCTTTTCCGGATTCGCAAACGGGTAAGAGGAAGGAGGAAAAAAAAAAGTTGGTGTGGTTGTAGCGACACGACACACATACAGGAACACAACAAACGGAGTTGAAATCGTGTCACAAAATTTACGCGCACCCACCGGATGTGACGTGCTGATGAGTACCCCGCACTCTTCGAAGCAGCATCACACAGAAGTCTTGATCAAAGCTCTCCCTTAAAAGATGAAAAGTAAAAAAAAATAGTAATAAAAGTTATAAAAAGTCGGCGCCACTAGTGGAAATTGTAATCACCGTGTTATCAAGCAGTGCGGTCTGACGCTGTAAGTGTGAAGTGTTTATGACGCGCCGACACATACTGCTTACTGGGAAACAGTCGGCTTGGAGGACACAGATCGTCCTGGGTTTGCTGTTGTCACCTGAATCACGCTCACTCTCATTCTGTGGGCTATGAAAAATTGAAACGGAGCAGAGTATGGCGACAGAATGTCTGTCCACGGGTTTTGTTTTACACTTGCGGTATGAAAAGAATTTTGCAAAGGTCAAATGGCAGCTGGGCTGGTCTTGAGAAAAAAAAACAGTCTACTACAGCCGACACGGACAAGTGTTTATAAATATGTTATAATTTAGTAAATACTTGAGGTTTTTTTCTCCCATTTTTTCATATTCTCGACAATAAACATTTTTATTCTTTGGTCACTGTGCAAGTTCGATGCTCTCTCTCTTCTCTCTCTTGCGGCCACCCAACACACACACTCACACATCCCCGCATGCGCGCGTGTGCACACACAATATCACACACACACACACACACACACGCTTGCGCATACAAAAACACGCGTCCACACACAAAAACACGCGCGAGAACACACGCACAATTAACTGCATTTCCAAAACCGTAGTTGTTCGTCCATTCATGTCACAAGTCACACAGCTGCTCGATGTCAACTCTCTCGAAAGCCAATATAGATGTCATCCGTCCTTAATAAACGTCATCTAGTGGTTAGAGCTCCCTGCTGAGATGTGGTTTCCGTTTTGTTTTCTATGGCGATTACTTAATATTTTTTAGGAGGTGCACGCTGCAAGTTAAGGCTTTGACAGCTTTCAGTCTCAGCTCCTTGCACACCTTGCATTTGGTCCATGCCTGTATTCATTATTTAGAGTTTCGTTATCTCTCTATCAACAGCTTGCTGCAGCTGGAAATGGCTTCTGATGTTCTGACATCTATTTCATCTGACATGTTTGAAAAGCAGCTCTATCGGTTTCCTATCTCCCACACACAAGATCATTAGCGTAAAAAGCTCTTCAGACAGTTTTAAGTGCGTCGGTTAACATTTACTCAAGCTTCGCTCATGAGCTACAGCTGCAGCTGATTCGAACATGAGAACAGATGGCAATGGCTAGTGCATTTTAGACATTGTATCTGCCTAAACCCTACCTATCTGAGAGATCGCATCTGATCTACACCCTATCCAATGTAACTTAAAAGCAGGTTGAAAGTAACGCCCTCATTACTTTCACTCTATCCTCCGTTTATGGTGGAAAGCAGCATTCTCCTTGTCACAAAAAGCCATTGAAGTTTAACACAGCTACTACCCGCTAACGATTTATGAAACCTATCTGTTTACAGTTACTATCCAAAAGAGTTAGCTCCTTCAATGCACACAGATTCCAGTTAAACAATAACAATGTGTAAAAACATCTCAGTTTGTATCAGGTGACCCAACAAGAAAACGACACGGCTCTGCCACGTGGGCAAAAATCATGTAGCTTCTTTTTTGTCTGTGCATCATCACAGTGATTTAAAAAAAGGTGCGGACTTACAATTGTTCCCAGGTCTGTCTCAGGAAGACCTGGCAGTCTGGAGAGGTCTGGAACGGAAGCAAAATTTCGTGACCCAGGTCACTTGTGTTTTGTCATTGGTGCGCCGATGTTACATCCAGGAACCAGGTGGTGTCATCGGAATCTTGTGGCCTCCTTTTATTTTGACTCACCAAACGTATCCTATATTATTCAGTATCCCCGATGCATTATGATGCATTACAATACCGAGCCTTCACGAACACGGGTATCCACAAGCCAGTTCACGTCTAAAAGGAACAATCCATGCTCAAACCTGAGTTGTCATCGGGTAAAGATCTTAACGTCACAGCTTAACGATCCACCAGCTCACACTTAACCGACCTTACACCATACCAACCTCACCCTTTCCATCGCTACTCTCTTCCTCCCTCCCTTACGCACGTGCGCGGGGCGGTCTATGTAAAGGGGACGTCACTTCCGCCTTCTTACCGCTCTCGTAGTCAAGTGTCATATTCTTCCACAGGCGATACAACAGGCCCAGGTTGTGTAGATGGAAAAACATGAGTTCTTGCTTGGTGTCGTTGCGAAACTTGCCCTCCGCCACGCTGGGGTTCAGGATGTAAGCGGGGTTTAGGCGCCGGTGCTGCACACCTAACCGCTTGATTAGGGCTCCCGTGATGTAGTAGTCATCCACCCAAAAGAACGGAGTTTCCAGTGAAGCTTCGTACATGGCCCGAGCCATGTCCCCGCTCAGCAGAAAAGCCGAGCCCGAGCAGTATGGCGGGAAGTACTCCCCTGGAAAGTCCTCCTCCGGGATGTACCACTTGGACTTCTTCTCCCGGATGATCTTCATCCGCAGCCATTGGTTGCACAGGATGAGCCCCTGCCCGCCGTAGTGCGGCTCCACCACTTTGTGGACGTAGTCCAGCAGGCGGTACCAGTTCACCAGGATGTCATCGTCTGTCTTGAGGATGTAAGTTGCGCGCGAGCAGAAGCTGGCCGCCCACTTCAGGCCGGCGATGGCCTTGTAGGTCAGGTTGCGGTAGCTGTCAACGAAGTCCTCCTGCACGATGTCGCCGTACCGCTCGCTTTCCATCCCGACAAGGGCCATCAGGTGTGGATCGCTGACGCTGCCCATGATGAAGACGAGGGTGGCGTTGTGGCGGCGAAGCAGGTCCTGGTCCCCCCACGTCTGCCGGATGCTCTGACGCTTCTTTAGGTTCGCCGGCGCGGCGTGCACGTACACCAGCAGGCGCACGGGAGTGCCATCATGCGTAACGCATGCGCGCTCGGGGTTCAAGATGTAGTGGAAGAGATGCGGGTTGGCCACGGCTGACGCCTTGCGTGTGATGTCGTCTTCCTTGAGCCTGGGATGCGTCTGTCCAACGGGCTGCAGCGTGGTGACAGCAGGCATTCTCAGCTCCTGCTGCTTCTGCTGCTGTCGCTGCACGTGATGTTGGGGCTGGTGGGCCGGCAGCAGCTGCTGCAGCCCGAAGGCCACTCGGCGAGAGATAAGGAGGTTTGGGGGGAGATCTTGAGGCACGGCGGTCATGTTGCTTTCTGGTCCGCCGGACCTCAGCAGCACCAGCAGCAGGAAGAGGAAGAGCAGGGCCAGGAGCGCCAGGCGCACGACCTTGTGCAAGCGAGGGAACATGCTATTGCACGTGCGAGCATTGGGACGCGCGGGAGACGGTGCGCGGGCTAGAAGGGCTGGACCCGCGCCCTATGACGTGTCAAACCACGTGACTGGCGTCTCTCCGGGGTGAAGGTAGTGTTGTACTGAAAAGACGAAGCGTGGGGTCATGGTGGACGAGGGGTGGGGTCAGCGATGTCCCGTCAAGTCGAAATCTCTGCAACAAACATAGATATTGTATTGCGAGTGTATGGAATGCATCATCATCATCATCATCATCATCATCATCATCATCATCATCATCATCATCATCATCATCATCATTCATTCATTCATTCATAAATCAATCGTGAATCATTAATAATAATAATAATTTTTTTTTAGAATGATCGTTAACCCACAGCTCGCATTTATGGATATCGGCAATTACCTGTCGATAAACGTGGCCTTACATGTTTAGGGAAATGGCTAAATTACCTCGACAGACAAACTCTGGATTCATGAGCATTTGATTAGGTGAAGTTACTTAACCGACCCACACAGCGGGAAATCTCAAAAAATGATCCCATTGCGCATGCGTTATTCAGGCAGAAAGTGAAAGGCAAGAAACATACGAGAAAGTTTAATTTAATTATAAAGGTAAACAAGAAGCTGCAGTAATACGAATTTATTCATTCTGACCAAACGTTGTTCTTCCATCATGTATTAGACGACAACTGGATTCTTTCATTCTGCACCAAAAAAAAGCCCACCTGGAGAAAAACATGTCGATTGCGAAGTTCAGTTTCGATTTCTATTACCTCTGCTCCTCTCAGATTATGAATTGAATAAATAGGCCCCTAACAGTTCTATATCATTATATTTGTTTATTTATTTGTAACATCATTTATTAGGACTAGAAGATTAATCTGTCTGCTTCTGTTCAGAATCAATCAAGATCCCTGCCATATTTACCACCGAATGGAAATAAGTTGTCGGAAGGTGGCTCCTCCAATAAATGACCAGCTGGTAAGAAGATTTGAGCAGACTTATCCTGGCGTCCATAAGCATTATGTTTTAGCAGTTATCTGCGATTTACCCCCTTTGGGTAGGATAGAAGGTTGGGAAAACTTCATGAATACCAGCCCCGACGGTTAGGTCATATCCGTGAGCTATACATAATACACTCAGCTTCAGGTGTTACCAACCATCAGCGTGAAGTGCGCACATGCACTCAGAACAGGTTGAAAATCACGCAAGCGTGACAGCGACAGGATTTGTTGACTGATTGCTTTACCTATCTTGGTGGAAATGTACTTCCATCAAGAGGTACTTTTGTACTATAGGGGTGGATGGAGAAAACCCCCAGCCCTGCAAACAGATGTCACATACAGGTATGGTTCCGAAACGAGATCCTAACCTAGGGCGTCTCACTGAAGTGGTGACAAGCTATTGTTTTGACCACTCCCCTACCACGTACTCCGACAGGGCTTGATTACTGCTGGCACATTTTTTTAATGGCACACCACATGCGCAAAAGTATGGTTGGTCATCAGGCAAGAAAACTCTTAACTTCAGAAATAGCGTTTCGTTCAAGCCTGCCACCTCCTACACACAAGTGCGCAGGTTCTATTATTATTACTTCTCTCCAATCGCACATTTTGCAACCTTTTCCAACACCACCACCCCTACTCCCCACCTTTCAGCATTCTTTTTGGAAACATCCTCTCATGTTTATCGCATTTTCTCCCCGCCTCTGCCATTCTATTCTTATTACCCCTCTCCTTTCTGGGTGATTTTCTGTGATCATTGTGCTCCAGGCCCTGGACTGCATTTGTCATGATCGTCGTTTGATGACGTACGTGATGAATGCCTCATCTCGCGCATAACCTTTACGGAATTCATATCACGTGTGGTGAGTGTGATTGGCCGCGACCAATCAGAAATCGCCACGCGGGTTCTGTAGGCTACAAAAAAAAAAAGTAAAGAAGACGGCATGCTCCATCCATCACCGGGACAACGCCAACAACTACCACTGGCGTGAGGGCTGGAAACAAAGGATTCGTTGTCGATTTCTTGTCATTGTCTTCTCCGAAACCAAACAGCGGTTTTTTACTTCTTTGATCTGTGCGCTTTAATACTATTTCATGCACGATTTCAAGGCTGCACATGTATGTGTGTGTGCACACACACGCACACACACACACACATATATATATACACACACACACACACACATAGAAACAAAGGTACACACAAAACTACACATGGAAAACACACATCTGTGATGATGATGATGATGATGTCCATTTGTAATGCGCAGGTATCCATTCGGAAGAATGCTCATTGCGCAGCAAAAACAAAATAAATAAAAAAAATAAGAAAAAAATAAAGTAAATAAATAGATAAACACCAGGAAAGTAAAAAAATAAAGACACAAGTGTTGCTTGGTTGTTTAAGTTTAAGTCCGTCTTAAGTAAACAGATGGGTCTTCAGTCTTTTTCGAAACGTGGTTGGTGAGGTGATGGTGGACAATGACGATGGCAGAGCATTCCACAGTTTAGGTGCCGCGTTTTTGAAAGCCCTGGCTCCAGTGCGCTTCTTGTTTGTGTCTTCCACTGCAGGGAGACAGAAGCGTGACTGGGAGCCAGAGCGCAGACCACGTGACGGCCGGTAAGGAGGAACTACCTCTTGTAAATATTCAGGAGCAGTTTTAAACATGCAGGACTGTGCAATCGAAAGCACTTTGTGATCAATGCGCTTTTTTACTGGGAGCCAGTGAAGGCTCTGTAGGATAGGCGTGATGTGCTCAGTGGACGACTTTGCACGGGTGACAATCCTGGCGGCTGTGTTTTGAACTCTTTGGAGTCGATCCAACTGCAGGTATACCCCACAATGCACTGTTACAGTAGTCTAATCTTGATATGATGGTAGCCACAGCAAGTGAGTTGGCAGCAGCTTGAGTCAGCATGGGCCGTAGTCTACCTAAAGTCCTCAAAAAGTAGTAGGATTTTGCCACAACAGAACTAACATGATTACACATGGAGAGCTCTGCATCAATATACAGCCCTAGGTCCCGTACACAGTCAGCAAAGGCTAAGGAGGCGTCACCGACCTGCACGGCACTAATGCCGATCTGCTCCCTTCTGGCCCTGGGGCCGCACAGTAACACTTCTGTCTTGTCGTCGTTGAGTTTAAGACGATTTCTGGTCATCCATGCCTTCACCGCGACACAACAAGATTCAAGTCGTTGAAGCGCATTCCTAGCCACTGCTGGGTCGGGGGGAAAACTGTTCAGAATCTGTGTATCGTCCGCAAAGAACTGTCGTCCCATCTGAAAGCGTTCAATTACCTGTCCAAGCTGTGAAGTATATACAGAAAATAATAATGGACCCAGAACGGATCCCTGTGGTGTACGCCACACACCAGAGGAACTGCCTCAGAGCTTGCAGAGCCGACAATCACTCTCTGAGATCTATCGGCAAGATAGGAGTCAATCCACTGCAGCGCAGCGCCCTGGATACCAGCCTCTGATGACAGTCTCTGGAGCAGCGGGCGGTGGTTGATGGTGTCAAATGCACTACTCAGATCGAGTAATACTAACAGCACTAAGTTGCCAGAGTTGACACTACAAAGAATATCATTGGTCACACGAAGAAGAGCAGTTTCTGTGCTGAAGCCAGGACGATATGCTGACTGAAATTTATCTAGGCAGCCATGAGTAATAAAATGGGTCATAAGCTGTTCTGCGACCACCCTCTCAAGTAGCTTGGAAATATATGATAAATTTGACACTGGACGATAGTTTTTACAGTCAGAGGGATCCAGGTTTGCCTTTTTCAACAAGGGCTTGACAACAGCCTGTTTAAAACACCGTGGAACACAACCTGCTCTCAAACTGGCATTAATAATGTCCAAAATGACAGGAAATAGAATGTCCAGAAGTTGAATAACAAATTTAGTTGGTACAGGATCCACAGCACATGAAGGTTTTGTTGATCTTGCTACAAGTTTCCTCAAGTAGCTCTCATCAATAGACGTGAAAGAAGTCAGCAGTACACCAGCAAATGGCACAGAATAGTCTTCCTCACACTCTGGCAACTCACAAGCTGCACTCTCAAATCCAACACTAATCTGTCAAGAACGCACGGGACGTGTGGACGGGTCACATACAACACACACTGACCTCACAGCGTTCTTCACGTGTCCTTTCACACAACAAAGTACAAAGACCTGCGCGTGGGTTCCTATATCTCTATAATTAAAAACAAAATCCAAATATTCTCCCACACTCAACGAATTTCAAATAAATGTTACATCAACATATATCGCAGCTAAATTAATGATTACTTAAACCCTACTAATATCCTAAATGTCCTTTCAACAACGTAAATGTCTTCTTTCAACCTTCCACTCAAACGTCGCTCACCGTCTCTTCTCTATATCAGCTTAATTTTCTTCCAATGTTCAACAGTTTCTCAAAACGTACATGACCACTTCACACTGTCAACGTCTGATCACAACTCACGCACCCACAGATACACACTTGCCTGTAATACTCCTTGAAATTATATAGAAATACAGACCACTACGAATCTCTTCACACACACAGCAATATTCCAATTTTCTGAATAAACCAGTAGAAACACAACAACTGGCGAAACACTAAGCCTATATACTCCAAACAATACTACAAATGCCGACCTCCTTTACTTTTCTCGAATAATCACACACAGATACACTGGTACATCCCACTCAAACCATCTTTTTCTCTCCCTCTCCAAACTTCTGCGCTCTTGCAGACGACACCCCACGTCATACTCATCTTTTACGTCACGCCTTTCAACCATAGCAAAAACGTACCCCCCAAGGGCCACTAACCCTGCGGTACAAAATAAACAAGGGAGCTAACTCCATTTTTGTCATTCATTAATTTCACGGGTCGATCCGTGACAACATCACAAACACTAAACTCACATGCCCCAAGCGCAAAGCACACAAGATGCGAGCACTAAGCATTTACATGTGAAACGTAATTCCAAAATACGTAAACACACACATCCGGCACACAAACGCAAATTACAAAACAAGTTCACCCTCAAGACTTAGGCATTAAACACATACCCAGGGCACCTGCCTGTCTCTTCCCCCTGTTCCTCCACAACACACACACACACACACACACACACACACACACAAGCACGCGCGCAAACACACACAAACTTTAAAGACAAACCACACAATGGGTATACAAAACAAGCACAAAAAACACGATATTAAAAACCACACAAGCCACCAGACACGACATGAGTGTATAATTAATGAGGTCTAAGTGAAATGAGCAGCACTCATTTGTAGAGAAACTACAGCAACCAATCTCAAACTAAACACTATTAAAACATTGTTTGCTCTTTGTTCTTTGGGGTGTTAAAAAAACAATAAAAAAATTGTGTTCCCATTTCGATCAACTTCGATAGAGCCAACGGATTAAGCAATAGTAAATAAATTATTTGTTGTCACATACACAAAATTCTTCGATTTTTCTTGCAAAATCTGCTTGGAGTGGACATCCTTTTAAAATGGAGATGATATGCCCTTACAAAAAATTTGCACTGATATGAAAGTGATATCTTGTAAAACGATGATGGCATTTTAAGAGATAAATATTTAAGATGATTATGTGTGTGTGCCCACTTCTCCATCGCCTTTTTACTCTTAATGTGTGTGTGTGGGTGGGTGGGTGTGTGGGTGCGTGCGTGCGTACGTGTGCGCGCGCGCGCGTGCAAAACTGTATTTTGACCGATCATACCACGGACGTTTATCTCTGGACTGCTTGCAGACGTATTTTCCGTGTTAACTTCTAGTACGAGGCAAAAGCACAACAACCAGCTTAACAACCAGCATCAAGAAGAAGAGAAGGCAATGTGAACTCTTGTGTTGACGAAGCTACAAAAGTTCGAGATTTATGGTTTGTTGTGTTTACAGTTTATTGACTTTAAGTCGTGGGAAGTCCAGGTCGATAACTTTATCCTAAAAGTTTTTAAAAATGTAAAAAAGTAGCAAATCTAGTTTTGTTAGACTCAAGAATTTTATGCTGGTTCCGGATTAATATCTGCTATAAGGTTCACCGATTACGTTCCCGAGATATACGTCTGTGATCATACGAATGGAACAAAAACTTAGAACATCTATAAACTGACCTAGAGTAATGAACACGTTCCCGTTTTGTGGTTTACCCAAGATATTCGGTTCCTCAAATATACGTTATAAATGAGTTATGATGATTTCTCACTTTAACAAGAGGACAGTTTTACAACTGCCATCAGTCGAGCGGATCTCTCTTCCTTCTTCCTATCTGTGATAGTTTCCACTAGTTTTATGAAGCTGAATTTTGTTGTTTTAAAATCCACGTGAACCGTCGGTGTAAATATTCCATCTCAAATGTTGGATGTTTATTCCATGTCGACATGTCTGGCGTGTGCTTCTTCTTCGGTGGCTCTGAGGCCCGAACCACATTTCATATAAACAACAGCCTGTTTAGAGAAAAGGAACATAAGCAAATTCTTACAATTCTCACCTGCGTGCCAGAATGCTTTTTTTGTGAACAGGACCGCTGCAGTCGTTTGTCAAGACTATACAGCAAATGTTTGGCAGTTCAATTTTGTTCTCGGCTGTCTTCCTCTTGGAAAAAAAGCACAAGTTGCCTTGACAACGATTGCATACGTCGCAGAGACTGATGTCTGCTCGAACTCGGAGAGGGAGACAGTGTTTTGCGATGTAAGGGGCCTGCGCTGCGCTCCAGCCTTCGACTAGAAGCAAATCGATGCCTCGAAGTGAAAACGTGGTGCATCGATCGTACGCAACACTGGTGGAGGCTGTCAGGGACTCCGTGTAACACAAGACAACACGTTTCATCGTAAGGTTCACCAAGCTTTTAATTAATTTCTTTGTCATTATATCTTCTCCTACAGCGAGGAGGAAGGCAGTCCGGTGGCGCAACGGTTAGAGTCTGTCACCAAAGACAGTGAAGGTTGGCTGTCCTGCGTTCAGTTCTCGTCTCGGGCACGCTTTTCTTCCTCTGTTTTATCTGTTTAATGGGCTGGCTGCCTTGCCGTGATACAGCTTTACACCACTCCTACAGCGAGGATGGCCGGGTGGAATGAGTGATCGCCTCTAGCACGCTGATGGTAATGAAGAAAGTGTAGTTATATAACGAAATTTCGTTTCGTTTACTAACAAGATGTCTAGAATTAGTATCCACTGACTAATGAACGAATAATTGACTTAAAGAACGAAAAGCACTCCCCCACAACTAGTTCAACAAACTCCGGTCGGGGTAAGTGCTGACTAATACTGACCTATATTATATTAATATTCACAAGATGAATATGGTGGACAGTCAGAAGAAATGTGTTAAGCTTTAAGTATCTTCTGCAACTTTCAAGAGACAAATCTATATTTAAGTCTTTCCTCCAACATGCGACATGCGTCGATAAGATGTCGGGCACCCTGCCAGGCTTTCTCGGTGTACAATATACAGCAGTTCTCTCGCAATCTATACACCATTTTTCTCGAATCGATGCGCATGAACACTTGCTGTCGAAGCCATCCATGTCACAAGTAGGTCAAATGCTGCGTTTAACAGCTCGCCATATTTTTTTTAACTCAAAAGCTGAAAATTACTAAAATTGAATACAGTCGCAGAAGTGGACAATATAATAAACATCTAAAGTGATAACCGCCGCCACCACAGTCTTTAGCTATGGATAGAAAAATGGGGGTGAAAGGTTTCAAAGCGAAACCCAACATTCTGTCCACCGCCTTTTTCCTTCCTTGAAAAATTAGGTACCCAACCCATCGACTGCTGGGTGGGCAGTGAGGGAAAAGGTTTAAATCACAGGCCCCGGGCGAGTATCGAACCGCTGGAAAATTGATCCGAAACATGAACGAACTAACAACCTGGGTGCCTCGTCCACGTCAGTGCGTCTTTATGCAAACAGAAAAAAAAATTAGAGACTAGCGTCCACTTAATCTGTTTGACATACTCTGCGTGTTAGGCTTTCATTTCCTGGCGAGAGAGAGGCCAGTAATGGACTTGAGTTCAAGTGTGTTTACAAGTTCTCAAATTCGCTGCAAAGCGTGCTCATTAGAACACTAAAAACAATGCTCGCAAACAGTGTCCAAACATGCAAAGTGCTCTTAAGAAATATTTAGCACTGAAAAAGCATATGAAGTGAGCTCAACGCATTTTAATTGCATCCCATCGGTCATGTACAAGTGGCCATGACACCCGGGAAACGAAACTCGGTGACTAAGGAGACGCCAAACCCTCTGTTCACAATAAAGAAAACTGGGGGGGAGGAGGGAGCCTTAAGATCATGATTTTAAAAAAAATCAGCAGTAAATGTGATAACAACAGGTTTATCTGTGCGATACTAGTTTTATCGTGCCGAGAATGCAGCTTAATCCCGACGATAACAAGTTATGGGAGCAAACAGACTGCGGAGTTACAGAAGAAAAAATCTCAGGGAGCGCGGCGGATGGATGGTAACGGTTAGTCACAATAAAATGCAGTGTCGCCAGTCGATGGCCGGCAGTACCGACTGTCGCAATACACTGTAACACAGATAATACAGTTGCGACACGGCGGATACACGCCTGATCTAGTTCAGACTCGCATATGTGAAACATAAAACACCATGCGCAAGATAATGCGGGGCATATGAGTCCTTCAAGACCAATCTACCTCGATGCGACATTTCTTTTTACATCTCTAACCGCCGCCCGTTCGTCTATCTATTCATCCATCGACGGGCCCATTCATCTGACTCCTATTTATTATTGATTTCTCTCCTCCTCTTTCGTATTGCATGCGTGAGAACGCGTGAGTAAAAGGTGTGTTTGTGTACGCGCGAGTGCGTGTGAGCGTTAGAGCGCGCGCGCGTGTGTGTTTCTGTGTATGTGTTTGCGGATGCGTTCGATCAACAGACATGGATTTAAAGTATCGCTCAACAGACGTGAGATTTTTGTATCAGGCTAAAAAGAAAAACATTTATCCTCATACTTCCTCGATTCCAGAATTGACACTGTGTTGGGGTGTTCTTTGTGTAAAGCACTTTGAGTTCACCTTAATGATGGAGAAAGGTGTTATAAAAATCATCATTATGAACAAATGTTAAACTTCTGTGACAGATGTAGCCCCAGCTGTACCCAAATAAAATCACTATTTAACAAAGGCAAACTTGCATTATCAGTGTCATCACCCCCTTTGTCGCTCTACTTGAAACCAGATTCTGAAAGACTTTCGTCGTCCTTCAACTTCAGATCATGAGGCTAAACGGATAATTAGACTTACTGTTGGGTTGGGCAGATTAACGCGATGCAGTCAGATATGTTCACCGTGTTCTGGTACAGATGGTAGTGGGACCTGTTGCTGTCACTGCTGAGCATAAAAAGCAAAGAAGCGAAGGACGTAGTTTGTGTCGCCATGACGAAGATAACCACACTGTAGGCGTTTTGTCGTGTGAGCCATGTGTCGAAAGAGCAATATGATAACTGAATGATGTTAGCCGAACCTTTAAAATTAAGTTTTCCTTCAAGCAGCTGGTGCTTTAAAAGGAATTTATTTGTACTACCGCCTAGGCTAGGCTCCTGCAATTAAGCCCTGGCCGTGACGCAACATCACTAACCAGCCACCGCTTTTTCTACAATCACTCCCTCTTCAATGCGCTCGCAGATTTTAGGTCAAGCACCATGTGACAGTTGGGAGGAAAAAAAAGTACGAGCTGTCACATTTATTTTTCTCCAGCGGAAGTCACTGTATCAGATTACCAATTACGATTAGCAAACCAGAGCCCAATTACATGTTCCTATTGGCCATTGGGCCGTGGGCATGAAGTGGCGATAGAACTACCAAGGGGATAGCTATGAACCGAAGGCAAGGCTGCAAACTTTGGTTGCAAACAGAAACACACATAAGGGTCTATATCTGTGTATATTACACCCTGTAGAAAGCTTTATTGCTAGATACTAAAGGTAAAGCAACCACGAACGTTGATAGTTACCTCCACATCATAACTAGGGACCCAGAGCAGCCTTAGATCAATACTTAGTCATAGGCACACAGTAAAGAACAAGGAAAACAATTAAACTTGTGTTTTGAAATGACACTTTTAATCTGCTGGCAACAAATACTGAATTTTCTTACACGGTGTTGTGTGTGGTGTGGGCGTTGAAAAGATAAGGTGGGAAAACACGACTTCGCGGAAACTTTACAGACTGGTGAAGGCTTTTTTTAAACTAGAGAATACATGCCTTGTTTGTTTTTTTTTAGAGAGGAAAACTTGATTCAAATATGCAAGAAAAACATCAATCAGACGTATCAGGCATCGAAACTGCACCTTTAAAAAGCTGTGTTAAAAAACGGCGAAATCACATTTGTTGAAAGTGTAGCCACAAAATAACGCTTGTTCAATGTGTAGCCCCTAAATCCTGTTTGTTAAATGCGTATTCGTGTGTTCGGTGTCTAAGGACGATTTACGAATGAGATGACAGTTATTCACCCCAATCTTCCTGTCTCGCTCATTTACATCCTACAGCCAAACTTTAGACAGTCTCGCTGTTTATCTATTGCAAGCACAGTCCTGTCAGCACAGTCACCCTTTGTTGTAATATAAGTACATCTGAAGATGTCAGTGAGGGGGTCTGCGCAATAGGCTGTACACACTTAAAACCCATCGGTCTATTTATATCATTGAAATGAATGTCCTGCAAAGAACAGGTCACAAGTAAGTTTCCAATCGGATGATCGCCGTGATATAGCCTTAGTTGCTGGCATGGCGTAAAAGTACCAACAAATGACCAACCAACCAGTTGTATGCTAGTATGGTATTAATTTTAGGCTTCAAGCTATAGTGCGCATCCTTCTTGCAGGACCAGCTCATTACCGCCGTGGTTGTCAGAGGAAGAACTGACTTGCATACGTGAAGGAATGGACTGGCCGTTCCATGCAGGACCTACTCACCACCACTCGAGATACCCTTGAATGGCGGGCCTTGTCGGACGCTGTGTCATTCCCATAGTTTCCCATCCCCTCCCCGGAACGGCAGACCACTTTAGCCCGATTGCCAGCTGGTAATAGTCAAGGGATGAATGAACAAATGCTCGTGCGTCCTCTTTACTTATCTAAGTAAGCGCGGTGGTCGTCAGCACGAAACTTAATTGTCTTGGTCGTCTTGTACACCTAAGGTCGCGCAATCCACGATGTGAAATAATTAACCATCAGAAGTCGTCTATATACTAGTCCCATTGTTTTCACTACCACTTCCAGCGCCATGGCTAGACTTTGGGCCGGGTGCACAGCCTGTCACTAGTTGCTGGATGGATAGATAACACGTATCAATCAAGGATTATGGGGGTCAAGGATTATACTCATAGCGTTGTCAAGGAATGAGTTTTTTGATTGTGCTGCTGGCTACAGTGTTCTTTATTGTTTATCTTAGGCATAATGGTAGACTCGGATGTATTTATAAGTAAATTCAGCTTTCTGTTTCGCGTTAGCCGTTCAACTAGTGGCTGATTAGTCCCGTGAATTGCACCTCACAACTAGGTGACCGTGATTTGTACTAATATTTGAAGGCAACTACATACACGGCCATATTGTGACGTCATGCAAAGCTATATTTTACTGGTGGATTTAAACAATACATATTTTGCACTGACCTGCCTATCGAACACTAGAAACAAGCTTCTGAATGGAACTATTTTTGGTGTGCATTTGATTATGATTTCTGATGATGTGGTTAAACTAAAAAAAATCATCAAAGCTTTCAATATTCTTTGAAATCATCATCATTGTCATTATCATTCGAAACAATACGTAGACTACGTTTTAGTGTCTGAAGTTGTCTGTAGTTGGTATAAGTTGGTGTAACATCTTTCGTTTTCACATCAAGTATCTTTAACCCCTTTTCTCTTGTTTGTCAAAAATTGTTGTTAACAAAAAAAAGTCAGGTTCTGAATGCAAACAGTATTTGTCATCTTAAATATTCTCTTACAAATCGAAAAGTTCTCTATTTACAAATAAAATACATTTTTCTACAGTGCACCTAAATTACATGCCATGTACCGTTTATAAATGCAATAGTTCATATGCATCATATTCCACGAACAGAAATTATACTGTATACGCTATTTCCATGAAGTTTATTGTGAAGATAAATCACAGTCACCAACAGAACATGCTATCTATAATACGTACTTAGCATAGGTCACCTTCAGAGAATATACTTTACTTATCTACACAAACGATGTATGGAACATGTTCTGCAAAGTCTAACATGTGCAGCATTGTGTCGGACTCCGATGACAGGTAACGTTCTCCTGTCGCGCGTGGGAATGTACGTGCTATCACGGGACCAGGCAAGCGCCCATACACGCGCACGATAAAATTTATCATCTGCCATCGACAAATATTGATATTTGTCGATGACAGAGGATACGAAGTGGCTGTCACTGGCGGTTTTATCTGCTCATTCAAAAGCCGCAGGTTATCTGAGTGAGGTTTCCGGGGCTGAACTTCGATCGCTGGCCTGTCCTGGCCATCGCGAGGCAGCATAGCGAAATGTGCAGAAAAGTGAACCAAAAATTTCCTTTTGAGTGGATTATGTCTCAGTTTATCGCTGCAAAACATTTCAGTATAGTTACCCAATAAGATTTTTTTTTAATCTAATCCCCTCCCGTAAAGTCCCCTAACACATTCCTTTTCCGTTCGCCAGTCACATGACTTTTGACATCAGCATTCGCGCCAAGGTGCCACAGCCACGACGTCAGACAATGATGTCACGAAGAATATGGATACCGTGACGTCAGTGGAAATAGCTGAGAATAGACGTTTGAAAAGATGGGTTGACCATTTTTTTATCTCTTATCCTGTGTACGATAATGTCATTGACGCCTTTCCCCGACAGAGTGGCGAAACTTCATGATAGAGGGAAGTGAAGAAAAACTAGGAGTGCTCATCTTACATCTGTGCTCTGTCTAAGCAGTGGGCGAAACTTAGACCTCTGTACTGTACTGCAGTTTGTTTTTAACCGCACTTTTACTGAGAAATGTTTGACCAAGTTATATATAAAACATGGACTAACCTGGACAAACATTCGTTCATATATTTGTAGGATATATGATAAAAGGTCTCATACAGGTCACAGTGTGAAGGCAAATGTCTGGGCCCGACCCTGTCATTTCTGAAAAAGCAGATACATGTTTGGGGGGCAGGTGAAAAAACAGAGAGAGAAACGATGGAAGAGGGTTTTTCAAGATTGTTCGGAGGGAAAATTTCTCTGGCATATATCATGGCCATTGGCAGCCCTATAACTCGGTTGCTTATCCTGAAGAAACTTCCAAGAAGGGAGGAGATGGAATGAAATGGGATAATACGGTGGACGTCGTCCCTCACGAAAATACCGATATCTCGATCACAAACACCGTGGTATTTACACTGAGCCTATAAAACATACCTGGATGAGATAATACGGGTGTTTATTGGTTAATCCATTCGGTCGCTGACTGACATACGTTCATTTTCATTTCTTTCTTTAGTAAGCCCTTGAAGGTATGAGGCTATTAACAATGATGAAACTGATAAAATCCTTACTGATAATGAAACTTGTATCAAAATTGAAAATTGACAGTGATATTAAAAAAAAGAAGCAGGCACGTTCCCATGTCCTCTCATACAGCCATCACGTCATGTGAATATTTTTTCCCGATTGAAGAAGCTGCAGATTGGCATACCAGCCTTGTCATCATAGGATTAGCCGCAGCTAGAAAAATATCAGACAATCAGATGATCGATAAATGCATGGGTTTTTCCTTGGGACTGGGGGAGCTAGAGTCTTCCCGGGACTTGGTGGAGGAGGGTAAGGACGAGTCTTTTTTTGGTTTAGACTGCAAGATCGTCGAAATCAACCGACACCGTGAGCCGGTGAGAGAACGACAAACAGACAGATTGACACTACAACGCAATCATACTCCACAGCAACCACTGACCAAAAAAAAGGGAGAGAGCGTTTAAAGACCCACCCAAGCGCCATATTTTTGACATTGGGTCGAGTTTATTAGGAAATACCACTTGGCAAAATATGAAAGAAATAACTTGTTATAGTTCACAAGATAAAAAAAAATCTTCGAACACCAGCATGCACGTGACCTCATCTGTCGTCAAGGCGACAACCAGCAGAAAGAAAAGGAAGATGGAAGAATGTGTTAAATAAAGTTACCATTCCTAAAATATTTTGACCTCTTTCTGTCGGCGCATCATCTTATAAACAGGAGGTTTTAGTGTTATTTTTAAGCAGCATTTTGATATGAACTAAAGCAATTATTGAAAGAAAATATTTTAAGTTAAGGTGGGTCTTTAAGTTGCGGCTTCAGTATCCTAGTGTGGTTTGGACTTTCTCTCAGCAGCATCTGATTAATCTCGAAAGTGCTGTGGTCCTTCGCCGTGTTGACCATCCTGGATGGCTGCCAAATGTCAGAATCATCTCAAGTGAAGCTTTCGGCTTATGTCTGTTACCCAGCTACCCTTGGTTTTTTCACGCTTTCCTACACACCCTTTTAGTAGTTTTGATCCTTTAATCTTTCTGTGATAACGTTATCATTTATTTTGTTAGCCTTATATGCGTGGGAGTGAAGGAAATGTTTTTCTATTAACGACTACACTTCTTGTCGTGTATCAGTTCCAGATTCGAGCACCCATTCCAAGACACGCGAACTCACATTTCAGAAGACTCCTTCCAGACCGCTTCAACCTGAAGACTCGAACACTCGTTTCAGAACACTCGAGCACCCTTTTTTGAAAACTGGAACTGCCACATCAAAGCACATTTAAGAACACTCGAACATCCATATCAGAACATTTCAGAAGACTAGAACGCAAATTTTAGGGGATTGACTCTCTGAAATTTGAACACGCAATTCAAAGTGCTCATTCCGGACCTTTTTAACACGCTTTCTTAAAACTTGAACTGTCATTTCAAAAGTAATTACAGAACACTTGAATACCACTTTCAGAACGCATTCCGGACTACTCAAACGAACGTCCATTTCAGACCACTAGACAACCCATTTTAGAACACGTTTCAGACTATACATTTTTAGGACGCACATTTCTGAACACCTAAGTACTCACTCCAGAAGACGGTGCGAGAAAGCCTTGAGCAGATCACCTTTGATCGGGCTTTCCAGACGCGAGGGAGAAGGTTCAACCCCTTTAACCCCCCCCCCTTCCCCTCCACTACTGTCACCTCGAAAAGTTCTCATTTTTCGCTCGCTGAGGAAGGACTTGGTCCTTCATCTCAGCTTTCTCCACCTCGACACAAACCGGCCTGACCTCCAACATTCCAGGTCAGGCAAGTGCGTTCGTCCGCACGACAAGGATTCAGTGCAAACAGTCCACTGTACCAAATGACATTTTTTGTTACATCTGTTGATCATGACTGGCCTGTACGCGATGTTCTTTTGCTGGCAAGACTAGAAGAGCGGCGCGTGAGCACTACTCAAGGCACGCCCAACATGTCAGAAGATAGAAGAAAAGAACTCTGAAAGCGGGAAGGAACTGAAGATGCGATTCACCATCGTGGACAAACACAAGAAAAGCAATCTGAGGTGAATCCTGCTCAGCTCTCTCTCTCTCTCTCCCTGTCTGTTGACCCGGACAGGACGCTGGACATTCCAACATTCTTATTGGACGGTCAGGGCGACCTTGTGGCTGCGACCCTCCCATTCCTGTGCGACCGGTGGCCAACGCAAACAAACAAACAAACAAAAAAGGATACGGCTTAAAGATATTCTAGTAAAACCCAAACTGCAATATGCTCGTTCCTACAGTCCTACAGACATGAGTCTTTACACACACACACCTCTGCCTTCCATCCCCTACTCACTCCTGCTTCTCTCGTCTTGTCCTGGGTGGTCCGGTAGCACACAAGGGTTAGCACCTGTCACAAATACAGTGAAGGTTGGTTGTCCTGGGTTCAACTCTCGTCTAGGAAACGCTGTTCTTTCTTAGCATGTAACATTTGTCTACAGGGTTGGATGCCTTGCCGGGATATAGCCTTAACTGCTGACTCGGAGTACAACACCAATTCCCCAATTCGTCTTGTCATGTCACTCTTTGTACTTTAAAGAGCCTGTAGGAAAGTGTGCTGCCCTCTGCACCAAAGCTGTCGTATGACCTGCACGTGATTTCACATTCAGACAGGTCATAAATACTGTTTGTAGCACTCGTTTAGTACAAAATGTTTGTTAGTGCGGCAGTTACACCCAAATCTTTCCCAGTCCAAACAGTTAAGCTCAACAACTAGTTCAAATCCTGTTAACCGGAAGATAAAAATAATTCTCATTACTTTTTACATCACGTATTTGAACGTATTATGCCTCCCACACCTTTTCTCCCACTGACATTTCAAAAAGAACACGCGATCAAGATCAAATAAAAAGACACTGGCCCTTGTTTTTAAAAAAAATATATATATATATAAAATAACTTTGTGGCGGCCATAAGAAGCTGAAATCCGGGACTGGTCATGTTATGGCAGTGTTTGGAGAGGACGTTTATCGATCACGCTGAAGGAAAAGATCGGTGCCTCCTTCAACCTCGTCTCGGCCTTCCCTCCCCAGCCAAGGACTGGGTTCCAGCTCAGCGTCGATGAAGAAGGCTAGATAAAGATGCTGATTACTCATACCAGCGTACATGTGGTATGGACAATGAGATCGATCCCTCGAAAGGCGTGTTAAAAGAAAAAGGAAACTATCCAAGTGCATGAAGCTTTCTGGGTGTACAATGTGGATAGATGGATAACTGTCTGGCAAATAATGAGGATATAAGGATGACTGTCTGGATATACAGTGTAGATGGATGTGTGGATTACAACGCGAAGAGATGACTGGATTCTTGGATGAATCGTGTGGATGTCTAGATGCATAGAGTAGGTGGATATCCAGTTGTACAGCTGAATGGATGGATGGTGACCGCCATTTCGTCACAGAAGGTAGTGGTTTCCAGGGGAAGCTACCACTGTCCACATCATCTAGAAGACAGTACCAGTGTATCCATCCTTAGTAACAACCCCTATAAATAGCTACAACCCCTATATGTCATTTCCTTCACTAGCCTCTTTCTAGTCTTTTTTATTTAGATGGAGAGAAAAAAGAAACAAAAAAACTATTGTGAAATCGACGTAAAGGTAAGATTATTGGTGGAAGACAGAGGAATTGAAGGAAAAGTAAGGGAGAACATGTACGAGAGACTTGGGGAGGACAAAAGACCATGCACCTTATGTCCACAAAGTAGAACAGTGATACTATAAGTCAAAACATTTTCGCGTAAATACTTTTGCTGTTCTTGATTTTTTAGGGGGATAGGTCCATACCGGACAATCCGTTTACCGTCACACAAACAAATTACAACTAAAGGTAGTCTTGTGACACTGCCATAACGCGGGGGCGACTCTCAGCTGCTATAGTTTACACGTCATGGGACTAAAGAAAGTGTAACTGTCTCCAGCGTAGAAAGGTGACATCCACTGTTACCCAGCGTGTAAGAGAGGAGGGGGATGACAAATTCAGCGCAACAAGGAACACCAAGTGCGCTGTAAATCATGGCGTCTGTAGCCAGACTGCGTCTCCTGTGGACGTCCTACCCAACGCAAACTTGACAGAAGCCTCGCCTGACTTTTTTTTAAATTTTTGTCCTTGTTTATTTGTTTGTTTTTTTTCTTTTTGGCTGAAGAAAGGTTTCACTTCCTAGTCCTCGTCTTACTGCCAAAAAAAAATCTGTAGCTTTACACCCACCTGTTTATAGACACTTTGCAGGTCACCAGCTTTTTCCGGGGATGTCACCACACAAACTGTTTATCTAGGATCGATTTAATAATCATAATAATAATAATAATTTGTACACTTATGTAACGTTTTACCAGAACACTAAGGCTACATGAACAATGTGATATATAATATAATCTACCAACATTTAACACAGGGAAAGCTACATAGGAAACAATAGCCAGATTAAGATCTGGTCTAAATCTCGAGCTGTGTTATAATGGAAATGTGAGAAAATGTCGACGCACAAGCTCCAGAAGCTTATATCCTCGTCAAGGGGAGCTTGAAACGACGGTGCCAATCAAATAAAAAGTCAAACTCAGTTCTACAAATCTAAATCTTTGTTGAACTTCAAACACGTTGACTACTATAAGGATCAAGAACTAACTGGAGTCAGCGGCTCAGACTACAAGAGCGATGCAGACGCCAGCCGCGTCGAGCGTGGAGGTAAAAAATCATCATGGAGCCGCTGACGAGAAACAAATTTTAATACGTAACAAGATGCTCCTTGAGAAAATTAGTTTTAAGTGCACGTTTGAGTGCATGTCGTCTGCTGGGGGCGCATCACATGTGGGACGGAGTTACAACAAGTTGATGCTGAATGGGCAAACATGCTTTCACCAAATGTTTTCTCTCGTGAATCGTCCAACCGTGATTTGTCTGCCAACGTGGAATAAAAGTTTTGTTGTTGTTTTTGTTTTTTTTTTATTCAGCAGTTCATATGAGTGACAGTTGAAACAGAGCAGCGAAGAAGTGAAATACTGGCTCCTAAAATGTGACGCACCCGAATACTTATCTTTGAAAATAACACCTCTTGCTCTTACTCTCTTCGATAAGCTCTTCTTATCCTTCCCTGTCGCAATCTATCGCACTGCATCTAATTGCTCCACAACGGCAACTTCAAACAAAAATTTTCAAAAGGGATACATTCATTAACAGCGCAAAGAACCTGCTCACAGATTTAACCCCCTCAAGGTCAGAATGACACCTAAGCCCTTGTTTCTATGACCTATGATGTTAACACCCTTCACTCTTCAGAGCCTCCTCCCCCCCACCACCACCAAAATCCACCCATTAACAACACTACCACCATGCGCCTCTTCGTCGGAAACAATGGTGTGTTAAGGCAAACGTGAACTTTATCATCGTGTGTGACTGCAGCGGGTAAGATTGCATGGCGAAAAATACGACTACCAAACATACGACTACCACATATGGATACGAGCTCAGTTTTGAGGCGAACCAAGCACATGGCTAAGGCGCATGCATAAAAGAAAGCGCTGAGATCTTTTTTTTTTTTACAGTGACGAATGAAAAGTATCATTCAGGTCAATCAAATGTACATATATCAGCTGCCCATTTACAAATATTGAAATAAAGATATGTTTCGCCTCGGCTATCTTTCATCAACTAAGAATTTAAATAATGCATCTTGGCCACATATCATATTAATGATGACTGCCTTTTACTCCGCCTGAAGGAAAAAATAGACTGTGACAAATGAATTCTTTTAAGTGAATAAATGAGAACACAGCGTCGGACCACGCACCGGGAGAGTGATGAGTCTGTCGGCACAAACCTTTAACAAGGCAACAACACAGCAGCAAATACATAAAGTAGTCAAAACTTGATAAAAGTGAGTAAGGGAGAAATACATCAATCATTTGTAGATCGACTGCTCCGCGGGTTTTAACTAACTCGTGTGGGTAGCTCTTTAGTGATCTACGCTGTACTAAACCCATCTAGCCTGTGATAGAAGATAAGTAAATGCGCATCTAGTACAAGGAACACACGCCCAGGTGCACAAACCTGGCCATGAACAAGAGAACTGTTTTTTTTAAAGGCATGTTCAGTAGGTTGTGCATTGTGTGTCCTGAAACTATTACGGCTTGCGGAAGATGATAATGCCTAACAACTCCGATGAAACAAGACGTGACTTCGCACCAACTGGGAGTAAATGAGAAAGAGAGAGATTAGCCACAAGCCCGACAACCATAGAGAAAGAAAAATCGAGACTAACCTTCATCTGTATGCCTCATAGCAAAAGAAGAAAAACACAAAGTCCCTAAGCTAGTCGCAATGACTAGTGAGCTACCCAGCTGGTTCCGGTGACTGGCGACTGAAGCAGAGGGTCCGAACCATGTCACTAAATTCAAGTCACGGAATGCCTCAAGGGGCCGGTTAAGCTTATACGGGGATAAATGGGAGGGAGGTGGGAGTGCTGTCCTTGCTTCTCCGAAACCCGTTCACAACATGGAGGGTGTGCAGGGTGACGAGGTCAGAGGTGGAGCGGGAAGTGTGGAGGTAGAGGAGGATGCTCTTTCCTGTCCGCCTGCCGGTCAACACACGGTGGTCACCGCCGTGTTCTTCGAAGCATCTCCTGAAGGTGACGAACGCTCCGCACGCGAGACTGTATTCCGACCGGAGGTGACGTCACACGGCAGGCAAAGAGCTTGTGGGGCGGAGATTTTCACCATCCCCCCCCCGCCCCCGCTGCAACGTTTGTTCGTGTCGGGGGCCGACCGCTTGCTGCGTTCTCAAGGGAAATCACTCTGAGGATTAGTATTAAAAGAAAACCGATTCTGCCAGTGTTGTTAAGGATGCCGCTTGCTACGGTCGATTTCTTGGCCAATCAGCATTCTGACAGGACGATGATGGGAATGCTTCTAATGATGATTGCCACCGGTAGAAATGATAGACTGCCTCAGACCCATAACTCAGACCGAAGGATCAAAGCGTCTTATCCTTTACTTATGGCAAGTGACCGTTTGAAAAAAAAAATGTTTTAGCCTCTTACTAGTTTCTATGATAAATTTAGAAAAAATATCTAATGTTGTTAAATTATTCTTAATTTTTGTCTAAGTATGATGTGAGAGACATTCCTATATGTGTAGTGTTATGATCGTTTTATGTCAGTCCTTTTCACAGGCCGTTACCACAAAGCAGAAGTGCATTTGTAGCCCTGGGTTTGATTTACCTTCCCTAATACCTACAGCTCTAGTTAGCCCATAGCTAGGAACCATACCTAAGACAGAGACCTCTATTATTAATATACGATATCCTAGGTCTACACTTGTTTGTAATTAGAAAACTCCGCAGGGCTTTTGGAATAAAAAATACTCCCTGGATAAGTTTACCTCTGGTTCGTAACTAAGGCCCTAAGAGAGTAATGGCCCTTGATTACAATCAATCTGCCTCGTGTGTGTGTGTGTGTGTCTCTCTCGGTCTCGTAGCTATTCCTGTTACAAGGTCACACGCAATAGCAACACGTTTTTAAAACAGCTTGATTTAAAACTTAACGGTACTTGACAGCCGAAAGACGTTTTCGGTTGAGTCACACCCTCGTCGTGCACAGTCTGTCGCACAGCTGACACACCCTAGACTGATCACTGGTGGTCCAAGACGAGTGCATGCCGGAGAAGTGCTGCTACATGACCTCTGGTGTCTGACTCACAAATCACCTCATCATATTTCTAATAACAAAATAAGCAAAATGCCAGTTGCAAGAAATGCGCGGTGGTGTTACGAGAATTTGCGAACCCGAGTTTATTTCTTCTCCTTCATGAGCAAACTTAGCTCATTACAATATTCGATACCCAGAATCTTAAGCAATTTGCTCATATGTGTGTTATTGTTTTCTTGTAAACAATAAGAAAAAAGGAAAAGACGAAATAAAGGGTTAGTCACTACAATAGTCTCTCTCGCTCAAACCCTTACATAAATATATATATATCGTAGGTACGTTACACAAAACATACACATATTTAGTTTACAAATACACCATACTCATGCACAAACATCCCACTGCCCACATGTATACTCACATCCTATATATGACACAGACATCACACCTCACATACACACTCTACAAACACACCACGCTCTCTCTCTCACACACACACACATCCTACACTAACAGATACACACTCTACAAACACACCACACTCACACACATACGCATGACACACACCCACACACACACACACACACAGAGTATACAAACACAGCACACTCACACACATAAACACCACACACAAACACTCTTTTGGTATTCGTAATGTTGATGTTTCCTGGTTTCAATCCTGTCTCATGGATCGAACACAGACTGCGCTGGATTACTCATCGTCCTTCGTCACTTTGACTCCCTTACCAAATTTAAGTTCAAACTTAAGAAGCATCTTTTCAGAAAGACGTCTTCACTGTGACCCTGTCCTGACCATGAGCGTGCATAGCCCGTGTCTGTTATTTACTTTGTGTATGTGTGAGTGTATGTTGTATAAGTGAGCGTGTCTGTGATATGCAAATATGGATGCGTTGTTGTTGATGATTTATGAAAAGCGTGCTGAGCAAATTTTTAGTCGGTATACAAATCCTCATTGTTATTATTAAACGCATACACGCGTGTGCACACACTATATATATATATACATATTCCACCAACACACCACCAACACATACACACAGAGCGTGGTCAATCAGCGCTTGCTAAAAGGTGCACTCACTACGACGCGCCAAATTTTAATTCGCCTTACATCTGGCTTGCCTTCCCTTTAACTAACCATCCAGGTGCAACGAGGAGGGAAACCAGCAAACCAAACAACACTTTCCATGAATCTGATGTCCAGAGGCATATGTAACTCGTCGATAACCGCATGAAAAAAGAAAGAACATTTCTGACGTCTACGCCGCCATGTAATAGAGAGAGACTGCACCAGTCGCGATGGTTTCTGCTTGGCGAGGGTTGGGAAAAAGGCAATGAGGAAGGATGGCAACAAGAGAGGCCAGGATACGAGGGCGTGGGCACATTTCCAAGAACGGCGCGTGCAGAGAGCCGATAAGACGAAACACAGGACGATTGGTATGACAGAGAAAGGTCGAAACTTGAAGCTGTGCCCTGTCGGCATGCACATTTATTATTCCTCCTTTCCTCCTCCCTCTCTCTCTCTCTGGGAGTATGCGTGTGTGGCAGCGTGTACTTGTGTGTGTGTGTGTGTGTGTGTGTGTGTGTGTGTGTGTGTGTGTGATGAGCGACAATCGATATTTCCAAATCATCAGGCCCGATACTTGGAAACAAAGATTGGCTCTACATAATCATCGAGTGCATGAGCCTGGATCACGAAGAGTGTGAGCCGTACTCGCGGTGAATGAGCCATGCCCACTATGTGAGCCATGATCAAACACTGTAAACACAAAAAAGTGGCCACTGGGGAGTGAGACGTCAGAGACCACGTTTTTTAAGGGGGTTTTATGAGGGCGGTGCCCATCTCTTCTACTTCTTGGCCGTACTTTCCCCAGCGTTCTACGGACTCAAATGTGCCCACGCCAGCCCACCGAGGTTATTACGGAGGTTTGCAGCGCCACGCGTCATTAACTGTATCACGTGTGGTGATCATACTATAACTCTACTTCCCCTAGTCACACACTGACTTTGCTCATCTGTCACCCTCGGTAGTTGCACAATGAATGCAGAAACCTTGCAAGAACGATTATCATAAACTAACTATAGAGGCCCAGCAGGCGTGGAACCCATGTCTACTAACTGTACTAACAACTTTTGTATGTCAGAGACACAGTCTTTCATGTCAGTGACACAGTCTTGCATGTCGGTGGCACACACTTGATTGTCAGTGACAGTTGCTGTTGTTCTCTTTTCAAGACGCTATGAAGGACAAATCAAAGCAACTTATTTTTGTTACGTACCCATAGGTTCGATTCTCATTAAAGTCAGTACTGTTCTAATATACGTCTACAAGTTTTCCTTCTTGTCTTGTCTCTATGTTTGTTTGTTTGTTTGTTTTAGCTCGTGATATTAAGAAGTGTCAACATGCTGGCCCCGTCTAGTGTGTACCAACTTTTGTACACTAGTAAATACTGTCGATTCTCTACCCTTTCCCACAACTATCTCATTGCTTCAATGCATGCAGCAATTTAGAGGAAGAATAGGAAGATAATGGGGGAAAAAACAGAGTCATAGCAACAGCGTTGGGCAAAAGGGAGAAAAAGAAAAAAAGAAAGAAACGTCGCCTCCACGAACGGTGACATGGTTTTTTTTTTTAAAGTAAAATATTCAGCAAACATGTCGGCCAGATGGTGAGTTTGTCTGCTCCACAGCGTCTGTTCGCAGCGGCCATCGCAAACTGCGGATCCCAGGCGTTTTCCCCGCTCGCCTCCTCTGACGTCATTGCAAGGCCGTGATCTTTGGGAGCGCGCGCGAATGCAAAGTTTGTTGTTGTTGTTGTCTTTGAAAGGGAAAGTGCTTCCACCGAAAGGCGATTTCGCACTGTGGAGGGGGGGGGCAAGGGGGGAGCAGAGGGGGAAGCTGGAGGTGGTGGTGGTAAGGAAGGGAAGGGACCGGGAGAAGGGTTGTTGTTCTCTTTCGCGCAGGTGTTGTTTACTGGTGTTGGTGCCCTCTGCCATCTGTAGTGCCGTGCTCTTATGTCCTGTAGGCCTGCCAAGCCCGCAGAGGTGGCGTACTCTCCAGGTTGCCGGATCTCTGAGGTTGCCCTATTTCTATATCCTAGACTTAGTTTGAGGACTTATTCAAGTTGTTTTTATACTGATTTGAAGAATAATGTTATGCTAGCAAGCTCATTTGTTCAGATATATCCTAATCTATGGGTTATTGTTTCAGTTATCAGAGTTTCCCAGGGGGAGGAGCTATTTAGTCATACCCTTTTATCTGTTTATATGAGCTTAGCATGAGGGTGGCTTGTCACCATTGTTACTACTAATGACAGTATAGTATGCCACTGCTCTTTTGGTGGGTTAAGACAGTTGTTAATGTTCAGTGCCAGCCTATGTTTATTTAAGACCTGTCTTAATTCTTCTCTTTCTTCTTTGTTTTCATGACATTCCAAAAGCACATGTGGGGTGCTAAGCCTATCCCCACATATGCATGTTATAGGGTCTTTGTATTTAATTAAATATTCTCCACTTAGCCTCATTCTAGTTATCTTAGACTGGCGGGGCCTACTTGAATTTAAAAAAAGTAGCGTATTACTGGGTTGGTCATCTACCAGTCGCCTAGTTCCTTTACCTTCAGTTTTATATTTCTCCTGCCATCTTGTTTGTATTGCTGGTTTTATGGCTATTCTTCTCTCAGTTGGTGAAATAGAGATGTTTAGGGTGGTGACTTTAGGACTGCTACTCTGCAAAGGCAAAGGCGTGGCTGTGTTCTTTATAGACTACCCCAAGTACAGTTTATTTCTTGAGTTACTAACTGGAGTTTTATGCAAACGAACTCCTTAAGCTTTCTTGCCATTTATTGCATGCTTGTGCACGCGAGATGCCGGACTTCGACCCTACCCTACCTCAACGCACCTCTTCCTTGAGCATGACTCCTAACACAGTCCACACAATGCTCGTCCTTTTTACAATCCCCCCCCCTTCGCTCTTGCTACTTTTCTACCCATCTTTCTCTGCAGAATCACAATATTCTCTGTTCCTGTTATTTTGTGCCTTTTTGTGTTTTCTATCTTTGTTTTCTGTTTGTCGTCAGTACTGTTGTTTATTCTTCCGTCCCTCCTGTTCTATCCATTCAGTCCATGTCTCTTTCCCCGTTTTAAGCGCTAAGAGCATGCTCTGTGTGTGTGTGTGTGTGTGAATATGCGCTATAAAAATCTTTATTTATTATTATTATTAACTGCAACAAGCAGGATGTCCCGCCCGTGACGCCATTTTATGGGACTAAAAAGCCACCACCATAAACACGCCCGCTTTCCCGCTCTCCAACCGTACGTGCGCGTGACAGCGTAAAGGTAGCTCCACGTCACATTAACGTCACGGATTTTGATGTACAGGTTGGTAAGTCAAGACTTGCATCGAAACTGATGAAGAGGCGTATATATCACCGTCTTCATCCCAAGAAAATCGTAGTTGGTTTTTTTTTTCTTTTTTTTCATTTTCTTAAGAAAACAAATCAAGAGCGAAAGGCATTGGCAGTAAGTTGTAACGTCACCTCTGGTTTGCGGTGACGTCACCTCTACAACGCAGTGGCTTCATCTTTACATGGTGACGTCACCTCTACAAGATGAACACTATGTCTTTAACACGTTTTGCGATACATATCACCCTCCACCTTACCCATCCTACCTACAGGGCATCACCACTGTACTAGGCCGGTGACAATCGAGGGTAGTGAGTTCGGATTTTGCCTCCAACCTAATTAAGCTTTTTTGTTCGGGGAAGGGATGTAGAACCTGCCTTAACTTACTGACCGTAATATTTCTGTCAATTGCAGACGTAGTAAAAATAAAGGTCAAATAAGTCCAGAAAAGACTCATTTGCACACGTAGTAACGCCCGCCACAACAGAAAAGCCTATAACTTGTGTTAATTAAAATGAAAGTCAAAGGTCACTACACAGACTTGCTTTCGTCATCGTGCCCCCGTTGCCGAACTTGAGCTGTCTGCCCACGTTAGAATACATCATGAATAGTGTTTCAATACTTCGTTACATTGACGTGCTATGCATGAATACGTCTTATTCCAATGAAACGATAGCTCAAAAATTGACAATGAAATCACAGCTTAAAGAGTTTGGGGCAGAGAACAAATAAGGGGGAAACCGGACACCCTGGCTAGTAAAAAAAATAAATAAGCGAACAAGGACAGTGTTCGTATTCTCAGGAAGACTGTGCAGGTGGAATTACGAAATGGCTATGAACAAGTTTTTAACGTTTGTTCATTATGCCAGCGAAAGGAGAGGTGGAGATTCCGAGGAAGGAAGGAGAGAGAGAAAGAGATGAATGGGATGAGAGATCGAGAAGTCATTAAACAATGGGACATTCACCTAAGCAGCTTTTACCAGGATAACAGCTGGTCAAATCTGAAACCATCAACGTATTACCGGTTTCGATTAGCCCTTAAATTCGCTCTTCACGGCTTTCCCCCTCTCTGTGTAGAGTGAGGAACAAGGGAGGATTGTAGCATAGTCATAGCTACTACACCCAGATAGAGCGTAGGCGATGATTTAATTACTTAAAATACAGTGATTATAACCACGCCAGTTGGTAAGCTTGGAGCTGGTTATTTTTCACTTCCGCACTGAATACGCCATGATTCGCACACTGTAGCCGACGGTAGAACTGTAGCCACACCCCATAGACTACGAACGTCAAGGAGGGCACAAAAATGAATAAATAAATAAACCTGTCAAGTGTGGTGGGGATCGAACAATGGTGTGGATATGATGTGGTAATAATAGACACAAACCCACAACGCACGTACGCACGCACGCACGTGTACACACATCACACATTATAGAACAGTGGGGTAGGAAGCAGGGGGGCAAGGGGGCAGCCGCCCCCTCAAAAAAGATAGTGAGGAGGCGAGAATGTGAGCGTCGTTTACTGTCAGCATGGAGTTTGCTCTCACCCCGCCCCCCCCTTCCCAACAAAAGCCAAGCATCTTCCTACTCCACTGCAGCACACTGCTTTATTCACACGATTAATAGTCTAGTAGTTTTAAAAACCTTTACAGTGTGAGGGTTATATGTTACAAAGCTACACAGTTTTGGTTTTCCTTATTTTCTTTCAAAGAAATGTCATTGTCTTTGGCCATTTAAAATATATCTCTACCCACCTCCCCCTCTCTGTATATATATATATCAAAATACAGTATGACCAGAATGAATAAAATACTCACACACACACACAGATACGTACATCTCCCCTCACGCCCCTAGCACCAGTGACACAAAAGCTCATGTTCCACTCACCTCGCAGGCCTGCTTGGCCGCCGACGTGGTCGAGAAAACTGTTTCACGTCGACCGGGTTACTCCTAAGATCAAAAGCTCCGCTGTGCAACAAGTAGGTCGTGGTCAATGCAACGTCATCTGCCAGCACCACGTGAGGAGCGGAGCCAGAGAGGGTGGGACGGCTGGCTCGGGTTACATAACACACGACGCGCGCAACAGCCGCAGCAACATCATCAACGAGCATCACAACTACCATGCGGGCTATTCTCGCCGCATGCCGTGCCTTGCGATGGCGCAGTCTTGTCACAAATCGTGCGCGTGCGCGCGATCTAACTATAGCAGGAACAGTCGACTTCGCAGGCGGAAACAAGATCTCACACGCGCACTCCTTCGGCCACTCCTGCCATCGTCTGACCTTCAGTTACGACGCACGATACGCGCGTGCGTGGCTGAAAACGCTCTATTGCGGGGATTCCATCAGCAGAAGTCCCTTTAATCCCAGTCGCTCGCATCCTGCTCGAATATTCGAACCTGGCGCTGGGTTGCCTTGGCTGGAGACGGGAAGGTGATGGAGTCGAGAGGTATTTATTGTCTGATGCGGAAGGGACGAGGCGGCGCGGGAGAGCGCGCGGCACAGACTGCGCGTGTGGGCTGCTTCGATCTCCAGCGCCAATGACGCGACGCTGATGGCCGCAAAGCAAGAATTGCCGTTGCATGTTCACGTGGTTCGTAGCCTACAGTCGGTACGTCACAAGGTTTGTCTTTGGCAAGCCTGGCACCATGTCCTTGAGTCTGCCAAGCTGTCAAGGTCGCTCGCGCAGAAAGAGACTTGAGTGCGCTAAGTGCTGAAGGCGGAGGTTGACAGCAAATGTTTCTGGAAAGGTCGGACCTACGTGCACGTGCTGCTGCTTTTGAGTGTGCGTCGGAGAGCATTCGGTTGGGTTGTTCTGGAATCTTTCTGAGACCTAATGCCGCATATGTGTGTGTGTGTGTGTGTGTGTGTGTGTGTGCGTGAGTGAATGCGCGTTTGACATTTATCCAGCGATGTGCAATCGTTTCTTGAGTCACCGCCTTCCCCCATCCTGGTCCTAGCAAACTGTTTCGTCTGTCTGTTGACGGACAACTCAATCAATAAGGCGCTGAGTGGGTTTGTGTGTGTGTGTGTGTGTTTTCCTTGACGCAAAACTCGCCCTCAAAGCTAGCATGTAGACCAGCGACGTGACGCGCCAAAGGGTAGTGATGTCCGGGGAGGGGCAAGGGTGGGCGGGTCAGCAAACAGCGGTAACGTGCATGCTGGCCATTATTCTTCCGGCAACATCCCACAAATCATAACGCACTGTACCTATGGGAAAGGTTTTGTCGACGCAGTCCTGTTTCGTTTTCCCCCTGCATGTATCAGAGGAACACTCAATCTGTTTATCCGACTGCGAGCCTTCTTCCAGCAACCTAAGCTCTCGCATTTACCGCTGCTGCTGTTCCGTCGATTCCAATGTAAGCATCCACATGCATGCACGTGCTCTGTGCAGCATCCCTAACATAGAAACAGCACGTTGATCCAGCTATAACAACGACCGACGTTCAGTATGTGTGTGGGCAGAAAGAGTCCGAAACGGTCCACAGAATGACGATCTCCTTTTTCATAATGGAAGGTGAATGAGCGCATGATGTCGAGGAAGGATAACACATTACTATTGCTTTTAAACACAGGCCTTTTCAGTTTGTTATCTTTCCTTTCCGAAAGAGGTCAGAACTGCGGTTTATGTGACGTCACTAGAGTAACGTGTTTATGAGCACGCCGCCTGCGACCTTCGAGATGAACAATTAATTATTAATGAGGTCCTAGATTTAGTCGCTGCGGGCTATTTCATAATGGAAGAATAATTTAGGAAAACGCTAAATAATGACTGCGCTACGCTCTATTAACTATTTGAGCTTCATTTCATTTTTGAACGGGGCTGAATTAAAATGGTTTCAGCGACGCAGTCGCACGCACACCGCTGTACACTGTACAAAGACGTGCTCACGCACACACACGCACATAATATGCATATCATATTTCGAACATGCACCTACTGGCATTACGTAGTTTAATAAACTTCTGCAGTACATTGCATCTGTTGCACAATGGGGATTGTATTATGTCTATATTTTAAGAGTAATCAAATGGACGAAAAGCAGATATGGTAACAATCGAACCCTTTCTTTACTGTTGTTTTCTGTTATTCTATGACATGAACATTTTTAGGGTAGAGAGTGGAGGTCACTATGGTACCTGGTGACTTTTCTCTTATTGTAAAGTCGAGAACAGCTGCACTTGTTGCCTCCAAATGTTTCCTCCTTTTCTTGTGGCGTGTCTTTGGAAATGGAGCATCCGGAACATATCATCTCTTGTTTAATGAAGCTCGAAATGTATGCTTGATTTTTTGTGTTGTTCTTGTTAGCAGGAGTGACTTGTCCCTACCTTGGAAACCAGCCACAAGCAAGGTTGCAGATGGGCATCGCCGGCGAGACAAGTTGTCGCATTTGAACTTCGGCAGCTGTTGATGCTAAACAAGCGCAGACGGAAGTCTATTGTTTACTCATGGAACGATTGCAAAAGAAATTGCACCTCGGTGTTATTTGCTGAAAACAATTGACAAATTAGTCATACTTGCTGTCGTACAGTGCGTTACACTGCAACACCAAATCAACGCAAAAAAGAAAAACAAAGCAAAACAAAGGAGATATTGATTTGACATTGTCAGAGTATTAGCCACATACACTGTGATTGAGAAATGTATATTTGATATTTATTTCCCCTTTAAAATTACTGTACTGGTGGGGTACGTAGAATTAAATTTCAGCTTTTATTCTTCAGTAGCGATAAAATA
Source organism: Marisa cornuarietis (assembly GCA_004794655.1). NCBI lineage: Eukaryota > Metazoa > Mollusca > Gastropoda > Architaenioglossa > Ampullariidae > Marisa > Marisa cornuarietis. The sequence goes on from SMMW01000651.1 coordinate 722,394, forward strand.
ACTCGGGGAAATTGTTGAGAGACAGGTAGTGATGGATACCCGAGAAGAGAAGTGTCTGAGCCTGTAACAAATCATGGGAACTTTTCCGAAGGTTGAGGTAATCAGATCTTCTGTAAAAACTGAAAACAATTACTATACAAGGGACAGGTTTTTTTTTAAATTTTACTTTCTTTATTTTCCAGAGTTTGTATAGTTGTCGTATAGTAAAAAAGCAAGGTAGCAGCATTGGTAGAGCAGTTCAATTTTACCACAAACCTGGGTGCTTATTTTAAACAACTTCGATTAAAATTTAAATAAATGTTTTTGGTCTCCTTCTAACATTGCTAATACGACAATCATCTTTCTTTTCTGGAGGAGGGGTGCTCTCTATGTCTTTTTACTGATTACTGATACATACCAAAGTGAACATAAGATTCCATGCCACACCTTTCTGCCTAAACTTGTCAGATGTAACACCCATTAAATCCACTACCCACCTCCAGTCGACTTGTGAAAGTCAATTGACCAGATTGATCTGAACTGAAGCGTCTCAGCATAATTATGTTCATTTTCATTCAACAGCTTCTCAGATAAAAATGAGAGAATAAAATCAAGCAATTAAATGTAAATCATTGTAGGTTAAAGGCCATGCACTCATTATAAATAATGAGGCTTGAAAAGCCTGGACTGTGATGCACTGTACACAATTTTCTTCAATTTTAATCATCTTTAAATCATGTATGATCATTTTTTTAATTATTATTTCAACCGTTATTATTTCAATAATAAGAAGAGAAAGAACCGTTCAGTGTAAACCAGAAATTCAAATGACTTGATATTAGGGACATAGCCATCCATTAGTGTTCACAGTCACTGAGCTGCTACTGTAAACTCGTAAGCCAAATGAACATTTTTTTCACGCGCAAATCTAAGGCCCTACTGCGTAAAACCAACTGAAAGAACCGACAGATGTGTGCGGTTCGTTGGTTTGTCACCACCTGTTGCAAGAACGGATGTGACTTTGTACTTAATACTCCGAGCCACAGAAGAACGTTGACAGTCATTAACATTATCAATGGCTGACTTTAGTTACCATGTTCAGCAGATGGCTCAAATTCATACTCTGTTTTGAAAAAAAATTAGCTCTAAAATGTATCCCGTCGCAGGCTTTTTATTTCCTCCACTTTAAAAACCCTTCTTAACTTTCGTCAAGCGTTTGACCAAATTTAGCAAAAGTTGTGTGAGTGTCACAGAAAACCATGGGTTTGGTATGTTAGGAGGTGGTGTGGAGAAAGTTTGAGGTTGAAACTTTTGTCAGCCTGCAAAGCTAACCAAATTTGTTTGCCAACGCAATGGGACTTTGCGCCACGTCAAGGATTTTACTCTTTCACCCTTTGCCATACTTGGTGAAACGTTTTTCAAATATTTATCCGGTTAACGGACGAAAAATGCGACTTGCTTGTCCCCCAGCTAAAAGCCCTTTTTAACAGACAAAATGAAAACGAAAGTTTGACCATGTTTGGCAACGTGTTTACATGACTGTTATATGACAATTTTTGATTAAACGTTTGACCGCATGTGTATCTTCCTGGAAAGTCCCGTCATTCCATGGCGATGAAGTGACCTTTTCGAAGGCTCGCGAAAGCTTCTGTGTCTGACATAACATATTCAACCTTCGACATTTCAAGTTTCATTCAGAGCATCTCCTCAATCATCTATCAATAGGGGAGCAAACAGAGAGTGTCGGTTTCCACGGCAACGGCCTAGCCATGGTATCGACTGTTAAAAAGATCTCGTTGACCACCACGCGACGAACAGTTTTTCGAGAACCTTAGACACTCTTTTGTCTGTTTTTCTTCCGATTGAGGGTCCACTTTCTTCGACTGAAGCTGGGGAAAATAGAGCGCCAAGAGAAGAAACAAGCGCCACTCAGCAGGTTCTTGCAGCATAGATCCGAAGATACAGGTTGTATTTACAGCTTGACTTGAGGTAGAGCCACAGGAGAGTTTTCACTCAATGCGCACAAACACCCTGGCAGCTCGCTTTCAAGATGAGGCTAGAACGCAACATTAAACATTTACATTGTCAACAGCAACACACACACACACACACACACACACACACACACACACACACACACACACACACACACACACACACAGTGTTAACACCTTTACTACAGGCTTCAGTCGACCGCAGTGCCCTCAGTCGTTATCCGGTGGATTGCCTCTCTACTCGCTGCAGCTCAAACTTTATCAGAAATTAATTCTCTTTTGTGTGTAACATTCCATTCAGCACGCTTATTGATACGAATCTGTTTGTAGAGAAGCATCCTCTTCAGTCCAGTTGCTCAATCTTAGATGAACTGTCAACGATGTGTGTGTGTGTGTGTGTGTGTGTGTGTGTGTGTGTGTGTGTGTGTGTGTGTGTGTGTGTGTGTGTGTGTGTGTGTGTGTGTGTGTGTGTGAGTGTGATGTTGTAGGTGTATACTTGACTTCCTTACTGCAATTTTTTTATCTCTCTCTCTCTATATATATATATATATGATATATGTTACTTGCCCACTTGTTTTATTTCATTTTTCAATTTTTTCCCCTTTTTTTCATTGTTGAACAGGAGCACATTCCCATATTCAAATTGCCCACTGGGACAAAATAAAGTTGGTCATTGTCATTGTCATCGAAGCTTTTCTCGTGTAGTAAATACTGCGTTTTGAAAATGACTGGTTCGAGACCTGCTCAAACCTATGCCTTGTAAATTTCTCCCTACCCATCCGGTTTATCAAGGACGTTACAGGCGACGAGGAAGAGGACTGGGCTGCATATGCTCCCCACTTGACAGGGTGATTCACTCTCACTGTTCCAAGAGCCTGTAGTATGCGATCATCTGCACCTTTTTCTGTATTGCAGACGTATCTCTCTTACATTACTGTGCGTCAAAAAAGAGAGTGGGTCCTGGAAAACAAGTGAAGACGGTGTACCTATGGATTCGTGACTTCGCATTTGAGTGGAAAGGTCGAGAACGTCCCACCACTCCTTTCTGCCACCTCGCTTTAACCTAAAATACCCAGAGACGATGAGAGTCGGGGAAACTTGTTAGTGGCTGCTATCGCCCTACCCTGAATCGTGCCTATCTTGTGATTGTTTAAGGAGCCAGTGAGGTCAACACTATCAGGTAGCACAGAAGAAGTAGGTAACTGCCGCCTTTTTCCAACATAAACTGCAGTCCTACATTACCTAGTTTTTACTCACCGCCTTTAACCCTTAGTTCCGCGTCTACAGGATTGCGAAAGAAAATGGAATGCTGAACGATTAGCAAGTTTTTATATATGCATTTATTCGCAGATGTTTATGTATGCATTAATGTTTGCGTGCATGTGTATGTGTATGAGTATTTATATATTATCAAACATTTTCATGGATGCATGTCTATATACGTAAATGTAAAATTCAGTTCACACATTTTGTAAAGATTCCTCATAAATTCCAACGTCTCACTGTTTTATCTAACCCTCATACACACCAATGAAGGTAAAGGTAAATTCGAGACAAATTGATGATGAGCGAAACATCCTCATCTTGCACAAAATCCATGTCTGTCTGTCTGTCTGTCTGGCTGGCTGGCTGGCTGGCTGGTTGGCTGGTGGTTGGCTGGCTTCGCATCACGTTTTTAAGTAATGAGAAAAACGACGCAGTCTAGCATTGATTTAACTAAATAAATTTACTCATTCCACCTTATGCATTTTCCCAGATACAAAAAGTGTCAAGCTGAAAGAAGTTTTGTCAAGTTGGGAGAAGTTTCTCTCTCACACACTCTCTTTCTCTCTGATCAGTTCGGTTCTCTGGACTAATCTGATTTTTCCCCAAATCGATTTTTACGTCTGCGAAAACATTTCTTCAAAACATTTTTTCTGGTGCCATCATCACACGGCGATCTCCCGGGGAGTCTTTGCTTTCATCTCCGTCTACCAACAGTTATGTCAGCAGACGCCGTCGACCATTGATGAACACATCTCCCTCTCCGCCAGTATTTGGTGGAACCGCCATCGTTATCATTTTCCTCGTAGTGTCAACTTTTTTAGTCTTCATACATCGCCACCACAGCCACATTTTGCTGTTGACTTTCTACTTGCTGTTCAAGGTTATGAGAAAAATCGTTTGAATCAACATTCTCACCAGAGTAACGTTGGTTAGCTCTAGGTTAACTTGTCTACTACGTTTGCGTTACTGTATACTAGTGCAAGCAGCTATTAACATCTATCATGATCACAAGTACAAATATCCAATTAAGATCTTTTTCTCTTGCTTTCGACGCAACTGTTCGTGTAGTATTTCTTTTTCGTTGCCCTGCAAGTCTTGGATTCATGCGCTGGTCGATTTTGCACGGGTGTGTCGGGTCCTTATTGTGTGCTCTGTCCTTAGTGCTTGTAGCTTTCAATGTCAGAGAACTGCTTGCTAGAACTGGTAATAATATCATGGAAGCAGACACCCCAGTTTCACAAGTTCGGTTTCTCCTCCCGTCCCCCACCTGTCATGCCTTTTCGTTCCAGATTTTTTCTTTCGACAAACCTACTCTTTGATCAAAAGAATTTAAAGTACCAGTGGGGTGCACAAGACTATTTCTCCGGTTCTGGGGGATTATCCTCTCCGTTTTCACATCCACAAACAATACCATGAGCAGAAAGAGATTAAAAACATTGACGTCAAGATTGTACATGGATACGCTTATTTTATGAAGGCCTAAGCCAATGGGGAGAGCTGGGACCATATGTTAATTTGAAGTTTCTATGTACAAAATTGACGTCATTAGTTTGACCGCTTTCTGTGCATGCTAATGTCTGTACACGTATATCGAGAGACCGGAAGGGGAAGTGAGTATTCACTCAGATTTGGGGATATAATTATTTTCTTTGCTCAATCATTCGACAAAAATACTGCAGCCCACTATAGTCCTTATAGTAGTTATTAGAAGTCAATGCCATCGACTTCAACGTTACATCGTGTTAGGAGAGGAGAAAACTGATGTTTTGCATTGAGCCACCAACTGAGGCTGCACCATGGCAAAGCAGTCGATGTCTTTTGTGGGTTTTTTTTTTTTTTTTGAAGCGCATTGAGCTAGCTATCCGCTGACGAAATGTGTCGTGTACCACTTTTGAGGGTTGGGTCACACTGTCATCGCAAACATTGAAGTAATCGGCCACCATGTGGGCCAGCTTGTAGAAGTTACCCATACTCCCTTGCATAAATATCTCTCCTCCCTCAGTCTGCAAATTCCATGCACATCTTTAACCTTTCACAAGGCTCGGGTGTCCACTGTTGCACCTGCCTTGAGCTCCCTGTCTACCATTTAATGTGGTCACTATAAGGTTATTTTTCTAATTTTTCACGAAGATCGACTTCCCCTCTGTTTCCTAGATACTGATTTCTCGGCGCTACGAAGCTCACAAACCACATCACCTGGAAGCATAGCATCGGTTCTGTTTGTTGCTCCACCTGTGACTTTGCCGTTACTAAGACTGACGTCATTCTAAGGGCAGTGTACTCATGCTGATGAGTAATCAGCCGGGAATGGCACCACCTTGTCGTGTCTAGTGTTTCTTGTTCATTCACGTCATTGTTGGTTTAAGGGTGAGGCCTCAGGTGTTACTTCTCACCTGTTGGGTTCTAATGAGCCGCGCCATGGCGGTAATTTGTAGACTTTCTTTGAATTGTTTGGACTTCTGTTGAATGAAGTACAATAAAAGGTGTGCGTGCTGCAGTTCTTCTCTTTTTCATTCTCTCGTTTCCTCCCTCACTCTCTCTTTCTCTAACACACACACACACACACACACACACATGCACACGCGTGCGCATATGACCACACAAGTATATCAGCCTCATAATACATTAGCAGCTGGCAGCATCTTCGCGGTGTCAGTCCCTCTTTGTCTGGCCAGTGACCTCCTGACGTCTGCCTAAGGTCATCTTGAAAAACCTCTGCCAGCGTTCAGCAACAGAAGTCGTCCCAGCACGTGCGCTCTGTCCGTTATGTTTGCGGCGGCGCAGCGCCAGCTGAGCTTACTTGCATGGCGCAAACATTGCGACCCGGGTCAAGGTTATTGTTAGTCAGAACAAGGTGCATAACCCAGGCCCGGCTGGACTGACTGAACTTTCGTCATCACCTCGTGTGTGTGTGTGGGGGGGGGGGAACAAAGATCATCGCTTACTGGAATACATGATGTCTGGTGGTCTTGCAGAAGGTCGGACATGAGTGAGCGTAACACCCCCCACATGGATTGACCAAACACCCCCCACCTCCGACATACACACACCTATAGCATGTTGTCCGACTTTTTTTTTCGCCAAGAACCTAGCTCGTGACCTTTGTTGGAACGCTCTTAGAATCTAGGATCTTCTACGTCGAGTGCTGATCTTTCTGAACTAGATTCAGACCGGAAAGTATCACCCAATAAAGACACGACTGTGGACATTCCTAGACAGTCGTCTGCGAGCGGGGCAGCTAGCAAGCTCTGGGCCATATTTGCCGAGTTGTGTCCCCGGAGCGAGGGCCCCGCTGTACGTGCGTTGAACGTCTGGTCGCTGTCTCCCTTCACCGTCCGGCCATCACGTGTGTGTGTGTGTGTGTGTGTGTTGAGGGGGGATTAGTATGCGGTTCACGAGGTTTGTCTGTTTTACAAGCCTCCTAGATGATAGAAGGAGAAGGTGGGCGTTGGGGGAGAAAGGGGAGATAAAAACAATTTGTTCTTTACATCGGCCTTTTAAAAAAAAAGATGAAGCGGTGATGGGAGTTGGTGATTCACAAAAATAACAAGCAGGGAGCAAACCTACTGCCCAACGTTTAATTACCTGCAGAAAGAAGACAGAGCGAGAAGAGGGGCAGAGAAACATAAATCTTGATGGAGGTGGTGTGTTGGGGGCGAAGGAGGAGGATTCGAGTCAGTCATCATCAGTAATTCGTCCCATGGATGGAACCGGTCGTTGTGGGGAGCACATGGACAGACGTGGCAGCTGTTAAGGTCCGCTGCTCACCCCTGTCTTGGACGATTGTGAGCAGGTCCTGAACAGGACGAACAATCTGCTCCTTTGCGTTTTCAGGCCAGTTCTTCCTCTGGTCTCCCCGGCGTCAACCTGCCTCCAAGGTACCGTAAATTTCGGACTAGAAGGCGAGACGTTTGTCCCCAGCTTTAGACCCTGCGATTTAAACAGCGATGCGGGTTGTTTGCGGATTTTTCAGATTCCGTTTATTTTTCGACGAGCTCCATGTTCACATTTTAAAGTAAAAGCCGGACACAGTTGAAGCATTCAAATCAGTTGTTGAGACACACACCTTCAGCCTGCCGAAAACGAGACGAAATGATTACGATGCAGCTTTCATGTTGTATATATTTGCGGCTTATAAACCAGTGCGGCTTATTTGTGAAAAAAGAAGAGATTTTAAAATTAAGTGGGTGCGGCTGATACGCAGGTGCGCTCAGTAGACCGAAATCTGCGGTAGTTAGGATAGTATTTAACATTGTGTAGTACCGGGTCACATGTTCAAACCAAAACAGTTTACGCTCTTGTTTAATTAGCATGTGCTCTATAAGCCTGTGCAAGACGTGTGAGGGCCTCATGGTCAACTGGGGCCGTAGTCATAAAGAGATGGTAGGTCGTATCCCCAGTGCAAAAGGGGAACTCAATGAACAGCTTCTTGTTTTCGTTGTTACAACGCAATGCTCAGACCCCACTGACATTATTTGTATCTCAGGGCATCTTTGTCCCCAATGTACAAGTACGGCTCCAGGGTTAAAACAATACCTGCGTTGTCTTTACACCGATTTATAACTTCGGAAACTCAGTTTCTCAGCTTGTCCTGTCGTTACTCATGTTGCCCGAGAGCAACGACTTACCTGAGGGCTCATGGTGGGATTACCTCGTGGTGAGTGATTACTCAAGTAAGCCTATAGATTTCTGTATAGCGGGAGTTTACGCTCTGAAGACTTCATTCATAACACTGCTTGAAGCCAAAATTGCAAGAAGAAATAAATGGGTTTAATAAGCTTTATGAGAAACCGTATATGTTCACCTGTTGCAAAAGCTGCAGCTGCATATGTCATGAAAGATCGCAATATTTGTGAGTACAAGACTAATGAAAGATGCTACTAATACTAATGTTAGAATGTCATGACTGCCCCCCAAAATGATGCTCTAAAAGAAGGTTCGGGTTTCCATGGCAATATCAATCGATCCGTGCGTAAAACACAAAACATGCCAGAAGAAACTTTTAAAGAAGATGATCACGAGTTTTGCATCAATGGAAAAATAAAATTTGTTGCTTCAAGCTATGGGGAAAATATCTGTTAGTTCTCCCATCCACCCTCTATACTTTTCTCTCTCTCTCTCTCACACACACACACACACACCTCACCATGCAATGATGTACGCGTGGGACCTTTGCGCTGGTCCCGCTCAGGTCACAGTTCGTTCCTTGTCTACGTTAGTTACCGATGGCAGCCAACTAAACGTAAAAATAAAAGGACCGACTGTTGCGGGACTTTAAAGCCCACACTGTCCATTTACTGAAAGCCGTATCCTGTCACATCGAGCTTCAGGCTGTCACGCTCAGGGCCCACACAGCCTTCCTGCTGCAGAGCGACGTCACCCCATCAATCATGTGACGTCATTAGTCATCAGCGGACGTGCTCCTGACAAGGTCAAAGGTTGTTTCCTGCATGTCTTTCATTACTAAATGCATCAGTGTCTACCCTTTATTACAAGGCAAGCTGAATATCGTTTTTAAACTGTTGCAATAGGGCAGCTCAAAACAACACATGGAGCAGGCAATGACCAATCATGTCATCGATCTCTAAGTACAGCGCCTTCAAAATCACTTCAAAAGAGGGGTTTCTACTTGACAGATTTTTAAAAGAGGTGTGACAATGTCAGACGCAGTTCTGGGAGTCAAGCTATCCAAAATGTGTTTAAAGAAGGCCAGATTCCTCTTGTCTAAAGTCATTAAGCACCATGCTAAGGTACATTAAAAGGGCGAAGTCGTTATCGAATCGTCAGTTACCTGCTCAGTTTGATGTCCACTACAACCTGATCCTACGTGTTGGCTACAGCTTTAGTCTGTGTGCTATGAGTGTACCTTACTCTGCTTTAGAATGACCGAGCAGGTAACAGTTCTTATGGTCTCACGCATATTTGTCAATATAATCAGAAAGGAACCGAGGAGGTCTAAACCTATGTACTGGTAACCACAGCTGCAGGTCGAAAACGTATCCGGTTAGTCATTTTACGGTCATTCATCTCCAACCTCATAACATATCTCTCCCCATTCGAACCACAAAACTTTAACCCATCCTCAGCCAAAAGGCCATCAAAATACTGGTCTAGACCCAAACCCTAAACCCTATGCTTACCCCAACCACCAAACAAAGACTGACCAAAACCCATCGGCCTCGTCTAAGCCATGTAAAGACACACGATCCCATCTAAACTACATTCACTTTCACACGGTTTTATTTGTTTTAGTACAAGCCAGGCATCCAAGCATTATATATGAAAGAAGACGTCAAAACCTATTATGTCGGTAGAATAAACCAACGATAAAAATACAACAGTAGAAGAACTAATCTCTGCGAAAATTTTAATCAGGAAACATTTTTGAAGCAGTTACATAATTAGACATTATTAGGTGTTTGTCCAGCAGCTGCGTTTGAAGTTTGTTATGAAATGAACTGAATAATTTCTTTCCTTAATTTGAATGATAAATCATTAGATCCACCTGATTAAATCTAAGTTAAGCTAGGGTATATGTGTTTTTCTTCATCCTATCGCTCTCTCACTCTCTCTCTCTCTCGTTCCTGGGCTGCTCAAGTTAAGCTGCTCCTTTATCTTTTCTCCGCTGCTAGAAACAAAACATGCGGTTTTCCATGTAAAACAAACTGTTAACTTCACGATTGCAAATACACATCCCCCTCATTTCGACTACAATTCCACAAAATCTCTTTATATCGACACAGTTTTTTTTTCACGCACAGTAACTTTACTCAATCGGTACCCAAAAAATGCCACCTAACAGTAAAATTGCTATCTTGTCAGTAATTAACACGAATAGAACGAATTTCATTGCGCAGGGGGCATAATAGCACTCAGAGAAAAAAGTTGGTGTTCGAGCTTCCCTCCCCTGAAAAGGATGCCGCTCTTTCTCAACTCGTCTCGCTTCCCTTTATGGCGCCTGTTGACTGTGCTTGTTTATTTTTTCGGCCATTCTCTTTCCTCCCTCTTCGCCATCCCATGAGGAATATGGTGGAGTCATATTGCGAAACCGCTGTGTGTGTGTGTGTGTGTGTGGGTGTGTGTGTGTGTGAGTGAGTGAGAGAGAGAGAGAAAAAAAAACTTCGAGGGTGTACTGCTTTCACTGTCCATTCACGGTTTTATATAATTCCTTTCTTCACACGAATTAATCTCCAAAAATTAAAACCGTCACCCTGTCTCCCAAGTGTCGAATACGTTTCCCTTGTTTTTCCCCTTGATTTTCTCATTTGCCCATGGGTAACGACATCTCCTCGTCTCATAAATACGGCCCCTGAAAAAAAATTGACTTCAATCTTGAGGGTCCAAAAGATAAACTGCATCCTACCTTCATTTGTCTTCAGACTTTAGCGTCGGTTCCACATTTCTTTTCAAAAATAAGCAAAAATCTTCAGTGTTAATTACAAAGAGAATTCAAAGCACGCACATCATATGCGTCAGCCCCATCGACCCACGTCGACACAAGTTTATCTGTTATTAATTTTACAAACCCGATGCTGGCCATTTTCGTCTCTTTTCTCAATCTTTTCCGCGTAGCACTGGGCTTGAGCAAACAGTCTGAAGCAAAATCAATGCCACTGCCTCTCTTTCTTCTGCTTTGCCCAAATCTTTAGCTTTCTTTAAAAAAAAAACTACACTGAGCCCAGTATCTGTAGAGGCTGGCATGGAGTGTAGTATCTACCGTTACCAGCCATTCAGCTGTCCATTTCTTAACAGGCCATTTTTTTAACGTATTGGTGAACAAATATTAGAACAAAGACGGCCCATCTCTGCTCTTTATCTTCTCCCTTTCTCTCTGTAATAAAGTTGATGCAATACAATTATGTATGTACGTATAGGAGTTGATGTACTATAATTGTGTATGTGCGTTTAAGAGTTGATGTAATCTGATTATGTGCGTTCAAGAGTACACTTTTCACTTTATTAACGTGTTCGCTGTGTTTAATCTGATATCTAACCTGTCATATTGCTTACACTATATATAATATATTTCCACAATGGAATGGGGTAACTAGCCTGGTGAGGGAAGCTAACGAATCGAATTGTATGGGCCTAAGAAGAAGTCGTGTCTTGAAAATTTGTATCTCTTTCTCTGTCTTATGCTGCTCCATTCTCTCTCTCTCTCTCACACACACACACACACAAACACACTGGATTCTTCTTTCCGTATCGGCAAGCACAGTACCATGCATATGTTTCACATCTTTTCATTAAAGCAGGATTGGTACCAAGAGGGATATGCACAGACTGTACTTTATAATAAACCTGATGCTATGCTGTGCCAGACCCTATCTAGCTGAGCCATTGTAGCTGCTGCTTTCGCAATCCTGATGCGGATACCTGAGGTTGTCACAAACCTGTTGTTGTTTTTTTTTAACTGAGAAAGGGATGGGAAGTAGGGAAGGAGGGGGAAGTTGCGGACGGCTAGCGATCAGCGTGTGTGTCGGCGTGCGAGTCCTGTGATGGCTGACAGTTTAATTAACGGGTGTTGAAAGGATGGGAAGGAAAGAAGAAGAATGAAAAGAGCGTTTTGTGTATTTTTGTCTTTAGTCGTGTGCTGGTCTCCTCTTTGACGGGAGAGGGGAACGTGACAGTCTCCTCGGCGTGTTATAACAAGTCCTGACCCGACTTGGTTTGTGTAGCAAGTCCTGACCAGACGAGAGTAAAATCTGTCATGTGAACCTGTTGAGGTGAGTGTATGTCTATGTCAATTTTTGTCTTTCAATGGTGGAGTTTGAGAGAATGATTATATAATTTTTTGCATGAGATAAATAGATGAATGTATGCTATTGTTGTGGGGGGGGGAGAATGTCTAGACATTTATTTATTATACTTATTAATTATTAGCAAGATTTAATAATGTACGACGCATTTTACATCATTTGATTACACTAATTTTAGATTTAGCGCGTGGTAATAGAGTGGTGTTCAGACCCCGACGGTACTGCTTTACTCCTAACTTCATTGTAACCATAGAGACAAAGCACTTCCCTTGTGTTCCCCATGTTATCTCGAGGGCAACGAGTCACGCTAGCTTTATAATCCCGGCTATGTTGGTCTGTCTGACATGGTGGCCTAGTGAACAAGGCCACGAATGTGACGTTTTGGAAGAACAGAAATCCGCTGATTGTTATCTTCATTATTACCTATGACGTCACCAGGTTACCGGAAATCACCTTCTAACTGCCGTCTAAAAGCTGTCAGCATGACGGTCACATGACAACATTTGACCTGGTGGCTTACACGACGCGAATATTAATGACACCCTTAGGGTTATTTTAACACATTAAATGAGTGAGATAATATGTGAATTTCTTTATCGTGTATTACATTATTATGTATGATACAGTTTGTTCAACATGTCTCTGAGAGTTATACATAAAGTAATTGGACCTTTGAGAGAACTAGTTTCTGAAGCACAAAGAAACATCACCAATAATAAGCATAATAAAAGATGCACGCCATCAGCTTGTAATATGACGTATTTTGAATACAATTGCGACGTCATCAGATGACCTATTAGTAAGAAAAAGATGACGAACATGCTGATGGACTATTTACGTTTGCTCTTTTCGCATAGTTCAAAGACCTTACTGCCTAACATTGTAATATTTCAAATTGAGTTTTAAAAAATGGTTGAAAATATTCTTCTCCCACTTGCTAAAAAGTTGGTGTAAAATCTTAAAGATAGCCACACCAGATTATAAAGAAACGAAAATCTGTTGATGCATCGTGTAAGAATATATTTCTGAGTCGGATTGTTTGGCCATGGGTTTCAGACGCAACATTGCATGCAATTGAAGGCGTGGAAACGATGAGATTTTGAGTGTTTTCTGCAATGTGTGCCAGCCTGTGTACGAGAAATGGCGGTCGCACAATGGATACATTCAACAATAGTCACTCCTGATAGCATTAAATACGAAACTAAAGAAGAACAATGGTGGATGTTTCTATAGTCTTGTTAAATGTGTGCATTTAAATAGTCAGCTACATATGTATTAAAAAGCCTTACGACACTATTGGTTTTACCGTATTGTGGTGTTCCGGACAACCTTCCGTGCTAGTCTGGTCGCCATCCACGAAGAACAAAGTCATTTATTGATACACCTACAAGGAAAAAAAACACACAAAAGAAATCATACAAAACGCACACTTTTGCTCCATTTACGTCTGTGTCACACGCACGTACACACATACACATATTCTGTCCTAACTCTCCCACTTCTCTTAAGAATTCTCAAACGCAATTCTACGTTTATTTTTCTGTTAAGCAGAATGCTTCTTTTTCACTTGATTTTGGGTCTAGCAGATAAGCTTCACAACGTTAACATTACTGAAAAAGATCGTAAGCAATTTTTTAAGCCCCGAAAGACAAGAAAATAAAGAAGTCAGCAAAGGACACATACCAGTGCACACCTCCATCATCAATGTTATGAGTGAAAAAGTTCTTGTTGTTTTGCATTTGTGATTGTAAGATTCTTGAACTAGTTAAGTGGATTATTGAATTTATTTACAGTTTTAAGAGTTTTGTGACGTATGTGTTGACAAAAGGTTGTGTACATTGAAATAAAATTCCTTTGTTGTAACCTTTCTAAGAGCTTTGTTTTGCCATATAATTGTTGTTTGAGAATTTATTATTTTTATACAAGCTGTTTGAGTCCGTCAGAAAGGGTGACCAACATATTGAAAGATTTATAATTTATTCCTTATTTACTGACGAGAGATGATGTGTGCATGTGGATATGTGTGTTTGTTTGTGCGTATGATTGTAGTCGTGTTTTAAGAAGCTTGATACCTGATCTTCGCCTTTTATTTTGCTATCTGCCTTCTTTGCTCTCTTCCTAAAATTTACTAAGCTTGTCGACGCAAATGGGAGTAATCTTTTAGTGCTTTCTGCAAAAAAAGGGGGCGACGTAGGCCACACTGCATCTTAAGCGACATTTTATCTGACAACATTTCCAGGCAGCATCCGCCTTGAACTCCTCTCACCCTGGATTGACTCAGTGCCATTTTGATGTCTCTGGTCATGATGAGAGACACAGTCGCCGATACCTAGCCACCAGACACAATGTCCAGTGGCAACCTATTTCAGCGGGGTAACTCTCAAGCTCTTTACTTACTGCTGATCTTGTCAAGTCATCATCAACGCGAGCAAAAATACGGACCCAACCATCAAAACACATTACACGACACACGGAAACTGACCACCGCGCACTGCCAATTTCGTGCCGTGACACATTTATCATCACAAAATACACATTATTCTCCCAGTCACACAATACAAAGACATACTCTGAACACGTTACGAAAAATTGTTCTGTATTTTGATTTAAAATTGATATTTCTGTTCCCGATAGCCCATGATATACTTTGAATTGGAAACAAGCGATTTTTGTGGGATCGCTCGCTTTCCACCAGCGGGAGGCGTTATTGTACCTATTATTTTATTAATTGATATACAAGCCAAATACTGTAATATGTAATATGTATGCTCATGCTGATTATATATTGTTCCAGTTTTCTCTAGAGAGCTGGAGGGCAGTGGTTTATTCAACAGGAACTGCTTCTGCATTTTCTGTACACGGTTATTTATACATCCCTTGAAAAATGCTGTGCTGACATCTCTACACTCGCCGTACTCGCTGCTCAGTCCCTTCACTAGTCTAGATCTGCTTCGCTAAATGTTAGTCACCTATGTTACGTGTGTATTCACTGTCCAAACTTTCACATTTCTCTTGATAATTTTAAACACTTTTCGACATTTATTTTTCTTTTAAGCAAAACGCTTCTTTCAATTTATTTTGGATCTAGCGAATCAGCTTCACAAATTTAGCATTACTGAAGAAGATCGTAAGCATTTTGTTCCAGATTTGGATAATGCAGTCCGATTGAAATCAATGTACAAAGTCTCTCAAAATTACTAGTAACTATAACGTCTGTAAGCTTAATTTTCGTATTTAAAAAAAAAATTGTTCTCTTATGATACTAGCGCTAAAGTCCTAGCAGAACCAGTAATAACCGGCTTTTCGCGCTTTTCCAGCAGACGACAGGGGCACGAGCGCCACCTAGTGTGTAGAGTACCAGCACCATTCTCTTCGCTCGTACCAAGCAGCATGACGCTGGAAAGTTTTGTCACAGATTCCGATGCCTTTGTCTTTTTTCACTTTTAAAGCATCATGGTTTCTACGCCGAAATGTAAGTCTTTTCTTTTACAAGAATTTCATGACTGCAGCACCATCATCGCTTTTGTTCTTAGATTTCGTAATTTTACAGCGATGGTGTCACCATTCAGATAAAAAGCTCTGTCTTCAATAGTTCATTGTAAGCTGTCACTAGGTTAGGTTTTACTTGATATTTCATTATATTTTCTGCTTGTTACATCTGACTTTTCAGATCAATATTGGAAGAGTTACTTATCCAGTTTAGTGGTACATGACTGTTCAGAACAGAGCTGTGTGAATTGATTAGCTATTATTAGCATTAAGCAACTTCGCTTTAATTGCGGGAAAAGCCACAGAAAAAAAACTGATAGGAGCGCTTTACGCATGCAACGTTGTCATAAAGCTTTTATAATAGCCAGCCCAGGTCATTTTCGTTTGTTTTCCTCTTATTACGTTGTTCTTTGTGTGTTAGACCGTTTGTGCAGCACGTTGTCTGACTTGTTCCGTGTCGCCCGCGTGTATTTCATTGACGTCATTTTCTTTGCACTGGAAGAACGAACGACTTTTGGAATTTGAAGTCGTTTGGTGTGTAGTGAGAGGTGTTGGTCAGACTCTAGTGTTCCACGTATAAGGAAGAAAAGAAATAAAAGAAACTTTCTTCATGTTAAAACCAAAACGTATTGGCCGGACCTTGTTTTCCCTCCTGAGCGATCGTCATGCCGTGTACAGCCTGATCAGCCTAATTCGTAATAATGGAATAATCGATCCAGTTTCGTTATTGTTACCTGACTGTTCATCGCGGTTTTAACTAGCTTATTTTTCTCACCCATTTACTTTAGAGGTAGATATCAATCATTGCCTGTATAAAATATTTAACTTTCAGTTTAATTTTCGTGCGTTTCATAAGCATTCTTTTTGCATGCACGAAGGCACACTTTCATTAATTTTTTTCCTTTTTTTCTGGATTGTTTTTCGCTTTCTGCTTTTTACCTTTTTGTGATTTGTACCATTCACTTCTACAATTGTCGTGCATTCACATAGTGCTTTGTAAACATTATGTACTGCTTCAGAACTGCTTTAACTTCTTTGCTTGGCTTCCTTGATGAAACGACTGAACCAAAAAAAAAATTACATTTAGATCTATAGTCTGGTATCATTGATGGAGGTGGGGAAATGATCTCCCTTTATCTGACTGGTTTAGGATTTTTTTTTCTGCATCGTATTCTTAACGCCGATGTCCACCTGGCTTGATCCTCTCATTGCATTCTTCCTGACTGCTATCTACTCATGATGGGTTGTTTTGTCCGGTCACCGCCCCATGCTTGTGTTTTATTTCTTTACTGGACTGCAACTTGTTCTTCCTGTGCAGCGAACAGAGTTCGTCTTTTTGACAAGTACAAGCGCGGTCACCGGTCGCTTCAATCATTGCCCATAGTCGATTCGACCTCAGCCAGGTGTCGATTTTACCACCGATTACAGAATTAGTTATTATTCAATATCTTTTGAGGTCATACAAGAGTGAGAGAGAAAGAGATATATGAGGGGAGCCGTGCCAGGATTTTTATGTATCAGGGTTCCTCTAAATTAGGTTCACATTCAGTGATACTGTTGTCACACTGTGCTACAGGGTACTTTCTGACCTAAAGAAGGGAACCCACCGAAACGCGGAACAAACATTACAGTAATCCCTCACTTATCGCGGGTGTTCCGTTCCAGGCCCACCCGCGATAAGTGAATTTCCGCGAAGTAGGGACGCTATACTGTTTTTAGTAGTTATACATTATTTTAAGTCTTTATAAACCCTCCCAACACTCTTATACATAACCCTTTCTCATTCCCTTAATAACTTTTCCCATAAAAATGTTTTAAACTCTTAAATCTAGATACGTAATTTAAAAAAATTAATATGGGTAGTCACCATTGAAAATACACCATACAGCTAGAATGATAATGATTAATTAGCTTAACAGTACTGATGATGATGGCGATGAAGATGAGATGAATGCCAAGAAGGGCATTAATGCTCTTCTAAAGGCACCACTTCATCAGGTGGTGCGGTATCTTCGACCGGACGTAACTTCTACTACTTCCTCTAAAGGCATAGGCGTAACAGATCTCTTCGTGCGAGTTATGAACGATTGGGTGGCATGGCAGGGCTTGAATAAATTCAGTCTCTAACGAAAGTTTCACAAATAACGTACACAACACCGCAGATGAAAACTACGCACACGTGACAGTCGGGTGCTAATGGGAAACGGAAGAGCTGAGAGAGGGGGTAGCTGCGCGCACAGCGAAAGAAAACAAGATGCGACGGTTACTGAGCCAATCAGCG
Organism: Marisa cornuarietis; assembly: GCA_004794655.1. Classification (NCBI taxonomy): domain Eukaryota; kingdom Metazoa; phylum Mollusca; class Gastropoda; order Architaenioglossa; family Ampullariidae; genus Marisa; species Marisa cornuarietis. Next base: position 740,162 of record SMMW01000651.1, read on the forward strand.
ACTGGGAAACATTACTGTACAATACGTACTATGTATGTGCAAAAATACTTTAGACGGAGTACCGTAAAAACACACAAAACAGCGAAAATACCGCGATAAATATTTTACATATAATTTTTTGAAAACCCGCGAAGCACCGAAGCCGCGAAACATGAAGCGCGAAGTGGCGAGGGAACACTGTATTCTATTTATTTTACTTCGTGAAAGTCTATTAAATAATATAAATTTGTGCAAAAAACAAAAACAAACCAATGATTTATACTGGTTAACTCATAGACTCTCTCTCTCTCTCTCGCACACCCACACACATATACAGTCGCTCTCACTCACTCACACACACACACACACACACTTACTCACGCACTCGAATTATTGGTGAATATAAAATGGGTTGCGTCATGCAGTCATTTGACTCTCCTAAGACTAGGCTGAGTATCTAAAAAGAAAAAAGTCTCTCCTTCCACAACGCAACAAATAACGTCAGTAGGAAAATATCTCAAAATGTTACGACAGACTCCATATAATATTATCATTATTTGCAAATTCGAGTAACAAGTCCTTAATCTTAGCTTTTCTAGAATACCAACCTAAAAAAGCAAAGATTTTTGTATGCCTTTCACATGCCATTGTCGTCGGGTATAGTAAGAAAATTTCTGTGCACAATTTTATTCAGTACAATCAATAATTTTACATGTCATTCGAATCCCCCCTTTGTTCTTGACACAATTCGTTGCTCCTAAAACATTTCATTTTTCCCCTTGAAAAATTGATGATTTTGAAAGATTTGAAGCTGCATATCTACCAAAACAAACCTTGTAAGTTTGTAGCAAAAATTAGGACAACAGTATTTAGTGGTGAAATATGGTGTCTTCATGCAAAATGACCAAGCGCAAAACTGTGTTTTTTCAAAGTTTGATGTATTCTTCCAGTATGCCTTTTAGCAAATGACTTATTGTCTTTTCTTCAGTAAGACGGATTATTTGGCGGAGTTTATCAACAGGAACCTGTTAATGGGTAAAATTCTATGCCGAATCCTTAACTAAAAGCTTTTTACTTAACTGTCTGCTGTTGTCTTATGGCATGTGTTAAAAACAGGTTTAAATGCTTGTTCGTCAAAGCTAGAATTCCATTTTATAATTCTTGTCGGCAGAAAACAGAGCCTCCATGCATTCATTATAAAGATTTATCCCCCTTAAGTATTATCTTCCATAGATTTTGTTATTTTTCTTCAAGTTTTTTTATGTTTTTAGTTTGTAGTTTATTTTGTAACTGATTCCATTTATAACTCCTGTAAGCTGTAGAAAGTTAGTTGCCAAGTTAGGAAAATCTAGCTGAATCTCCTATAGTATGTGAAGTAATCTTTGAGTAAGTGTCGAATTGGATAAACACTTTTTTGGAGCCAGTCACTGAAGTAAATCGTGTAGTTCTCCATTACAATAATTATGTTGTAGAAGAGACATTATGCCTTAAATTCAACATTATATAAAATCTTTGAAAATGTTTCAAAACATGATGCCGGAAAAAGTTATGAATTCTATTATTTAGTGAATTTACTACCTAAAAAATATAACTTTTCCAAATCAGGGTAAAAGTATTGGACTCATTTGATACTACCTGGTGGTGAAACAGTCTCTTTAGCAAACTGATTGTGATTATCGGCACGTAATAAACTCTTTCTAAACCCCATTTATGGAAGGTTGGCATACACCCTTCTTATTGATATTAGCTTGCTTTTCAGTCCATAGAAATGTGAGAAATAGCTAACCAATTTCTTTCAAAAAATGTCCTCAGGGTCAGGTCGGTAAAAAAATAGGAATGTTAATTTTCGACATGGTTAAAGTTTTTAAAACTTTTATTATTATTCCAAATGGCGTACCCATAATTTTCCACTAAACTTTTAGCTCTCATTCGTCGGGCATGCTCTCTAGTCTATGCGTTGTGTTCCTTTTTTCCTTTATATCCACTACACACCCGCACTTAGCCGAGCAATGAGTCCACAAAACTCCTTAACAAGCACTACTTCTACTTATTGCAATGCTGCTGTCTGAACGTTGAAACGCGAACCCTGGCCCCGAAGAAATGGCCTTGTGGTTGACAGTTTACTCCTACTATCTGCGTCAACATAATCTTGGAGGGGAATCGTATTACAATAATCACACGTCAGTCGCTGAAGTAAATAAAAAAAAATGATTTACCATACAAATAAAGTACATACATACATAGGGGGAGGTGGCGTTTAATCCATGAGTTTGTATTTTTATAAATTTATCATCATAGTTCAAACTTACAATGTGACCCATATCAACAAGTGATTTCGAGATATTAAAAATTTTCAGGATCCCAGCAAAAATTAAAATCAAGCAGGAACCTTGTCTAGTAGTTCTTATTACCTGTCCATAAAGCTTGAGTTTTATCAAAGTTTACTTTTACAACTTACATCCTTGACAAGAATTTGACACTTTATGATTTTCACTTCCATAGAGGCATAATTCTGTGTTATCTGCAAAAAGTGACAATAAAACTCCTTTTCTCGCAATTTCACGACGCTCACTTTTTTATTTTCGCGCAACGTAATATATTTCTGCAAACAGCAAAAATAAATAAATTAACTAATAATATTGAGACAATGTGTCTTCTTTCGTACTTCACTTTATAAACGGAATCATAAAGAATATATATTCACAAAAATTCATGGATATATGTATAAATAAAAGGTGTTCAGTGTATATATATTTTTCTTCAACTCATTTCGAAACTTTTCAAACACTTCTATACGTTACTATTACATCTTTAAGATATGTTATCGAATGGTTTGTTTTAAAGTATACAAGTAATAGTCAATCAAATTTTCTGTTAAAGTTAGTGTACATAAGAGGGTCTCATATTAGTTGTATGTTTTCCCACATGTATCTGCCTTTATTAAACTCTTTTTCATGCGTGTGAATTATTTTGGACAATACCTTTTCTATCCTATTTACAATACAAGAGGACGCATTTTCGTATATAATATTAAGTAATGAAGATGGCCTCTAGTTTCTTGTGTACTGTTTGGGTTTCCGTTCTTTGGGAATATAGGAAAAAATGAGAGAACCTGAAAAATAGCCACGGGTTTTAGTTCTCTTATTCCTCGTTGACGGTAGTGGTGTTTGCGCTTTCTAGTACGTGATAGGGCCTTTTCGTAAACTAGTTTCTTGTCTCTTAAATACTACTGCATTTTTGAACCAAAGTGTCGGGCCACCTTTATTACATGTAGGCAGTATAACCTTTCACAGAAAACCTTTATTTTATTCGACATTTTAACGTCCTTGACTATGATATCTTCATTTTCTTTCTCAAGAAAAAGCCGCATATTCTTCGTTAAAATACTTCTGGTCTCTTAAATAAAAAAATATGTATTTGGTTTCTCTCCTTGGTGTATCCACTGTACCCTTAAGCAAATCATCATGCCATTTAATTCTCCCTTCCCCATATCTCATTTAGTCTAAAATTTTTACCCTCTACTATCTAAAAAGCAGTTTTATTTAAACTTTTTTAAAACTTAATTTATTCTTTTAACTCCAATTCTTTAAGTAATTGAAATGTTCTTCTGTTCTCTCTTCTTTAGCCCAGGAGTAAGCAAATCTAATTTCCATTAGCAAATTTTTTTTAAACAAGTTGGTCATCATATACTTATTCAATGTGTTCATCAGAAATGTCATCAATGTTATTCAAATTATGCATGCTAATTTTAACATCAATAATCAGCTGATTGATGGTATAAAAATTAGCATATTTTTAAACAGTTTATTGTTGAATGATTTTAGTCCTATGGTAATTATAGGATGATCAGATCGGTAACCTGGTAACAATTTTACATCGTTACCTTCAGACATCAGTAATTCTAATATTAAAAACTAATCTAGGCGGCTTTTTAGACCGAAACAAATCTCCTCCATGTGTCATCTTTCTTATCTAGAAATATTTTGCACCGTATATCCATTAATCAAAAGTTATTGTTTTTCTTTTATCCCATTACAACATTGAGCCATTGAGGCCGGTTATCATAACTCTTATAATTTCTGGTTCCACTCTATGAACTAAAATCACATTCTAGTCTCTCCCAACAATTACCTTTGAATTTTCCATGTTTTCAATAAGCTGGAAGATACAGGCTTTAACCAATTTGTACATACTTGGATGCATTTGTGAAATTTTCCACCTGTTCTCAGTTTGAATAGGATTGGCAGGAGTAATCTTCCAGAGACAGAATCGAATGCTTTTTCAATAAATGCAGCATAAACGTTACGAATCATTGAAAATTGTTTCTTAATCATAGCAAATAATGTAACAATGCGATGTCCTAGAACGATCCTCCCCTTAACCAGCCTTACATTCCCGCACGAAATCCTTTCGTCCTACCCATTTTAACCTGCTATTCAGAATGTAGCTGTACAACTTACTGCTAATGCCATTTAAAGATACTCCACAGTAGTTATCCGGATTGGGTAATAACCCTTCTTATGAATGGGCTGAATAATAGAGTCAGTCTACTGCTCTGGATAAGTGCCTGTATAATAATGTGTTAAAGTATTTTACAAAAAAAACAAAAACAAATTACACTAAGAGAGAAAGAGACTGTATATGTGTTGCTTTCCTGGGTCCAGGAGAAAGACTCAAAGTCATGTCTTTTTTTCTTTTTTAGCTTTACCAAAATGTGAACAAGTACAAACTTCTCTCGTGTGTTTATATATATATCTATATTCTTTGAGATGACCTATGATCGTTGCACTATTGAACCAGCAAGTATAAAGACAAACATAATCCCATTATGATTGCAGGCAGTGTCTGGAGGTGGGTTGTAGCACTGAGTGTGCCTACTGAAATCTTGCTCTTCACTGCCGGACAGCCTCCAAATATGAGTGAGTGTTGATTTTGTTACAGGATACATTTTCTTGTAGCATGCCGGTAGTGTTATTGTGATGACGCATTAATTTAAACAGTAAAACAACACGATGTGAGTAGTTACGATTTTCCGTGGAGTGAGCTGTGCTCTTTCCCTAAAACAAGCTCGCTCAATAATTGTGAACGTATAACGAAATTACGTGTTGTGAGGAGAATGTCTCTTATTCCTGTAAGGCTCCCAGTGGAGCATAGGGCCGCAACCACACCCCGCCAACGGACCCGGTTCTGGGCACTCCTTTCTAGTTGGGACCATGTCATGCCAGCTGTCTCTGCCTCTCTGTGGACTGATCTCCTCCACGTCTCTCTGGGTCTCCCAACCTTGCGCCTCCCCTGTGGGTTCCAGCCCAGAGCTTGTCTTGTTAAGTTGTCGGCTGGCTTTCGTAAGGTGTGACCAATCCAGCCCCACTTCCGCTTCCTGATGTCGTGGCTGGCAGGTTTTTGATTGGTTCTCTCCCACAGGTCTATATTGGAGATCTTATCAGGCCATCTGATGTTGAGGATGTGGCGCAGACATCTGTTGACGAATGTCTGTATCTTGTTAGTAATGACATTTGTCACCCGCCATGTCTCGGATCCATATAGAAGTATTGCCTTTACATTTGTGTTAAAGATGCGGATCTTGGCGTGTAAAGATAGAGCTTTGGAGTTCCAGAGAGGTCGTAGGGTGTGGAATGCAAGCCTGGCTTTGTTTGTTCGGCTTCTTACATCCTCATCTGAACCTCCATCTTTGCTGACTATGCTGCCAAGGTAGGTGAAACGGTCAGACTCTGTAATGCATTCCCCATGCAGTTGTAGTTGGTCTTCTTGCTTGTTGTTGACCCGCATTACTTCCGTCTTCTTGATGTTGATGGTCAGGCCCGTCATCGTTGCTTCTTCTGTGAGTCTAGTGAGCTTTGTTTGTGCGTGTTGTTGTTTGTGAGACAGCAGGCTGATGTCGTCTGCAAAGTCAAGGTCTTCAAGTTGCCTGGCGAAGGTCCACTGAATGCCCGTGTTACTGTTAGAGGTTGTTCTTCTCATGATCCAGTCTATGACGATCAGGAAGATTGTCGGGGAGAGCATACAACCTTGCCTCACTCCAGTCCTCACTGTGAAGGGGTCAGTCAGCTTTCCGTTGTGGATCACCTGGCATTTCGAGTCCTCATACAGCTGTTGGATGATGGCAATAAACTTTGGTGGAAATCCGTAGTGCTGCATCAGTTTCCAGATGGTTTCCCTGTCTACGGAGTCAAAGGCTTTCTCAAAATCCACAAAGGTTATGTATAGTGGTGCCTGCCATTCAATGGACTGTTCAATAATATTTCGTAGTGTAGCGATTTGGTCTATGCATGATTTTCCCTGCCGAAAGCCTGCCTGTTCTTGCCGCAGTCTCTTGTCTAGGGCATTCTGTAGTCTCTCCAGGATGATTCTGGTCAGCACCTTGCTAGGAGTGGACAACAGCATAATCCCACGCCAATTGCTGCATTGTGTAAGGTCGCCTTTTTTGGGTAGCTTTACTAGGTAGCCAAGCTTCCAGTCTGCTGGAACATGTTCCTGTTCCCAAATTTTCTTCAGCAGTGGGTGTAACATCTCTGCTGCGGATGTTGGATCTGCCTTTAGTGCTTCAGCAGGAATGCCATCTGGGCCTGCCGCCTTGCCAGACTTCAAGGACTTGATGGCTTTGATGATTTCTGCCTTGGTTGGTGGGCTGGTGTTTACTTGAAGCTGTTCGGCGGCTGGGGGAATGTCCAAGGTGGTTGTTGTTGGTGGTCGGTTAAGTATTTCATCAAAATGTTCCACCCAGCGTGATCTTTGTTCTGCATCTCCGGTGATGGCGCTGCCATTCTTATCCTTTATTGGTCTGCACGCATTGGTGTTTTTTCTTCCTGCCATCATTCTTGTAATTTCGTATAGTCTCTTTGTGTTATTTTGCCCAGCTGCTTGTTCTGCCTCTTCTGCCATCTTGTGTGTGAACTGCCTCTTGTCATCTCTTGCGCTCTTTTTTACTTCTCTGTTTATCTCCCAGTATTTTGCTCTGAGTTCTTCTTTTTCCTGCTGGTCTTGACATTGGTTGATCTTCTGCTTCAGCTCTTTCCCTTCCTCTATTTTTGCCAGGTCTTTATATTCAGCCATTCCTTATGCTGTTTTCCTTTCTTGCCCAGAACGTGTGTGCAGGAAGTTTTCCAGGTCTCTTGTATTCTTGTCCAGTGGTTGGTCACTGTTTCTTCCAAGAGTCCTTCCAGTGCCGCAAACCTGTTTTTTACTTCGCAGTTGAACTCTTCTTGTTTTTTCCGATCTCTGAGGAACTGCACGTTGAATTTGTGGTGCGGTCTGTCCGATGAGTCATGGAAGGACCTCAGCTTTATCTTCATGGTTGCCACAAGTAGATGGTGGTCTGTGGCTGCATCTGCACCTCGCTTTACTCTGATATCCAGCAGACTTCTTCTAAACTGTCGATCGATGGTGATGTGATCGATCTGGTTTTCTGTATTACCATCTGGTGAAGTCCAGGTGGTCTTGTGAATGGTTTTGTGAGGAAAGACTGTGCCTCTGATTACAAGGTTGTTGAACAAGCAGAAGTCTGTGAACAGCTCACCATTCTCATTGCAGTTGCCCACACCGTGCTTTCCCATTATGTGTTCTTTGTTCGTGTTGTCATCTCCAACTTTGGCATTCATGTCGCCCATGATGATCTTCAGGTCTCGTCTTGGAGTACGATCAACCAGCGCTTGTAGGGAGTTGTAAAAGTCCTCCTTCTCCTCTTCTTTTGCTGCGTTGGTAGGTGCATAGCACTGGATGATAGTGATCTTTCTTCCTTTGGAGTTGAACCGAGCTGACATGAGTCGTGGAGAAACTGGTTCCCATGTTATTAGTGCCCTTGCAGCCTCCTGTGTCATCAGTACTGCTACTCCTTGTGAGTGGTCATGGTCAGGGTCTTCATGTCCAGAGTAGATGATAGTCTCCCCTGACGAGAGTCTGGTCTGACCGCTACCATTCCATCTGGTCTCGCACAGGCCAAGGAGCTTGATGCCATAGTTCTTCATCTCCTGTGCTACCTGAGCTGATTTACCTTGCTCGTATAGGGTTCTGATGTTCCAGGTCCCTATCCTGGTTTTTGCCTTGACCGTGAGAAGATAGGTCGGCGAGCTGACTTCCCGAAGGCTTTCGTCAGCACACGTCATAGGCCCCTCCAAGGAGGGATCTTCCCGTCCAGGCTCACGTTGTGTTAAAGTTGTAGTTGCGGTTTCTGTAGCAGGGTTGTTTTACAGGGTGGGGTTGCTAACCCCACGCCCAACCCTCCTCCTTCATCCAGGCTTGGGACCGGCAGGTTACCCGGGGGGGTTTCCAGGCGGAGTTGAGGAGAATGTGGAATGTTTTAAATAAATGAATGAATGATTTCCACGTAACTAGTCTTTTGTCCACAGATAAAAATATAAATGAATTCCGTTACCTTGCGGTGTAAGGGAATGAAGCTCACCTCAAGGCCGGATTTTTATGACGATGGTTCCCATCCTCACTTCTTTGTTTTACTTCCCCAAACCTTTACAGAGTCCTAGATCACGCTTGGAAATACACTGCGTCACACTGTTATCAAACAAGAGAGTAGATCCTTAAAGGGGATCTCAAATCTTGCAAATACATACATACATAGAGGCGGTCCCAGTTTTATCCGTTCTGTTTGTACTTAAAATGTTACAGTGCAGTTAAAAAGCCACCAAACCTCTCTCAAATACATACGCGCTACATCCTAGGTCTCAGTTGTTACAGCTGTTCTCATACTGCCAGTCTCTCCTGCAAGTCAACTCTTGTGGTCAGGTCAGGAGCAGTACTTCAGATGACAGTCATGTAACGCTGATGACCTTCTCCTCCAAATGCCCCTCAGACTAATGTCGTCACTTCCCCGCTCGATTCGCCAACCACGTCCCAGGTCGATGACTGCTTTACCAGCGACGCAGATTCAAGCACTGTTCAGGCCAAGGGACGGACATTCACGCGGCTTCTCCAAGGACTGCATGCTCACCCGAATACACTGGAGTACAGCACGCAATGGTTCACACTGGGATGAGCAATGCCACGCAGAGCTACCAATCGAACACCATCTTTATGGACAGTAACTCCCAACTCCGGTGCTTCTAAGAACGAATACTTCTGTTGTTCGTGGCGTCGACGTCTACCTCTTACACGTAGTGCAAGTTCTGGTCGAGTAGCACAGCAGACAGTCCAAACGGTCCGTTGTCATTGACTCACCTCTTGCGTCAAGGTTCTCTAACATCCTTACTCCCGAGTCTCGCCGTCTTGGCGTTAGAGAAAGCTGAAGTCATTTCAACTGCTAACCTGGTGCTTCGTTCACACTGACATCTTGCCGAGAAGTCTCTTTCAATGTTCTCGTTTTTCTGCTTAACCTCGTACACTCGCACAGATGCATACAACCAGAGATACCATTAGTTAACCACTCACCTAGCATCCTTCATTCAATTAATAAGTAACCAGCACAGACAAGAGGGATACGCCACCCCTATTTAGCCTGCCGCACCTAATTCAGTATATCAATCGTCCCTTGATTGGCACCTGTCGGTGGGGGGAGCACATGGATAGTCGCGGTAGCTGACAGGGCCCGCCACTCCTCCCTTCTTTCTGTAACAGTGAGCAGATCCTGTACAAGACGTCCAGTCCAGTCTTTGACGTTCGTGAACTAGTTCTTCCTCTGGCCACTACGGCGTCGACTACCCTCCAAGGCGCCTTCAAGGACAGTCTTCGACAAGGTCTCGTACTGGGTCAAATAACCAAAGAAGACCAACTTACGTCGCCTGACTGGTGTCCTACGAGTGTAGCAATCTTGTCTGGTACAAAGTCGTTGGTCCTGTATTATCTGTATGAGATCCAGAGCAGCCTCCTCAAGCACTTGTTTGGAAGGTCTGGGTTCTTCGTTCCGTTTCTGAGAGCAGAAGTCACGTGTCACATCCGTACAACAGGACCACTACTACCAGCTCGTACTTGATAGTGAACCTTATTTTATAGCTATACCAGATCCTATCCAGTTTTCCCGTTGCCGTTGTTTCTGTTGCCTTCCTGGTGCGGAAATCTAGCGTGGAACTGCCTTCCTAGAAGAGGGTGGTTACCAAGTACTTGAAGCTGATTACTTTTTCGAGCTGTACCCCGTTCATATAGATCTTTGCTTTGTCGCTGCCATTGATAATATCTTTGCTCTGTTTAGTGCTGGTCTTCATTCCATATGTGTTCAAACTGTCTGTTAGTCTATTGGTGAGGTATTGCAGTTCTTTGTTACTGTCCGATAACAGGTCTGTGTTGTCTACAAAGCGTTAGTTGCAGATTGGCCTTCCACCAATGGAAATGGAAGTATGATGGTCGTTGAGGATTTTTACCATGATGTTCTCTAAGATAACATTGAACAGCATCGGTGAGAGTGGAAGCTCAGCTGGACATTATCAACGCCTGGCCACATTCCTTCCTTCATACTATGTAAACCTCTTTCGACCTCTTTTAATAGGACTGGTAGGTCTGAAGGTTTACTGTTTCTAGTTTGGTTGTTTTGAAGGATGCTGGCATCGGTCGTCAGCCTGAAGTTGTCCAAGTCTTTGCAGTACTCAGTCCATCGGTTGAGTACAGCATTGCTTTCTGTTAGAAGGTAGCCATTGCCGTCCTTGATGACTGATGTCTTGTGCTTATCTGTCTTAGTGATAATCCTTAGTAGGCGTTTTTGCTATCACGTTTTGCCATTCTATCCTCTATGTCCCGGCATTGGCTCTCCACACAGTTCTCCCTAGCTGCCTTCGTCTCTTTCTTGATGACACAGTTCATTTCTTTGTATTTGGTAGCTGCTTCGCGTTTGCTTGTCTTTTCTCTCTTTAAGGACCTCTTTTGGTCACATAGATCTAGGATGATATTCGTGACCAATGGCTGTTCCTTATTCCTTTGTCGTCCCAGAAGTTATTTGTCTGTTGACAGTAGCACCATTTGATGTTTCCGGCGAAGATGTCTACATCACATTTCACCAGGTTCAGTGCCACAAACTTTTTTCCAGCTTTGGCCTTGAAAACTTCTGCAGCGTTTGGGTCTCGCACCTTCTCCAGATCAAAGCGAATTGCGGGGGTTGAGAGTCGCTTCGCTTTCACGTTCAGCTTTAGGTTCGTTAGAATAAGGTCCTTGTCGCTACCTTTGTCAGCGTCTGGTTACGTTCTTGTCTTGGCCTTGTTAGTGCTGCATTCGAAGAGTCTCGGCAACATGATATATTTGATTTGAGCATGGACCAGTCTGTCTGCCGAGTGTCACGTGGCTCCCTTTGATTTCTTGTGGGGGTGTAAAGTGCTGGCTTAAGTGAGTCTCTGTCTCTGCACATATTCTAGAAGTCTGATGCTCCTATCGTTGGTTTCGTCAAGGCCAGATTTGGCCACCGTCTCTGCCCATTGCTGATAGAATGTCCTTTTTGTAACTGCCTTCACAACCTTGTCTAGTTGTTTGTAAAACTCTTCCCCTAAAGTTGTTTACATGCATGGAAGTCGGGGCGTATACTTGGACAATGGTGAAATTGTGGGACTTAGATGAATTACGAAGTATGAGGATGAGCTGGTGATGTTGGTGTACAGCTGATGACGGCTCAGGCCACCTTGCTGTGCACGAGAAAGCCCATGCTGTACTCATGTCTAGCTTCCTCCCCATTGTACCACAGTATGTGGTCGTCGTCCGTTTTTGTTTCCCCAAATCCTGTCCATCTGACCTTCGGTAGTTCCACAATCTCACACCGGTGCAGATTTAGCTCGTGGGTGAGTTGTTGCACTTTGCTGCACTCGTGTAACGTGCGTATGTTCCACGTGCTCCGCCTTGAGGTAGCGGGGTTGACAGGTGATTAATCCTCCCATTGGTGTGATGTTACTAGGCCCTGCCAGATAAATGTGGGAAAACCCCTCAATTGTTACTATCTGCCTCGTTGTAATTAACATCTTATGCTGGCCAGCTGGTCACTCTTCGCTGAGGCTGTTTACCCCTTATAACATCTCTTAGGTGGTACATACACTCCCTTCCTTAAGTAGTTTTCGACTTGTCTACAAGTTACACCAGACCTTAAATGTGGACCTTTAGACATCCTTTTTTAAAGTTTCCTCATGACACTACGCTACCATTTTTTATTATTGCTATTTTTGCCGAATATATAGGACCCGAATGGGTTGACCCAAGGAAAGGAGGTGAGGGTACTTGCGTGATAGCCGAGAGTGAAGCAATTAGTGAAGGAAAATCAGCGCCGAGTGTGGACTTAACCTCCATTCCTCGCCTCGAACCATTCTTTACCGCCTTGTGGTAGAAATCGGATTCCAGACTCATAAAACGAATCTCCACTGACAGGAATAACCATTAACGTCAAATATTGCCAACAGAGCCAGGCCTTGTTTGAACAAGTTCAAGTTTAGCTACCATCGTAGTAAACAAAAGTGGCCCCTTTGCAATACACATTCGGAGATCTAATCACACAATGGCGCATGACGCTTTTACTTTTAGTTTCTTTTTAATTTTCTACTTTATTCCTTAGTTTGGAGGTTCGTATTAAACGTATACGCAGACTTATCTCACAATGGTGCATATACGCCAGTTTCTCTTAAATCAGTTTTTTTTTAAGAAACAGCATTTAACTTCATTATTCTTTAGTTTGAATGTTCAAATTGCATGTATATGCAGATATTCGATTAATATGAAGCAAGCGTTACTCCTCGGGTATTCAGTTATAGCCTGAGTCTGGTCCGTCCAACTTTCGATTTAGGGGCGATGTTATCTTACGCAAATCGATATAGTCATGGTGAAGTCGATTTAGATTTCGTTTGAAATGACCAGCTTCCACCCATTCCGATTGTTGTTGTCTGTTTACCAGCACAAATCAGTCGAATGCCCTTCATTAACGATCTTTTGCAGAAGTGAAGTACCTCTAAAATAAAATTATTGTGACCGATTGTTTGTACTTTATTGCGATTTATTTATGTTATTTATTTATTTATTTTGCAAAATCACGTTTTTGATCGATTGCTCTTACCTTGAGAGTTAGTTCCCCTATAAATCTGCAGTACATTATAACAATGGGAGAATAAGCATAACCAAGTGAAAGCGAAAGCAAAGAAATAGTCTTATGATATGGCTTTTACGAACATTATTTCAACATTTAAATAAATAAACGTGAATTTTAAAGTATTTGATGTCATGGTTCGTTGAATGTAAGCAGAGTTTTGATCTCCCTGCTACGACCCTATAAGTTACGAATACGACCAGATTTTGATTGATATTAGTGAGTCTCAACAGCCAAGTTTTAATATACTATATGTTTGCTTAAAGCGAATCCGCCATAAAAGTCCTGATTTACGATTATTTTTAATATGTTCTTGGACTCTGATAGTTTTCAACAGATGCAATGATGTTACAAACATTTAAGTTGTATTTTATGTCTGATGAATTAATATCTTGTGTCAATATCTTGCAGATCTTCTGATGAAGTATTCTTTGTGTTACAGGGAACGTTGCTTTAAATAAGCCATGCATTAGTAGTCCACCTTATACTGAACCATGGTCATATAAAAGGGGAGGTAGCTGCAGTGCTGCAATAAATGGAATCGATGACCCTGTCTTTAACCTCGATAGAAAACCGCCAAACTGCTACCACTCTTCTAACTTTGACCACAAACCTTTCTGGATGGTGGATTTGGGACCAAACATTTATATTCATAAGATCAACATCACCGGACGCAGTAGATGTGAGAATAAAGAGATTAAATATCTTAAATTTAACCTTGGCTTTAAAAGATCATATTGAAAATGCCGTTTCAGTTACATTATTGAAAAAGAACTAAATTAGTAGCATTTTATACCTAATCTAACGAAACTCTCTATTACCATCAGTGGACCTTTGGAGACTGGTACAGCGACTGAAAGTATGACTGGATGTATATATATATATGTGTGTGTGTGTGTGTGTGTGTGTGTGTGTGTGTGTGTGTGTGTGTTAAATATAGTGAATTCATGCAGATAAGCATTGAAATGCGGTAGTATTTTTATTAGCATGGTGTGCATCTAAAAGCACATTGCTGGTTGCTATAAACCTTCAGGCGATAGATGTACTGTCATCTAACATTAAAAAAAAACATAGGAAACTGGATTCGCAGAACGTAAGTGATAAGAAGCTGGTAGTTCGTTACGACAGTGCAGAAGAATTCATTGCTGAGACACAGTAGGGTGATGAAGATAATGACGATGACGAAAAATGATATTGTTAGATCTTCCCGCTGTGGATCATGACAGCTAAAATCAAGGAAACAGTGGCGGACATGGTGTTAAAATGTTACTGTTTGTGTTTAACAATTATTTGTTTTACCGTCTGTTCCCTCTTGGAGGCGTCAGTGATTTTTTTCAGATATTTGTGGAATATATATTAATATACATAGTACTTGGACCAGTGGAACATCATGTTCCAGTTACTGCAGTATTGTCAAAAACAGTATCAAGTGTAAATAGTACAAAAGTGACCACGTATTGAACTATCAACACTATTATTCTTCTGTTAACAATCAAGTTTGGAAAATGAAACTTTCTATTAGTATATTCCTTGGCAATTCCATTAGTATATTTGGTAATTATAAATAATTAATAACTTTCTGGATGTGAATTTAAGAATTGATTATTTTCAACAATTATCGTAGAATTTTAAGTACTGTGCCATGTTATTTTTAACATAATTAAATGTAAAAAGAGCCTGCCAAGAGACAGATTTAGTTGTTTTGTTTACAGCTGATAAAAAGTACGCGCAATTATCCAAGCGACTGTGTGAGTGTAAGCGCCTGTGACACTCAGAGAGCAGTGCTCGCCTAACACGAAACGCACCCCAGACATGGTCGTCTGAGAACAGGAGACTGCCAAGTTTCCCGCACACGACAACTGAACACTCGCCTCCACGTTGGGCTTTTCAACGCCCAGTCTGTATCGTCTGCACAACAGTCACTGAAGCGAGTTGAAATCGTAGAATTTGTCATAGACCGCCGCCTTGATATTTTCATCATCACTGAGACGTGGCTTAAACAGCATGGCGACGAGAGCGTGTGTCGATCTTACTCCAGTGGGCTACTGCCTGAAATCTTTTCCCCGCCCTACACGTGGTGGTGGTATTGCTATAATCTACAGATCATCACTTGCCAAGTATCTGTCTTTTACTACTGCCGTATCGTTCCCTCACACGTCTTTTGAATTTGTACAAGTCTCCTCTTCGGCTCCTCATTGCTCGATGCACCTGCTTTGCATCTACAGACCTCCTCCTAGCGCCAGGAACAAACTTACAGCCTCTACTTTTTTCTCAGAATTCCATGATCTCTTGGATTATAGCAATGCACTAATTGGACCCGCAATACTCCTCGGAGATGTTAATGTACACTTCTACAACAGTTCTCACCCTGACACTGTTAAACTGTCCGAAATGCTGCACACCTTTCGTTTTGTCCAGTCCGTGTACCAACCAACTCACAAAAGAGATCACATCCTGGACTGGGTCATACATCGACCTGATGACCACTTAGTCCAGTCAGTTGATGTTTCCCATGATCTCTCATCTGACCACTACTCTGTACTAATCGAACTGAATCGCAAATGCCCATCATCGGCGCCAGTTTTCAGACCCACTCGGTCATTACAAAATGTGGATAGACTAGCATTCAAAGCACAGCTTCAGATGGCGCTCCTCCAACCACCCTCTGCCGAGCAACTTGACTGTGTTTTGCGTGGAGTAGTTGATGACCACGCCCCAGTGTCTCAACGTCTGATGCGCCAGTCTAAATGTGCGCCTTGGTATTCACAGATCCGCGTCGAACTCCGTGACCTAAAGCGCACGCGCCGGCGAGCTGAACGTGTTTGGCGGAAGACTGGACTCGTCATCCACAAAGAAATTTATAATGCCGCAAAGTGAAGCGTTTCAAAATGCATTTATGAGGCTAAAGCATCATATCTTCAGGGCCAAATAATTAACTGCACCTCCTCCAAAAAGCTCTTTGCCATTTGCAATCAAATGACTGGATCTCGTACAGCAACACCACTGCCTACTGCCTACCCTGCTTCACTGCTGCCGCAAGATTTTAGTGATTATTTCACCAGCAAGATATCGGACATTCGATCATTTTTAGACTCGGTGTCGGCGCTTGACAGCATCTCCTGTGATGTCCTCCCAGGATGCTCCATTACCAAGTTCCTACCAGTCTCTGAGACCGATGTGAAAGCGGTTATTCTTAAAGCTAAACCAACAACTTGCGAGTTAGATCCGATGCCCACAAGCCTTCTGCTCGAGTGCCTAGATACTCTACTTCCTGCCATCACAAATATTGTAAATGTCAGCCTGTCGTCAGGTGTTTTCCCATCTTTGTTCGAAAATGCGGTGGTGAGGCCACTTCTAAAGAAATCCACGCTTGACGTCAATGTGCTGAACAACTACCGTCCAGTTTCCAACATGTCTTTTCTCTCTAAGATCATTTAGAAAATAGTTTTGACACAGCTCTGGGCATACTTACAAGAGCACCATCTTATCCCACAAGCTCAGTCGGCATATAGACCTTTCCACAGCACCGAGACCACTCTTATTAAAGTAACAACAGACATATTATCTGCTCTTGACAGTGGTGATGTCTCTCCATTAACCCTACTGGACCTGTTTGCTGCATTTGACACTATAGACCACTCTCTGCTTCTTCACAGACTCCACACCCTCTACGGGATTTCAGGACCTGCCCTCTCATGGTTCAGCTCCTATCTCACTGATAGGACCCAGCCTGCGTTAGTTGATGGTCAGATATCTCGCCCTGCTTCACTTTTCTGTGGTGGTCCCCAAGGCTCAGTACTTGGCCCAGTTCTGTTCATCCTGTACCTTATACCACTTTCATCATGCATCCGGTCTCACCAGGTTTCTCATCAATCCTATGCTGACGACACGCAGCTCTACTGTTCTACTCCACCGGCTGAGTCTCACTCTGCTATTAGCTCTCTAGAAGCTTCTATCAGCGATGTCAAGGGCTGGATGGTAAATAACAAGCTTAAACTAAACGATGATAAAACGGAAGCCCTCTTGTGCCATAGAAGAAGACACCAACCTTCACTCGTCAGTCTGCCCAATCACATCAAGGTGGGCGACAGCAACACCACCTTCACGTCATCCGTTAGGAATCTGGGATTTATTGTCACCGCAGACATGACCCTTGATAAACATGTTACAGCTGTCTGTCGGTCTGCCTATTATGAGCTCCGTAAGATCAGTGCCATCCGTCACTTTCTTTCTACACGCGCTACCAACACTCTTGTCTGTGTGTTTGTTCTTTCTCGACTTTACTATTGCAACTCCTTGCTGGCAGGCTGCCCTGACTACCTCATTCAGAGACTCCAGAGAGTACAGAACTCCGCTGCGCGTCTGGTGCTTAGAGCAAGGAAACGGGACCATGCCACTCCTCTCCTTCGTTTTCTACACTGGCTACCCATCCGTTCTCGCATTCAGTACAAACTGTCTGTGCTGTGTTTTAATTTCTTTGCTGGCTCCTGTCCTGACTATTTCTCTAAACTTCTCGTCCCTTACTCTCCGGCCAGTAACTACGCTCTTCGTCTGACGACCGTATCCTTAATTGTTCCTGTCACCAGAACAACAACATATGGTCACAGGACTTTTAGCTACTGTGCTGCAAAACAATGGAACTCTCTTCCTTTTCATATCCGCCACCCTCCTACAATTGAATCTTTCAAATCTGCACTGAAAACGCACCTCTTCCTTGAGCACTACTCCTAACACAGTCCACAATGCTAGTCCTTCTTACCCCCCCCTTCCCTCTTGCTACTTTACCCATCTTTCTCGGCAGAATCACTATATTTCTCTGTTCCTGTTACTTGATGCCTTTTGTTTTCTGTTTCGTCGTCAGTACTGTCGTTTTCTTTCATCCCCTTTGTTCTGTATCTACTTAGTCCATGTCTCTTCCCCGTTTTAAGCGCTAAGAGCATGCTCTCTATGATTGTGAATATGCGCTATACAAATCTTCACTATTATTATTATCCTCTTTCCCCTTATAAAGTCATCAGCGTTTAACATTAGTTCGACGATGTCTATGAGCTTTTGTTCCATTTTCACTAACTATGGTACTCAAATATATTTAGAGATCTTTTTGCGCTGGTTTTGCGTAATTTGCCATCAAGGTGTTCTATGGTATCAATTGTTTAACAAGCAATGATCTCATGCGGTGTGTTGGGGCATTCTATCTATCTGTATGTTTACTTTCACGTCTGTATTCATGCTTGCGTGTAATTTTCACAGTAGATCTATGTTTTCTGTTATTTTATGTTGTTTTGTGTTTTTACAGTTGCATATAGAAGCTCCTTGACTATGGTCTATCTCGATGAAGTATTAATCTATCAGTTCAGCAGACACTACAAAAATGTGGTCACCCTTGTGGACTTATCGCCACCTACAAAAGGACGAGTGTTAAAACTCAATAGAACGTTTATATCAAGCGGAGACAATGCACCGTTTCTTAACGTATGCGAGGTGAAAGTTTTCGGTAAGTGGACTGCAGAATATAAAATATATTCTTACTATCTCTCTTCGCTAGATATAAAACGTGATTGCATGTGCACTAAAAGGAGGGTCACCAGTTCACCTTCTATATATATATTCTGTCAAGATTCAAAGGTAGTACCTTATTATTAAACTCGAAAAATTTATTTATATTTATACAGGGATTCGAGATCGAAAGAAATTATGTGCCATTATCTCTAGTCTAGCTTGTTCAAATTCACACAGATTCAGTTTGACTGTAATATGTTAAGGAAGATAGGATACAGTGCTGTAAAGATGGATAACAGAAAGAAGTAACAGATTGACCGGATGTATGTCACATTGTTACTGAGTAAGAGAGTTAAACATCCTCAGGCCTCAAAAGAAGATTTAGCTCATTCAATAGAGGAATCGAAGCCATCGAATGGTATAACGGTAGTAGTAACACCATCTGTTCCAATATTTACACCTTTTAACATACAACACACACAAAAAAACCACTGACATACCATTCTCAAGAGCTTTTTAAACACTTAAAAGATGCGCTTTTCAATGAATATAGTTTTTGCTTTGTGTGCCCATTATATTTTCATTTTCGGATGCTGGAATTCAAATCCATGTCAAATTTAGTAACCGTCTACCTTCTCAAAGATTTTAACCAACTGACTCATTGCCTATTTTCAGATATAGCAAAACATCTGATGTATGTACTATTTTGTTTCTGTGAGGGAAGTAATCATTGTAAAACGACCCCTAAAGAAGCCAACAGTTTCTTTCCTTATTTATTCGTTTGAAACTGTATATTTTTTGCACAGCGCTATGTGTTTGTTACATAGCCCTAGATTGCACTACGGTCTCGAATGTCACCGTGTTCATCAAGACGTTTGCTTCTGATGAAGATTTTAACATTTGTTAGTTGATACAAGTCGTGCAAAGCTTGCGTCCCGGTAAGGAGTAGGTGACAGATTTTACAGACACGTAAACAGTGGCGACTTCTGTAAGTTGCTTTTAGCTGTGTGAGGAAGACGGAGGAATAGATAAGTAAGCCGAGTCAGACAAGTAAAGTTTTATGAGGTATTAACAACCAGAGGTTCGTACGTCAGTCAGGGTCCTTATTTGAGAGGGCTTAACTATTGTCGTTTGTAAAGGTTAAACCTATCGTCTCGCATAAAAGAATGGGTCTGACTCGGGGAGAGGGAGTTCGAGGATACTTGACAGATTGAAGCGATTTTCGAAAGATGACTACTGCTGTAACCGTCACCGCGTGAGCTCGTCACCTACCTCCCTTGGGTCAGACCATTCATTCCTGCCATAAGTGTGGATGCCACATCTACATCCTGTTATAAAAAAAAACCAGCCTGTAGAGAAGACGTGAAGTAAAAAAACACGAGGAACTGAATTGCTAACAATAAGGAGAAAATACAAGAAGACAGTTCAAACAATCGTAGTTGTAGTAGAAGTTTTAAACCGGTTTGCAATGTTAACTGTCATCATCCAGAACGGAATTGTCACGAGATTTGGGTTATAAAAGGCTTTGAAGTACGTCATCAAACGCTTACACCGACGACTCGAGGGGGGTGGTTAAAAGGGAGGTATTGGTGAAAAAGGATATGAAAATGACCCAAAACAAGAAAAAACATGGCTCCTGAGACAGCTACCAGAAAAAAAATGAAGTGCATGATTTGATACTGTTGGTTGCCATTGGAGTCAGTATTAGTATGATCTTATTGTTAGAGATAATCACTATGATTTAATTATAAAATGAGGTTTGCTCATTGGGATAGGAGCTACAAGACTTCTGTTACCAAGAATAATACTTAAAACTTACTCTTTATATAGGTTTTTATACGTTAGAAAATTTAAAAAGTACTGCTGTTCTTAAGAACTTATGAATATTAACATTAAAAATAAAGATTGAAATAATAATACAGTGAGCTTATATATAGCGCCATATCCCAGTCCTATGGTCAGGCTCATCACGCTTTACAGAAAAAGACACACGTAGACATACACGAATGCACGTAACATGATGTAGAATACCATAATGGTCTCTTTGCGCCATTCTCCGGTGAGAAAGTCATACAGTTGGTGAAGTCTGCTCTGTCCTCTCTGCTTCACTTTCATGTTAATACTAGTGACCGAGGGATGATTTCATCTCGACACAAGGCCATTTCCAAGACCTGTGTGAATTCTAAAATCATGCACCATTTGAAATTCTTTCTCTCTCACACACACACACAAAGAGGATGGAGTAGCATAAAAAGATCCCTCCTGCAGAAGACAGAACCACTGAAAAGAGCAAATGTCATTGCGTCTCATATTGAAACAGATCCTGTCGGGTAAAGACGGAACAAACCTGGATGAATTAAAGAAGTGATGATGTACGTACTAACAACTGCGTTGTAGTTCAATCGGATAAAGCTATGGCGGAGGTGATCGCAGTTTCTTTGATAGGTGAAAAAGAACCATGTAACTAAATGCAATCGTAACTAGTTGAAGTTCAAACACGCATGTTGAGTATAGGCTGTAAAGATAACGGTCGCACTGTAGTGATTGTGTAATCATGGTGAGATATTATGTAATCTTCGATATTGAAATTAACAGAAAAGATTCTAGCCAGATCATCGGTCTTGTTTAAATAACTATGTATGAATATTGCTATGTCAGTTATAATAATCTGATGCACAGATATTTGAGCTTTATAATGAAACAAGTGATGATTGTTATTTCCCTTTGTTCTGCATGTCGTTGTTATAGTATCTTCGTCCTCCTCTGCATCGAAGTGTCGGATTGGGTAAAAAGAAGAGCGCGCAGCATATTTGACGACATAATGTTCCCCTGACCAATGTGCGTGCTGGATTAGGCATGACAAAAGTGATCCCAGGACAATAATGTATTATAGTAACATGTAGAATAGTTGTAAATCCCTTGTATTGTTATTGATTATATCAAGAGCAGTTTTTCTGTTATATTTCTGTTGAAAACCTATAAAACATTGAGCAGTGAGATGTCAAACCTGCATGGAGTTCTATGGATATATATGTATGCATTGAGTTAATTTTTCAGCGTGCGACAAGGACCGGTGGGGTGCACGCTGTGAAGAACGATGTAGTCAAAACTGCAGCAAAAAAGAAGACGTCTACTGCGATTTTACGAGTGGTATTTGTTTAGGTAATGGGTTTTATTTATTTTAGTAAACTTAAGCAAAATGAATCGTGTTCATTCCAAGTGTCGTCGTAGAATTAAGTAGTTGTTGCCTCAGAAAGTATAAGGATAAGATGTTTAAAAATTCATGTTTTGCTTTTAGAAATTTGTTAAGTAAGAAAATGCTAAGTAATAAACATTTTATTTAGTACGCCGCTTAGGCCCCTTCACCTAATACCTGATTTCTGAAATGTATTAAATATTTCAGTACCTGAGGTCTTGCTGGTTAAATAAGAACATTCTATAATGTTTGCTGTAATTAATAATCAAAGTGAATCTTAAAAGTACATGAACAATATCAAAAGGAACAATAAAATCAATTGTAATAATAGTTATGGCCTCACCAAAGGCCACATAAAGTTTGAATCTTAAAACAAAATATTGTTCCTGAGAGCCACAGCCCACAAAGTTCATCACGTACTGTTTCGATGTATGAGAAACCTGATAAGAGTAGTTTTCTTTCCCATAAAATAACACATTACTTTCTTGCACACATTGAGAGGGAGGTGTCTATGCAAGCCAGGTTTACACGTACAATGATTTTTCCGAAATAATATTTATGAACACCAAGATTTGTACTCCTTACAGTAACCAATGGCTTCAACAATAAACAAGTAGTCACTTTTCAAATGTACTTAAACCGTTTTAGTGATATCTGCAGAAAAATAATGTATGATTAACGGTGGGCAAAAAGTAGTCTATTTTCAAATGTACTTAATTTTTTTCAACACGTGACATCTGTGAACAGTCGTAATAAACTTCAAATTTCGGTGTTGTGTCCGGTTGGATAGGTAGTGGTAATAGTGAGGACGTTTATACGAGTTGTGGTAGAAAAGTAATGAGAGTAGCAACACTGCAAGCGATCTCGTAAGGCTGCGCTGTTGGTAGATCGCTTGCGGGTGTATGTTGTTATTGTTGTCGGTCACTCAAATGGATACGCCTGCCTCTTGTACAAATGATGCTGTGCGCCGCAGGTCCTCCAGACTGCCGTGTAGCTTCCTTGATATCGGCGTCTCATCAGTCCAGATGCGGTGTCTGAGGTCTTCGTGTATGGGGCATTCTTGCAGTAGATGTTTTGTTGTCTGGCTGTCTGTCTGGCACGGGCATCTGTCCGTCTGGCCGATCCGGAGTTTGGTGTATAGGTGGTGATTGAGACGGCTGTGGCCTGTCCTCAGTCTGAAAATAATGACCTGTTCGGCCCTTGTGAGCAGGTAGTATGGGTCGTTCTGGTTGAAACGTGGGTGCTGCTGTAGCCATTTGTTATGCTGTTTGGCCTTGATGATGGTTTTGACTTCATTGAAGGTGGAGGACTTGTCTTGCTGCTCTTTTGTGGATCCTTCCTTGGCAAGAGTGTCTGCGGCTTCGTTGCCAAATACACCGCAGTGGGAGGGAATCCACTGTAAGACGACTGTGTGGTTTCTGCATAAGGAGGAGAGAGCAGTGGTCAGGGCGTTCAATTCCTTGTCTCTGGCAGTCTGTAAGGCCTGTAGAACAGATAGTGCATCTGTAAAGAAGACGATGTTGTTGGAGGTGTCTGGGCTGTTCTCAATGTGGGTGGCACCGGTCTGAATGGCCACTACTTCCGCTTTGAAGTTGGTGGAATAGAGGCCGGTTGTGAGGGAGAGGCGGTCTTCTTTTCCTCCTGGATACCGAATGAAGATTCCGGCAACACTCTTCTTCACGGCTTGTTCCGCTGATCCGTCAGTGTACACATGAGTCCACTGGTCTTGTGGGAAGTTGCTGTGGATATACTCCAGAGTACAGGACTTTTTCGCAGTGTCGTCTTGGGAATCTTTCTTGCCGACACCATGGATGTTGCAGTGGATCAGGGGGAAAGCAGATTCATTCCATGCTGGGTTTGTCCGGTATAGGGGGATCTCTCTGGGGTCTTGTTCCAAGATATCTTGGTGTTTTCGTTCAAGGATCCTCGTCTGATGGATGAAACTTCCCCTTTTCAGCCTTCCCTTCGTCGGCTGAGCCAGCCTGATTCTCATGGGGTGATTTGGAAGTCTCTTGAACTTGGCGGCTTGGACGAGTATTTTTGTATCACGTCGGTCCTCGAGTGGTTCCAACCCTGTGATTGTTTCCAGTTCCTGTATGGGCGTAGATTTCATGGCTCCAGTGATGAGTCTGGTTGCTTGGTTCTGAACCTTGCTGATCTTTTCAAAGTTGGATTTTGCTGCCGTGCCCCATGCTGATATGCCATACTCTAGGACTGGTCTAACCCTTCCGGTGTACAGCTTCTTGAGGATTTTGTCATCCGCGCCCCAGTTCGTGCCAGCCAACTTCTTCATAAGTGCAAGTCGCTCCTTGGCTCTGGCTTCAACCTTCTTGGTCTGAGGTTTCCACGTAAGTCTCTTGTCGAAGGTCACCCCAAGGTAAGTAGGGTTGTCCTCCAGTGGGAGGATCTGTCCATAGAACTTCAGAGTGGCCTTCTGTTCCCTAGTGGAAAGACTAAAGATAGTGTAGGTGGTCTTTTTGGGGTTGATTTTGACAAGCCATCTCTTCGTCCAATCCTGTAGGACATTTAGTGTCTCTTGGAGTCGGTAGTTGGCAGTTGTCAGGTGTTCTTCTGTGCACCAGAGGACCAGGTCGTCTGCGTATATGGCTCCTTGGACATTTCGGGGGAGGTCCTTGATGATGTCGTTTATGAAGACAAGGAACAAGGTAGGGCTGAGTACTCCTCCTTGAGGAACTCCTTCTCTCAGCGTCTTCTTTCGGCTGTATGTTCCGCCGACATGGACTCTGGCCTTCCTATTTGTCAGGTATTGAGAGATCCATTGGTACATGCAGCCGGATATGCCACACTTCTGGAGTTTCAGTTTCAATCCATCTTTCCAGAGCTTGTCAAAGGCCTTTTCCATGTCTATCCACACCGTCAGCGTGTGCTTCTTGTCCTGGAAGCCATCTTCAATCTTCTGGGCGATGTATGTAACCTGGTCTTCAGTTGAGCGATGTTGTCTGAAGCCTGCTTGTTCTGGTATAAAGATGTTGTTCTTTTCCAAGTGCCATGACAATCTGGAGTTAATGAGGCGCTCCATTAACTTGCCCACACAACTGGTGAGGCTTATGGGTCTGTAACTGTCCACCTTCGCTCGATCTTTGCCTTTCTTGTGGACGGGTACCATGTCTGCTTCTCGCCAGATTTGTGGGACGTGGCCGCTGTTCCAGCTGTTGTTGAAGAGGTCGAGGAGTTTGGTCTTGGCTCGTGGGCCCAGGTGTTGCAGCATTTCGTTGGTGACCTTGTCTGGACCAGGGGATTTCTTCTGACTTAGGGTCCTGACTGCTTCTTCAAATTCTTTCATGTTGAATAGTTTGTTCATGTAGTCTTCCTGGTGTTTTCTCTGTCTAAATTCTCTTCTTTCTTCATGGACTTGCTGCTTTTTTCTTCTGGTACTGTGATGCTGCTGACCTCTTCATAGTTGTCAATGAATGCGTTTGCTGCTTTTCTACCTGTTAGTATATCTTGTGCTTGTTTTATGACAATCGGTGCACTTCTAGTATCTTCATCATTCATAGCCCTTACCAGCTTCCATAACTTGTTTCCTTCTCTGTCTAGGTTCAGTTTCTCTGTCTTTTCTCTCCAGCTCTTTCTTGTAGCTTCGTTGTAGGCTTTTCTGTATTTGGCGCTTGATTCTTTCAGTGCTATGTTGTTTTCTATGGTGGGGTCATTCTCAACCTTTTTCCTGGTCTTGGAGACTTCATCTTCTAATTTTTGGAGTTCCTCTGTCCAATACGGCCTGTAATTCTGTCGTGCGCCTCGAGGTATTGTTTCTGAAGCAGCTTTGATGATCGCCTTGTTGAATGCATCAATGGCACGGTTGATGTTCTGATCCGCCGCACGTATTCCTTTGGTATACTTGTCTGACAACGAAACGAAAGTATCCCAGTTGGCTTTCTTGTAATTCCACCTGGGGAATGTCTTTGAATCTTGGGGCCTGTACTGCAAGTTGATGGCCAGTTTAACTGGTCTGTGGTCGCTGCCGCCTAACTGGTTCAGTACCCCTCTGGTTGTTTTCTTGGAGAGGTCGTCAGTGGCGAAAGCAAGGTCAGGGGTCGTTGAGGAGATCCATCTGCGCGAGAAGAAAGTCGGTGGGTCTTCTGGATCATTCAGCAGGATCATCTTGCTATCGATCTGCCAGTCCTCCACTTCCTCTCCTCTGTGATCCGTCTCGTCGTAGCCCCAACATGTTGAGTGGCTGTTGAAGTCGCCGACAGCCAAGCAGTTTTCAGCAGGGATATCAAGTGTCTGTAGAGAAAGTTCTTTGTTGGGTGGGCAGTACAGGTTGAAAATGGTGAGCACAGTGCTGTTTACTGTAATCTTGACTCCGTTTATTTTAGCTTGCTGATTCGTGTCCACTTGAAGATCTCTTGTTGGGATGTTGTTTTTTACAAGAATCAGCACACCTCCCTTGTGTCTTCCTTCTCTGTCCATCCTGAAGGTTTGATAACCTCTGATGGTAAATCTGTGGTTGGGATTGAGGTGTGTTTCTTGAAAACAGGCCACATCTATTTTTTCAGCATGGAGTCTTTCGGTGAGGGCTAATTTTTTGTTGTAAACGCCCTCAGCGTTCCACTGTAGGATGTTGATAGGCCTCAGGGTCTCTTCTGTGGTTGTCGTTCCTTTTCGGCCAGTAGCTTTTAGCCTCCGCCTCCAAAACCTGACTCCTCGCATCGGGGCGTGGTGACCACCAGTATCATGGGGTGGGCCCTGTTGAGGCGCAGGGCCCGGCACTTCGCCTGCCTGGCGGGACCTCACAGGCAAAGCACCATATCGTTTAGAGTAAGCGTTGTCCATTCATGTGAGTGTCAGTGCGTTGTGCTGCCGTTAAGCGCCCGATGGCCCAGCACATCCGTCTTCGGCGTCAGTTTTCTTGTCCGAGTGTCTTTCTCGTAGAGAGACTTGCCGACCAAGGCTAACGACCATCCTCTGGCCGGGTGTTTTATGGAGTTTTCCTTCTCCAAGGGTTGTTTTACAGGGTGGGGTTGCTAACCCCACGCCCAACCCTCCTCCTTCATCCGGGCTTGGGACCGGCAGATTACCCGGGGGGTTTCCAGGCGGAGTTGCGGGTGTATCAGTCCCCTCCCATAGTTCAGTGTGAGTTTCAACTCCTTCCGTTAACTACTTGGTTTTTGTGACTGCTATTAGTGACGTTGTGTTGTGTTTGTGCGTCACGCAAACTGGACCAGCGCCATTTGGAGCAACGTTGTGCCATTACATTTTGTGTTAAGCTTGGAGAATCGGCAAGTGGAACGTTCGAAAAGTTAAAACAGGCCTATGGGGAACATTCTTTATCCCGAGCTAAAGTTTTTCGCTGGCACAAATCATTTTTGAAAGGCAGAGAACACGTTGAAAGTGAACACCGTTCAGGGAGGCATTCAACTTCGAAAACCGACGAAAACATCGAAAGTGTGAACACTCTTGTGAGATCAGACCGTCGGTTATCATTAAGAATGTTGAGTGAACAATTAAATTTGAACAGATTTACCGTTCATCAACTTTCGACTGAACATTTGCACATGCGAAAGGTCTCAGAAAAAGGGTCATTCGCGTGAGACCAGACATTGCAGACAAATGGATGCTCCACCTTGACAACGCCCCATGTCACACTGCCCTCTCCGTCACGGATTTTTCTACCTCAAAAGGCATTCCTGTGGTTCCCCAACCCTTCTATTCACCTGACCTCAGCCCCTGAGGCGTTTTCCTTTTTCCTAAACTGAAAATACCCTCAAAGGAGGTCATTTCGGGACTTTTAGAAAACATCCAAAAGAGTGTAACGGACATGCTGAAGACCATACCGGTTGAAGACTTCGAGCGCTGCTACCAAAAGTGGAAACCAGTCTCCCAGTCAACCAGTCTCCATTGGTGTGTAGCTGCCCAAGGGAACTATTTTGAAAGGGATAACATTGCTGTTTGTAAAAAATTAAAACTTTGGTAAATAAAAAATAAGTCTCATTACTTTTCTACCACACCTCGTATAGCGAAATAATTCCTTGACAACTTTTTGGGTCCTAAAAGGGGTCGTGTCTCCGCTGAAAGCAGTACTGTGCATGTTGTACTTACAGTTTAATAATAATAACTACATTTATATAGCAGTAGCTGGACTCAAAGCACTTTCCATACATACAGACGCACCTTTACGAAAAAGCATTCACAGAAACATATATAGAGCGAAACACAAAAATGCTGATCGAGAGCGCGCCACAAACACAGGTAGGCTCAAAGAACCGAATAAAATGAAACCAAGCTACAAAGACATAGCAATAATTCTAGACGCTGGTCACAAAAACAACGATGATACAGCGTACCCCTGTAGTGTAGTTACCATGAAACAAAAACTACTAAAATAATTCCTTTCCCCCCCCCCCTTAAACTCAAACTTAAAATTACTATAGCGCATGCTCGTAGGCAGCGACTTGAGTAACTATAAACATATTGTTACTAATCTAAATTTTATTGCAGTATTTCTGAATTCTTCCAAGAAACCATACGAGAATATCTTATTTACATGGTGCTGCATTACACAAGTCTTCTGTGAAAAGCTGAAGTTATCTATTTGACGTACTTCACAATTGTCAGTCCTAGATGTTAACGGTCGTGCGGTTATCTTCAAGTTTTAGTGGTGAGGTGTACACCTCCCTTTGTCGCATCATGTGCTCGATGGGGCAGCTCTACAATTTATCTGTATTTCACTGTGTTTGACCGATTTTTCTCTCATGCGCTCTGCATTTTCTGCTTCCTTACTTGACAACATCTGCTCTGGAATGTTTTTGGATTACTCGCTCATGGAAGAAGGACGCTTTCAAAGTTTTCTTTGCTGGACTTTCTTCTGCCTACTACACCACATGCTCCAACATGGCTGCCGATCCTCTCTCCCGTCCTTTGTTTCAACGCTCTCGGCACACCAGAAAGGACACATACAAGACAATTAAATACGGTAGGCACAAGCGTTTATCCCTGAAGTTTAGGACTTACGATCGCTCATCAGCGCTTTGCACCGTGCTTCGCACTTTGAATATTCACAGCCACTGTGAGATTTCTCAAAAGGAAAAACGCCGCCCGTTCCGTGGCGGTTGTCGGCGACACCAGCATCGGGATGATCAAAGTGAACCAGTTGACAGCATCACCCGTCACACCAGCTCGAAACATGACCTAACTATTGGGTCAAATAACTTTACATGCCGGCTATCAAAACCAACATAATCGTCTGAGAACAGGAGTCTGCCAAGTTTCCCGCACACAACTAAACACTCGCCTCCACGTTGGGCTTTTCAACGCCCAATCGGTATCGTCTGCACCACAGTCACTGAAGTGAGTTGAAATCGAAAGAATTTGTCACAGACCGCCACCTTGATATTTTCATCATCACTGAGACGTGGCTTAAACAGCGAGGTGACGAGAGTGTGTGTGTGTTGATCTTACTCCAGTGGGGTACTGCCTGAAATCTTTCCCCCGCCCTACACGTGGTGGTGGTATTGCGGTAATCTACAGATCATCACTTGCCAAGTACCTTACTTTTACTACTGCTGTATCGTTTCCTCACACGTCTTTTAAATTTGTACAAGTCTCCTCTTCGGCTCCTCATTGCTCGATGCACCTGCTCTGCATCTACAGGCCCCCTTCTAGCACCAGGAACAAATTCACAGCCTCTACTTTTTTTCTCAGAATTCATGATCTTTTGGATTACAGCAATGCACTCAATGGACCCGCAATACTCCTTGGAGATGTTAATGTCCACTTTGACAACAGTTCTCATCCTGACACTGTCAAAATGTCAGAAATGCTGCACACATTTCGTCTCGTCCAGTTCGGGTCACACCCAACTCACAAAAGAGATCACATCTTAGACTGGGCCATACTTCGACCTGATGACCACTTAGTGCAGTCAGTTGATGCTTCCCTCGATCTCTCATCCGACCACTACTGTGTACTGACCGAACTGGATTGCAAATGCCCATCATCGGTGCCAGTTTTTATATCCATTCGCTCATTACGAAATGCACAGCTTCAGATGGCGCACCTCCAACCACCCCTCTGTTGAGCAGCTTGTTTGTGTTTTGTGTAGAGTGGTTGTTGATCACGCCCCAGTGTCTCAACGTCACATGCGCCAGTCCAAATGTGCACCTTGGTATTCACAGATCCGTGTCGAACTCCGTGACCTGAAGCGCACTCGTCGGTGAGCTGAACGTATTTGGGGGAAGACTGGACTTACCATCCACAAAGAAATTTATAATGCCGCAAAGCGAAGCGTTGCAAAATGCATTTACAAGACTAAAAACATCTTATCTTCAGGGCAAAATAATTAACTGCACCTCCTCCAAGAAGCTATTTGCCATTTGCAATCAAATGACTGGACTTCGCACAGCAACATCACTGCCCACTGCCTACCCTGTTTTACGGCTACCGCAAGTTTTTAGCGATTATTTCACCACCAAGATATCAGACATTCTATCATCTTTAGACTCGGCGTCGGCGCTTGACAGCATCTCCTGTGATGTCCTCCCGGGATGCTCTCTGACCAAGTTTCAACTAGTCTCTGAGGCCGATGTGAAAAAAATTATTAAAAAGCTAAACCAACAACTTGCGAGTTAGATTCAATGCCCACAAGCCTTCTTCTCGAGTGTCTAGATATTTTACTTACTTCCATCAAACAGGCCACTTCTTAAGAAATCCACGCTTGATGTCAACGTGCTAAACAACTACCCCCCAGTTTCCAATTTGTCTTTTCTCTCTAAGATCATTGAGAAAATAGTATTGATACAGCTCTGGGCCTACTTACAAGAGCACCATCTTCTCCCACAAGCTCAGTCGGCATATAGACCCTTTCATAACACTGAGACTACTCTAATTAGGGTAACGACAGACATATTATCTGCCCTTGACAGTGGTGATGTTTCTCCATTAACGCTATTGGACCTGTCTGCTGCATTCGACACTATAGAGAAAAGCAGGAAGGACTTTGTTCCAGACACGTACCACGTTGTGTAGTTGACATCACTCTCAAAAGGAAGTTGCCGACTAAGATTAAAACTGCGACCTTCTAACACGTGAACTTTATAAAATAAAAGACATCAAAGAACCACTGGATCTGTATCTTAACATAAAAGATAGATCGTTACCCGAAGTGTCGAAATCAAAGGCCTTTTGGTGAGGGACTGACTTAACACCATTTGGTAGAGTGGTGACGTGAAGACGATAAAAGATGTTATGCTTTATTCAACAATTGATTGAAACATGTGGTCCACCAGTAAGGATTAATAATTATATCTTTCTCTAAATATATATATATATTACCATGAAGTAAGAATTTCAATTGTAACACCTAGATAAATGAGACTATACGATTAAGGAGATAGTTTTATGAGAACTGTATATCAGTTGAAATTGTCATTCAAAACAAAATCGGAAATTTAGGAAATTTTTTTTATAAATATTTGTGAACTTTTCTTACATTGCTTATAATCATAAGTAAATTTTATTCACCGCAGTAATAGGTACAGTAACTTTTTTTAAAAGTAGTTACATATTAGACTGTTAACACAAAAGACCGTTTTCAAATGTCAAGAGAAAGTTACAACGATATGAAAACAAAAGTGACATTTAACTAAGAGTAATATTAAGTACATATTTTATCTGAAATATTTTGAAATATTTTAAATAAATACAGTCAAAGTAAAAGCGATTTCGAAAAATGTAGTTACACAATAGGCTGTTAACACAAAACGCAGTATTCTAATGTCAAGATAAGGTTATAACAATATAAAAGCAATATTGACGTTTAACTGAGAGCAATATTTCCACAGAAATGTGTGAAATTTATCTCCTTTATATGTATTTGCTTTTCGCTTATGACGGTTCCCATCACCAGTTACTTAATCTTTATCATACCAGTCTTAATAAATCAAGTATTCGTTACAGTTAGAAAACCCTAGTGCTTGCGTCCTTTCTTGTGAACCATATAAATATTTATTTTCTAGAGAAGCGTTAATTCCCAATTCTAATTCAGTTTCTGTCAGATGACGAGATTGTAACACTTGTCGATCATTCCTTCGATTAAGTTCTGTTATGATTACTGCCTCAGAAATAATAGGGGTAAGCTGTTAAAAGTGTACGTCTTTGTATTAAAAATATCGTTAATGACAAATGACGTTTTTCTTAATAGACCACACATTTTAGGCTCCTAGACCTAATAATTGATATCTAAAATAGACATAATATTTCATTACTCCTTTTGAGGTCTTACTGAATGAATACATTCTTCATTGTTTGCTGGGAAAAAATTGTCGGATCTTAACAAGAGCATAAACCAGATCAATACAAAGAATGGAGTCAGTTGTAAAAATATTTATGACCTGCCAAAGCCTACCTCAAAATTGTCTTAAAACGTACAATAAAACGTTCCTGATGATTAAAGTTTTGAAAGGATTCACACACACACACACACACACACACACACACACACACACATTGTTTCGACACAAGAAAAACCTGACGTAAGACGTTTACTTTCCCCAAAAAATCATCAATTACGTCTCATACACAGGTTGTCTTTCATTTTCTCACCGATTTCCTATGGCTGTTGTATGCAGATTTGTGTTCTTCTGAAATCAACTGTTTCTATTAGTGCTCTAGCATAAAAAAAACTGTAATTTTGAAAACCTATACTTACCTTTAAGTCTTTATAGTTTTCTCTCAGTACGTGCTGACACATAATGTTTGGCCCATTGTCTCGTGAACAGATTGCAATCCTGGCAAATGGGGAGAAGACTGTGGCAATGACTGTGGAGTTGGCTGTGACAGCGAAACGTGCAACAGGGATAACGGGACTTGTAACTGTCAACCAGGCTGGAAGTCTCCGCAGTGTGAAAGTAAACACACATTGATGGGAGAGAAGTTAGACGTCTCATGCACACGTTGTCTTTCATTCTCTCACTTATTTTCGTGTGGTTGTTGAGCGTATGTTTGTATTCTTCTAAAATTAACTGTTTCTATCAATACTCTAACATAAAAACTGCAAATTGGAATATACCCACCTTTATGTCTTTGTCATTTTCTCTCAGTGGGTGTTGTCTCATAATATCTTGACTCACATGTCTCCTAAACAGGTTGCGTTCCAGGAAAGTGGGGAGTAAACTGCACGCTTCCCTGTGCAGCTGGGTGTGACGACAGTGGGTGCAACAAGGACAACGGGACGTGTATATGTCGACCAGGCTGGACGTCTCCAATCTGTGAAAGTAAGCACACATACATAAGAAATAATTTAGGCTGCCATTGCATAACAGACCTGATATTGTACGACTTAAAAAGAACACAACAATTAGAATTGGATTCACATCCCTTGACCCCTTTCCCCCCACACACACATACAATAAAACGAACATTGAGTTTCAGCTTTTAACTGACCTCTTCCTGACTGTATTTTTAATTCAGTTGGCCAAACGTACTGTAGAGTACACATCTGGCACTTTGCAGTTTTTTTATGTCAAATATCGCAACGCAGATATAACGATCTGTCTAAAGATTCGTCTCTATTGGGCAAATTTCAAACAATGACAGAATGCAAGGGCAGACATACGAATACAACGGTAACAGTAATTTGTTTTCTATGTGTGTGTCGATACACTATATATGTTGCTTTTGGGCTGTATTCTGCCTGGTTTTGTTAAGTCTAAATATATCCTTTGTGTTAAAGTTGCAAAAAAATTTAATATCTGTAAGGAATTTCTATTATCAATATCTTCAGTTAAAAAAAATATTACTGCAAGTTGCTTTCCTTCTATACTTCAGTGAAGGTACTATGGTGCATGCTGTACCTGTCACAGACGCTCACATGCGCGCTTAGTTCTCACGCCTACGCCCAGACATTAGCGCGTTCTTTTTTTTGCTATAAGAAAACAACTAAATCTGCCTCTTTGCAGACCATGTAAATTTAATTATTGAAAACTGTTGTTGAGTTGTATTCAGATAATTATACACGAGTCAAACGGAAAAGAAACAATCAGTTATTATTATTAATTAATATAATCCCAAAACATCACTCATTATTACATCACAACTCTAATTATCCACACTAAGCTAATAAGAAAGTTTCTTTTTACTCAGTCGAATAGAAAAATACCAGGATTTCGGCAAAAATTCACTGTTAACACTGCTCACTCGACGCTATTCTTACAATACTCTAATACACTGGGGACTAACGTTCCAGTGTATTTACGATACCCTAAGTAGCAGTCACTGGGGACATGTTTAAGGAATACACAGAAATATATATATAGCCCACAAAATTTACAAACAGACGTTTCCACTAGTGGACAGACGTTGAAAAAAATTCGGCGTGGGACGTGGCACCATACCCTCTTCTTTCATAGACGCCTCCATTAGGGGACAGACCTTATATCCAATGACGCTAACTCTTGGGGACGAAGAATCACACCCTCTTCTTCTTGCTACTCTCGGGTTAGCAATTTTCCTTCTCCTGATGTTTGTGTCTCCTAGCCGGTTATTAGGGTCGAATACTCCAAATCATATGCTCCAATCCAAATACTCCATGACATCTGCCAATCACAAACACTCCCGGCCGCACACTCCATTGTCCATCACTTGATGGTCAACCGATCCCGGCCACATCTCCCTGCCCAACACAATACCTACTTACAGTTCCAAAAAAACATTACTCACATATCTGTATAAAGAATTCAGGAAATAGCAACAAAATC
The DNA here is from genome assembly GCA_004794655.1 of Marisa cornuarietis. Classification (NCBI taxonomy): domain Eukaryota; kingdom Metazoa; phylum Mollusca; class Gastropoda; order Architaenioglossa; family Ampullariidae; genus Marisa; species Marisa cornuarietis. Next base: position 774,558 of record SMMW01000651.1, read on the forward strand.
CGAAATAACACAAAAGCTGTGAATACCGCACCTTTCTAGGAAGAGGCAGCCTCTACTCCCCCACACGCAGTGTCTCTGCACTTGCCGTGTCTGACTGGAAAGTGAAGCACAAGGCGGTGACGGTTAATTATATCGTCTTTCCCCCTTTCTAGAATCTTCCAGCTATCTAAAATGAAACCCCTTTGTCTCCCATTTAACAGGCGCAACTCGGCCACACGCGCCGTGCTGAAGCAGTAGTTGGTTACGTTAGAGTTAAGCTGGGTCAAAGATAGTAAATAGTACAAGATGGGTCATACGGGATTTTCCGCGGCTACAACGAAGCGAGCGCGACCTAACGGACTCCGTGATGGCGGCTTAAGCGAAGTTTTGTAACAAAATGCACAAATTCTCGAAACAAAAGTCCTAGCATATCGTTTTTCAGATTTCCACAGGGTGAAGCAAGGTTAGCACATTATTATTTTCTCAATACTTTCTTTATGACATAAATATTGCTTCCTGAAGTATATTGATGCTGAACAATGTCGTTTGCTAGACTTCATTTTCACAAATGTATACATATCATGCATTATCTAAAAGTGATCATAGATTTGATAATGTTGGTAGGATGATAAATTTTATGATAGATGACAATTCATATTGTCGTTTATGTGATTAAAGATTTGTTCGTGACATTTGTTTTTGTAAATAAACGAACGAACGAAGAGATCGAGTGAACATGTAGCCTGCATCAATATTATATTGATGGCGGTTTTTTTTTTCTTGACAGATGCAAGCAGTGAGTGCAAAAGACCCAGTGAAGAAATTTACTGAGGAAAACTATTGGAACTCTGTTTAACTCTGACTACTGCCTGTGCAGTGATCATTTTGAGGACTCACGGGTCATAAATGTGGCCATAAAGAATAGGCTTATTTGGTGTGCTGTGCCATCAATTTCCAACGCGCCAAACCCCCTACCACCTGTCACATGTAAATGACAATCCCCCATAGAAAAAGATCTCTGCTATCAGAGCAGAATTGATTAACTAACAAAAAAGGAGAATATCAGGTGTGTATTATGTATATATATGTATATTTATATGACAGTGCATGAGTGTTCATTCTATGTGTATTATAAATATGTAAATAAAAGCAAACCTATAGTTCTGGTTTCCATATCTGTCCAAGTGTAAGTATGCCTATACATAATGTATTTATTTTTATTTTTCAGAGAAACCTAACTCGTCAGAAACCACACCTGCACAAGGCATCACTGACAGCCCACCTGATGTTTCATAAATTCTCTAGCTGTCACCTAATAAACAAAACCTTGCAATATGAAAAACATGCTTTATTAGAACAGATTCTACCGCCTAAAAAACTTTAAAGGCAGTTTTTTGTGTCAGTAAAAAGAAACTATCAACAAAAGCAAAAATGGGACAGCTCCTCACAGATTTGCCCTTGATTTTGTGGCAGCACAGATCCGAATAGGTAAAAAGCAAATGGTGAGATGGTCAGACAAGGATAATTGCATGGCATTGTCATAAAAGCCCAAAGGCATATCAGATGGTTAACAAAAGTTTTGTTCTTCCAAGCATTTCAACATTACGACGTGCAATGGAAAAAGCTCATGTCTATCCAGGCTTTAATGACAATATCCTTAATGCACTGAAGAAATAAAGTAGCAGGGATGTCAGCTGGGTCACAGTTTTTTGCACATATTTTCGATTAAATTGCTATAAAAGATAGCGTCATTTACAACCCAGAAAGAGATGAAATAGATGTGTTGGAAGTCTACGGACAGTTAGAGAAGAGTCATTTTCTTGCTAACCATGCCATAGTCTTCATGCTTTAGGGCCTGCTAAGCAAATGGAAAGAACCTATTGGGTACTTCTTGTCCAGTGGGCCAGTCTACAGTGGGATATTGTACATATTGTTTCAGGAAACTCTTGCTAAAGTGCAAAAAACTGGACTCAATGCAGTTCAGGGTTCCAATAATAGAAGTATGAGAAATATTGCAAAGTGACCATTGAAAAGCCATTCTTTGTCTATAATGGATCCCAGATCTTTGTAATGTATGATTCTCCTCATCTTTTAAAGAATATGAGAACCAACTTGAAAACGTCTGGCTTCTTTGTTAACAACACCGTGAAGTGGTGCTATATTGAGCAGTTATATAAATTTGACAAGAAAAGTCCTGTAAGAATGGGACCCAAGCTCACAATCAAACACATTCAGTTACCGCCATTTGGTGCTGGAGTGAAATGTGCTATCCAGGTCTTGTCCAATTCACTAGCAGCAGGCTTGTCCTTCTTGGTACAAGCAAACATTCTGCCACAAGAAGAAAAGCGTTGTTTATGGAGAAATATAACATGTTGTTTAATGCTTTTAACAGTGGCACAATGCACTCATCCCAGACAATGAGGCATGCATTCTCTTCCACGTCAGGCCATGACAGTTTCATTCATATATATTCAACATTAACTCTCTCCTGGCACTGTGAAATGATCTTCACCACAACCACTCAGTAAAGTTTCTCTTGACGAATCGGGTCAATCAGGATTGTGTAGAAAATTTGCTTGCCATACTGCAGGGCAAAGATGGTTACCGAGATAACCCTAATGCCCGAGAACTTCGTCTTGCCATAAGAGCTTGCATGGTAGTTGCTATAATCATGCAGTGTAAGCACAGTAACTGTAAAGAGGAAACAGACAAATTTATGATGACACTGACCAGTTTGACGGAGAGAAGCATTCAAACACTATCAACCACCGCCTGCTGCTCCAGAGACTGTCGTCGGAGGCTGGTACCGAGGGCGCTGCGCTGCAGTGGATTGACTCCTATGTTGCCGATAGATCTCATAGAGTGATTGTCGGCTCTGCGAGCTCTGAGGCAGCTCCTCTGGTATGTGACGTGCCACAGGGATCCGTTCTGGGTCCTTTATTATTTTCTGTATACAATTCACAGCTTGGACGTGTAATTGAATGTTTTCAGATGGGACGTCAGTTCTTTTCTGACGACACAAAGATTCTGAACATTTTTTCCCCCGAACCAGCAATGGCTAGGATTGCGCTTCAACGACTTGAATCTTGCGGTGAAGGCCTGGATGACCAGGAATCGTCTTAAACTCAACGACGACAAGACAGAAGCGTTACTGTGCGGCCCCAGTGCCAGACGGGAGCAGATCGACATTAGTGCTGTGCAGGTCCCTGACGTCTCCATAACTTTTGCTGACTGTATACGCATTGAGCATTCTTCTAAGTGGATACCTGCGCATTATAAATGGACATCATCATCATCATTATCATCATCATCATCATCATCATCATCATCAAACAATAAGAAAAGCAACTTCATTTGCGCAAAATGAAATTGGTAAAGACACTCAGTGTTTCCGACTTCACAACGGCCACCATCTGTGTCAGACATTCACGTGCAGCTTTTTCATCATAATAACCTTTTGACATCGCAGGCTATGTGGCTTTGAAACTGCAGGAAAAGGTTTGCAGTTTTTGTAAAGAAAAACTCACTGGCCAGCTTCCTGGTGCAGAACATGAAGTTTCAGACAAACACAGACTTAAAACAGGCGTCCGTGTGCTCTCTTGGTAAATCTTGCGCTCTGAACACGATGGTGCAGCCTCTGTACCTCAGTGTGCGCTTAAATTTTATTTTAAAAGAAAACACAAGGTTGTTTCCTAGTCAGTCTTCAAAGCGAAACAGGAAATTTATAAAATTGAATCATTTATGATTATTTTCCAAGTAATGGCATTCTTTCTTTTTGCTGTTTATCTGTGTATTGATTGTTTTCATGCTATGATCACTTAAGATTTACTTGAGTACTTTGAAGCAAATTGCTTTGTACTGTGTTATTAAATGCTCACTGAAATGTTTTTCTAACCATTTTAATATGTCAAATATTTTCATAAGCTTAACTCTTTTCGTGTATTTCAAAGTATTTAAATATTGCTTGTGTTATTTTATTGTCCTATTTACCATTAACTTTCTTTCCTTTGTACCTTTTATGGCATCTCTTTTAAAAGATTAACTGTTAATACATTATATTTATTTTATTTTAACCTCAGTATACCCACTTGATCATTAGTAACTCAAGAGTAATGCTGGACAAAAAAAACACACACCAAAAAAAAAACCAACAAAGTATCAATTGCAAGAAGTTTTTTTTCAAAATTCAAATAATAATAATATAAAAAGATAAGATAAGACTTTATTTGTCCAAGAGGGCAATTCGGTGGCAGCTCGATAACAAAAAACACATTCGTATGCACTTAAACAGACTTCCACATTCATGTTTCATTCTTTCGCACAGCGCCATTCAAAACAACGAAGGACAGACGCAGTCTGTTAGTCCTGCATGCAGGCACACAAAATCGGCGGCCCGACGGGAGCTGGACAAATTCTCTCGACAGGACATGCCTGTCATAACGAAGGATTGCAGACACTTTCAGAAGTGTTTGCCTGTTATATAGAGTCTGAAGAGCACTCTGGCCTGTCATGTCCCAATGACTTTGGATCGGGTGGATACCACACGATGTAGGCTGCTCTTGTCCTTCACCGATAAACTGTTGTAGAAACAGTTAAACAAGAAGGACAGCACGCTGTCTATGTGCGATCTACAAAAAAGCTGAAGAAATTGGTGGGAGACAGAGAAAGACTTCAGCTTCCGGAGAAGGAAGAGGCGCTGCTGAGCCTTCTTCACGACAGTTTGAGTGTTGACATCCCACCAAAGTCGCCTGTCGAAGATGGTGCCCAGCTATTTAAAAGCAGGAACAATGTCCACCTCCTTGTCGTAGATGACACTTACGGGACTTGGTGGAGAATTCCGACGGAAATCAAAGACCATCTCTCTGGTCTTACTCACATTAAGTTCTAAGATATTACTATCTCACCAGGCAATAAATTCTTTCAAAGCTACACCGTGGGTATCTGCTGGCCCGCAAAGGAGAGACAGCAGTGCAGTGTCATCAGAGAATTTGACGAGATATTGACCCTAATGGTTACTGCGACAACTGTTGGTATACAGAACAAACAGAAGCAGGGATAAACCACAGCCTTGAGGTGAGCCAGTGCACGTTGTGATTAAGTCGGAAAAAGTACCATTGACAACTACTCGCTGCTGCCTGTCAACCAAAAAGTGAATGATCCATGACACAAGCTGATGATCAAGCGAAAACTCGTCAAGGAGTCTTCTAGCTAGGATAAGTGGATGAATGGTGTTGAATGCTGGTGATAAGTCCGAAAACATCAGTCGTGCGTGGGCTTGTCGATTCTCCAGATGTTTGAGTAAAGTGTGGAGGATGAACAGTTTAGCATCATCAACACCTCGTTTGGACTGATATTCAAATTGCAAGGGTTCCAGATAATTTTGTGGCTTTTACAATCAATGCTTTGATGATTGTCGCCAATACTTTCATGACCAGTGATGTTAAGGCCACTGGTCTAAAGTCGTTGAGATGCTGAGCTGAAGCTTTCTTCGGAACTAGGACAATGGTAGACAATTTCCAAGCAGCTGGCATGGAAAGTGAATCCATAGAGCGCTGAAGAGAGAAAAGAAAAGCAAACCAGAAGCAGCCACCAAATACAAAGAAGTGAACTGTGCCATTAAGAAAGGGATGAATGCATCTAGGGAGAGCTTGATGGAGAATCAGTGCCGGGACATAGACGATGAATGGCACGAGGTGACAGCAAAAAGGCCTACCGACTTCCAAAGACCCTCACTAAGACAGACCAGCTGAAGATCTCAGTCATCGAAGACAGCAATGATCACCTTCTCACAGAAGGCAATGCTGTAGTCAACTGATGGACAGAATACTGCAAGAACCTGTACAACTACCAGCTGAAGACAGACACCAACATTCACCAAAACAACCAGGCTAGAGACAGCAAACATGCGGATATACCAGTCCTACAGGAAGAGGTCGAAAGAGCTGTACAAAGTTTGAAAGTAAAAAAAAGTCTCCAGGCGTTGATACCAGCTGAGCTGCTCAAGCAGGGTGGGGAAGAAACTACAAAGGTCCTAACTGCCCTGTGCCAAAGAGTCTGGGAGAGCAAGGAATGGCCCAGAGAATGGACGCAGTCACTAATAATACCCCTCCCAAAGAAAGGAAACAGCAAACAGTCCCAGAACTACAGAACCGTAAGCCTTATCTGTTATCAGCCACCCAAGCAAAGTCATGCTGAAGGTCATACAGAATCACCGCAGAAGAGCTGCTAGCAGAAGAACAGGCTGGCTTCAGACCACGTAGAAGCACATTTGAGCAGATCTTCAACTGTTTTCTTATAGAAAAGCATCTTCAGCATCAGCGGGACCTTTATCACAACTTCATTGACTTTAAAAGGCATTTGACAGAGTCTGGCACGAAGGGCTATGGCATTTGATGTGGAAATTCAATATCGAAGAAGGCCTCTTCCAAGTTGTTGAAGGGCTGTATAACAGCTCAACGAGCACAGCACTACTGAACAACCAAATAGGAGCTTTCTTTCGCACCACAGTAGGGGTACGTCAAGGATGTCCCCTATCACCCGTGTTGTTCAATATATTCTTAGAGAACATCATGCTCTAAGCTTTTCTTGACCATCGTACATCCATTTCAATCGGTGGAAGACCAATCTGCAACCTACGCTTCACAGATGACATAGATTTATTAGTAGGTACTAACAAGGAACTGCAAGATCTTACCAACAGACTGACAGACACCTCAAATGCATATGGAATGAAGACCAGCACTGAAAAAAGCAAAGTTATGATCAATGGCAAATCAGAGATCTTTACGAACGGGGTACAGCTTGAAGAGGTAACCAGCTTCAAGTACTTGGGAGCCACCGTCTCCAAGGACGGCAGCTCCACGCTAGATATCCGCATCAGGATCGCAAAAGCAGCAGCAGCAATTGCTAGGCTAGATGGGATCTGGCATAGCCACAAGATAAGGTTCACTACCAAGCACAGGCTGTAAAAATCCCTGGTAGTGCCGATCCTGCTCTACGGATGCGACACGTGCTTTGCTCGCCGAAACGAAAAGGAGAATCAAGACATTCGAGAAGAAGTGCCTGAAGATGCCGCTCCGGATCTCATACAAAGAACATAAAACCAACGACTTTGTAAGAAACAAGATTGCCACACTTGTAGGACACCAGGAACCTCTACTATCAACAGTCAAGCAACGTAACCTGGTCTTCTTTGGCCATGTGACCCTGCACGACACCTTGTCGAAGACTATCCTTCAAGGCACCTTGGAGGGTAGTTGACGCCGCGGTGGCTAGAGGAAGAACTGGCTTACGAACGTCAAAGACTGGACTGGTCGTCCTGTACAGGACCTGCTCACTATCGCCCAAAATAGGCAAGAGTGGCGGACCCTGTAAGCTGCCGCGTCTATCCATGTGCTCCCCCCCCTCCAACGCCAGGTGTCAGGCAAGAGAAAACTGACTGACTGAGAGCGCTTAAAAAGGTGTTGGAACATGTCTCCAAGTTGTTGCGCGCAGAAACGCAATGTTCTGCCGCAAATACCATCTGGACCTGAGGCCTTGCGAATGTTTACTCGCTGAAACAGCTCCACAGCTTGTTCTTGACAAATCTCAACCCTCTGGACATGGTGAAGAGAACTGAGCCCATCTTTAATTTTTGCTGAGAAGTCATGAGTCTCGAAACGAGCAAAGAAAGCATTAAGAGCATTTGGTAGGACCGTACTCAACGCCTGAGATCGAGATTTTGGTTTCGACCCCTTAACCCGATCTTCAACATTCGCCATGTTTTTGAGTCCCTGCCAAGCTGCTCGGATGTTACCTTACCAAACTGATTCTCTGTTTTAGTCTTATGATTCACCTTGGCCTGGCGGATAGCATTACGGACCTCTCTATGTACCAGTTTCTTGTCTTGGACAGAACCCGTTAAGAACACGTTTCTTTTTATTAAGGACTCCTTTTATGCTCTTGATCACCCAGGGTTTGTTGTTAGGGTAAAGCACAAACTGTTTTGGTGGAATGTTGCAATCTACACAAAGTCATCCAGATTAGGAGATGCGTCTCAAAAGACATCCCAGTTGGTACACTCAAAACAGCTCTGTAAGCTTGCAATATTGTCTGCAGTCCAGCATTTGGTGGAATGAATTGTTCGGCGCACCCGTCTGAACACAGGTTTATAAACGAGTACAAGGTACACACTCACATGATATGACGAATCTAGACTGTGCAGGGGTAGAGATCTATAAGGATGTGGCACAGTTCCATAGACGAGGTCGAGTGTGGTCTTACCCAGGGTAGTAGGTCAAATACTGGTCATAGGTCTTAAGAACCGATGTTAGGTCACCGTGACTGAAATCTCCTAAGATAAATTTAGTAGCATCAGGACAAATCGAGTCGAGATTTTGAGTCACATCTGTCTGATCTAAACGGGCCAGAGAAGCCGGCAATGTCTACATCAGAGTCACTTTCATGGAACCATGTTTCGGTAAACGCCAATAAAGAAGTATCCCTGTATAGTCGAAAATTGTGTACCCACGCCTCAAGCTCATCAGTCTTGCCACGAATCGACTGGACGTTGGATAGCAGAACAGAAGGAGGAGATGGATTCCTGCGTCGATCGTCCAGGTGAAACCTTGAATCTTCGCTTTACGCCGCCTCTGCGCCCTCTCTTCTTACATCTGAGAGGTGTAGAGAGCAGTGGAATGTCGACTTGCAGCGCAGGAAAACTCCGGATAACAGAGGGAGAGGAGCGAAGACGAAGCAAGAGCTCCCTGGAGTAGTGAAGCCGGAGGACAGCCCTAAATAATTACCTGTCCGCCATCTTGTCGGCTATCGTTAACGGTCACACCCATCCAGATTGAAAGAAAAACAGGCGTAGCAAAGACCGTGTACAAGATCATCGTCACCATCCGCAGTGACGACACCCCACGACGACTACACAGCACACGAGCAGACAAAAAAAACGAAGAAAATGTAGAAAACTTTGAAGATTGAAGCAAGAGCTGCAGACGTCGCAAAACGAGGAGCGGCTATTTGATCAGTGTAAACATTCTCTTAACTCCTAATTTAGGCCTATTGTTTGTTGCTTGCTAGTGTTTATGATGGATAGTACGTAACACTGAAAATATCATGATGGGGTGCACGTTACTAGGTTGCGATTTACTAGACGACGAAAAACAAGATCTATTCATCGCTTGCATGTTATTATCTCCCCTGAATCTTTTCTTCATGGAGACCGCTAGGGTCGCTGCGCGCAACGCCGTCATCGCTGTTTACAAAGCGTTTTTCGCGCTGTGATCCATCCTGAAGTATTCAGTATCTTTGGTGGGTTAACTGAAATCGACTTCACGCAAGAATGACGTCAGGCCGCGCTGTCGTCACGGGCAGAGACGCTAAGAGACGAGAAAGAAATGAGAAGGAGAATAAAGAGGTTTACATCTACACGGTGTCAGAAAAAAATGATCGACTCAACCCACCACAACCATTGCAGCTACAAGGCAATGCTGCCGAAAACTGAAATCGTTCAAATCTCTTGAGCAGGAAGTGGCTTACAAACAAAAAGCAGACGGGAACAGAGCATGACACTGCTTCACATTGTGGGGACAGCAGCAATAGACAATATACAATATGTTCCTATGGCCAGCAGATCAATGCAATGACCAGTGCAACGCAACAGCTGACTTTCCTTTTGTCGACTGCATTCTCAGTAAATTTGAACAATACTGTGCCACAAGAAAGAATGTCACCATCAAGAAACATGTTTCCTTTTGAAGAAACCAAAATGAAGGTAAAACATTTGATAGGTTCCTAACGGACTAAAAGTTAAAGCAAAAAAGTACAAATTAGAAAAACTGAAAGATTCACTGAGGACAGAGTTGTCGGATGTGTTAGGAGTGACAAGCTACGGGCAATATTACTACGAGAAGCTGACCTTTCGCTCCTGAAAGCAGAGGACATATGTCGAGTATCAGAAGCGTCAGAAGAACATGTCAGACTCATGAAAGAAGATCCACAAACTGTCAGCGCCATCAAGGAGAAAGAAGCGGAAAAGACAGAGACGACTGATCATTCAACAAGCACTGACAAAGTCTGCATCTACTGTAAGAAACAACATCAGCCTCGCAAGTGTCCGGCGTATGGACAAATCTGCAAAAGATACGGAAAGAAGAATCACTTTGCTGCAGTATGCAAATCAAAGCTCTTACAGACCACTGAAGACTTGTCAAAATTAGAGTACGATTCCTTCGTTGCAACTTCAATCAAGCATCAAACGCATCCACAGAGTGAACTTAAGTGGTTAGCGTGTAAAGGCATTGTATCGCTTTCACTCTCGACATCGGCGCACAGGTCACATACTGCAATAAAACCTTTCTCGTCTACTGAATGCCTCAAAATGCATAAGGGTCATTGTCTTAAAAGTATACTTAATAACAAATGACATTTTTTATTTTCCTCACTCTTAGGCTCTTATATCTCATACTTGATTTCCGAAATGAATGGAATATTCCAATGCCGTGTTTGAGATCTTACTGAATGAATACAGACATCCTTCAGTGTTTCCTGGAAAAAAATTAAATCGGATCTTAACAAGAACATAAAACAGATCAAGAGTAACAACGAAATCAGTTGTAAAAGTATTTATGACCTAGCCAAAGGCTACCTAAAATTTGTCTTAAAACTTTCAATAAAACAATAAATGTTTATCACACGCACGCCTGAACCACCTGGCATATTTCGTGTGACTGTCGAATGCAGATTTGAAGTCTTCTAAAATTAACTTCTTCTATAAGTGTTCTAATATAAAAAAAACTGCGATGTTGAAAGCATATACTAACCTTTAAAGCTTTATAGCTTTCCCTCGGTACATTCTGTCTCATAATCTTTGGCCTAACATGTCTCGTGAACAGGTTGCTTACCTGGAAAGTGGGGAGAAGACTGTGGCAATGACTGTGGAGATGGCTGTGACAGCGAAACGTGCAACAAGGATAACGGGTCTTGTAATTGTCAACCAGGCTGGAAGTCTCCGCAATGTGAAAGTAAACATAGATTGAAGGGAAAAAAGTTAGGCTGTCAGTTCATGACAGAGCGGATACTGTACGATTTAAACATAAAAACGACAATCGCATATGTCATGACAGCTACACACACACACACACACACACACACACACACACACACACACGTGAGCAACCTACCCTCACCTTTTCAGCACAAGTACAAACACACCCATTGTTAGGAAAATTACGAACAGTAAAAAAAGTGCCAGTCCAGACATACGAGTACGGTGGTAATAGTAAACAATTCTCTTTGAGTGTTCTACAATGCATTCGGTGTACTGATTTTGGGCTGTAGACTACTTTATTATTATTTTTTAATTATGTTTTATATATGTATATATATAAATCTTTTGTCTTTAAGTTGCAAAAGTGTAGTATTATCTGTCAAGAATTATTATTTTATGTAGTATCTACAGCTGGGAAAAATATTATTGGAACTTGTTTTCCTTCTTTACTCCAGTTCATGTTGTACTTTTACAATGTAATCATTAGAATAATTTTTATATGGCACTTTTCTCCAGCCTCAGCTGGAATCAAAACGATTTACATACATCCAGGCGCGAGAGCACACTTCTTCAGGGAAGACATCTAATGCACTTTCATGAACAACCATACATACGAACTCGATACACAATGCACAGCAAAACGCAAGTAAAGTTGAATGCGAGGGCGCCATCATTAAAGTTAGACTCTAAGCGCGCCACAAAGAAGCCTAACTATACAGACATAATAACTTAGGGGTCCCCGTGGACTGTAGCCACTTAATTAATTGCTTTTTCACCTAGAACTCAAATATTAAAGTACCATAGCATGTGCGCTTATGCAGGGACATGGGTAACTGGAAACATTTTGCTACAAAACTTTACAGCAGCATGTTTACATTCTTCTAAGAAACTGTACAAAAATATGATGCTTACATGGTCCTACATTACACAACGCATTGAAGTACTTCACAATGCTGAGTCCTCCCTTTGAACAGTCACGCGGTTATCGTCAGATTTTGGTTGTGAGGCGCGTACATTTAATCGGTACTAAGGATTCCTTGTATAGTGTTCTTGAATATGTATATCTCCGATTTCTGGTGCTTTGTTTCCTTTATCCAATACTTTTATAGGTGCTATTCAACGAAAGTTTTTGTCTTTTTTTACTTAATTGTCCGCTGCAATGTGCAAAATATAACAAACATCGGCTCTCGCTGACCACAAAAAGTGTAATCGAGGAGAAAACTATTTCAAGAAGCGTTTGTCAAATATTGAATATTAATCATTATTTTTTATCGGAGGAAAAAGTAATTTTTACTTCATTAAAACAGCTTCATCTGTTTGAAGGATCTTATCTACTTTTGCAACAAATGAGACAGGAATACTTTGAGATAAAATATTAAAATCTTCCCCTCGTCTGCTCATGTTTCTTCTGTGATCACAAACACCTGCTATCCTCACTGTGGCTATTATATCTTTAGCTTCTGTTCATCTTTATTAAATGCTACACCCCCACTTCTGCGCTTTTTCCGTTTTCATGTACGTCAAGAAAAGTTAAAACTTTTGAAAAGGTATCCCGCTTTACCAGTAACGAACACTAGTTGCATGTCAGTCAGTCAGCCGTCCCTTTCCTGGCATCTGGCGTTGGGGGAGCACTTGGATAGACGCGGCAGCTGACAGGTCCCGCCACTCGTGCCTATTGTGGGCGATAGTGAGCAGGTCCTGTACAGGACGACCAGCTTGACGTTCGTAAGCCAGTTCTTCCTCTGGCCACCGCGGCGTCGGCCACCCTCCAAGGATAGTCTTCGACAAAGTGTCGTGTCGCGTCACATGCCTAAAGAAGACCAGCTTACGTCACTTCACTGTTGATAGTAGAGGTTCCTGGTGTCCTACGGTTGTGATCTTCTTGTTTCATACAAAGTCGTTAGTCTTATGTTCTTTGTATGAGATCCGAGCAGCCTCCTCATGCACTTGTTCTCAAATGCTTGGATTCTCCTTTCACCAATTGAAATGGAAGTATGATGGTCGTGAATATATTAAATCATGATGTTCAAGAATATATTAAACAGCACCGGTTATGGGGTACATCCTTGACGTACCCCTACTGTGGTGCGAAAGTAAGCTCCTATTTGGTTGTGTAACAGTACTGTACTCGTTGAGCTGTTATACAGCGATTCAACGACTTGAACGAGGCTTCTTCGATGTTGAATTTTCGCATCACATGCCATAGACCCTAGTGCCAGACTCTGTCAAATACCTTTTAAATTCAATGAAGCTGTGGTAACGGTCCCGCTGATGCTGAAGATGCTTTTCTATAAGAAGACAAAAGTTGACGACCTGTTCAACTGTGATTCTACGTGGTCTGAAGCCAGCCTGTTCTTCTGCTAGCAGCTCTTCTGCGGTGGTTCTGATGCGATTGTGTATGACCTTCAGCATGACTTTACTTGGGTGGCTGATAACAGATAAGTCTTATGGTTCTGTAGTTCTGGCACTGCTTGCTGTTTCTACCTGGCTAAAGCGGAAGACCATGTCAGTAAAACTTTTCTTAGTAACAATTATGGCTGACTAACGCACTAACCACCAAAATACGGACACTTCACTACAACAAGAATGTTGATGTTGAATCAATATTAATAGTATTAAACTCTTGCATATTACATTTCATTTTTGCCCTAAACATTCTTAAAATAGAAAACTAATCATTCTGTTTGTCTGGGTTTCAGGTCTAGTATGCCAATCTGAATCAGAATGTGAATGCACAACAAAGGGAAAATACGTTTTCGTCGATATTCCCCGTAAAGGTAAACTCAAGTCGTTAATGGTTTGATTTTGGTATTCCTGAAGTGAAATTAGTAAACTTATCCTATTTCACACATAATCTCTACTGTTTAATGTGTTTCATTAGCTGTGATAAACAAAAAAAATGATTATTTATTTACAGGCTTATATTTTACCAATGGTGCTTTGCTTGCATTCTGCCTATTTTGTATTTTCATAACTGTAATATCTATTAAGATATATTTCAGAGTTATATCAGCTTCTATTTCTGTCTTTTTGATTGCAGTAAACGTCGCAATAGGTAAAACATCAAGTGCAAGTACAATCATGGAATCCTCTAATCAGGCGTGCATTGCTAATGATGGCTACGCAGCATCGACATCAAAGCCATCATGTATGTCCACTGCTTCAGGTGATCTTAGTCCGTTCTGGCAAGTCGATCTAGAGCAACAGTATGTACTTGCCGGCATCAGCATCGATTGGGATGATAAGAGTGAGCAATGTCGCTACTGGAATTGATACATCCTTTTTTATCTCACTCTCACATCATACACTTATACACTCAATAGTTTAAAAAAGATTCTCATAGAGACTCTAGTCTTTTAGTTAGCGTGCTCGACTCCAGAATAACTCGTGGGCTATGTCTCCTGATAAGTGATAACAGTTTTCACCTACATACTATGATACCCTTCAGCTACAATGATGGTAGACTTTACCTACAGGCGATGATAACCCTTGTTCGCCCAATATGTCTTATAGAACTTTATTATTATGGATTTGATTTGAAAGAAATAGGCAAGCAGTTTTAATACCAGTTAATGACCCAAGCAATCGTAGTTTTTCACTTGAAGGATACAAAGATAACGTGCACAGAGAATGCTTTTGGTCTTTGTACCAAAACCGTACAGCAAAGTGTTTATTTACTTTCCACGCACATTATCCAATAAGATAAGTGTTATATGCGCACTTTATAGTAAAGCGCTTTACCACAGAAATAAGGTCGTGCTCTCAGCGCTAATCCATTTATGTAACAAACAACATTATCAGTAGAAGCAACACAATAAATAAAACTGTAAAGCTATAAATTATATCTAGCAATAACTTATGACTTTTAGGTAAGCCCGAGCGCAATTTTGTTTCTTTAGGATCGAGTTTACTTCACTTTAAAACAATATTCCACAGAATATAGATACAAAATTACGCTTTATTTGCAAAATGACTGTATTGAAGCATCAGCATTTTCATCTGTTAGAAAGAAAATAGAACCTGCTACACAAGAGAGTTTCTGTGACGTGTCCCATTTAGCTATTTAAGCACTCAGTCAATTTAAACTAGTGTGGTCTATTTAATGTGCTTACGAATTAAGTGCCATCCCGAAAAAAACAAAACTTCGAAGAATAGTACACATCGACATAAAACATTGTACGTGGTGGATGGTGCTGGGCATAACTGCGTGCGTGCGTACATACGCGAATGTGTGTGTGTGTGTGTGCGTACGCGCGCGCGCGCGGGCGTTTTATTGTTTCTTATTTTCTCAGTGAGTCAGAGGTCGGGAATTGACGTGTTACTGGATGATAGACAGATTTACTCTACCAATAACGAAACCGCTGATCCATCTTACATTCCTACAAGAAATTTAACTGGTCGAGTAGTCAAGCTGCAACGAAGAAACGGTAGTGATGACCCACTACTAATGATATGCGAAGTTGAAGTCTACAGTAAGTCAAATGCCTCCATTATGCAAAATTAAATGATAATCATTAAGTGTGCAGTACAGAGAGTAGAAAAAAGCAAAAGCTTAGAGAATCTTCTGATAGAATGAGGTGAGAGAAAGTGTGGGGAAGAGTGTTGAAGGGGCCTGGACCCGTTTTCTTGTCGTGGAAGGTGCAGAGCTCTCCCAGTCGCTCTCGTTCCTCTCCACATTTGCAATCGCAAAAGGTTTAAAAAATATTTCTTCTGGTTTCGCCTCTATCAAGCGCTTGCGCACCGGACGATTCCTCGTTCAATGTTCCAGTCAGAAAGCTTCAGAGGCCCTACGCCGATGGGACGGAAAACAATTTTTGGAACGCCCAACTCGTCGAAGAGGGTCATTCGATGTCCTGATCTTGCTGGGATGTCGGAACTTGACATTAAGTCAGGACTGGCATCCCAGGGGGCTTTCGGCGGTGCAGAGGGTCACCATAAAGAAGGACGGAAAATCTATTCCAACAAATACCTTGTTTCTTACATTCTGTTTACCTAAAGTATCCGACTTCATTGAGGCTGGGTTTTTGCGGGTCAAAGTTTGCGTTATTCATACCTTCAACGTTGCGCTGCTTCAACTGTCAGCGTTATGGCCATGGGGCCAGGTTTTGCAAGTCCCAACCCACTGCTTTTGCTGCAGCGGGACTGGCCATGTGACAGTTGATTGTTCCTCAAGCGCCAATTGTGCAAACTGTGACGGGTCTCACGTTGCTTCATCCAAGGACTGCCCGAAGTGGAAGGAAGAGGCAGCCATCTAGCGCGTATTTGCAGAATCTGGCGTATTTTACGCCGATGCTTGCCGTCGCGTAGTGGGTGGACCCTCAGGAGCAGCTACTGTAGGCTTCACTTCCTACTCGGCAGTCGTTGCAAAACGACAGTCAGTGTCTGTGTCTATCCAGACGGACATGAAATGGGTCTCTTCGGAGGACCCTGTCCGAGTCCATCAAGCTATGCCTCATCCTCATCCTCCCGCAAGCAGTGGTGGCTCTCAGTCATCACAGGCATCTCAAACAAACCTCACTAGTCAGACCTACACTCAAACCAGAACGAAACACAAAATCTCTAAAAGGTAAAAACACTACACCACAGACAAACAAGGAAGACACACAAGCAAAACCAAAATCACCAGACAAACTTACTCCGCAATACAAAACATCTGGGATCGCCACAGCAGTAAATTCTGTCCCTGTAACTAACCGTTTTGACTCTCTTGGCGAGCAGGGGATGGAGATGGATAAACGACGTCTTGCCTTCTTCTTCTTCTTCTTCTTCTTCTTCTTCTTCTTCTTCTTCTTCTTCTTCTTCTTCTTCTGTGAGGTGCTCTGTGTCCCATCCTCACAGATAAAACATGTCTACCATCGTTCAATGGAACTGTCGAGGGATCTGAGCCAACTTTGAATAGCTCCGATGCCTAGCATCTCGTTTGTCACCTGACATTATTGCTCTTCATGAGACTCTTCTCCTACCTTCTACCTCCTTTTCCTTCAAGGGCTTTCAAATTTTACGTCAAGACTCACAATATGACGTCCCTTCAGGTGGGGCTGTTCTTCTTCTTCGCTCCCACCTTTTATTTAGCCAGATAGCACTTTTCATTCCTCTTCAAGCTGTTGCTGCCCGAGTTACACTGGGCAAGACTATCACTGTTTGCTGTATCTATCTTCGTCCATCCGCTCGGATCTCCCGAGAAGACCTTGAGGGTCTTCTGACCCAACTTCCTTGTCCCGTTCTTCTTTTTGGGGACTTTAACGGGCACCACCCTCAGTGGGGTGGGGATTTGATTGACCCTAGGGGAGAGTTGTTGTGATCATTTTTTATGAAAAGTGATATCTGCCTCTTAAACGGTGGCTCGAGCACTTTTTGTCGGCCATCCAGCAGCACCGTTTCAGCAATCGATCTGTCAGTGGTCAGTCCAACAGTATTATTAGATTTTACCTGGAGTGTACACGACGATTTATATAATATTACGTTTTCTAAATACTCTGGAGCAGGATGATAATTTTTACAGTGTCGGGTGGAACTTGACCAAGGTAGACTGGCCTGGCTTTCAGGCCCTCTGCGCCACCCGCCTTTGTTCTAGTGGCAGTTTTAATTTAGATACCTGTGATAATGACCAGGACCACCCTATTACGATTTTTACCACCATTCTAACTGAAGTTGCTTCGGCAACCATTCCAAAGAAAGGGACACGGAAACACCATCTACGTGTCCCTTGGTTAAATGAAGAGTGTATGGTAGCCCAACATGCTTGAAAGAAGGCCCAGCGCCTTGCCTTCCGCCACCCCACTCTGGAAAATGTAGTTAACTTTAAACGCAGCAAACCATGAGCTCGTTTTATTTTTAAATAAAGTAGAAAACTTGCGTGGCAGAGGTTTGTGTCATCATTGTCTTCCCGCACCACCTCCCAGGAGGTGTGGGGGGCCGTGAGGAAAATAAATGCTGGTTGGAGACTCTGTCCTCACAGAGGCACGAGATGTTGCTAATACCTTGGCATCCACCATTGCTCGAAACTCCTCTTCTTCTCACTATTCTCCGGAATTTCAGCGCCTGAAGTCTGTTCAGGAATTCCCTTGCTGTAACTTTTCTTCTGATAACTCTGAACAATACAACGAACCCTTCTCTTTTAATGAACAGCAGCGGGCCCTTCAGAAGTGCAAGTACTCCGCACCTGGCCTAGACAACATTTCTTATCAGCTGCTAACCCATCTCCCACAGGCCTCTCTCACGACTTTGCTCTCTGCATCCGGGGCCGATCCCTACCGTGCCTCGAACGCCGGTTTCAGCTGTGCGTAAAGGATGTGTAGAAGTGGGTGACAGAAAATTCAAATTTTCTCCTACGAAGTCAGTATGCATCCACTTTTGTAAACTACGAGGCATCTTTCCAAACCCATCTATTACTGTCAACGGCACGGTACTCAAAGTGGTCCAGGAAGTAAAATTTGTTGGGGTCATCTTTGACCGAAAACTATCCTTTCGCACATCATATCTTTACGCCTATCATTTCAGAAAGCCTTGGACGTTCTTAGAGTAGTTGGCCTGTCAGCTGGGGGGCGGACCGCACGGTCCTGCTTTGCCTGTACCTTGCCCTGGTCCGCTCCAAGCTAAACAATGGATCCATCATCTATGGCACTGCTCGAGACTTCTATCTCAAAATTCTTGATCCTATTCACCATCAAGGGCTCCGCATCTGTTTGGGTGCCTTCCGCAGAAGCTGGTGAGCCTCCACTTTCTCTCCGTCGTCTGAAACTCATGCTGTCCTGTCTGACGTCTGAAAGCTCATCCTGGAAACCCTGCTTACCGTGCTGTTTTCGGACCTCAGCGTGCTGCCCTGTATGCCATTCATACCAAGGAGAAAAAAACAGTATCACTCCGTGTTGAACCTCATTTACAAGCAGCCGGAGTAGATATTCAGCAGGTAGAGACTCTCCCTCTATTGCCAGCTCCTCCTTGGACTCTTCCAGTTCCGGAGATCCGTCTCGATCTTTCAGCTTTCAAAAAAGGTGACACTTGTGACCTCATCTTTGTCCAGCGCTTTTAAGAACTTCTTTCTATCCTGGATTCTGTTCTGTCTTTACAGATGGCTCCAAAGTCTCAAACGGTGGCCCTGTAGTTGCGGCAGCAGTTCCTTCCAGCCGCAACAGGCTTCTTTTGCCCGACTTGCGGATGGCTGGTCTATTTTCTCTGCGAAACTTCACGCCATCTTTCTAGCCTTCCAGCATGTTTACCGCTCTCTGGGGCAAAACTTTCTCATCATCTCAAACTCGTTATCTGCTCTCCAAGCCCTTCTTTCCCAACGTTCTGACCATCCCCTTGTGGTCCAGATTCATACGATCCATGCAGCTCTACTCCAACGGAAAAAGACATTGTTTTCATTTGGGCTCCTAGCCATGCTGGTATCCCAGGCAATGTACGGGCGGACAAGGCCGCCGAGGCTGCATGTCAATCTTCTGGTAAACTACACTCGATAGTATCAGCAGACTGTAAATCTATCCTCTCGGCCTATGTTCAGTTCTTGCGGCAACGCCACTGTGACACTGGTCCAAAATAAGTTACATGCCACCCTTCCCTCTCTTTCAGACCGCTTGCCTTCATGCCGTCCTGTGCGGCGGGATGAGGTCGTTATTTCCAGACTAAGATTAGGACACACCTATGCCACGCAGTCGCACCTTTCACGAGGTGAACCACCGCCAGTTTGTCCTTGGTGTCAATGAATTTTTAATGTTGTACATGTTTTAATTACTTCTCCGGGACTCCAGAGTATCCGCCAGCAGTTCTTTTTACTGCAGGCTCCTTGTTTTCTTTGTTTAGGTCCGTCCCATCGGCAGCTATTTTTCCTTTCTTAAGGCGGATAGGGCTTTATCATAAGATTTAAGCTTTTTATGCGTTGATAGTTTTTGGTTTTGGGTTTTGTTGGTGGCCTTTTGGGCCAAAACACTGCTTTTACATGTTCCCAACTCTCAAATTTGTTTCCTGCTTTTTATAAATGGGTTTTTATTTTTTACGATGTTATATTTATATCACTTGGGGGTTTTGTCCCTAAACATTTTATAGTAGGATTATTTTTCTCGCCGTGATTTAGCTTTAGTTGCTGGCACGGCATTAAACACAAACAAACAAACATCTTGCTCTCAGAAGCCTGCGTCTATAAGGCTTCCATTCTAGCGGTGTCTTTTCAGTTTTCCTATCGTGGAGTAGTGCTACTCCTTCAGAGTGTTGATCGTCTGATCTTCCTGAGAACAGGATAGTATGTCCTTACGCTAATCTCCTCTTTCCCGTGCTGTTCCATCTGACCTCGCTGACTCCCTGGATGTCACGTTGTAACTGTCAAACTCCTTGATTAGTTGGGGCATTTTGCCAGTCTGATACAAGGTGACGTTCCAGCACCCCACCCTCAACTTCTGTTTCGGCTTCAGTATCGGGGCGCCAGCGCCCTCTCGGGTTTGACTGTCGTCCGTCATAAGTCCAGTCCTCTGGTATGTCTCATTACCTTCGCCATCCGCGATGAGCGCTCTGGTGTTGGTTTTTGTAACAAGCGTTTTTTATATGGTGGGGGTTGTTAGCCCTACCACAACCTAATTTACTACCTCTAGGTGAGGTGTCCACCTTAGTCGCCTCTGCCTGGCTTGATGGCAGGGACCCTATTCTTACAATGCTCGCTAGGCAAGCACAACCCGGGGTCCCACGGGAGGATGCACTACAGAGAGTAGATAAAAAGCTCAGTTTAGTAGTTGTGGCGGTAGTGGCAGGGGGGGGGGACCTTTTTCACAGAAGCGCCATCTTAAAATCAGAATGATACCTCATGGACCAGGTCTACCGTATTCTCAACACATACGTCGAAGGCGGTCGAAACTCTCAGACATTCTTCCTCGTAACCATGAGGCCTCGTTTTGAAAACCCGGAAGAGCCGCGCCTAAATAAGGTCTATGGCGACACCACATACGGGCTTGCTTTGTTTTCAAAGTGTACGCCATGCCGCGCTGGCCAACCTATCACCCACTTAGGGCCCGCCTGAGGGTGTAGTTAACGCAAGACTTTTCCTCTTTCAACTTGCTTCCCCCTTGTGAAAGGTGTTAGATATTGACATATACACGTTTAGTACAAGATTCCGCTCCGGGTTTCTCGCGTGCGGGGTGGGGAGGAATTGGTGTTTTACGCCGAGCCAGCAACTAAGGCTATATCACGGCAAGGCAGCCAGCCCTGTTAACAAATGACACATGCAGAGAAAGAACAGCGTGCCTGAGACGAGAGCTGAACCCTGGACAGCCAACCTTCACTGTATTGATGACAGTCGTTAACCATTGGACCGCCATTTCTCGCGTGCAGGGAACAAAATGGATGAGTTTTGCCAACTAGACAAGGATATAAAGACACCTATCAGCAATGTTCTACTTCCTGTTAGCCTTTTGGTGGTCTTGTGAACCAAGTTCGTGTCGTGTCGTGTCTTTCTGCAGCTTTTTCTACTCTTATAGCTAGGCTTCCTCTAGTACTAGAAAGGGGAGAGAAAAAAATCAACACTGAAACTACTACTCAATCGAAATTCCCAATTAGAGGAACATTTAAAGAGCTTCTGCAGATTTCAGTGAAAACCTTTATAGCATAAGCCTTTTATTGTATATCATTATGTTTTTAGTTTTATTACGTCTTGCATTTGCTTACGTTAGAATGACATGTTGAAAAGGCTAAATTATTTATAACTAAAAGACGTTGACATAAAAATTGAAAAGATTCTTTTATGCTTATAATGAAAAACAGTTTCACTGTAAGACGGATTCTCCTAGATGTGGTATTTTTTTCTTTTTTTGCCCAACCATTTCTATTTGTTGACGTAAATGTAGTGCTTTTTACATTTCTGTTATGACTGCATGCATAGACTGTAGGCCAGGGTTTTATGGCCATGAATGTGAAGGAATCTGCGAGCACCCAATCTGCGAAAATTCACAAATCTGCAGTCGTATCGACGGGTCCTGCCCAGAGACGGGTAAGCATTGACGTCACAAGTAAATTCCGTTGGTGAAGAACGGTGATTATACTATGTGATACGATTTTATCAGTATCAATTAGAGCTTTATCCCAGCCACTGTAGACAGAGGGGGTGGAATGGGTGTTTTACGCCGAGCCAGCAACTAAGACTATTTCACGCCAAGGCAGCTAGCCCTGTAAACAGATGTCACATGCAGGGAAAGAATAGCGTGCCCGAGACGAGAGCTGAACCCAGGACAGCCAACTCTCACCGTATTGATGAAGGGCGCTAACCGTTGCGCCACCGGACCGCCTTTACTGTAGACAGAGCCTGAATATTGTAGATAACGTAATAAATAAGGAGTATTGCATATGACGTAATCAAACTACACAGCTGTAAGCTTAATCAGTCACCCAGGCAAAGTCAAGCTTAAAGTAATTCAAAATCGCATAAAAAAATACTGCACAGGAACTGCTACCTGTATGTGGACTTCAGAGAATCTAGGAGCACATTTGAACAGATTTTTCAACGGTCGTATTCTGATAAAAAAATAACAAGTACAACATCAGAAAGATCTCAGCTACAACTTCAAGAAGGAGCTTGATAGTGTAATGCCAACATGCTGCATCTAAGAAGAGCTCGCTCAAGTTATGGAAGCGCTGGAAGAGTTTAACTAGCGAAGTTTTATAACGAAAACGTTTTTTACGTAAGTGTGGATCTCGTCAACCATGACTTCTGTCGCCTATACTGTTCCTGTGGAATATCATGTAAGAAACCCTTCATGACCACCACATTCCTATTTCCTGATGGTAACGTCAGGTAACTGTGTGGACACGAAACTGATGACGGTGAAATAAAAGATAATTGGCGATCGTTACCAATGCTCCCTGTTGCCTGCGCTGTTCAACATCTCCCAAGAAAACATCATGTGAGAAACTTTTTACAATGACCTCCTCTTTAACCCGTGGGAAGCCATTACGAAATTTTCGCTTTCTGGAAGACATTGACTTGATCGGCAGACAGCAGCAGCAAATTTCAAGACCTGACAAACAGACTGACTGCGATGTTGTATACGGATAGAGACAAGAGTAAAGTCACTGTTAACACAAACGGAAACAGCAAAGACCTACATGAATAAAACACAACTCGCAAGGGCAGCAGTAATCTCCAACATGGAACACAAGATTAATGAGTTTAAACGGAGCGCAGTCGCCGCTCTTGCGAGGTGCCAGGAATCCCCTTCTCGCAACAGAGAAATGATAAGTGACCAAAGTGATTAATCCCAATGGGAAATTTTAGCTTTTCAAGTTTACTCAGTTACCAAATAACCAAAGTAAAGCATCTCTGTAGCCCTCAGCTCAGAAATATAATTGGTGAATGCGTGGAGGTGTATGCCATCTTAACTTAACATACACATTAGATTGATTGATCGTCTTAAAACAACAGCTGATAGTAGCCTTAACGGATGTGTTATCAAGAAGATTTGAACTAAGAAGAAAATCGTTTGAAGTATGAATAAAAACTCAACTAATAGAAAATTTACTTATTCTCACTTGTTCAGTAAGAACTTTAATATGAGGTTTCTTTCTCGTGCAGTTACAGAGCCCGCTGAATGTTCGATTATGATCATTGTAGAGGGTTGTTTGTTCGCCTTTATCGTCATCGCACTCTTCGTCGTTGCTGCAAAGTAAGTGTTATTACACCAACAATGTTTTTTTTATGTCCGGGAGTCCCCTTTAAATTACTAGAGTCACCGATCAAATGCTCGAGTCACAAATATAAAGCTGTAGGCATTGCGCTGTTACCTAGAGGTTTCGTGACCGCGAATAATTAACTAGGTTCAGGTGAAGGCCGTCGCTAAAATTTGGGGAACCAGGTTCCGGTCGTCTTCCTCACTTGAAATTTCATTTATAACGTTTTAACAACATTCTATATATATAATTAATAACCTTTCCCGGGAACATTTTGATGACAATACAATACAATACCACTTTATTTATCCCCAAGGGCAATTCCAAATAGTGCTCGTACTAACAGTAATACATACATAATATAAAAATACATACATACACATGATATAAAAGAAATAATACATATACATGATATAGGAGGAGATGATACAGAACATATACATAATATAAAAAGATAATGTATACATGTTGAAGTAATCTATTTCTCTCTCGCGCGCACACACTCCCAGAAACAGTAAATATAGTGGATGTAGTGGTGACCTTTGGCCAGTTAATCAGATGAATGGCACGTGGAATGAATGAATTGCGGTGACGATTGGTTTTGCAAAGAGGCATCGCGTACCTACAGCCAGACCGCAAGAGTGAGAATTCACGTGTCAACACATGATCAGAAATAGAGAGGATACGGGATGCCTTCCTAAGGATTTTCTGATGACAGAAAGCTGCCAAGTCCCTCTGCCTGGTTCCGGTGATCTTGGAACAGATATTAAAGACCAACCTGAACGGTTTGCGTTTTTTGCAGATATCGGTAGATATAGGCAATATAAACCTAACCTGTAAATTGCAGCCTCCAAAACCTATCCGTTATTTAATTATCCGCTAGCAAAGAACGCGATTTGCACCTGCAATCAACGAGCGCCGTTAACAGTGTTCTACGTCCCACTAGTGCACCATTCACAACATTGGCAGCTTTCAACACCAGAGAGAAAGAAGCTCTTCCAGCTCTATAGGCAAACTGCGGCGGGTCAAGATATTTATCAACAGCAGTCATAACCTCTCTTCGTACGATTTTCTCAAGTGATTTCATGATGAGGTAAGAGCAACTAGTCTGAAGTCGTTTGGTTGACTAGGACTAGTGATTTTGGGACAGGCACAATGTGCGAAAGTTTTCAAATATCGGGAATGTGACCAGAATCTACAGACAGCTGGAATAGATGTAAAACTCCGCTAAGATGTTCGGCGCAGTGATGGAGGGTATGTCCTCAGATCCCGTCAGGACCCAGAGCCTTGTTAACATTTACTCGCCTCCAGAGTTCGTTGACAGAGGACTGGGCAATCAACAACCCATGCTCAGGGACCAGAGACTGTTTTAGTGTGGAAACATTGAGAGAAAAGTCATGTTTCTCAAAGCGGGCATAAAAAGAATTAAGCAGGTTGGGAAGATCACGTTCATCAACGCCTGCAAGTGCCACTGGTTTTTTAAGAGCATTTTCCTTGCGTTCATCCTTCTAAAGTAAAAGAGTGAGAAGATGATATGCGTCGGTAGCCAAACGAAGAAATATGCTTATAATAATAATAATAATAATAATAATAATAATAATAATAATAATAATAATAATACTGTTGCATGCTGAAGTTTTGACAAATAAACTTGTTGGCAATATTGTCGGAAAAAGTTTCTTTTGATGATAATATACTTGATTTGTCCTTTACCATTCTTGCTTTTTTAATAGTGTCTGAAAGTTGACATCAGTAAACGTCATCGTAATGCATTCAATGCATCTTAAACATATATGCACATGCAAAGGGATGTATATGCATACGGGTAGCCTCTTTGAAAATCTTTTATATAATTTTCAGTACATGGATGAAATAGAATCAAACTAAATATTTCTGCAAATTCGTTCATTTAAACTATACAACAAGCTAGTTATCGATATTTCCTTATAATAATTGTCGCAGTGTTTAATAACTGTCAGTGCAGCTGATCACTGAACAGTTGGTTCTCCCACAACGTTTGTACTGCGGTCTCTTGCGTATATTGCTTTTGTACTTCTATCCCTTGTACATAGCTAGAACTGTAACAACTGTTAAAGCTGAGACACGTGCTTCGGTACACCGCTACGCTACATACGAAAGTCCCCTTCCCTAAACTATTCTTTGACAACTACGATGACTGAAATCCTAACTCCTAACATCACTAGAGGTCACAGCCACAAAACCTTTGCATGAGAGAATATACTTATACACAACCTGAAAGTGTCAAACTTGGTAATATTCCTCAAAACGTTTTCTTCACCTGAAAAAAAATATTATTTGATATTGAAATGTTATTCATCTACAGTAGGGATAATGGAGATTTTCCATAGTAGGATAGACTTTCCTGGATGTGCTCAGTGATCCAGAGTTTTAAATTTTAGAAGTAAGCTTTGGCATGGCCAAGTAGTCACAAAGCTGATGAGGACAGCTAATGCACCGTTGAGTCATGTTTGCCAGGATTGCAAGTAAGCATAAGAGGAAATGTTGAAATGATATTACTAATTACTATGTGTGGTTAATATATCTGCTCTGATTTTTCAGGACACTTCCGATCGCTGACATTACAGCTGGTAAGCACTGGGCCTGTTATCACAGGTGTTTTGTTTGCACATTCGAAAGGAAACTTCAATATATATTAATCAGCGGCTACTGTATGCATGTGGTGTGGTGCACCTCACCTTACCCAGTCGACCCAGCTGGCGGGAATAGGTACCTGATTCCAAAGAGGGCTGGAAAAGATAAGACAGCAAAATAAAGGAGATAGGCCCCACCCTCACAAAAAGTAGAGGCACATCCCAAAAGAATTTTTCCAGCAGTGCAAAGAAGCATGGCAGAGAAGGACGGAGAAGGGATGGCGATGGAGGTGGAATACTTTGAAGGGGGAACCATGTAGCTTGTTGTTTGGAATTGAAATAAATTGTTTATGACATCAATTCCGTTACTTTTCAGACATATATATATATATGTATCGATAGTGAGATCTGCATGTCAGTTTCTCTTTTTATCGGTACATGAATCATCTCAGAGTTTTGTATGCCAGTCCATATTTGTAATAATATTCAAAGATAATGATGAGCCAAACTATTAATTGAACCTTCATCTGTAAAGAATCCCTATACGCAAAGTTTGACCATGTCAAGAAGCGCGTGAGAGTGAGATGCACTTGACTGTGAGAGAAACAGACCATGTGTGAGGATGTGCACGGGCATTTGAATGTTGTGAACGCAGTAGCTTATCAAATAAAGTAGCAGGGTTTTAGTATGCTCCCTCAGGTTCAGAGCACCTTTGTTAAATTAATGTTCTTTTGTTTACACTTATTAAACCTCTGCCATAACATCTGGCACACGTATTATGTTAGAAGTTGAAAGCCTAACTTTCCGGATGTGTTATGTCAACATTTTGTCGTTTTCTTTTGAACAGATGAAGAGGACTCTGAATGTAGTGATGTAGACGAAGAAGCTGAGCACGAAGAAGCTATATTAACTGCAGGTATTAAAAAAGCTTCTAGCGATGTAACAGCTAAGGGTAAAATGTCCACAAATAATGAATCTCAAGTGTAAGCGGGATGACGGAGGCGTGTTAAGTCTGATGTTAAAGAATTTGCTCGTTACAAGTTACAAACGTGTTTAATACTTGTCAAAGTCTCACGTAATGGCTGTTTTAGTGAAAATGGTCGCTGCTTAGCACTGTGCGTTAGAGGCTTGATTTCCATTTTCACATATATGCTTTAAATTATAACATTGATTTTCAAAATATTCATTTTGGCTCATTTTTATTCACTGAGAGTTCCTCAGACTTTGTGAAAAAGTAGGTGGTGTCCAGATTTGACCCTACTGTTCCAAGAAACATTTTGGCTCCTACCCATGCATAAGGAATGTTTGATTTGCATGCATGGACAACAGTGATAGGCAACCATTTCCGAACTAGGAAACTGTTGGTTTTATCACTGAATCTCCTGCAAATGCGCACGTGAAAACAGAAAGACATGGGAAGAATAAGAAACAGCATAGAGGTGAAACTTTACTTCTTCAGTCCTGATCAGAAAATGACTAATAACATTCTGCCCCAGGTTATATCTTCCTTTTTTGACCTATAAATATTTCATAAAAGAAAATATGTGTGACAGTCGACCTGTAGCTAGTTTTTCTGCATGTTATGAAATTGTTCACGACTGGTCCTTAAAACAGATTTCCAGGTGCTTCAAAGGTTCTTATTTTTAGTCTGTTCAGACTTGTGTGAACCCTGTAAATGCCGTTATTTCTGGGGACATTTATCATTTTATTTAGAATGTAGGATATGTTTAGAGAAATATTTTGAGGTACTTAGAAACAGAGACTATTTGACATCTTTAAAGAAGAGACAGAGGGAGAAAGCCGTGCAAAAGCGCTCCGAAAGAAAAGTCAGCAGATGACACATACATATGCAAACCTCCATTATCCATCTTATAAGTGTTAACATTCTTGTTGTTTTGCATTTGTGATAAGATTTTTTAAATAGTCAAGTGGATTATTGAATTTATTGACAGCTTTAAGAGTTCTGTTACATACGTTTTGTCAAAAGGTTGTGTACATTGAAATAAATTTCCTTTGCTGTAACTTTTCTTTGAGTTTTGTTTTGCCACAAAATTGTTGTTTGAGAATTTATTAATTTTAATACATGCTTTTTCCTTCTTGAATCTCAGAAAGAGTGACCAACATATTGACAGATTTATAATTTCTTCATTATTTACTGACAAGAAATGATGTGTACATGTGGCTATGTGTGTTTGTGTATGCCTTTGTGTGTGTGTGGTTGTAGTTGTCGCCATCCTAAGGGGTATTAGGTACGTATGATGGACGGGACTCGTAGTTAAAACCTTAACTACACTCTCGACTACTCTGCCATCCACGCCGACCTAAACCTGTGCGCGATGCACTTTTGAAATTTCACTAATTTGTTAATTAAGAACTTTACACTGACTCGAGCCCCCCCTCCCCAATAAACAAACGCAATTTCGTGAAACACGTTAATTATTGATAATAAAAATGTCGAGAGTTACACCAATCATTCACATAAACTATGTAAGAAAATGTAAATACGAATGTAACTTCCTTATCCTGGCTTATCATCTAGGGTGTCCCGCTAATTCTATCTTCCTACTGCTAATCCAGATAACTAGTGAGTCGTAGAAACCCTATCATTAACTACGCACACATCGTACTCCTCATTCGTTCACGCATTCACTCGCCCGCTCTATACATTACACATTACACAGATGGTGGTGAACCTATCACCCGTCTTGTTGGATCCATCACGCGTACCGTCCCCCTTGCACTGCTGTGCAACACCTTCTCTGTCACCAGCGTGATGTTTGTTGGCTTGTATTTCGAGAACAGAAGTGGCTTGTACGGAGCTTGGCCCGAATAGCTGTGAAAACTTCCCCCCTCTAGTAGACCTCTAAGAAACCTGTAGCCAGTATAGCGGATGGGGGCTTGAAAGCGGGAGAATCGATGCCTCTCGGCCTATAAGCAGCGTCGAAGCCTCATTATGTCCAGTCTAGCTTTTCCCCCAAAGGTTTGAAATGTGCATGATTTACAGGCAAGTCGGTGAATAGCTGTGTTCACAAAATATTCAAGATTTTTCATTCTAAGGAATAAAAATGCGGCGTGTGAGGATAATTAGAAGATACTCCAAGCGAATGCCAGCAGATCCACATGTGAATGCATACGCATATCAACAAGTGTAAGTATTGTATTACATGGAGAAATAACTCGAGTTTCTCTAACCCGTCCGTACCTCGGTGACTCAGGCTTTGTCTCTTGTTTCGTTGTGCAAGGGATACATGCTTGCGTCTGTGTGCGTGCACGCGATAGAGCATTTAAGTGAGGGTCGTTTGCTAATGAGAAGAAAAATCGAAAGTGCTTTTTCCAATTTAACCACGTCGATAGCTGCAAGCAGCAAAGGTATACTGCTTGGCAAGTGTACATCATCAATTGTACAGGTGCTGACGTCGCTCTTGCCTCTAACAGGATACTGGGCCTCCGATGCACTCTCGTCTCCACCTACACCCCTTTTACCCCATCTACTTTCCATCGACACCCCAGTTTTATTATCGAGCAACTCTTGGAGAGAAGCTGGGGACAAGGTCAACCATGCACGAAAGTTATTTCGTGCAAACCAAATGCGGCTCAAGAGGTAACACTGGAGGTTTTACCTTATCGAGGGCGAGATTGTGGGAGCTAGAATTTTCGGACCATCAACTATCTTCAGATTCGATTTCTGTTATTATACTTCGTATATCGCGCTTGCTATTGAAAGGCTACATTCGGCGCAGAAATACTTCTCCAATACTAAGTAATTACACGGCAATAAGCTATTGATCTAATAGTTATGTAACAGTGCTAAAAATAATCTCAGAAAATCTGCATTAAAAATTTTAGAATGGTTTATAAATAGATTATAACATCTTAATGTGCTAAGTGCTTCCATTTTAAACTTGTACCCGCATTAGCGTGTCTGAGAGAGAGAAATTATAAGCAAAAATATGTGTTTTAACGGTAGTGCAAATGTATGTTTAGGTTTTAGATTGTTTAAATAATGATAATTTGTTTCCGATAGATACTTCCACTGTGTAAAAGTAATGTCACACCACAACAGCGTCACTTTTACGAGGTACCCAGACCGCACTGGTATCGAACTGTCAAAGGTCACAACACACCCTCTGTCATCAAAATGCTGGTCTGTGGAACTCGCCTGAAAATAAATGGCCCCGGCTTGAGAATTCCTTCTTATCCTTCACACCCACCCATCGCTCACGGATTCGCGATATTTGTCCAGTGATGCTGCATGCAACGTAAGTAGTTATTATCGAAGAATCGATACTTTTCTTGTATTTTAAAATTCTTTCACAGAGTGAGAGATTTTTTAAGCTGTCAAAGTGGCAGTGTATGCCATACCATGGTCACAAAGGGAAGCCCACGTGACCTGGCGATCCTAGCGACCATTCGGCGCAAACTCCGGCTTAATAAACGAAGCGATTCGATAGTCACGTGACCATTATAAATGTCTGCGAATGCCTGCAACACTTAGGACGCAGGTTTTTTTAGTACTGTTTTTCATTATTTGCTGTACAAGGTCGTAATTTATTATGCTGATAATACTTGCGTCACTTGTCCTTGGGTCGCCATTATTAATTTCTCGTCTGCGTCCCAGACAATATTCGATCTTGAACGAACCCCTTTCCTAAAACACTAGCTTTTATGTTTTATATAAGAAGGTAATATGCAGACATATAATTATTTATACGAAGCGAAAAAACTGTACTTCACATCCATAACTGAGAACCACTTCATTTTGCATAAAAATCATATAGTTTCTACTTATATTTATCGTTTTATTTGTGTGATCTTTTTACCCTATAGACTGTTAGCATTGTCATGCTTTTATACATTTTTTAAATTTTAGTTTATTTTATTATTATAATATTTGGATGACTAGCACAGATTTTTGTGACCTAAACAAAGAGAAATGGCTTCATGTGTGTAGTAACCCGTGAATCCATCAATTCCAGACCTCGGAGGTATATTCTTCCAGTGCTTCTATATAAGCAGGTATAAGCCTTCATGCTTACAGACGCCTATTTGATTGATTGCATCGATTCAGGATCTGAAGACGTCAGGGCCATAGTTATGAACCAGATCCCTAACATCAGGTTTGCGCAACCACCGCTCAATATGTACAGCACCAACAAGTCCTCCGTACCCAAAGCAATGGATCGTACCCAGGATGTGG
Organism: Marisa cornuarietis; assembly: GCA_004794655.1. NCBI lineage: Eukaryota > Metazoa > Mollusca > Gastropoda > Architaenioglossa > Ampullariidae > Marisa > Marisa cornuarietis. The sequence goes on from SMMW01000651.1 coordinate 806,026, forward strand.
GCATCCTAATTATCAGCCAGTTTCCTAGGTCTGTACTATGCTTCCAGTTATAAGGCCATCGAATCACCTAGCCCTGCCACACAGCTACGGCTTCAAAAAACTAACAATAAAACATACACCACTTTGTGAGTGGCTTAACTTCATCAGGTAGAGGACATATCTATGGATTTGGGGTTTATTACAATGTTTCGCTTCTAGTCTGCACTTACAGCACCACTGAATGTGCGGTCGTGAACTAGATTCCACTTGAGAATTCTAAGTTTGTCTTCCATTCCCTGGTCCCTGTCAGTATTTGTCTAGAAGAGCTCCTGATTGTGTCAACAAGTTTCGGCACTTTTTGTTTGGTCCCAAGCGATATAAGAGGTCTGGAAACGGGTATCCTATTGATTAGAACAGTGGTGTCCAAAACATACCCTCCCCCTCCACTTAACACAGCTGTGGAATCGGTACCAGATCCTTAACGTGATGGGAAAGGTAATGTAGCAAGCGAAGTAAAGGTGATTGGCAACGCCTTCACAAAATTTTGGCCCCGAGAAAGGTGAAGCCTCACTTGCCAACGACTGAACTGTCATGGGACTGTCTTTTACCTTTCTATTGCTACATTGGAGCTTGTTGTGGCGACAGCCCTATAGATACTGCTTTCCCTGGTGCTAAGATTATCCCTTTAGTCCTTTCGACAGTGTTGCATGAAGACGCTCTGTCCTGAAAGCTCCATCCCGTGACTGTTCCAGTGGCCGTCCCCCCCCACCCCAGCCTTGATTGAGCGGATGGGGTGTTCGTGTTATCGATGAGCTGCGTGCAACGTCTGATTTCTTCTGAATAACGTAAAACTAAAATTGAATTCCTCTGTAAAAAGCTTGCGTAACGGGGATCTTGTATAACTCGAACATCATCACTTTCTGGGTGTTGCACAAGATCAAGTTGTCTGATAATCACGTGACCAGAGAACTATGAACGACTTCACTCAGCAAAGGCGGTGATGAATTAAAGGTAAGTCGTTTTTCCGGGGCAACAGGGTGAATTCAAGTCTACACCCCGCAGGTGTTTTACGCCTGTAGCCATAGTTATAAAACTGTGGCCAAAAGGTCTTAGAATAAAAAAAACACGAATAGCTAGTGTCCAAGCGGTCTGGACACCATTTTATAACTTCGGAAACAATGTACTTTTCCTTGGGTTCCAGATTTTGCCCCGGCGAAACGACTTACTCGCGCTTCATAACTACTTCCCCAGAAGGGCGCTGGGTGGAAGTGTGACGCACATACGCCAGTCAGATGCGCAAACAAGAGACGTTCGAAAGTTCAGTATGCTCGATGCAAGCTGTAAACAGGCTATGAAATGGAATAGCGGTGTTTTTCCTTCGACCCAAACATGCTTTATTTCAACATCTGGCACAGACGTCGCTTTCTGCCGTCCTTCGATCCGAATTTCTCGCTCACTCGTCAGCACCAATTTTTATACTATTTTACTTTTTATAATATTTCTTGCGTGCTGCTTCTTTCTTTTAACTTCATGTTTTCTTAGACGTCTGTGTTGTCATGACAAATTCTGCAGCAGTGGACAAATAGTGCTTGTTTCATTGACAGTGCCAAGTTACTCAATACAATCCTTTCCAGCTGGTCGGTAAGGTCTTCCAGCTCTGAAGTAAGCAGACAGCAAAGTAATTAATCAGTAAGATAAAATGACAGTTTTTTTTTTTAAATCGGTTAATTGAAACAGACAGAGAGCCTAAGTAAAGCGGTCAGAGAATTAATAAGACATCGTTGCTGGCAAACTTTGGAAGCCGTGTCTCAGAAATTATTCAAGTATTTTGCTTAAATCTTCTCTCTTTCTCTCTCGCTCTATGTGTGTGTGTGTGTGTGTGTGTGTGTGTGTGTGTGTGTGTGTGTGTGTGTGTGTGTGTGTGTGTGTGTGTGTGTGTGTGTGTGTGTTCCCGCACAATCTTTAGACAGCCACAAAATGCTGCCTTGTCAGTGTCCAGGCCGTGATATATTAGTTTCCAAGACAAGGGAGCTTACACAGAACAACACGAAACACACCCTTCTAATAGTACTGAACTGCCATCTACCTTCAAAATATATTTAAAACTTACACCAGGCACATAGTGTAGAAATCCAGGCGTAAAGATAAGCACAGAAATCTGAAACACAACTGACAAAATTACATTTATCAATGCGATATTCCAAACTCGCAAGGGAGAATGCAATTTTTTAAAGGTACATATAGAGCAGAAAGCACATTTTTACCAAACATCTTAGTTTGAATAAATTTATAGAAAAATCTAGTTAGTATCTTTATCTAAGCGACACGTTGTCTATAGGGCAGCCATTGTTTTACAATTAGTCATTTTCACGCGTGTATTTACGTTTTCAATTTTATATCTACGCAGCAATATTCAAATGAACGGGTGAATGAAACTTATAAACATCACAAGTTTCAACTTAAACCATGGCTGCATATGAACAATCCAGTGAGTTCAATAACATTTATATGCAAACAACTTTTGGACACCTTCCACTCACTCCCTCGATCTATTATCATTACAGTATTTAGATAACAAGAGTCAGGTGTCTGATCTGCACGTTCTTGCTTCCAACCAATAATTGTCATTAATATGCAATCGTGCGAAGGAAGAGTTTAGGGCTGGGCATGAGTGTCTTTCATCTACATTCGACAAACGTTATTTCTACATGTAGCTCGATCCTCATATGTAAATGGCGATAACTAATATTGGTGGTTGATGGTGAGAACAGCTCTTTGAAATGAGTGAAAAAAAGTAATGGAAATACCAGGAATAATCGAAAATGAGAAAGACTTGATTATGATGACAGAAGGTGATTTCAAGCTGATAATAAGTAATAATGGTGCTGTATGAGAATTGGAGAGCGAGAATAGGTGTTTTATGCCGAGCCAGCAACTAAGATTATATCACGGCAAGGCAGCCAGCCCTGTAAACAGATGCTACATGCAGAGAAAAAAAAGCGTGTCCGAGACGAGAGCTGAACCCAGAACAGCCAACCTTCACTGTATTGGTGACAGGCGCTTACTGTTGCGCCCGGGAGAGGACGGTTGTTAAAGAAATATTAGGAAAGAAAACGAGAGAGAGAGAGAGAGAGATTATGAGTACTTGACATATGCTCATTCTTTTCGTGTAATATAAAGGAAGAATAAAAACAGAAATTTTGAATCGTGGCAACACAACAGTCCACGTGCAATGTGGGTGCTCCCACGTGCAACTCCGAGGCCGACGGATGTTAATCAGTCAGTGGCTGTGTCCAGTCCTTTGCGTGAGGTCACGCGCGCGTCCGTATGCAGTGTGGCCATGCGAGCGTTTAAAACCTACTGCCTGCGGTGTGTGTAAGAGAGAGAGAGCGAGGGAGGTAGTAAAAGACTGTAGAAATAAGCACTCAAAATATTTTTTTTGTACAAGTGTGACGTCTTTACTGACGTCGCATTATTGATTATCCGCTACTAATGTCACATTACTTGCTTTACATAGTTGCGTGACAGTATTTCTGACAGAAATCAAAGACGAACAAAAATAAAGATATTAAAGAAGCAGAAAGCCCTATCCTCCTGATTTTCGTGCTCTCCAAAGACAGAAAAAGTATTTTCAGCTTTATCAATGGTCGTCATTTTTAATTAATTTACTGCTCCTTCCTCTCACGACGTCCCTTACGTCTCTTGATTCCAAAAGAGCGCGTGCGTCTTTGAAACCCAAAACGGAATCTCAATCTGTTGAAGTGCTGAAGCTTGGCTATACCTCTTCATCGCGCATGAAAAGACAAGGAGCTATCAATTAACTCTCTAGACGTGGGCTTCAATTTTGTGGGGCAAAGTAGGATGTGTGTGTGTGTGTGCTTGCATGCGGGCGTGCGGGCCTGTGTGTGTGTGTGTGTGAATGCGTATCGACTGCTCAGACGAGACTGTTTTAGCATGTACGCAAGTTGTTCCCTTTGGCTGCGATCTTCCATAAAATTTTGATCGTAACTTTATTTGCCAGGAAACACAACTCTGATTAGTTTTACTATGCTTTGATCGTACCTACACTTCCATTCCAGGAAAATGTAATCCATGTTTTTTAATACAATACGGCGCCACGATTTCTTTATTCTCTCATTCGTTGTTCTTGCTGCGTTGCGAACCTCCCAGTACCGTCTCTATGCTCGCCTACTGTCCGTGTCAACCTGGGAGGATGAGACGACTCTCCACTGGTTCGGTCGACATGTGCGCGACGTATGCTCCCAGGGGGGAAAGGAAGAATGAGGGGTCGGTAGGATCACGCGGGCTAGTGCCAAGAACACCACCACGGGCACAGCGGGTCTCGCAGTAAATCAAGACAATGAAGAGGTGCACTCTCTCCTGATTGCAAACATTACTGAGTAGAAGAGCTGAAATGTGATCTTTTTCTTCCTTGTCTCCTCCATTCTCTCTTTCCTTCATCTACTCTTGTTTTTTTATTTCTAAATTCTTTTCACACTTCTTTCTCTTTTTTTCTCGTCCTATTATCGAACCTTTTTCTCTTTTTTTCTTTCTCGTTTTCCCAACTTTTCTTTTTCATTCATTTTGCTTTTCTTTGATTTATTCTTTCTTTCAATGTTTCTCTTTTTTCTCGCCCTGGCAGGAGCGGTCAGAGCCAGGACGGCACACAAGGACTGAAAACGTGTCACGACCGCGTCAAAGAGCAGTCAGCAACGCTTCCATTTCGTGTCAATAAGACAGAATGTAAGTCTTTAATGGTGTGTCAAGAAAAGACGTTTGCGTCACTTCTGCCTCACCTTCTCGTTCTTTCCTAACCAACGTGTCCTGAAAGATAGAAGATTATCTGTGATTATTGAAGATTCTTGAAAGAAGATTATCTGCATTTTAACTTCTCTTGAGATTATTCAGTTCCATATTAATGATAAGATGTGAGCAGATCCTCTGTATCTCACTAGTACCTCACTGCTATGTCCTACCCTACTTGTCAGTGCATTTCTGCACATAATTATCTAAGCTGTAGATGTAGTCAGGAATTCCCCCACCACCACCACCACCACAGTCATCCTTTTCGAGAAACGGATCAAACTATCGACGACCGATAACGACATAATAGCTGGTTAGACGATCCTAATATCTGAAACTTGGTCATTTGGTCCAAATCTTATGTTTTGAACTTGTTTCAAATGGAGTACAGGTCACATTTGAGCCATCTCTCCATGGCATCTGAAAGAAGAGGCCGTTTCTTCACCATCGTTAGAAAGCATTCATAATCATATGGATTCAATGACGTCACCACAATCGTGACCTTTGTTTTCCGTTTTGTTTTCCTTGGCAAATCTATCGCCTCCGTATTCTAGCTCCGCGTTTCGCAAACAAATGTCGCATTTTTCTAATGCAGTGGCGTCTTGTCAATCACTTTGGCGCAACCACTTGCGCAGAAACTGAAACTGACAAGATCAAAGATAGCACCCAGATGCCGTCTGGGTCAACGTCTCCTAGCAACAATATTGACTGCATTTAACGTTTCGTGACGGTTAAAGGGGAAAGGCAAGTCAACTATAAGGTTGGGCTTATATAACAACGTTCTGTTCTGGCTTTTAATGACGATATGCAAAAGAACTTTTACTTACATTTACATCTGAAACGCAGCTCCAGGACGGCTCAGTCAGAGTGCCAAGATCTACTGCCTGAGCCAAATTCGTGTTGTGTTGCCTTGCCCTTTAAAAGTCGGCGTGTTTTCTTCAGTTTGGACATAAAGGTGGAATAAAATAACTTAGATCTTTAGGTAAAAAAAAAAAGTTTGACTGCCATGCCCGCTTCATTGACCGGACAATACATACAACTGTGGTTTAAAGCCTGGCTCACCTTGTCAGTCTGTTACCCCCGACCTTTTTATCTATTCGATGCGTATACATGGTGGTGATGTCATACTTTACCCGGAATGAGCGCTTGGGAAAGTAGAGCTATGTTTATAGAAATGCTGCAGGACACACACACACACACACACACACACACACACACACACGCACGCACGCACATACACAGAAGAAAAAGAGAAAGAAGAAACAAAGAGAAACAGAAATAATAGAGAAGAGAGAAAATGACATACGGTAACGGACAGACCGATAAACAAAGTAAAAAAACAGGTTGGCCGTAATAAATTTTGTTTGCGTTCGCATCTCATTCTTCATTTCGTGAAGGTCTAATATGATGATCAAGACGAGGCCGTAATAAGAGCTTCTGTGCACAGTACGCCGCTAGCTGCTTGCTGCATGATTAACGCAACAAACATTTTGAAGTATTACCAGTGTTGCAGACTAGAGGGTAGCGGCGTACTATGCACCCGGCTCAAGATTGCCACTCACTTGCCAACCCCTCCCCACCACTGTGAAGATTTGTTTCTTTTAATTTTAATCTTTTATATGTACACAGAATTCTACTCTTCTTTCCTGGGTGAATGCTGCTGTGCACTGTCGCTCCTTCAGATCTCCATACAGCATCCATGCTACGGGTGTCTCTCTCGTCCAGATTTGATGGCGGGCAGCCTTGCGGCAGATGAGCTTGTCGCATGTCGGACTACCCATCTGCCATGGGCATTGGAGTGACTGACCAATCGGAAGCATCGCGTAGAAGTGATATTATAGTGGGTTGTGGAGTTTGCAGGATAACCGTTAACGGCACCGTGGAAAAACTATTGCAGAATAATTAGACGAACACGTTTTAATATGCAAAACGCCTTTCTTTCGTTTGCTCTGTTTTTCTGCTTGTAGTTTTTCTTTCTCTCTCTCTCTCCCTCTTTCTTTTTCCGCTTCCAAAAATAGACGCTAAACGAGGTCTTAGTCACCTCGGGTTTATTCTCTATGAAAATTTTGATCGCGGTTCACTTTGCGGGTGGAAGGCTGTCCAATCCCCCGGGGCTAAGCTACCTTAGCTGTAAGTGGCAAGCACTCCAATCGTCGCATAATGAACCGCGACGCAGGGTGACCTGGGTAGCTCGGCTCTTTGCTGCCTTGACCTCAATCCACTGATCTCACTGATGGATTCTATTTTCTCTAGGTTGTTGTTCCTCGGCACGCTCGCTAGCCCTTCTGTCCAAGTGATCAAACTCTAGATAAAAATACCATCCTTGCTACCAGCACAAATTGCTTCAGCTGCTGAAGATTGCTGTTGATATAAATTATCTATACTATAGAACGTATTTACCTTTCAGCGTTTCATCTGCGGTTGTCATATCCACTAGAGCAAATGTAAGCGGGCCAGCGAGCGCCATGTGAGACGGCAGTTTAGAGAATATAGGACCCCACCCCCTACCATTTTAGTGTCTCCTGGTAAAGCTGCTAGAGGTCTGTGTGCTGTTGAAGTGTACCCCCAGCAAGATATTACGTCACTGCTAAGACCATTACGAGACCGACAGGATTGTAGGATCCACACTCGCACTATTGTATACACTACTGGCTAGATCGTATGTTTGTCACTGGTAAGACTGTATGACTGTCACTGCCAAGACGGATCTCAAGAGGGGGCACGTACACGTGCACTTTGTTGACTTGATCTCTTGGCGCATCTTTCTCTCGTTAGCTCGCCAGTCCGTACAACACAAATGTTAGGCGACAGGAGTGCGTGGCGACATAAGAGGGTATATGGTCCATTACTGGGGAGAGGGGGCGGGTGTCACAGAGGGGTGACATGAGCCTTAAAACCTGCTCGAGTCCCACCTGACTAATAGGTTTTTATTTTTAGATAGTGAAAAGAGAAATAGGGGAGGCTATTTAATTAACTGTCCCCACCAGCTCTTTACTTCCCAAAGAGACACGGTAAGTGCCGAGACACTGCGTGTTCCGAGAAAGGTGCGAGCTTATTTTTTTATTTAGTTATTTTTTTGTATTTCGGAATTTTTGAATGTTGAATTTTTCTTGTATTCCTGAAAAGATATAGATATGCATGGCTAATTTGTTGTTATCTTGTGTAATTATTATAAACGCAGTTTATTTGTATCCTGGAATATTTGGCCCAGGAGTAATGTGGTCGCTCGATCGTCCCCAAGAGGCAGCGCCAGTTTGTTTCACGCCTGTTCACCTAGAGGCAGCACCAGTGTAGGTAACGTCTGTTCCCTAGAGTCAGGGTCAAAAGGAAGAGTGCGCCGATGTGTTTTAACGTCTGTTTTAACGTCTGTCCCTGAGTTTTGGCGTCAGTGGTGTTTGTTTGTTTGTTTTTAGATGATTTGTGTGGTGCGTGTGTTTGAGGAAATCCTTTCTGCCGTAAGGTCTGGCGAGAAGAAGAGTGGCAAAGTAACTGTATCCCCCTCACCTCCCTCTTAATGTTTTTATTCATCCTGGTTTGGCTGCTTTTCACTAGCAGTGTCCCACGTCCACCCCACCTAGCCCCGGGGTTAGGGGGTGGGGTAGAGCTGAGCGTACCCTGATAATGTTGTTGTTGGTTTGGGTATTTCGCCCTGTGAGGACATGGGAATATTGGGGGGGGGATATGAGGAGAGTGGAGATGAGAGGAGTGAAGAGGGGGAGTGTGGGGAGGTGTGGGAGGGAGGAAGGTCGCTGTTCCGTGACGCCGGTGTACTGATGCTGGTGCCCTTTTTTCCTGTTGTTGTCGCTTGTTCTTGCTCTTTGTGTCTAGGGGGCCAGCCAAGCCGGCAGTGGCTGTGTACTTTAATGGCTACCACATCCCTTTGGATACCCTATTCTAGACTTTAATTTTAGATATTATATTACTATCTTCAGTTTGTTTTAGATTTCTTTAATATTGTGTTTGTCTTTTTAAACCTGAATGGTTTGCTACTTTCCTTACCACTTTTGCACAGTTTTTTAAGGGTTTAGAGTTACACTTTACTTATTAAGTTACCCCACCTTATGTTTGGTTATAGTTCTGGTTATAGATAAACGACGAAACCCAATATTTCCTATAATTTGTTTCAAAGATATTTTGAAATCTGTTACATGGTTATGCTAGGTTCGCAGTCTTAGTAATTCACTTATGTCAAAGTTTAAGGGTTTTTTCATGCTTTTTATCCCTTTTTATGGGGATGTTATCCAGTTTGTTTATATTAACCTTGAGTTAGGATGGCTTGCCACCATTGTTACCACTAATGACAGTATAGTATGCCATAGCTCTTTGGATGGGTTAAGGCAGCTAACAGATTTCAATGCCAGTCTATATTTATCTACTTGGTTGAGTTCTCCTCGTTCTTGTATTCATTATACTCCAACAACACATGTGAGGTGCTAAGTTTGTCGCTATGTGTGCATGTAGGAGAGTTTTTGTTAAATCTATTTTGGTATTCTCCATTAAGCCTCATTCTATTTTGGTCTGGTGGGACCTATTTGATCTGATGAAAAGCAGGATATTACTAGACTGGTCATCTAGCCGTCCCCTAATTCCTTTGCATCCACTTTTGTATTTCTCTTGTCACATTATGTTTATTGCTGGCTTCATGACTACTCTTCTCACTGCTAGTGAGATAGCAATGTTTAGACTGGTGACTGTAGGATAATGCTTGTGGTTATCCGTTTTTATACATTCCGCCAAAGGAATTACGCTTCTGAACCTTCCCTATTCTTCGCCTAAGTGGCGTCGACATTTAATTGTTGTTTCTCCCTGTGTCGCCAGATCAGTCATGTGATGTGCTTCTAAAAGGTTACGGCATGATTGTCAGCTGAACATAGCCCAGAAATGGGAAACGTGCAACTCCGCCCCCACCCCGCTCCGATTGAGCTGCAAACTGACCCCCCCCCTCCTTACTGTACTGGCTTGAACAATCATGAATGCAGTAAGGAGGTAAAAGCCTCAAAAGCCAGAGAGCGCATGCGTTGACTGCCGTCTCCTTGACAATCGTGACTCGTTTCCAGGACACCGTGATCTTCAGGTCACGCACAAAGTGTCAGCCACCATGATGATGATGATTTATTTTGTAAAGCGCTTTTCTTCCCGTGCGGAAGAAAAGTTTAGAGGATATAGTAACAGGAATGCAAACAAACTGACAGTCTTGAACAAACAACAAAACACACAATTAAATACGTCTGCAGAAGCGTACAGGCTACACACGCATTCGTCAAGAATCAGCGAGTTGGACCGGTGATAATGTCTACGACGTAAATTCTGGCTGCTGTTAACTTGTACAAACCAAAGGTCAGATGATGACTATAGGTGGCTACACCCGACAGTTAGACCCAGCGTGTTTGCAGGAAATCAACTTTTTTTTCCACTGTAACAATCTGAAAGTCATGACAGGGTGGGATGGTAACAAGCGTATTTTTCTTTCTCGCGCATTTTCTGGACAACTGTACTTGGTTTTATATTCCCTGTACGAGATCCAGATCAGCCTCCTGAAGGACGTTCTCGAATGCCTGGATTCTCCTTTCCATATCGGAAAGTAGGATCGATACTATGAGGAATTTGTACTGATTGTACTTTATAGTAAACCTGGTATTATGGCTGCCCCAGACCCTGTCAAGCCAAGCCATTGTTGCTGTTGCTGTCGCGATCCTGATGCGAATGACCATGAAACTACTTTTATCAGTGTTGTCTCCATTCCATATATGTTCGAACGGTCTGTAAGTCTGTTGGTAAGGTCTTGCAGTTCTCTGTTAGCGCATGCCATCAGATCGACTACTACTGCAAAGAATAGGTCGCTAATCGACCTTCCACTGATGGAAATGACAGTGTGACGGTCGTGGAGGGCTTGATGCTCTCCAAAAAGATGTCGAACAGCACAGGGGATAGGATCATAGCTTCGACCAGCTTATCATCATGCAGCCAACCTTTCACTCGTCTTACAACTTTCGATTAGCTGACCTTTTTTAAAGGAACGTATCAGGTATGTAAATTGAAAGATTGGTGTATATTCAAACTATGGTTTTCTTCCTCTTTCGTATTATAGATCCCTAAAATACTTGGAATTTCTTTCAAGTGGATCCCTCACGATATTATGAATATCTGGCCACAAATCTTCGAATAATGACCAAATAAAGGTTCGATAAGAATTCTACTTGTGTGTTTTATGTATACTTCTCTCTCTCTCTTCCTTTTTACGTGTTAGGCACAAACATGTGATAAATAATTATATTTTGTGACGGTATTTGCATTGAAAAAAAAACACCTATTAACAAAAACCAAAAAAAAAAAAAAACCAAGTTGAGAATATCATGACTAATCTTCACAAGACGACGATGTTCGTTGATGATATCAGCAGTCCTAAAATACCGTGAAGTACATGCTAAAGGGTGGGAAGTAGAACACGGGAACACTGTGTCAATCACAGTTATCAAGGTCCTGAAAAAGAAAAACTCGCACACTGAACCGCACTGTCCCCCTGGTTGTCTGAATGTAATGGAACCCTTAGGCAATCATAAGTGATGTTTCATGCCGAGAATAAGTCACGTAAGAGTACATTCAACTTTTTAATTGTTTGTTGGCCGAAGGCTTTTGTACTTATCTACAGATCCGTATTCTATTTCTCTATCAGTAACATACAATCAGCTATTTTGATGGAGGAAGTAGAAGAATAGTTCATAATTGATGAAAGAATGTAACTGCTGATTGAGCGATCTCACCCTGTGGAGAAGGGAGGTCAGAGGTACGATGAAGGGGTTAGAGAACTAAAGTACCAGGTGAAACTTGTGAAAGGTTGCTATATCTAGAAAAAGTGGGTGTGTCCTAATCCAGATCCGAACCCAGGTCAACACAATCCTCGCTGCAGTGGTGAGAAACCAACGAATGTTTGACGACTGAGCTACCGGGAAGATTAGTTCCTGTTCTAGTTGTCCCGTGCACACCAGGTACTAATTCTGGCGAATATGAGTTCACTTGCTCTGACTGTGATTTACAATCGTGCGTGTACACAAGAGAGAGAGAGAGCAAAAATTGTCCGTGCCAGCGCCATTGTTGACTCATAGCCTGCCCCCACAATCTCTCCGTTTATGCCGGTGTTGTTGTTGTTGTTTTTTTTTTCCTCCACAGCGTACCTCGGGGATAGCTATTTCAGGAGCGGTAGTGTCCACTGTCATGATGGGGGCGGAGAAGGCGACCCTTGAAAATTCTTTGCTGGAGAAGCAATGGTGCATGTAATCAGTGGCGTAGGAAGATGCTCGACTTTGGGGGGGGGGGGGCAAGCTCCATGGTGACAATGAATAACGTTCACATTCTTGCCTTCCCATCATCTTTTTTGGGGGGGCGGCTGCCCCCCTTGCCCACCCCTCTTTTCCTACGCCACTGGTAATAGAGCTGGATGACCCTGTAGCAATTGCAAACTCAAACGTGTGAGGGGCGCAGTAAACTTTGTAGACATCAATAAACACCTGAAGAAGACTGTACACATTTTTCTAACAAAGCTAGAGCTGGGCAGGTGTTTCTGCCAAATGAAGAGCAAAGCACTACTTTTGACAAACGTAGCCGAGAGACAGCCTTTCTGGTGTACGCACAGCAGACAGGTTCATAGAGTTTGTGAGAAAAACATCTCGACTGCGATATGGTTAGGAACAACATCTAAAGCAGGTTTACTTTCACACTCTTTCGCTCAAAAAACTTTTCCTTACACGCGAACTCTTCAGTATGATGTCTGTTTAATACTTTTGCAAAGATAACTTCAATTATTGTATTATAAGACTGTTTTCTAAAGATTAAACAGATTACCTACCTTTTAATGCACAATGATCCTTTGAGATTGGGCTATATGCGTTACAAGATTTCGTGTGATCGGGGTATATTTGTTTTGTGTGTGTGTGTGTGTGTAAAGCTTACACGTCGTGTTCCAGAGATAACGTGTTCACGTCCCCACAGACGTCACTAATCCCACGCGCGACACTCTCTCTCTCTCTTTGGCGAAGTCTCGTTCAATGGCAGCCACAAGAGCAGATACCTGCAACAACCACAAAATAAACAAATAAGCCGTACATAATCCCGATAAGGCAAGAAGAGCAAATAAGCCCCATATTAACTCGATCAAGTCAGAACATGGCCGAAATACTTTCAGGTCAGCGTTAAGATTACCTGCCCCTGATCCCACTCTCTTCTCTTTATCCTCCTATCCACAGCGTTTGTCGACTTTTCTTTTACATTTCAGATCCCTAGTTCAACAGGCTTGCAATAACGTAGACAAAACTGTGTTGGTTCATTACCAAAACTAATCAAGACATTCAGTAACCTCATCTGTGGTTACAGCCATTATGTAACAGAGCGATTCGCGCAACGGAATGTTCTGGAAAACAACACACTAGTGCGATCACTCACATTCACAAAAACCAAAAACGCTGTATATAAGAAACAAAGACATGTGATTACAGTAAAAGAGGCAACAGTATCAGTGAAATCGCGACTGTATGACAGTACCCGCTGCTGTGTCTCGATTAGTCTACAGATATATTTTTACAGCACAGTTCAGTTCACATCAGTGTTTTTGCAGCACGGTTAAGTTCATTGACATGTTCGCGGTTCACTGATGTATTTGTACAGCGCAGTTGGGTTCACAAACCTCTTCACATTCCTGCGAAAGCCACAAATTTGAAAGGGTGATCGCTCCAAGCGCCGGAGCTTGCCGGAGCTTGCGAGCACAAAGTGGATGGAATCCAATAACAAGCTTTACGTCTCCACGAGACGGACCTTCGCCAGCTCTGCAGCCGCTCAACAAAGTGAGTTTTGTGGATCAGCCTGAAGCTTATAAGGTAAAACTACTATTTTGCCTACCTTTCTTTGACTAGTCCTGCTTCGCGTAATTCGTAATTAGCCTAGTAGATTTATTGCCACCCTTTCCCACTGCCTCTCCCCCACCTCCCTTTATCTCATTTTACGGACGAACTAGAAAGCCACGCCGCACCGACTAGACGTCTGCTGCTTTAACATAGAAAACTCGTTTTCTACACATTCTTGCCCAGGAAAAGTGCCGAAGAGTCAAACCTCTGAAATGCCTTGAAGTCCCATTGTACAAATGTATTGGCAAACAAGTTTAGACTTCACAAACTGACCCAAGTTACAATATCCTGACCGTTCGTCCCAAAACCATTGGTTTCCTGTGACATTCACACACACACACACACACACACACACTGCCCAGCTCGGTCAAACAATCGACGACATTTGTCCGGTTAAGAAGAGCCTTTACATTCTATTTCTCCACACTTAAATTCGTTCCTTTAATAAGGTTCGTGGTTACATCTCAGTCTAATTCCCCGACTTTGACTAGTACACGGTGTAAGCCCCTTGTAAGTCCCTCTTTTTCAAGACATCAGTTAACGAGCAGGAGTTTTAAGAAAACTATTTAGAATAACCTTTGCGTGACTTTTCTTCCACCCACCCACGTGCCCCCACCCCTACTTGTCTGGAGAATAAAAGAATTGAAAGCAATTGCAGACTGTGCGCTTGCTGTAAAAATGGCTCAGTGTATCAAGGTCGATATCAGGTATATGCATTGTGTACGTGCGTGCGTGTGTGTTGAGGTGGTGCTGGAGTGGCGGTGGTGGATTTGAGTGTGAGAAAGGGAGGACCGACAATAGAAGTTTCTAAAAGGAAAATCTGGTGGCGCAAAGGTAAAACACTAGCTTGCCACCACTGCAGTAACAATTGAAACGCCCTGGGTTTGAACTTTGCGCCATCGGCTTACGAGGCTGACCTTCATGGATTTTCTCAATAGCGAGGTCGTTAGAATAGCTGTCTGAACCCAGAGGTGCGCACACTAGCCGGTTATCTGTTAAGGAACATTGTTTCTGACCACCCGAGTAGCGCTGAATACTAAAGACGTTACATTATATCATGACGTCTTCAAACATACTTTCTCCCCCAGTTGACCCAGCTGCTCACCCCCTTACGAGAGTGAGGCGGTCCGGTGGCGCAACGGTTAGCGCTTGTCACCAATACAGTGAAGGTTGGCTGTCCTGGATTCGTTTCTCGTCTCGGGCACGCTGTTCTTTCTCTGCATGTGGCATCTGTTTACAGGGCTGGCTGCCTTGCCGTGATATAGCCTTAGTTGCTGGCTCGGCGTAAAACACCAATCCCCCCCCTCTCTATGCTTACGAGAGTGAGAGCTACCCCCGTTGTAAGTGCGGTCTAACGCGCTTCATTCCCCTTCGATCGAAAGTTACAAGACTACATTTATCTCCCCCTAAAAGTGCGAAATTGCCGCTAAACAGAAGCAATTTTTTTATAAACGAACACACCACCACCAATTGTAGAATTTGTGAGCCACTTGAATGGCATAATATATGTATCAAGTTATGTTATGACATCATCATGAACATCGCACTAGTGCCATTGGATGACCTGCAGCAACTATTTCTATTATGCTCTTCCTCTACCTCCAAATATCTGGGCTCCTACATTTAGTCCTTCTATTTAGATTTCCAAACCGAATTTTTTAAGTGTTCATTCTGCCACCATGATGACTTTCGCAGGCACCTAATTTGTTTTCCTCCACGTTGCCTGATATCATCATTCAAAGCAACTGCATCCCCGATAGCTCAGCTACTTTTTTCGTTCGCAGCCATTTAAGAAGTGGATATTCTTTCTTCCTGTAATGTCTGATCTTGCGTATTTCGTTCTCTGAACGTTGTCGTCTGCTAAAATATCCTGGTCATTCAAAGTCATTCGAGTTAATGAAGTCAGCATGAACATTGAATGCACTTCCCTGCGTCTGAGAGAATTATTTCTCCTCATTTGTTTGCTTTCCATAGCAATCTTCTATCTTCTCTATTTAGCAGCCTAAATTTCAAACATTTTTTTTACATAGGATAACGAAAGCTCTTAGGGGCTTCAAAGTTCCTGCTTTTGGGGATCATAATTTAAGGTCATGTATCATTCAAACAGGTCATAGGGAGGCTATCCAGGATGAAATCAACCATCAGCCTTCGGATAAAATTATTTTGGGGGCCGCATCTTACACTCTGAAAACAGAATGAATTATGAAGATTTTTAAGATTCTTAATGTGAATCTGATGCAAAATACCTATAATATGCATATGAGTTTTCAGAAAAAAATACAATAAATCAAGCAGCACCTTTCTAACTGTCATTACCACTTATTCTCTAAACTAACTTTGCAAAGGTCCTACTATTTCGAAACTTTTCAAAAGTGAAAACATTTCAGCCTATTAGTGTACCTAAAGGGTGCATTGCCAATTAGATGTACGGTCCCTCAACCACTCATTACACCAAAAGTTTGAATACCAGCCTAGCCCACGTTTTTATTCATTGTTCAGAACAGTTTAAAAAGAAAACCAAAGGCATACTTTTTAATGTCTTTGACATAACCACGCCGTGCATCATTCCAACAGGTCACCTGGAGGTCATGCAAAGCACAATGAAATCAGATCTCAGCCTTTCGATATTTTATTTTTGGGAAGCATTTTATGCTCTAAAATAGAACGAATATATAAAGTTTCTTTAATGGGGAGAACCTTGTGAAAAAGAGCTTAAAACTGCCTATATTCTGCATCCGAGTTTAAATAAATATTTATTTTACAATAAATTAAGCAGCAACTTTCTAAATGACATCACCACTGAACCTCTAAACTAGTTACGCAGTGTTGCTCATTCTGTCCTTAAATTTCGAAACTATTCAAAACTGAAAACATTTTAACCTATTAGTATACCTGAAGTTTCTGATCCCAGTTATATATAAGTCAACAACATTTTGAACATCAGTCTATCCCAATTAAGTGTTTCTTCGTTGTTCGGAACAGTATAAGAAAACAAAGACAAACTTTCATGACCTTATCTTGCTCTTTCTTTCTCTCTCTCTCTCTCTGTCATCAAACAATCAGTCAATCTCTCTTTCAAATATCAAGTTCCTATCTCATTTTTCACGTACGATAGTTATATGTCTACTTCCTTTGAATATACAGCGTCCATTTGCCTTGTGTACTCTGTCATCGTTCTGTTAGCAGCTGTTTTCGATGAGGGAGCGAAAATACAAAAGTTGTGAGATTTTTATCATATGCATTTATGGTTTTTTTCCGGTATGGTCTTAACGACTCATGAAACTGGCCAGGCGGACAAATGCAGAGCTACTGTGAATAGTATCTAGCGTATCAGACTTTTCCCAGAAGGAATGATTGGTCTAGAGTCTATACTTATTTACAGGCTAATAGCCTACATTTCTTCTCATCCTGTCTTATCTGTCAGATATTAAATGTGTGTGAGCTGTTTCTAGGACCACAGTGAAACGCTCTCTCTCTCTCTCTCTCACACACACACACACACACACACACACACACACACACACACACATCTATTCATTTCCAACACCTAAAAGAGACAGTCAGAGACAAGGATAGATAACTGTATTTAGGTATGCTTGCGTGTGTACCTTCGTCCTTTTCATTCCTGGTATATATTCGAGTCTGTGAATGTTGCTGGTAATCTATCATGCCGTTCGCACTGTCATGCAAAACGCATAAACCTACACTGTGTCCTCTCACTATTTTTAACAGGCCAGTCACGTGGTGTGTAACGTATCACGGTTTTTTTTATAAAATGCCTCATCTCTAGGTCACCCAGCAAAATGTAGGCCAGACACGGGTGAAAAGAAATGTTGGGTTGTGTGGGTGCTTGGGAGTACATGATAGCTCACACTAGAGTTTCTAGCAAAACTATATCGTATCTCTTAGATGATTTCAAAGAAAGAAAGCACGATACATCACATCCTTCTTGAAATTACCGAGTGCACAAAGGAATACTCCGGTGCTTTACCTTCCGGGCATTTGACTCGGAGGAAAAGCTTTTGACTTGAAGATCTTTTTATAAAATAGGATAGAAAAAAAGGACAGGGTAGAAGAATCTATATTTAGTAACAGGGCGCGCTTTCTTTATTAGGCGGTATCTGTATCTGGAGTAAGGTGTGTGTGTGTGTTTATTAATAGATAACACTCTTTCACTGATATCGATCTATGTCTCTCAAGAAAGAAAGAAATACAACTCCCACCGCCATGAACATATCGACGAAACTCAGTCCAAAGATGTGTGTGTGTGTGTGTGTGTGTGTGTGTTTATTAATAGATAACACTCTTTCACTGATATCGATCTATAGTCTCTCAAGAAAGAAAGAAATACAACTCCCACCGCCATGAACATATCGACGAAACTCAGTCCAAAGATATATGTGTGTGTGTGTGTGTGTGTGTGTGTGTGTGTGTGTGTGTGTGGTTTGCTAAACTTAATTAAAGCTTGCTGGGCACTAACTTACGATAACAGAGAACACACATTCACAGTAGAGACCATCTTCTTACCTTCTACCTAAAAGCGTCGTCAGAAAATGAATAAAAGAAGTTAATATATATATATATATATATCGCACAAATATGTAAAGTGCATTTTCCCCAGTATTTTGTTATAAATAATATGCAAACACTTTTATCGGCAATTCCTAATTGTTTAGGGAAGAAAGAACTATTGCTGCTATATTTATCATGCTTTATCCCAGTCAAACCTCTCGAGGTATGACAACGCCCCCCTCATCGTACGTGCTTGTTCTGTGTCAGTTCTTGATTTTTACTGCCTGCAGCAGACAAGGAGTTGAAAGCTGCTGCCGTACTCTCATGTACAATCCGGATGACTGACAAGAAAAAAAAATAAATCACAACCCTTCCCTCTCAGAAGAAATCCATTTCTGATTGTTCATGTACGTCACCCTCATCTAATCCAGAGGTAACTATAATTCATCAGACACTTCGCGCTGTTCATTCTGCCACCTGAGCGACGACGCTACAGGCAGTTCCCTCACGCGAACCAGGACCTGCAGTGAGATTGTTTCGAAGTAAATAGAATCCGGTGAGAAGCTAAGCAGATAGCATTGACAAGATCTATCGCAGACAGCGGAAGTTCGACACAGCGCTTCAAACAGCCCGCCACTGGCGCGAGTCCCAACCCAGCACTCCCCGTCATAGTCGTCCATCGCTGGCTGTACGGATCACGTGACCACAAACAAGCAAAATGTCGGAAGACGTGGAGAACGGAGAAACAGCTGGGCTCTTATCCCATCGCGACCGAAACATCAAGTTCGACCACAAGCTTTCAGAGACAGACAGATCCTCAAGGGTGAGTCTGACTTTTCTTGCTTGGAATAAACTGCGCTGTGCTTTCTCGTAGGCCGTTGTTCGTGGAAATTTCTGGTTTGTTCGGTGCTGAGAAGGCCACGACTGGGATGTTTCACGTGTTCGCTTTGTGCTCTGGCTGGCTATTGTCGCCCTCCCAGTTCGCCGTGACAGCAGCACGAAGTTCCCTGGGTACCCTACATTTATACACAATTCGATCGCCCCTTCACCCACATTTTTTCTGGCTATGGTGACAAAATGGAAGCCAAGTGTCAGTGGACTATGACAGCAGAGTTCGACATAAACATACACCGAGTAATCGGGGATCAGTGGCTTTTCAGACAGCTGTCGTCTAGTCCCACTTATTAATTTTTGATCACTTTGTTGAGATACTTTTGGAAACATAGGTGTCATAAAGTAGGCAAAAACGATCAAGCCCGAGTTTTATGTTGCTCATTTCACCGGGTCGGTACATGAGTACGCAATAGCCAAGACGAACAAGTACGATAGAGTTTCTGCACCTTGCGATTAATGTTTCAAGTGCAGAGGGTGGCCAGTTAGAAACAACGCGCACGCACACACAGCCATCGATCCATCGGCGGTTACATCACACACTAGCTAGCATGATTCAAACCAAAACAAATATTCTAAGCATCTCAGCAAATTGAACGCCTGCTCACATCTAGTTTTTAGGTATTTTTATCAGTAAATCTAAAATAGTGACATACACACTAGAATTGTTTATAAACGGAGATTGTGTAAAGTTGTATTGTATTATTAGTGCTGCACTGTATATTATCTGAAAATGAAAGTATGTGGTTCTGTTTATCATTGATGAAATGACCTCCATTATATTCTGCTATCAGTTTTGGCTTACTGGTAATGTGCCTTGAAATTGCAGGTTTTTTCTTAACTGCAGCTGCCTGTTAGATAGAACTTGATTTCTCAAAATCTGTGATACATCAATAAATGTTCTGTATTTTTTCTAGCCTTTATTTAAAAAAAAACATATTCTGATCATCCTACTACTGATATTGCTAACCAAATACATTGATATTGAGGTAAAATAGGCAAATATCAAAAGTGTGAAATTCTTCTCATTTTTGAGGAGACTCTCGGCTTTCAACTTTAACTGTAAGGAACTCCACATAGTAACAGGATCATAAGGAGACTATACAATTTTCTGACCATACATATAAACTGGCACATTTGAGTACATGCATGCATAACTTAAAGGGAGATGGACTGCAATGATATAGTAGCATAATTACAAGTATTTAAAAACTGTTTTTTGTGAAATTAAAGGTTATGTTAGTGTGTTCTATTTACACAAGGACCATATTCTGTCCATAAAAATTTCGGCTGGTTAATAAAACATTTATAAAGCATTTTTCTTCATATTAAACACTATAAGTTCTTTGGGTTTCTTCTTTTTATGTCTGGATTTTTATTTTTGGTGTCAAACACTTCATGAAAATTAAGAGTACTAGACACGGTAAGTGCAAATAGGTTTCCCTCATTATCGCTGAGATTATATATATATTTTCCATAATATCTAAAGGAAAGATGGAGGGTAGAGTGAAGAATAATGAGCTAAGACAACAACAAAGTCTAATGAGTTTAATTTGTATGTCTGAATTTAGAAGTGAACTTTGAATAAAAATTGTTGGAAGGTGCATCTCAAATATTTTTTGTATGCTTAGCAATTTTTATTAGGCTAAAACTTTTGCAGAAACTATTTTATAACACAAGCAGTCTGTAAGTATCAGAATCAGATCTTTGCTGACCACAGTTTTTATTGCGTAGATCTTTCTATAAACATAACTGCATATCTTGTATGCACACGCACACACACACACACAGAGATGCTAAGAGCGGTTATGATGATAAAGTGATGATAGATAAAATGCTGCGTGCACATTGTAGTTATTAATATACACTTTGCTTTGATACTTAGCTGATCAGGTACACCAAGGATTACAGGTATCAATGGTGACACACATAGATAAAGGGAAGATGAATACTTCAAAGTTGAGAGACTGACTGAGCATTTGATATAGGTATAGCAGCATCTTAAAGTAATATCAACAATTATTGATGCAAGCTTGCACTCTGAGTGCAGTCGCTTCATATGGAAAGGAATTCAGTGTATACTGAGTAAAGTTATGCTGTGGGTGGTAATAAAAATATCCTTCACCTTGCTTTTATGGGCATTATTCAAAGATCTTAAACTCAGATTGAAAGCTTTATGTTCAATATGACCAAAAAGTAACTGGTAATGTAAAGAATCTCATGAAATTTCATGAGCTCTTTTTCTCAGAGTGGAGTGGGTACATAGCAGAGACTTAGGCTCTACTTGCATAATGCAGTTTGCCTTATGTTGCTAAAATCTCCAGATCTGGTCTAACCTAAATCAGCATTTATCTAGGACGATAATGTACTTATACTGAAATTGACTTCGTTAAGATCTATAAGATTTTACTTTCAAGCCGCTCACTTCCACAGTTGTCATTACAATGTTATAGGGGGAAAAGAGAACAAGATAAAAGAGTTAGTTGGCCACATTTGTGTTCTTATTCACTGGATGATCCTGTTGATATACTGTTGAGTGCTTGTCATCAATATGTTTAGGATTGGCTATTTCAGTAATTAAGGTTTGGATCTCATCTTAGGCATGCTATTCCTTCTTTGCATGTGGCTGCATTGCATGATCTTTCCTTCATTACTAGCTCAGTTATCATCTCTGTCCCACACACAAACTTTTTCTTTCCTCCTGTTTCCTAAAATATCCTCTTGTGTTTGTGACACAAACTGTGGTAGCAGCTATTAATATAAGTAAAAGACAAATGCTTGGCTGCAAATTAATTATACATAATAGTTTGTCTCTGTGTTCAATTCACTGCTAGTTTTGTGTACTGACACCTGAACAACTTCATCGTTTTCTGTTGGTCTTGCAAAATTTGTCAAGGGAAAAAATTGATCACTCGAAAATGGGGTGGCTAGAACATATGCATGATGCATGTTTTGGCTTTTCATATTCCCCTTCAAAGACATTTCACGCTGCAGGTTTTCCTGGGTTAGGGTTGGTTGCTGGATGCACAGCATTAGAGAAATTTTTAAACTTTCCTCCAATTGATCTTCCTGCATGCTGGCATTAATTCATTTTTTAAAAAAAACAGGCTAGAGACAGCAATTTCCCCTCTTCACACCAAAACACATGTATGCATGCATGCATTCATACACAGTCTCTCTCTCTCACCTTGCTGTAATTTGGTTTGAAAGCTACTTATTGTGAAGATGAGCTATGACCATAAAGTACATCAAAAAAAAATATTTGCGTCATTTGGGAAACATGGTGGCTAGACAGCTGTGTCTTTAAACAGTTTTACAAGTAGCTGCATAGCTGAAGCTGATGGGGAATCAATTCAGGAGGTGATGGGAAAAGGAGAGAGAAAAAGATTGGGCAAGAACTGCAGGATTTTGTAGGTTGATTTTCTATTTCATCAGGCAATCGTGTCACACAGCTTCTTCTGTTTTACTATAAACAATAGGACAGATTTCTTTGTTCCTTTCTTCTTTTTTTTAAATTGTGCTAGAAATTTATTTTGTTATTCTGAACATGCCAGTAACCATGGCAGTTTGCAAGAAATTTCACTTTAAACATAATCTTTTCTGTAATGTTCCAGTCTGGGCAAAAACTGTAAAACAGATATAAATGTTGACATATGCTTGATTTATCGCAACGCTTTTATGATGTTTTCGGAAAATGAGCGTGACCAGAGTTTTACATGGCAGGGCATGTGAATCTTTCATTAACATGCAGTGTCATTACCTCAGGTCATCAAATGAGAAAGGAGGGGGTGAGCTTAGCGGGGATAGTGTTAGTGTACAGATCATTATTTCTGTTTCCTGACATCATGGGTCTTGTCCCATCTACAGTCACAACAGCATCCTGATCAATAGCATTGCAGCAGATATATATATATATATATATGAGAATACAAGTTGTCTTTATGCTGGGTTATGTTCCTTGTCACAAACAACCCTCCTGCTTTCCTCTACCTGTCCAATCCTCACCCAACTGCCCTCCCCAAAAAGGCACATCTTTCCCTCTGACATTACAACCTTCTATTTTTATGGCAGTTTCATTAGATTTTGTCATTCAACATTATAAATAGACAGGAAGCAGATATAGGATAGTCGAGTGATTAGAACACCAGTGTCCAAACCCAGAGGCATGCAGGTTCATTACTCATGTGTGCAGTGAACTTCCTCCTGTTGACTTAACTGTTGGAAATAGGTACCTGCCTCTACAGAGGGTTTAGGAAAGGTAAAGTAATAAGAAGTGTACCACCCTCGGGAAAAGTTGGCTCTGAAAAAAGTGTACTCTCTTAAAGCTTACCTCCCCACATCACCTAAAAAAAATTAGATGATCTTTTTTGTTTAGAGATTTGATTAAAAAAAATTCAAACACCTGTTGGATTCCAAAGCCAAATGTCACTGTAACATATAATTGATTGAAAAGTGTTGTTTATATTGGGTCCCTTTCTACCAAACAAAATTGAGGCACCCACGAAAATATCTTTTGAATAATTCTTTGTACAAAGGTGCAAGACACAACCACTGCAAACTAACATAGTAGTGTAGTGATTGATTAGGAAATTATGCCTTTTCATCCCGTAGTTTTGAACTGAAGGTCATTAACTTTTATAGTCGAATCATCAATCCCTGGTCGATGAAAACATTGACTGATTTGACCTTGCATGAGTCTGTTAACTGTTGGCCTCAGTTGATTCAATCACACCCTTAAGTTGACTGGACCACCGCGTGTGACATGTGGTAAACGTAGATCAGCAGCCATTGTTATCAAGTATGGACAATGTTCGATGTAGCACTTGGATGCCTCTGTACTAGTGAAAAAAAAAATGCATTCACCGATTGTTTTAATTTATGCAATGGCAGAGCTGTACTGCTCATAGCAACAAAGTGTGCCTGTTCAGTGCAGCTTTGAATGGTTTGTAAATCTACACAGTATATCGCAAGTTGACATGTATCTGTGTAAAACATATGTATGTTGTGCAAGCCCTAAATTAAAAAATTCTGGCTTTCTTGCGATCCATTGAAGCAAAATATACACTTAAATATATTGTTTTACAAAAAAATTACTTCTACAAAGCGATGTCTTAACACACGCATTGTCACACACACACATGATAAAAGACCATGATCAATGTGCAGAGGTCAACCTTCAACTATAAAGAGGATTACATCAATTTTGTGGACAAATTATTGTATGGATGACAATGTCAGATCAACTATAGGCATTGGTTGAATCGTCTAAGGGCTATGGCTGAATTGGATAATGGTCCAATCAGCTGGCTCCCAAAATATTTATGCAAAAGGAATGCCCTTAATGTTTAAGAGTGGAGAAAACAACAATTATTTCAAACTGTTTTACCGATTTCTTTTCTTTGTCTCTGTTAATCTTTTTAATTTATACTACTAATGCATTCCAGTTTATTAACGTGAGTCATAGATAATCTCAGCTATGTTGAGAGCATGGTTCTTTGTAACCTCAACATCATCACTTCTTCAATTTTCAGTATGTAGATGAACTGTCATAGAGTTGTGTTTGTAAGATGATGGTAGTCCACATCTCGGTAAACAACATTTTGTTAATATTTCAATACAGAATATCTGTAACTGGTGAATCAGTAAATATTCCCCAGCTGTGAGGAATTCATGTCCAACACCTCAGCTACAGCTATTTATGTCTGATAGCACAGAAAACAAATCCAACCAGAACTCTGGTAAATATTTGGTAGCAGTCATTTTGTTACAGTTGTTCCATAAAAAGATTATAGCTCACATCCCTTTACAGTCTGTGTTTAAATACCTTTGCTCAGCTTATATGCAGGCGGCAAAGTTAGTGTTTAGGGCTAGGGAGAAGGGCATGCCTTCTTCCAAGGGGGACAACTTCATATGGATGCAGTATTTGGTTATCCATGGTCAGCTCCCTTGCTAAGTATTTAAAGCTTCCTCAAAGAAATCATGCTACCAGAGCTAAGATATGGAACTGTATGCAAAATCTCACACAAAACAAAAGCTTAAATGCCAATTAGTTAAAAATATAGAAATAAAACCTGAATTATGGAGGAAAGAGTGGTAAATCCTGTTGTATATTGTCACTCTACAACAATTAAAAATAACTCTTTACTTGCTGTTAAAATTATTACCACCCTAACCCTTTCTTTCCAAAGTATTTTATACATTATGTAAATGTTTTTCCAGATAATGATTACTGTGTCCAAATAGGTATATACATTTATTATTAAACATAGCCTTGTGTTTTAGTGCATTGTCTGCACATCAATCTCACATTGAGAATCAGTTCAAACAAAAAAATGGTTTGGGTCTTACCTGTGTAACATCTTCATGTGGTTTTTAACCTTTTGGCAACCTGAGTGTCACAGATATTTCTCTTTGAAAATCACCTTTATGATACCGAGATCAGACACCTGAAACAGATATGAAGCACTGATATGGACAAACCTTTGCAAAAAATGTGTTGTGTAAAGAACAGAATTTATCTGTTTCTGAAAAAGCAACATTTAAGGAATAAAAACCTTTTTATCACTATACTGCTAAAAATAGTATTTTTTATAAAAATATTGTTGCTTTAAAAGTTTTTGTATTTCTGTCTTTCACTCTTTCATTGTGAATGATTTACTCTTCAATTTAATCCATTTATGCCGAAGTCTGAATTTTTTTAACTTGTGCTTGAAATTTTTGTATGTGACCTACAGATATTCAAGGAACAAAAATTTGAAAAGAGAAAAAAAATATTTTATTCCAATAATGGAATGTGAGGCATAAATGGGTTAGGATGATGAGTAAGCTGAGTTCTTTGTGGTAGTGTTATTGTGCTGTCTGTTTGACTGTTTTTGCAATAGTAAATTTGCAGGAGTTTTGTGTTCACATCATGTTCAGTTTTCAGAATTACAGTAAAAATTCATGTGCAATTAGGATTTTTTATGGTGGTAGCTTGTCAGCTGTGTATTGGCAGATGTTATTTTCTTTATTTTCTTTCTTTCTTTATTTTTTTTTTTTTTTGGAAAGGTTTTTCTCATTGTGTGTTCTGAATAGTCTACATGCCGAATGCTGTTCAGAGATGCAGATTTTAGATTACTATGTTTTATAGTAAGCCAAAACTACAATTTAAGGCAGTGGTTTCCAGATATGAAACACTGATTGGCAGCCATTAGTTTTCAGTTTGGAAAAGGTTAGAATATTGGAAATTTATGTTTTATTGCTTTTTTTTTTATTAAGCATGCTTATGTCTCTGTCATGAATTCCAAGCCTTGACACATTTTATAATGACAAGCACATGCGTGTATGTGGTATGTTGCAGGACAGTCATCACTTATTATTGAACCAATTCCAACCAAATTTGGTAAGCTTAAGTGGGAAAGAAAACCCTACTAAGATTTGTTTCTTTCATCGGAATGTTTTAAAATGTTGCACAAACAGACTCCCTTTCTCTGTTGTTATCTATAACAAGTCTCAGTGGTCATTTTCAGAAATTAGGTGTGACAAACTATATAGTATCATGAATCTACCACAGTGCATGGAAGGAATTCAAAGACACATTTTTTGTTTTGTTTTGTTTTTTTTTCTTTTTTGTTTTAAGGGCCAGAATGTCACAATTAAGAAGAGCTGTTTTCCATCGCTTCAGTTTTCAGAAAATGTAGGTTTGTAAAATGCAGCTACCATGATTCTCCATCATATATGAAATTATTCTTAATGTCTCTTCATAAAAGTGATCCTCCCATAGACAGGATCACTATTGATGTTTAGAATAAGCTACAAGAGCATACTTGATTTTATTTTGGGATTTGATTATTGTTTTTTTAAAAAGAAAAATATTGTATTCAAATTTTAATTTACAGCTATCATTTACCCCAGCCTGATAAAATGTTGATCTCTTTAAAGGAACACATTAAATATTTATTCATATTCCCTGTGCCCTTTAAACAAAATGTTTTCACATTAAGCTCTTGTTAAGATGGTAGTGAGCAGATCAGAAAAAGCATTGCATGACAAGTTTGTTTGCTTGGAGAACCATTTAAACAGTTTCATTAAAATTTCGTTCAAGTCAGATTGCTCTAGCCAAAAACTATGGCAATCTTGGGGCTTATCCATTCCAGCCACTGTCATCACAAGTCAGTTTTGGTAAGGATGCGGCATTTTAAAGGGAAGCAACTGTCTTTGTCTTGTCAATAAATCTGGAGTTGTACCCCGTTGAAAGCTACGAGGAAAAAAAGGGGGAGAGGAGCTTAAGGCTATACCTGCCGCCTTCGGTTAAGATTTTTAAGTTAATGCCAATCCAGCTACACTTGTTACGATTACTGATAAGGGTTAAACGCAGGTTGATTTTCAAAAAGAAAATGCAGAAGCCACGCCCCCTCCAACTTTTCAACGTGATCCATTTGTTTCTCCAACATTTTTTTACTCGATGCTTTCTGTTGCGCAGTTTGTGCCGCGCGCGCCACATAGAGTGCGATAAAACATGCAATAGTTTTTTTTTAACAATTTACTATTGGGATGTCACCATACACCACAACCGCTAGCCACCGCACCCCCATCCCCAACCCCGTGTAATTCTTGCGCAAAATAATATTGGTCACGACAAATGTTCGCTTACATGTTTGCATATCGTGACACCGAGGGTTTCCACGCAACGCCCTCATTTAGCATACGACTGCTAATCGCCGGCGACATCGTTTCTTGCGAGTGTGTAATTCACACACTGTTCCAGGGTGTAAAACAGACATGGAGATGCGTGTTTTTATTTTCAGAAATTGGTTTGTTGTTTTTTGCTTGCTTGTTTGTTTGTTTGTTTGTTTTGATGGCGTGCGCTCTTGTGAGAGTCACATTAACTATTCTGCTCGGGTCTGTTCAGCACAGAAGATCTGCATACTATGCCGTTTGCACACTTGCACACTCCCGTATTCCCTCCTACTTATCTGTTTACTGTCCACCAGCATTCGCTGCGTTTATCTCCACCTCCCTTCCCACTCCTCCCTGGTGTCGTTAGAATTGGAGAAAGCTTTCAGCTGTCATCGCACGCGGTTTCCCGACTGACGACGAGTAATCGATACGCAAGTGGTGCTCTGCTTAGGAGGTGTTGGTCCAGCGACCTTGATGATCCTGTTTACGTCACTGGGTTTCCCCCTCCGACCCAGCCCGTTTTTCCTCCCGACCAAACGCGTGCCAGTAGTGGAACTGTTTGGGGTCGCTGGGTCTGCGAGATGGAGGTCGCCGGTTCTGCTTGCAAAGCCTGCAGAAGTTAGCAGCCGTGAAGGTGGAGGTCCGAGATCGTTGACCGCACGTTGTCGCTCTACCACGTGGGCTTGCACGTGACGTAATTTTGGCCCAGCCAGGTGCTTTTGAACGTTAGGTAGTCTTGTCAGGTAAGGTAAAGGGGGGGGGGATAGTGTGAGTTGATGGGGAGGCACTGCCCTCCCGCTTCACACCAACGTTTTGACTCTGCTGAAAAGAGTGAAGCTTTTCCGGGACATAACGTCAGTAAGGTACTTGGCCCATGCTCTGTTCCTTAGTCTTCATGCTCTCCTTAATCAGAAGCCAGGGGCCAGTTGCACAACACGTTTCTGAACCTTAAAACTGTTCTAAAGAAGCAAAATCACTTCTTAGCCATTTTGACGCATTGCAGAAAAACATGCAAAAAATTGTACTGACAGGACGGAAAGTCAGACTTAAACAACTTTATCTTACTGAAAGCAGTTTTATTTTTAATCATTCTAAAATTGTGGCGTGCACTTAAAACTAATTATCTAAATAGAGTTATGGCCTAAATGTGTTTAAAATTAGAAATGTGTTGTGCAACTGGCCCCTGTACTCTGCTAGATTTCCCCGACTCTCAAGGAGGATGACTCTTCGTGTCCAAAAGAAGCTTTTCCCCAAACGCACTGAGAATGTAGGAAAATTTTGCTACGGAATATGCTGCGGTAAAAGAAAGCAGTAGATGTCGACTCTGGCCACACGACACAGGTGAAGCTTTTGTTGAAACGTTCGGTGCAATAAAGAGAATAGCTTTTATGCATGGTACAACCTCAGGATGCGCAGGGTAAAGCGATCCTCGCTGTTTAAAAAAAAAAAAAAAATTGTCTTTCCATGCTTTCCCTTCCCAGAGAGTTCAGCTAAATGTGCCGATCTCAGATCGTTTGTTCGGCCATCGGAGGCCGATGATTACCGTGACTTTACACAAAAAGTCAATCTCAGCTAACAGCTAGTAAAACGACTGAAAAGGACCGGTTGGCGTGATATTGCGAACATTTTTCAGACTGAATGGAGAGCTAACAGGTAGTGAAACAACAGAAGTGGGTCGGTTGGCGTGATATTGCAAACATTTTGCAGACGGAATGGCAGAATAAGGTCTTTATCTTACTTGCCCAAAGAAGACGAGAAATGTAATTGCGTATGTTTTATTAGTGGTGAGTGTGAGGGCGACTAGACGACAGAAATGAACGGAGTTCGCTGGAAGGGTGGTGCCAGCGTAGGCTTCTTTAGGGAGAATGTAGCTAGTTTTCCTTGCGTATTAAACCAGTGAGAGGTTTTACAGAGCATCGAAACGTTGAGATTTACAGAAGCGTGGTTAATAAAAGCGTCAGAATGTTCGACCTTTGATGTTTGCATTATGATTCCTAGGGCGTGGCGAGGCTTCCAAACGCACCAAAACAACAAGAAGTTTCAAAGAGCGTCAAGCATAATGATGTTTCCAAGATTTTTAAATTTTCAGCGAGGTTTCCGAAAGAAGCGTGTTTCTATGAATGTCGAAAGTTTCATATAATGCCAAAACATGGCGTGTTCAAAAGTTCAGTTATCGTGAGATCGCCAAAGAGAGCGCGAGTCACAATAACGCACCAAAGCGTGGTTGAAAAAAAAAAAAACGCACACCGCAGCAGGTGGGAGGCAGCTACAATATGATGTATGTGCTATAGGACTGGTGCTGGCTTGCCAGCTGTCTTTTTTTTTAACCTTGTCTCACCTGTGAGATCAATTTGTTCTTTATTTAGTTGCTTTTTATGACTTTCCTTTCAGCGGGGAACATTGAGCTAGTGGAGTTTCAAATACGGTGATCATTTAAAAAGATATACATGGAACGCCATTTCAGTTAACAGCCGTACGGCTGCTTGTCAGCTGAGTGGACTAGGATCCGCTGGTTTATCGTAAGACCCACGCCGCACCCACTATTGTCTGCCCTTACGCGAGTCTGACCCGCTAATCGAGACACGGACCGGGGTGGAAGACATAGTCACCTGTTAGAGGTGGGGAATGAATCTTTTAAGGGCGCCGTGTGTCGCTGCAGAGACCTTTAACGTCACCCATGGGCCACTGAGTACAGTTCTCACGTCATGATTTAAAATTTCCTCGCGATTGTCTCAAAGTATTTCCCCGTGCTCATACATGGCACAGTCTGCTGAAAATGAAACCGAAGCTTCTCGATCTGCTGGGAAGCTTCTGAGTGGGGTGGGTGAGTTTTCCAGTCAAAAGCTCGAGCAGGTGTCCAACCAGCGACCATTTGCCGAGCGAACTAAACTTCAGCCTGCGGGAACATTCCCTTGTGACGAACGCAGGCCCTAAAAAAAAAAAAAAAAAAATCCAAACCAAAACACCATCGGTGAACTTGACAAAAGGAAGATCCATTGGGGCAAAAATGTCAAGGGCAAGGTTTTAGACCACTGGAAGTGACAATAAGGGATAGGGTCACCTGACGGTGTCTTGCATGTGTACACGAGCGAATTAAAGGGAAATGAATTCGCTCCACCGGACTGCCATTCCCTGGAGGAAGAAAGTCTTAAACTGGACCCCGTTTGAGAGCCAAAGTAGGGATACATTACAGCACGCCATAGAAAACCGGATGCTTGCTGTCGTAGAGCGTTCGATGAAAGCGAGTCGTTGTCTGTTCGGTACTTGGGGAGTTAAACAGTGCAGTCTGATGCCGTGAGGGTAGGGGGGAGGAGTGGCGTCGGTGGGTCCACCATCCCTGGTGTTGTCGCCATCGTATCACTGCTGTTTATGTCGTCTTTGTGTGTATGTATGTGTGTGTGTAGGGAGGTGGGGACTGTGTCCGTGAGCGCTATAGTTGAACTACAGTGATGGGCCAAACAGTGACTCAGCCCGTTGGAGCAAACGTGTTGTGAGCTGAGCTCGTTATCGCACGCAAGGGCGCCCTCGGGCGACGAGTTATGTCTCATAACGGGAGACGCGGCTTTTCATTTTCTCCCAACCTTTCTCCATCCTCCCGCAGCTACGGACGCATCTGATGCTTCGTGTTTCACCGAAACTGCAACAATAAATGAAACGCATGGATGCCTCAGGACTTGCCGTTATGTACGCTTTTAATTGACGGCACCGAACCTTTGATCTTCTCACACCTACAGCTCCCCATACAGCTGTGCCTCGACAGTGGGAAATTGAAACACATACTGCCTACATTGTTGGACGTACCGCAGAGGGAGAGCATTGTTACACATATTGCGCTTCGCTCTGCGTGTCACAGTAGGATGTACCTAGTGTTTGGATGCGTGCTGGCATCAACGTGCAGCAGCTGAGGCTGCAGTAACCATCTCCTACCCCGCGTAGTTCACAGCGGCATGTTGTTTCTTGACCTTCGGGTCTTTCCATGGACAGGCAGTTGTCACGATGGCAAACTTGGGAGTGTTTTCCTGCGAGTGTTTAGGGAGATGGGGTTGTTGGGAGTGCATGGACGTGTTAACGGGATTTTAACGCCTAACTGCCAGTTATACTTGCTAATAAGGGTTTTGAGGGACTACTATGTGCGTAAGCATGCAGCTGGCACGACTTTGACCAGACCCTACTAGGAGAGACAGGTCTTGCTGCGACAGGAATGCGTTGGTGTTGTGATGTCACGATAGGTGTGTCTACTGCTCGACAAAGCACCACTTTGCGCAGCACGTGACTGAGTTGTATTTTTAACCCGTCAGTAGCTAAAAAAAAAAATAATAACCTGCGACGGGAGCGAGGTGTCTCACGGGGCGACTGGAAAAGGCCGTGACCCCTGGCACCAATAGGAACAGAAGAGGGTGGGTGATAGATAAATTATATGGTCACTGCCAGACTTTGTTTTACGACCTCAGCCGGTGAAGGGAACAGGGTGAGAGGACTTGGAGGCACCAGACGCGAGGGCAAGAAAGTGACATCAAGCACATGATAAGGTCGCATGATGACCTCTGAGCCTGACAGTATGGGAAGGGAGATTTTTCTGTCGGCAGGTAAACTGCATTGTGCTTGAAACAGCATCAAGAGCTGCACATCCCGCTGTTGAAATAAACAAATAAATCATGTCTGTTCCAAACAGAAATGCGTTTTCCTTTTACCTTTAGATCGTAGTGATGATTATACAGTGTAGAAGACATGAATAACTAACAACAATGATAGATGATGGTTGTTGTTATTATCATCACTAGGAATATTAAAGATAGACCCTAACATGTTTGAGGCGTGTTACAGACAGCACTTTTATCAGAGTCGAGTCCCCCCCCCCCACATCATCGCCCTCGTTTCCTCCTTCCATTCCCAGACCTCAAAGGTACTGGGTACTCCGTGTGGTCACCGGTCGATTCATCCACAACCGAAAGTCGATTCGACCACCGACAAAACTACATTTTCTTTCACTACCAATTCGTCGCGTGTCATTAAAAGGCCAGTCACCGTTGTTATAAAATAGAGAAGTAGACGCCGTTCGAGTATGGCGCATGCCTCTAAGTATGAGCGAAAAAAATTCTTTGTTTAGTTTAATTCACTTACGCAGCAACAGAGCAATAGGCGTGGTACAGCCGTAAGGCTCATCGCTACAAAACAAGCTTGCTTAGTGCAGCTTCGAGTGGTTAAGTAAATCTATACACCATATCTGTTAATCTGATAAGTCGTAGAGTTGCTTCAATGCTTTCTTGTTGGCCAAAGGAGTCGTAGCTGTAAAGTGAATGGAGGTCGCTGTCCCTTGTCTCAAGCTATTTTACTGTGATGTGTGAAGATACGCCGCCGGCTACTTTCCGACCGAGTGTGTCGTGCAAAGCTTTAAAAAAAATATTCGGCATATCGCGCTACATGCAAATGAAGGCCACACTTAATTAATTCTTTTACCAAAGAAGATTACTTGTACAAAGCAGTGTCACACACGCACAAAACGATGAAAGCAATATCAACGTGCGTAGTCAACCCAGGACGATAAAGTAGATTACATCAAAATTCGCTTATTTCGTGGTCGAATTATCGCATAGATGATATGGTGAAATCGACTATAACTCGTGGTTGAATCGGACCCCCCCCCCTCCAACACACTCACACACACACTTCCATTTAACAGCTGGACCAACTGGAGAAACGCTGTGCCATAATGCTCGATAGTAACACGCAATAATTATTATCGTGGAGCGTTTATGTATACACAAGATGAAGCTACTGCTAATAATATACAATCACATACCTGCCATAACTCAACACTGTGACGTATTTATAACTGTTGCGGAAAATAGCGCGACACTTTAACGGTGGTGATGGCAAGTCACCTGTGCGTGAGTTCTCTCTCCTGTTCTCCTTTCTCAAGGTGAGAACGGGTAAGCAGCTAGTCGCTGTGCGAATACAAATGGCGGTTTGTCGCACTCTTGACATGAACCTTTTCTTACCGCACCCTCGACACTGCGGAAAAATATATAAATCTACCTTTGTCTAGAATACTCGACCTTTCTTCAAGTAAACTTGAACTCAGTAAATCAGGCCTCTGTGTCGACAGAAGTACAACGTCACACCCTTCCTCCTCGCCTTTCTCCTCTCTCACTCTCTCTCTCAGGTTTGAAACCTCGCTCTTTTTAGTGTGATCTGCTAGGTGTATATTTTTATAAAGAGCAGTGAATCGTACAAATTAATCGTCATGAGGAGAAAGGAAAGTAGAATGAGGAAAGGTTTGTGGTGTTGGTGTGTCCGTGTGTAAAAATACGCCATTAACAATGACAGGTTTGTTTGTAGTCTGATGCTTTTAAACGCAGTTGCCTTTTAATATGCGTTCGGTTAATAGCTTTTTGACGATGCGTCCAGGCGTCATATGCGTGTGCGTGTGTGCATGTCCCTCCCTTGCTCCTCGCCATTGCCCGTCATACCTGGAATTCGTCCTTGACCCTTTGTTGTCGTGCAAGAGGCAGCGGATGTGGTTTGCTAACACCAGTGGCTTCAGTTTTCTTGTTGTCCAAAGGGGTCGTGGCTGTAAAGTGAATGGAGGTCGCTGTCCCTTGTCTCAATAGTTAAGAAGCGGTGTCTTTGACGCGCGCGAATGCTGCTTCATCTTTGGGAATGTAGCTGTGAAGCCGTGGCAAAGGCTTCCTGGGGTGAATAATAATATACACCAGTATTAGCGGCTGCCTCTTACTGAGGATTTAGTCGTGAAGGTCCCTTAAAGTAAATAAACCAATATCATTAAATAATAAAATCAACACTTCTAATAATTAGTATCCGAGTGTACTGCTTTACAATTCTGGCTGCAGCTGTGAAGCTGTCGCGAAGGTCCCCTGGGAGGAGAGTACTATAAACCAATATCCGCACTCAACTGTAAAGACAAGACGCTTGGGCTTGGCTTCAGTTTGCTCCGGAACGACTTGTCCTTCCTCTTTTGGAGTCCTGATGGGTGCTGTAGTTGACGTTGCTTCCTGGCAAACACCAAAGAGGTGATAAAAAGGATAAGAAAGAGGGCGTAGATAGCCGCTTAACGTCCTCCTCCCGTAAACTACAGCACTGAGCACCTCCTTCTGCTCGCCCTATGGAAATAATTTTTTATGCAGCTGCGAACTGAAATCACCATGAAAAAAAAGCACAAACTCGTAAAGAACACGTAATTTTCGCGTAGTTAATTAACAGACACTATAGGGTACCTTCACACGTGCCAATCGGGATTCGAGCACTCGTGCCAACCAACCCCATGGTCGTAGCCCGCCTTGGACGTCATGGTACCCTGAAGGTGAGAAATTCCAGTCCATAGCTACAAATCCTATTCGCCTCAGTGTCATCATTGTTATGCTTTGAATACGTGTACCTTCCATTCCTGAATATGACACAATCCCTAGCGTGCACAGCTGCCACGAGCTATTCCTCTTTCCCTCCTCCCTCCCCACACAAACAAGACACAAACAATCAATCTTCCTACTTCCAAAGCTGTACTAGCTAGCTATACTACACTTGAGGAACGAGTGAGCTAGTGTTTAGCCAACGTTTTGGGCAGAATGACAGCTATCTCTGCATTTTGTAATGGCAAACCCGCAAACGCCTTATGTGAGCTACTTTCAGCATGTGGCGCAGGCTTAACGCCAGGACAGATGACGGCTTGGTCTTTCCGGTCTCTGGACCTCGTGGACTCCAAAAACCGAGTCATCGGGGACGCTGCAAACGGCGGGGAAATGGGAGGAGGGAGAGAAAGAGAAAAACGTCGACAGTGACGAGAAAGGAGGAGATGAAAGTGTCTTAACGGGTAGCCTAGGCGCATGCGCAGATGTAGTTAACGGACAATTCGACTTCTTGACGTTCAAATAGGTGTGTCCCCCCCCCCCCAATGCAGGAAATAAATACATGTTAAGTGACGATATTTCGGACTGATTTCTGGACAGTTTTCATTTGTTGTGACGTTACGTTCGGCTTTGTCACAGCAATGGCTCGCGCGCGCACACGCGTTTAGAGAGGACGCCCTCTGCTCCTGAGTTTCTTTGTTATCGATCTCGTCGACTGAGGCACAATTTCGTTTTGTGGTGGCGGCGGGAGGTGAGGCAGTGTTCATGAAACCTGACGTCTAATGTAAAATCTCTGCTGGCCGCACCTCGGGCAAAGCAGAGGGAGGAAGAAAAATACGCTGCGCAGCAATTGTCACTTCCCAGCATTCAATGCTTGCATCGCCCTCCCCCTCTTGAAAGTGTGTAACAGCGCTTTCTCCTTGGACAACTTCTGGGGCCTTCCATTTCCCGATTTATAAAGACAGAAAACAAAACAAAACAAAAAAACCTTAAACCCACCAAACCGGCATGTCCGCCTGGCTACACACGTTTAGTTCCTCTCTCGTCTTGGCGCGTGCCTAGGCGGAGTTTCCGGAGCACGACGGTCAAAGAGCAGGAGGATTAGCGCCAGCTAGGGTCGCGTGTGGCCGGACCACTCCCTCTTCCATGCTCTTGCCCCGCAACGGACTTTATGTCAGGAGTCGGATGTGTGCGCGGCGACCTGCAGCGAGAAAAGCCGCCAGACTGCGACGCAGTGCGTCTAGTGCATGCGCCGGCTAGGAGATTCCCAGTCGCTGTGAGCTAATCACCAGTCCTCACGCTTTGCAAGTTTTTTCCCCCCGCGGCAAAAGAATAAAATGGTCAACCACTACAGCATTTTTTTTTCACGAATACATTAAACTCGCTCCGGTCTCACCGTGCTTTTTACCAGGCAGTTTTAACGGGAGGACACCCCCACCAGCAAAATTTGTATGGAAGGAGGATCGGTGGGGAGCTTGAGAGGGTCGGGTTTTTTGTGTGCAAATTCTGCAAACATTCCTCGCTGTATCTGCTAGATTTTAGAAGTGGTTTGTTTTTAAAACAAGCGCCAACTAGTGTTATGGCTCGCCTAGTGGAAAAACGTTTGTGAGTCATCAGCCGCCTGCAAGAGCCACGTCACGGTTGGCTGGTAAGCCCTACAGTTCATGGCCGTCAAAGTGAACCTGCGAAACGGACCTGAACGCGATCGCGCGCAAATCTCGTGCCTTGGAGGTACACTTCAAACAGGCCGTCTTTTTTGCGTCCACCTTTGCGGGCACATATTTATTCGGCGACCGACACTAACGTTCTCTGCGATAACAGTCTGAGATGAGAACTTTTTTTTTAAATTTTCTGTTAAGTTGGTGCACGTTTGCATGCAGAAACGGTTTACTACTTTTGCGGTGAAAGAAAATAATTACCTGAGTTTATTTTATTTCGCATGTTCGACCACCATCTGGAAGTGGTCAATAAAACTCACCATAGTCAAGCTCGGTCTAATCGTCGCATCTGATAATGTCGCTGCTTGGACCAGTGGTTCTGATGCATTTGCTGGTGTTTGCATTCCGAGTGCAGGTAGTTTGCATGTCAGCTGGGTAGGAAAGTGAATAATGCTGGGCTTGTCCATTCTCCCAAGCATTCTGTGCCTTCGTGACATTAAGTGTCTCTGGCGGAAAAATAGTTCAGCTCGCACGTGTGATGAAGGAAGATGGAGTTTACATTTCCATTTACGGCCACGCGAGGTTAGTTGGGGGTGGCGATGGAAGATGCGGGCGGTCGCGCCACTGAACGCGGTGGATGCCCCGTCAAGTCAACGTGTGGCCGTCCAAAAACCATAGCCTTACACTATAAGCGAAACTGTCACAGAAGGGTGCAATGTGTTTTCATCGCTGGCTCGACAGCACAGAGTGTTCACGATACAAAACATGCCCACACACACACGCGCGCGCACCCCGCATGTTTCACTTCGAAATTCTCTAAGGTGACCCTCCCGATGCCAGCAGTTTTACATCTGTGGCACGAACCTTCAGGGTCGTGCTATCGGAACCTTTGACTGCGCCAGCCTTTTGTCCCAGTTCTCTCAGACATTTCGTAAGCGCACTGTACCGGACAGATGATAAAATAAATTGTGATAACGCCGCTGTTTAACACAGTCACAGATTACGTACCAAGCTGTCAGACCTCGTGTACCTGTTTCTGGCTGTCGCATTCCTATCGGTGGAGTTTGCCATTTCAAAGTATTGCTACCTGCCTCAGAAGACGATGTTCTCGCAATTCATAGGGACCTTTTCTGAGTGTGAACAGAATGTGTTCACTGTTCAGTCCGGCGCCTTAAGATGCAAAGCTGCCCACACCTACATCCTTGTGCACGTCAGTGCGCATGCGCGAGAAGTTTGCGTCATGTGACTTGACTAATGGCAAATAGCACTGGCCAGAGGTTTCTACACTTTACCGTCTCGAGAAGAGAGCCAGTGTGGTTGTTTAGACGGTAGCTTGGGGCGGGGGCGAAGTGTGGAATTTATGATTGATTGCTTTGGCCAAAGTTTATGACTGGTGGCGGTGGTGATCACTTTCTCTCACGCATACACACAATTTTCTACTTTTTCCTTACAAACTGAACAGTTACAACACGTCAAAGGCTGAAAACAAGAAGCTTTGCACATTGGCAGCTGAACTTTTCAACTTGAGCAATACGCTTTTGCGGGTCAGATCATTCGGTGTAAACAAGTAAAACGAGGGGAAAAAATCCGACACCCACTCCCACCATACCTTGGTTTTTTGGGGAGGTAGGCAGTGTGAAAGGTGTGTTGGAGGGGGAAGGGGAGGACACGTGGGGCCTATTAGTCATGTTACGATGGCAGTCGCAGTTGTCTTTCCTAACCATTAATTTGCCGGGTCGTTGTCGCTGGGGTTTCCGCATCTCGCGGCGAACGGACTAGAAAATTTGTCATGCGCACCGCTGCTGTTGCTATGAGAAGAGGAAGATTATATAGTTTTTGTTGTTGTTGTTGTTGCTTTAAAAAGAATCTGTTAACCTCACCTTTGTCAAGCCAGACGTACTCCTGTACGCAACTGTCAGGGGTGTCTTAGTCACGGCTCCGGTCGTCTCCCCTTTCTAAGTGATGACGCTGGACGGGAAGTGAAAGCATTGTTCGTCGCTTGTTTCTGCAAAGGCAGGCTGCAGGCCAATGCTCAGGTCGACGACACGCAGGGTCGGCGACACCCTCATCCTGTTTCTCGTCGACTGCTTGATCGCCTTTCTGCCTGCCTCTCACGCTCAAGGCAAGACACACATCCCCTACCTAAGTTGTAGGGCCAGTTGCTGGAAAGTAGTCGAACTACTGAATCCAGGAACGACAACCAGTGGGTAGGGCGGGGGGCGCTGCTCTTTGAGGTGCCTCACCTGTGCTGGCTTGCTGCAGGAGAGAAGAGGACGACGGGTTTCTTTTATCCTCTTTCTCGCCACCCACCCGTCCACCCACTTTGCCCGTGACGCGAAGCTTGCCAGCATCCCTCCGTTCGTGCGAACGGCGACGCACGACTGTGGCAGGCCTCGTGCAGGACGCGCCGTTCTGTGTGTCATCCTCGCCTGACGCAGCCGTGACCCGGGGTGCTGCGCACCCTTCCCCGAGCGACGGGCCAGAGAATTTGCAGCGTTTTGTGGCAGGAAACGCTTACGGCTCTGTGTTTGAATTACAGCGGGCGTGTGCTGCAAGGCTGACCCTGAAAGCCGTCCTCCTGGATCTCTTGCTGCCTGGAGCTGAAACTGTGGTGTCAAAGTTGTCGTTTTTCAGGGGTGTCGCGTGGTGCTTTAAGAACAACGAAGTGTTGCATAGCACGCTCAAGAACGTCGAAGCCAGTTCAGTTGGTCTGGTATGAGTGATCTACACAAAGCCAAGAGACGACGACATTAAAATATAAACCACCACCACATCCACTAACGACGATTCGAGAGATTTAGCCCAACAAACGGAGTGTGAACTGCAAAGCGATAGAGAGGAGAAGAAATTAAAAGATCTCTCTTCCCCACACACCTTTTTTTCGCTGAGGACCACAACTGCTGGTTTTCCTTGTCGCTCACGTTGTGTGTGCGTGTAACCGCCGCTACCACCACCAGCCCCCTTCACTACCTCCACCCACTACGTGCGTTCGCCGCGCTTCACCGCTGCCTGCTGCTGTCGCCGCCTGGCGGTCTTGTCCGGTGCAAAGGGGGAGTAAGTAGACTTGGTGCGCGCGTTCGGGCGGCAGACGTCAGCCGCGCTCTCTTTCCTCGTCTCCGCTTGCTCGTGCATAAACCTGTTGATGACGTCGTCCCATCGGCGGGCCGCCAGAGACGTTTCCTCCTCGTCGTCCTCTGGCCTGTCCCACACGTCTTGTCTAGTCTCGCACTGCGTCTCCTTCGGAGGGAGGGACATAACACGCTGGCGGTTTTCGTAGAGCGGCTGGAGCTTAGGATCTTCTCGGCGACCGCACCAGTGAGGGAGACGACTGGGCTGGCTCCCACTTTTTAGTTCTGCAGGTACTCGTGCAACAGATTGCTGAAAGGCCAGAGCTTCTGGAGTTAGCAGGAGGCAATCCGGGTAAGGGAGGCAAAGGATTAGTGACGACAACCAGCATGGCAAACGTGATGCCCCTGCTCAGTCGGTCGAGGCGACCCTCGGCTATGATTGAAGAGCGCGAGGTTAAAGCCGTGAAGGTAAGGCTCTTCAGGACCACACTCATGTTGTCGTCGCCGTCTTTTTTCGTGTGTGTGTTTGTTTGTTGTTGTTTGTTGTTTTTTTTCTTTATCCAGGTTTTAGTTTTCATCTTTAACTGCTATCGAACGTCGATCATTTAGTTTTACTAAGAGGACAAACTTGTTACAGCACAATGACCTGGTTGGTCGGGTCCAGGCTGTTGTCCCCTCCCCCTCCGTCGTCAGGGTAAACACACATTATTAGTCCCTTGACACTCTGGTCATATTTGCAGCATCCTTGTATTTGTGTCATGATGATTTGCGCAGGAAACTTGGCCGTTGCAGATCTTCCCCCATCCCCAACAATCCCTGCTACCGAACCCTCACTAACCAGCCTCCTCAGTGCCGTAGTTGATGCAAGTTAATTTGCTCTCTATTTTTAGCCAACCGGCCGCGTGTTAAGTAAGCATAGTGTGACCTTTTATGAGGTGGGGCTCTGGTGATATATATATATATCGCTGTCCCTCACCCC
This sequence comes from Marisa cornuarietis, assembly GCA_004794655.1. NCBI lineage: Eukaryota > Metazoa > Mollusca > Gastropoda > Architaenioglossa > Ampullariidae > Marisa > Marisa cornuarietis. The sequence goes on from SMMW01000651.1 coordinate 846,832, forward strand.
TACCACTAACTCCCACCCTCCGACTAGAAGAAGAAGCTTGAACCCGATACGTATCGCTCGTGCACGTAAACATACAGCTACAGCTGTTGCAAGTGTTGCTCGTGATGATGAGAGTGATGATCATGATAGTGGTGGCATAGATACTGTTTATAAATCATGGGTTTACCGATGTAAGTTAAAACGTCGGTTCCTTTTCGACTCCCCACTTCTTAAACTGCGTTGCCGTCGATATGTCCCTTTAATGGGACTTAAAGTTGTTACGATACGTCGGTGTGAAAGAGAAGTGGGAGGGGGGGGAGGAGAACGCGAGGAGAAAACTTTCATTTCCAGTTGCTGTCGCCCGAGGCTTGATGCGCAAGCTCAGTTTGCGCACGCCCCGCTAAACCTTCGTGTTGCTCACCTGTAGAAGGCTCGTGAGCTCACGTTATTGACCTCTGACACGCAGGCGCAGCTTTGCTGCGTTTTGGCCGCTCTGTTAGCATGTGCCTCCTGGTGTGGCACTCCTTACAAACTGGCACATTTGTCCGAACAATTAAATGGTCACCGTTTGTAAACTTCTTGCTGCGTTGGATGGGTGGGTGGGGGGGGGGAAGAAGAGGATTTGTTCGTCGTGACCTTAGCTGAAGTCTGAATGCAGGACCACTTGGTCGTTGTGTTAATTGACCTTTTGTCAACAACATTTTGACGCCCGTCTGGTTAATTAGTAGATCATGTTTCACTTATCGAAGTTTCATTTCGCTTCTGACGTCTTTTGTCCTTTGCACTCTCTTATAGCCTAACTAACCCGAGTGTTTTTATATCAAAAGATTTATTACCGGAAGCTAATGCTTAAAATGTCTTCGGTTCACGAGACAGAAAGCTTTGGACATCAGCCCATGAGCTCTTCCGGTATTGGAAAAGAGAGATAACTTCGTAGGTCGTGAAAAGATGCGACTCTTTCAGACAATAGGTGATGGTGTTTCATTGGTGGTGCGTACTAAGGGGAAGTTCTACAATAAACGCTCATTTCTACTTGGATATTAGAAGAAATCGCGACTTCATTTTCTGGAATGTGACTGAGGAAGGCTGGCTGTTATGGCCAACGCTGATGAGTAAGGGTGGCCGCGAAAGCCACAGGCCCGATTCGAAATTTAAGCAAGCGTTTTACCCTATATTCAATAATTTTGCAGAGTCACTAGTAGATGCGAGATTATCAGACCACGTGATACCAAACAGCAACGATATTAACAGTCTTCGTTAATTCTTTTGTTTCTTCATTAACGTCACTTTCTCAGCAGGAATGAAATGCACGTTTCAGTTTCCGTAAAAGTTTTTAAAATTGTTTGTCCTGGCTTTTCGAAAAACGCTGTTTTGACAATCATGGTAGTGACTTTTTTTTTAAATTGTTCATCGTATGGTAACGCCTTTAGTTATATCCATAAATTGTGCTTGTCTTGCCACAGAAGAGTCCTTCAGACCCACCTGTACCTCCATCATCTTGTGCTCGCAGGAGCTATCTCTTTTCTCGGGTCGGCAGCATAACGGTTCGTCATTTCATCTGTCGTCACCTCAGGCTTTCCGTTAGCAGCGGTATCGCACGGCGCAGGTGTAAACGAAAGAAACATGGCGGTCGGGTACTTTAGCGGGTACGATTTCAAATATCGATCTTGCTATACCACACGGACGCTTCGTCACCTGACCTATCAGTTATTTGGCTCCTGGTTAGCGCGTAGCCCGAGATAAGGTGGTACGATAAATCAAGTTCGTTGTGCTGAACTACTCTCCTTCTTGTACGCCTTCCCCTGTTGACAGGTGCCGACCTCTCGGCTTCATAAGAAACGAAAGAAATCTTAATAATAAAGCTGTGTGTAGGTGTATGTGTGCGTGTGCATGTGCTGCACAGACCCACCCAACCAAATTTTGCGGTATTTATTTTCATCTACAGGGATGTAATAGACTGTGGTTTATGTAGTTTGCTGGGAGGCATATATAATCCACCACAGGATGTTCAGGGTGACTCCGAGTGAAACTCAACACAAAGCAAAGATTTTGATGTCACTGATTGAACGTTGTTTCATAAGGTGCCCTGTAAGAGCGATTGTGGTTGGTTATTGTTTATTCAAGAGCCATAGCCACCAGGAGGCCTACAAACAGCAGTGATAATACGAGATGTGTGTGTGTGTGAAAGACAGAGAGACTCAGCAAAGAAGTAGAGGTAAAGTTATGACCAAAACCTGACAGGATCTTGTTAATGGAATCTGATGCTGAGCTAGGAGGTCGGGAAATAACCTAGAGGTCCCCGTCCGGCGTACATTCCACAGCTATGGGCTTGCTGAAGATGTGATTGTTGGGTAGAAGTTAAGCAAACCCGGGGGTACGGATATACCAATGCTTCATGGCTACGACCTCAACATTACAGTGCCAACACGATAGAAACTCGGCATTTCTTACATGGGCCGGCGGCAACTTAAGAAAGACGTGCGTTGTGTTTGTATGGGCGTTACAGCCTGTTGGGCGTGACTGCTGTTACTAATCATCTCTTGTTCTTATGATCAGAGCTCCTGCTGTTCTTAAGAAACTGTTTTGTGTTTCTGCCTGGATGCGGTGCTTGGATAACTTTACAGAGTAGGATTACGGTGAATTATTCATGAGGTGAATAGGTCGCCAGCATAAGGTTCTGTCACTTTCATCGGAAGTAGAACAGTTTTTTTTTTTTTTTTTTTTAGGGAAGAAAGCTGGCAAGAGGACAGCTCACTTGTATATGTCTTCATTTAAACCCCACGAACTCATCTTCCCGAGTGTGTATGTGTCTGTGTGTCGGGTGGTTAATAAAAAAGAAGCTAAATGTTTGATAGGTCCGATGTCAATTTTACGACTGACATACCATTTTGTTTCAGAAGTGAAGTGTAGCTTTTATAGCCTGCAACTCGAGATGTGTAGAATGCAACCTCCAGCGCCTTAACTACAGGCCTAACCTTCCCTTATTTCCACGAACAAAACAAATGAAAAGCCCACGGTATCATTTGTGATTAGAGACGAATGACCTGCCGCGTCCGTACACTTGACAGTGACGCTGTTATGGACACTGGAAATTATACACAACGCGCGCTCACACACACACACACACACACAAAATCACGCGTGCACGTACGTCGTTGTGAAATTTAATTTGAGGAGACAGGTCGTCTGCCCAAATGGTGGTTCACTGGCGAGCAGAAGGCATTTGCATGTGAAATTACAGGTTCCTGCTTCCTTGTGACTTTGACGTGTGCGTCACGGGCAAAAGGCTGGGAGGAGGAGAGCGAGGGGGTGGAAACTAGGTCTGTGGCAGTGAAACTGTGGCCGGAGGGTGGATGGGTGCCTTGCCTGGTGTAGTGGGCTCGCGAGAGTTTTGCTGCTAGAAGACAGATAAGTGCGGGTCCCACACGTGCATCAACTGCTTGTTTTCCTCTGGGAACGGTAGGAAGTTCGTGTGGCAAACACAAGTACCAGGACATTTGTCTTATATTGGGGGGGGGGGTTTCGCGCAAGAGAGAGCGGGCAGAGAGCGGTCAGCAACTCTTGGGAAACCCTTCGGTATTCGAACAGATACTGTAATCTCATCTACCCTCCCATGGAGGCACAGTCACGTTTCTCAAACATAGGAAACAGCTCCTAAATCGATCAGCGCCCCACCTAACCTCTCTCCCCATCCTAGCAAATATGCTGGGAGAGTGGGGGAAGAGGAGGAATCCAGTTGTGCGGCCGCGTTTATTGTCTTAAGACCGAGTCCCAAGCGGCTCATATAGCATCGTATCAATAGCGCTGTGTTCAGAAACTGTCCCACCTTTAATCTTCTTACCATACAGGTTTCGTGCTGTAGATGGGTCACTGTTTCCATCAGGTTGGGCTGGGAAGAGAAAGGGTTGGAGCGCGGGAGTGGCATGCAGCGAGGTGCCCTACTGTATACCGGGAAAAGTCCTGTCTGATGAACGCTTGGTTTGTGGGGGAAGGGCCAAATTCGTAAGAAACTCTCCGTAAACTTTCCGCATTTGTCGTGCAATTTATTTCGGCCGGAAGTGTGTGTGTGTGTTGGTGGGGGGTGGGAGGGGTGTAGTGTACACTTTCGCGTCTGGGATTTTGTTCAGAAAATGTCCCTAATGAGTACATTTACCCAATGGTGGTTAAGGGCACGTGTCTATATGAAGAAGATGAACGCGTATGCAACCCCACCCAGACTTTCGAATACCTGCTAGTTACGCGGGATGTTCGTGTGAGTAAACTACCTGACGTCCACAGGTCGTCCCTGCAAGGCGTAGATTGACAGATGAACAGGAACCGCAAGCAGAGCATCTCCGGGTTGGAGATGGCGTTCGACTACCCGTACATTCGCACGTGTCTGCCCTTGCGTGCTGGTGTGAGACCGTCACTGATTACGGGCCCTGGCTGCACGGACTTCCTTGTTCGCTTTTGATCAGCGCGCCCACGGGAACACGTTTGAACGATTCTTTAAGAAAAAAAAAATCGTTCTAGGATGAAACGAAAAAAATCGCAATGAGAGCGATGGCTTTGGTTCTAGCTGCCAACATTTTATCACAGCCAAGTTATCACCGGCATGAGAGTACTCTCTTAGTTGGGTCAGATCATGGCGCGCGGAACCGACACGCCAGATTATGTTGGTGGTTTTTTTTTTTTTTTTTTAACGGAAACTGAACGGACTTGTTATTGAAAAATCTCGCCCCTCTCAGCCTCCAATCCTATCTGCGGAACAGCGAGGCTTTTAATGATGGGGAGGCGGCAGAGAGCGCTCGCTAAACACGGCGTCGCGCCAGGCAACCCTAACACCTCAGTGCGGTTATCTCCCTGTAATCGCACGGCGCCAGCCTCGACTGTTGGCTGGCAGGTGTCACGTGGCGAAAGGTCTGGCTTGGTGCGCATGTCCTCGCCTGTTGGTACTGGCCGCAGATATGGCCGCCGTCATTGAATTGTCAGCTTCCGCCGACCGGTGGCGGGCGTGGTTGGGACACAGGGCGCTTGTAAGCTGCTGGTTATTATTTCCTGCTCGGGGCAGTCGACGCAGTGCGCATGACCGCAGGGAGAGCGTGGGCCGTGACGATCGCTTGTGCTGTAACTTGGGTTTTTATGCACAGACGTACATTACGTAAATGAAGGTCCGTGGTTTTATGCGCTGATCTTCGTAAGGTGGACGGCTGTCTACCACATGGTAATAACAGGACAAACTCTCGCTGCAAGCTGAAGGCACGGCTGTTTGTGGTGCATAGGCAATAGCGAGTCTCTCTCCCACCTATTTTACAGCGAAATACGAGAATATTTTACAGAATATAAATTTAGGTGGAACGAATATGTGTATTTGCGTCTAGAATTTAAGACAGTCACAGCACGTGAGCCAGCGAAACCTTGTAGGATGAGTCTCTCGGGTCTGCGCTAGCATTTGCTGGATTACATAATCAGAGTCCGCACTCTTGATTGTATAGCAAAAGCGGTAGAGCTTGGAATTTTTTTTTTTTAACACACGCAGTTTCCATCCCACTGCTGTTTGTGAAATAGCATCGGCATTGAGGACTTGGTGATAACAGGTCACATCGACAATCTTGGATGTATTAAATGCTGACTTTGAATTCACGTCGTTGTCATGCACTCATCCCAAACATTGTTCACACGCACACGGGATTTTAAATTTAAATTTTTAAAAAAACTGGGTTTCTGGTCGTGAAGACCTAGCCCTCTAGAAAAACTGTCTTTTCCTTAGTCTCAAAATTGTATAGCTACCGTCATATATAGAAAGGAAACAAGATGTTGAAATAAAAATACGCACCCAATAGACCAATCTGAAAAACGGCACGTTAATTCTGGGTACCTGTGGTTATATGGACGTACACGTATAAGTGACACATGGATTATGGACTGAACGTAGACGAGGACAAGAACTTGAGGGGAGATGGGGGACAGAGAAAATGGTTTAGATATCTACTGTTGTGACCAGCGTGAGAAACAGCAGGGAAATGGTCTGGTATCGAGCAGTGATCTGTTATCTTCAAATACATAATATAACCATCATCGTCTTCACCGCGAACCAAAGGATTAACAGAGAATGTCGTTAACATCCGGCCTGGATGTTCGCGTGTCGACACTGGGATATTTTGCCAGAACCCAAACAAGCCTGTTGCTGTGGCCTGTTCCCCGAAAAAAGCCTCCGGCAACATACTGGGCTTGCGGACAAGGGGGACAGAGAGCTGCGTGTTAATACACGTCTGGTGGTGTCGAGAAAAAGTCGCTGCCGGGGAAAGGTGGAAGGAAAACAGAGGCTGCGCTCTTCTATGTCTTGAAGACTGTTCGTGATACCTTTCTCCTGATAAAGAATTAGTTTCCGGCCGCTACAAGAAAAAAAATCTGTACAGCGGCGGGGTTGTGGACTGGAGAGCTTTTCCGTTGCCAGGGTGACCGGGACTTGAGGTGCTGTCAGCGTTGGACTGGGTGCCGACGACGTTGACTGTGCAGAATGCCTGCAGTGAGCTGCAGAAAGCCAGGTTCTGTCCCCAACCATCCCTCCCCTCATCCTTACACAGACTACTTCCACCACATCGCCACGCATGCAAACACATGCATGGAGCAGGTGGTGTAGGAAATAGGTGTTTGTATGCTGTGCTGATTTAACATGATGCCGTCCATCATATGAACAGGCTGGGCCAGTAGACTTCTATTCATCCTGGTTGGCCGAGGGAAGTGTGTGGTGGTAATTTTGTATCGATAAGGTTGGAGGTGAATAATATTTACTCAAGGTTATACATTTAATTGCTTGGGTTTCATTTTTTTAAGATGTTCCAGTTTTGTATTGTGCACATAAAAGATTTATTGTCTTTGTGGCATGACTGAGCTGGTCAAATTCAGATTTTTATAGGGTGAAGAAAAATAGGAACAGATAAAGCAGACTGGCCCCAACCTTTGCTATTTAAAGCAACATAGCTGAAAGAGCCAGTACAATTTCAGCAAACCATTAAGCAGCAGATTTGCAGAGATGCCTGATTTGAGGAAGACTTTGTTGAATGGTGTTATTGATGCGAACATGTGGTGATGAATGTTTCCTGGTGCCATTTAAGCCCCATATAAAGTTAACAGTATTGGGTCAGCATCTTATCTTACATTCACTGAGTCTCATTCCTTTGTGCAAAGATGTCCTACAAAATATTTTCATTCAGTGGCAAGGATTAGGTCTTAAAAAAAATTCTTGTTTTTTTACCTTTCCTTTGTACTCAGATCATTCCTTCTGGATGGTGTCTGAACACAATGGACCTTGAAATCGTGTTCACTAAGATGAAAGATAACTGTATAGCAAATAAAGGGGATAGGAATGCACAGTGTTTTGGATATTTGTGCACAGATCATGCCTAATTCTACTTAGCAGTAAGGTCCCTCTGTCATGTTATTTAGCAACAGAGCATATGTACATGTTTTCTTTATGAGAGACCTGTGCTTTGCTTGGTTTGATGTGTGAGGGGCTTGTCTTTTAAAAAGAAAGTTTTAAAAAATAAATGTCTTGTTAGTATTTCACATTTCAGTAAAGGCTGTGCCCCACAGATCTTTGTTTTAATATTCATTTATGTCATGGTGACTTTTAAAGAAAGATTTTTTTCATGAATCTGGGTGCTAAAGTGCAACTACTTTCAAGCCATGAACTTTAAGTAACATTATAGGTATCTGCAGGTGAAGTTAGCACTTATCTCGTTACTCACCTGCATGACTGAAGTGGTGTACCTAAGAAATAGACATTCCTAGCAGGAGTTCTTGCTTCCAGAATCTACCAGCGGCTGTTCCACCCAGTAGACACTGAAAGTGCAAAAAAAAAAAAAAGTCGTGTCAGTGTGTTTGGTGGCAGGTGACATAAAGGTTGGCTTTGTCAAATCTTTATTCTTGAGCCGTGTTCAGCTTATTAGACATTTGCCTGTTTGGGATGAGGAAACTTGGAGAACTTTATGGTTATTGTGTGGCATAGAACCAGAGAGAAATACAAAGCTGTGAGTTTCTTGAGTGCAACCACTAGTAATGCTTCCTAAACAGTTTTGATAATGCTGGCGTTAGAAAGAGCTGGAGAGGAGGAAAGAGAAATTGTTCAGTTGGATCAATTTGAATAATATAAAATTAGATTATAGTGTTGTTTCATTACCTTATGGTTTAGAATTTGAATGGTAATCAGAAAATGGTGTGTGACGTTACATAATTTGAGGCTGTAATAATTCCAACTGCTGCGGTTTCTTGCATCTCTCACAAATTACATCTTATTTTTAAATTAAAAGACGCTTTTACTGTAGCATATCCTACTTGGCAGCGAGTGCAGTATGCTTTGCCAAAAGAGTGCAACACAAAGATATTCCTCTTCTCCAACTGTGCCTCTTGATGTCTTGGCTAAATTTTGTCATGTCATCACCAGATTGTCATCAGTGCTTTTCTAATCTGCACATTTTACTATAAGTCTGAGGTCTTGGATTGTTAAAAGGCAACACAAGACTGAATGGACAGCTCTGAGCATTCAGTGTCTTTATGATCTGCAAAATGATCTGGGAGATTTTGGACGTGATCTTGAGTTTAATTTTGTGGAGTTAGAGTGGGTTTGGAGGAGAAAACCAAATGTTCTTGATTTTGGTCTTAAAAAAACATGATGCAGTATTGCTAAGAGGCTATATTACAGCTTTAATGAAATCCCATTTTTATTAAATTTTTCTCTTTATTTTGTTTTTAAAACAAAGAAAATTGTTCAAATCAGAGTCTTGTGAAGTTGTAGACTGATTCAACCTGCGGTAAAATACCACCTGAATTCATTGTGTGTTCACTGGGAACCATGTCAAACAGATCCTTTTTCTAGTAAAACTGAAACATCTCATAAATCATGGGAGCCATGTCATTATTGGATGCATAAAATGTTAAGTGCATATAGGTCATAAAACTCTTAACGACACTTGAACACACCCAGATGTTCTTGTATGCAAAATGTCTTTCCTGTTGACTTTGACGGTGATGAAGGTGACTCCTAGGATGTGGAAAGTCCGCTGCAAGCTCACTGTGGCAGGTTGGCTTATATTATCAGTTGTTGTGGGAACAAAAATGTGACATTGAGGTGGCATCCATCAAGCTGTCATCTATCTTGGCGAGCCTGCTGCTCTCCCCTGCTCCATTTTGTGCACTGCCCACAGCTGTTGTATGCTACAGCCTTAGGTTGTCTGGTGAAGCTGCAAAATATTTTTAACTTAATCATTCCTTTTTAAAACCAATTCCACAGTAGCCAACATGTATAACTATAATTCAGACATACTTTGTGTCTTATTAATATATCAACACATCTTATTTCTGTGTACAGTCCTATTGTTGAAAGAAAAACACTAAATTAGCCACATGGTTAGTAGTCATAGTAGTGTAGGAAAAAGCAGCACAAGGTATTTAGGGGCATTGAATGAAAAGTTCCTTAAGATATGTACGTCATAATTTTTTTAATGCTGTCAGTCATAATTTTTAATAAGCATGGTCTCTGTACTGCCCTTTCATGTTTGCTGGTTATAAGTACACAATTGCTATAACAGCTGTCCTGTTTGAAGACCATTTGATAGACCTACCTTCAGAAGTAAGTGTATTTGGGCAGTAAGCATGTACAGTACAGTTTTGGTGTGGAGGTTGTGGCTAAAAGGAGAGTGCTCTGATACATAATGTGGATACAGATTTTTTTTCATTGCATTATCTTGGTACCTGATTTATACACCATAGCTCTGCAATGTTTATGTACATCCATACATGTACAAAAACGTATGCGCACTACCATCCTTTATTCAGGGTACATTATATTTCACAGCATTTTTATGTACATGTATGAAAATTTAATGGTAGGTAACAAAGTGCAGATGTTTTGTGGTTATTCAGTCACTTTTACCTTTCCACCCCACTTTCTTTATCTCAAGAATATGAGTGTAAAAAACCTGTTACATTTATGTAAAAGTGTTATTCATAAAAATTGACAGTTTTTTAACACTACCTCCTGTTATAGATCTTAGAAATTCACAATAAAAGTACCAAAATATAATATTTAACCTTTTCGGCACACAAAGCACATATATATATGGGGTGCTTTTCTTGTCTTTCGCTTTTTATTTGCTAAATAATTATCTAGCAACACCTCTAGTACTAAGAGGTGAAAAATTATTGAACAATACCTGCAAACCAAGAGGTACCAAAAAAAAGGTCTTTGTAAGCTGCAAGGTATTTTAGATTAAAGTGATATCAAAGATATTTAGAAACTCAAATTAAAATAAATGACTAAATGAAGAATGACAGAAAGAAGTGAAAAAAGAAACCTGAGAGGCCCTTGTCATTGCCGCTGCCACAATCATCACTTTTGTCATCAGCATCTAGCTTTTTGCATGCCATAAGGACATTAATGCAATGAGTTTATTTAGCACTTTACCCCATCATAAAAGGCTACCTTAAAGCATTTTAAAGAAAAAATATAAAAACACAAACACACACATATATCCTGTACAGGTATTATCCAGGGCTGTTAACAGCTTGCTGAATGTACGACCCATCTTTGCACTGGCATTATTGAAGCTCTATACATCTGCACAGCTGGAGGCTGCTGGGGGAAAGTTCACGTTCCCTGCCTACCGTTTTGTTCTCTTTCTCTCCATTGCATTTGATACCCATCAGTACTAATTATCACACACCGCTGGATGTCAAAGGAGAAACTGCTATCTTTTGGTACCCTTTTTTTTTAACTCCCTTGTATTTTACCTTCTCTCTCCCCTCTTAGCTTCATTTTCATTAGGTCAAGTTAATCTTCTATTGTCAGTCTTCATTTGATAGCCGCCTATTTCTGACTTGACGGTGATGGAGTTTACTTCTTTAACTTTTTACATTTCATGACTTTTTCTCTGCTGTCAAGTAAATTTCATTTCGCTTCATTTTGTTTTTGATAACTGCATTTAGGCTCACATAGTAAAATTTAATCCTGTGTGTTTTAAAGCTGTTGGAAAGTCACTGGCAGTTCAGTGTGTTGTACATTAGTTAAAGAATGGTGACAGAATACTTTTGTTTTTTTGGCAGGAAATAAAGTACAACTTGGCACCAAACAGACCCCGTATACACAGTCGCTCTGTCTCACAATCATCAACAGACAGCTACAGTTCTGGTAAGTTTGTCTTCTGCCACATAGCAGGTTACCAAACATTCTGTATATCATGAAATAAATGTTTCAAAGAAACATCACTTTATAAAAATATTTGCATGCGGACACAGGGTAAGTTTGCCAGATGCATGAGTGTGGGCTTTAGTTTCTCTTGTCTGTGGATGAACTTGGAGGAACTGGGTTTAAAGAAGAAGGCGTGTACTTTATCATCATTTGATTTGTTGCACTGCATGAGCCCTGTGCCTTGTAACGTGTGGCATGAAGTTCTACAAGCATGATCCAAGGGTAAGAACTCATGATATAGCTGTTGGCCAGCTAGTATTGCTTCCCTTTAGATTCAGCCGCAGCATAATCTTTGCATTAGACATTTAATTGTGTTTTAGCGGAAAGTGACATAGGCAACATATATCAGATGGTTTGGGTTGAAACAAGTACAAGACCTGCTTTACAAAAATGCTACTGTTTTACAATCTGAATTATTCGGTTTTTCCTCTTACCTCATAAACTTTCTGCTGTACACCAGGTAATATATTGCGAGAAAGAAAGGGATTTGATGCTATTCATTTCTAAAAATTACTACACATATTTTTTATAATATTATACCAACAAATAACTAACATTTTCAGGAACATTTGTGCTATTTATATATTTTTCTAGTATAGGGCATTATTTATGTAATAGTGGGAATATTCTGTATTTCCCTGTGACACGAGCTTTCCTTAACCTGAGGTTGCTGGAAAGTAAAGAGCTTTTATTATTTATTATTTACTTTTGTCTTTCAGAATGCTTCACAAGTAAGATTTTTGCATTTTCATCAACCTGTAACTGGTTGTACACAATCTCAGGTGTTTTTCTTTCTTTTGCCTGTCTTGGTGCCAGAAACAAATCTGTTTCTCAAGTCTATTTGTTTCTAGTTTGGTATGAACTGCTGCGTGTAACACTGTCTTGTGTAGATCATCATTTGTTACCTGCCCACCTGTTGTACTGGTGTTGGAGAAATGAGGATTCTTGCATTATTGTGAGGTGGGCATATGTGAATATATATATATATATACACACACATACACATATGCATGTATGCACAAACACATGGGGCTGTGTTTCCAATGTGGTCACCAGTCATTGTCTGGCTTTTGTTTATGCTTAGTGAACAGTCATTGTTGTGATATGGACTTCAACATCTGATGTGCACCATAGCATGGACTCTGAGCATGCTTGATTTGTCTTAAATGATATGCCTTCAGATAGAAAGGAGTTTACTTATGGGCATTGTTTACGTATGGAATATATGCTACCTACCTAGACACATGCCCTCCTTTTGCTACAGTTCAGAGTATGGTGTTTGTTTATTTACAAAAGAATTTGATTACATTAAACATGTGTTCAACGATAAAAAGGTATGTGAGATAACTGGTTTATCTGTGCTTACAGTTTTTTTTATAAGGTACCTCATTTACAGGGCACTCCTTGACCTTTTACTGCCAGCCGATTGTTATCATTCAGAAGCATTGCAAAGAACTTGTGCCAAGGTCCCTTTGTGCCCTTGTATGTTAGAGCTTGAAGGCTCTTTGCTGCTGTCTACCTGCGTTTTGTTAAAAAGAAAAATTTTCATTTATTCAATAATAAGCTATACATTTTCTTTGGGGCTAGTACATGATGTAACTATTTCTCTCATGGAGCATTGTTCATGGACTTACCAGCAGGTTTAATCTCACTCAGAGCGCACAGTGTAATAATTAAATGTCAGTTCTTCTGTTATCAATATTTGCTTTCAATAATTATTTCTATAAAGTGGTTGTCACGGTTTTGGAAGTGCATGCTTCAGTTGTTGGATTTTAATTATGACTTTCACTGACAGCAATATTTTTGTCTTCATGTACTTGGTGGTTTATCCTAAAAAGGTATATTGATTTGCACAAAATGCATGTTACCCTTCAAACATGAATTTTGAAATGCTCGCTTTGAAGGGTGTTGGCAGCACGTGCAGTGTTCATGCATATGTTGAGACTTGCCAAATCTGTGATCATCACTGAATATTGTTGTTGATTTGTGGAGCTGTTAAATTCCAGCTGAAAGTTTCACGCATTTTGAGTCACAACATTCTTAGATCAACCACCTGTTTTGCTTTTTGGGGGAAGGGGGGAATGGCTGTTTTTTGTTTATTTGTTTAAGACTTCAAAATGAGCGCTTGCAAAAGATTTTTTAAGAAGCTGATGCATTAGTGCAAAAATCATTTTAAGACTTCATCAGGTACTTGATTCTTCATCTCAGTTTCATTTTGTTTATCATTTTTCTGGTCTTCTTCAGGATGAAAGCAGTCTTAAAATTCCTTTCTTATTTGGATAAAATTGTACAACTTATCCTAATGCTATTTCTACTGACTAGGCGATGACGATAACCCAAGAACACATCCAACGGGTATGTCCTCCTACACATTCTGTGATTTTTTTTCCCCCATCTTTCACTTAAATTTTGCCTTCATTGTGTTTGAGTCACAAGACGCTTGGTATATTTGTTTTTCAAAAAGCCAGTCTGTGAGCAGAATTATTAATTTTAAAATGATAGCTTTGAAACGAAAAGCATGCTTTGTCATGCATCTTATTCTAGCACTTCAAATTTCAAGATGTTTTCTTCAGTAATTTATGAATGCACCATGTCTTGTATGACTGTGGCACTTTAACACTTATTATCAGTTGGCATTAGTTTTGCCAAATTCACATGCCCATTTTATTGTTTTTGTTTTAATTTTTTCTTTATCTTGTTAAATTTTCATTATTGCAACTATCATTTAAATGCTTATACTTCCCACCTGCCGTTCCGCACAAAAAGGGTGTCAATTTGTTAAGCAGTTTGATGAAAAGGAGAGATATTGGACATTAATTTTCTTGTTTGATCATTGATCACCAAAAATTGGAAGTAATTTTTGAAAAATGAAGTCTGTTTATAGCAAAGCTTTACTAGCAAGGCTTATGCCACTGTCTTTTGCATGTCTTGACTCAGTACATATGATGGTATATCCACCGTATCTACCAAACTTTTATCTGCTTCATTCACTTCAACCATAGCAATTGCTGCTGGAAGGTTGTTGAATCCAGTTCTGTTGACATTTTTTAGAGTTACTAACATCTGTGGAAATGGATTGCACTAAGGCTTAGAGTTACAGCATGAGCCTAGTCTTATGGAAATTTGCTTTACAGTTTGTGGTGTTGTTTCAGACACATTTAGGTTGGGATTTTTGCTACTTATGCCTGTTGTTATACATTAGGAAAGCATGGTGTAGCGGATGAGCATCACCGATTGAGCATCATTTCTTTAAAGGCTAAACTTCCACCGTCTGGCAGAAAGAATGATTCAACCTGGGGAAGGTACTTGTTAGCCGGATGGAAATAGTGAAGTAACTAAAGTAACTGACACTGAGTGTGCTTGTCACTTTGCCAGCTTGAACCATTCTTTACCACCATAGGGCAGAAGTTCGGCCTTTAAAGTATCTTATTCTTTATTATTCTTTTCCTTGTTACTTCCACACTTGTGTACTTGCGCACATATGTACTTACTTCCACTCTAGATTACTGACGAATGTTTATGCTATCAAAACACATGTTTTGCGATATCAACAGATGTGTGTTTTCAAACAATTCTGCAATTCTTTTGTTGTGCATAACTGTAAGTGAATGTTGAAAGCTTGGTGATAAAACACCTCAGCAACCCCCTCCTAAAAACACAAAATATGGCGTGGAAATTAGTAGTTTATTTACGTGTTTACGCAGCAGTCATTTCTGTCTACAAAATATGGAGTATTAGGCAAAGCTGTAAGGCACCAACATATAAAGGGAGATAAGATACTTCGACAGTGGGGGCTTGGTGTGATCAAAGGGAGAAGACTTGGTTCCTATTAAATGTATACTGGTGCTTGAACATGAAATCGTAATACGAAGATTATTGTGATCGGGTGCGGACGGTTTACCGCTTACCCAAGCTTGGAATGCACCCGCCTTCGGTTTTTATTTAGCAGCAGGACTTGTACGACTTATGGGATCAACCATTTAACAAGATAAATTTTAACAAAATTTAACAAGATAAAAGTTGCAGAAATTGCAGCTACCTCCCTTGCACTGTATATTTGTATCTGTCCCGTTAATTTCCTCTCACCCCGAATCGTACCATTCTTTTTTCCAAAGAGGTCAGTTAAATGTGGAAGAAATGTCAGTAAACACACACACACACACACACACACACACACAATCTAACAAGTTACGAAAAGGAGTTACAAATTCATTATTTGACAACTAAAATCCAAAACTATTGCCGGCTTAATCTATGTGAAACGAGTAAACGCTGTTACTACGTCCTCTGTCATTTAAGTCATTATTTGGTACATAAAAGGTGCGTACACCATACGCTTTCACAGTTCTTCATGGCGGCCTCCACCCAATCAAATGTCCTGCTTACATTTATTTATTTGCTTTTTATTTTTGCGCTGCTTCCCCACGGCTTCTTTGGAGTACTTTAATGGAGCTGGGTATACATCACGCGTTACAATATAGAAGATAGTTCCTTGTCAACCTTAAACACCATCGCTGGCAAGACAAATAAATGATATCTTCCGCAAGTAACTGAGCCAATCAATCTTTTTCCTCCGGAACAAACCGGCCAGCTCTGCTTGCAGATCGATTTTTCTGCTTTCTATTCATAAAGAGTTCGAGAGCTCGGGGTAAGGCTTTGGCACCGAGTCGCTTGAGCGGGGAGATAATTGATGGTGGCTTCCTGCTGACCTGGCTAATCCTCCGTCAGGGTGCTTTGGGACGGAAGCCGCGTCCAGAACGTCGGTCAGCATGTTGAACGGCTCATAGAATGTAGGTCAGCACGTTGAACGGCTCACAGAATGTAGGTCAGCAGGTTGAACGGCTCACAGAATGTAGGTCAGCAGGTTGAACGGGTTGTCATAAACTGAGGGCGCACGGATTCCCCTGTTATAGCCTCCCCTTATGATCAAGTTACATCACAAGCGTATCCGATCTGCCAAGTCGTTTTCCGTGGACTGCAGATAGTCATCGCTTAGCGAGAAAAAGTATATCTCTTTCTCGGCGTTGTCCCTTTTGACAAGTGCAATATTGAATATATTCGTAAGCCACTATAATCCATGTGCACATCAAACTGGTAATCGGAGTGTGTGTGTGTGTGTGAAAAACAAAGAGATTGTTTAGTAACTTCTTCGCTGTATCAAACTGACAGAAAAAAAGGATGAGCTTTTTATGTTTATTGTGGGCGTCACAGTAAATTGCTTCCCGAGATCTGCCAGAAATGAGACTGCTCAAGTCTTACCGTTGCAATGATTTCACTCTTCAAACGCATTTTCTAACTTAGCCCAGTTATCTTCATTTCCTGACCCCTATCGCCTTTGTGTGTTTGCGTGCGTGTGTACGCACGCACGCGCATGGAAGTCGAGGTACTATGTGCCAGTCTACGCAGCCATCCGATGACAGCCAAGATGTGTTTAATTTAGATAAAGCATCACAGGGAACTTTGTTTCCAAACCGTCATCTCCAGGCGATAGAGGCAGTTACTTGTTCATTTAGGCTCCCTCTTTTATACTTTTAGATTAGGCTTCAAGCACGCTGTTTGTTTGCCATAATACCTGGAATTCACCTATCCCAATGAAATGATAAAAGTCGGGCAAAAAAGCGGATCTTATGATTCTCGTAGTGTCTGTCGTAACCAACAGCAGCTTTTCTGTGGATGCCATTATTCGACATTACTGGAGACGATCGCTAATTTTAGAATCAGTTTAGGATTGTTTATAACGTCAGTGTAGTTAGGAAACCGTGCCTGAGACTGCAAGAACAGGTGCAGCTACATAAACAGCCAGGTGGAGGAGATAGTAACAACCCTTGTTCGCTAACGCGCTGAAAGATCTTGAGCCCAGCTTTGTAGTGTTTGTCGGAACAGGTAGTTACAGGAAGTCATTAGTGTCACATTTCACCCTTTCACCTTCATTTCTTCATTCCCCTCCCTTGGACTGGTCTGACTCGTTTCTACAATTAATCGGCATGATATAGTCTCTGCTTTTTCAGGCGGGTACGCTGGAGCTTCTCACGAATGAGAGAAGAATGTGTAGACTTCATGGTTGGTTTTTTTTTCGGCCTGCCTCGACATTTTCGCGAACTGTTTTTCGTTTCTTTGTTCGAAACGCTCAAAATCGTTCGACCATTCGTTTCGAAACAGTATACGTACTCGTATATGAACGTCAATTTTCAATATAGTAACCGCAAGTGTAAATGCGGTAAATACGACATAAACTGCAGCGAAAACAAGAGTTCGACGCCTTTCCACAATATCCTGACGAGCATCTCGAGTGCGCGGGTGGTAAATTTCCTGCAGATGATAACAGCGAGAGGTGGGAGGAAAGAGAGAGAGAGCGAGAAAAGCTACTTAAGACACGTTGGTACTGTACTTACGTTACCGTTGTGTGATGCGAGTCGTGTAGAGTTCTGCAGGTGGGACCAACCGCTTATTCGTTGTCCTCCCCACTAGGCGGTGCTTGCTAGTCAGCTGTCCGCGTGCCTTTCGTTTCCTTTTTGGAGACGCTCGCGCCTACACCTCGGGTTTGGTGCTGGGGGAGATGAGTAGGGGGTAGAGGGGGAGATCTGGGAAATCTTTGCCTCCTTGGTAGCTGAACGGGATGCTTAAAGACAAAAGAGAAAGTGGCTTTGTTGAGCTGGGTATTTTGTAGGTTTTATATATATTTATCCATATTGGTTTATTTTTAACCGCTCCGGGACCGTTCCGTATTTTGGTCGGCGCCATTTCTTTTTGCGATCGGGATATTCTCGGCACTGTGGAAGCGGGTCTACTACGTTCGTGAGAAAACTGGAGTGAGAGAGTGAGAGAGAAGGTGAGGGGCTTGTTGCTAGGTGGGGGGGGGGGTGCGAGCAGGAACGCGTCGAAACGAAATCGATTGAACGGGCCTGCCATTGATCTCATGTCGATGCGTTTGGCCAGCGCGGGGTTTTCGGAGGAGAGTGAAAGGAAACAACTTGGTAGATGGCGATGGAGGGCTGCAACAACTTGCGCGTGGAACTTAACGTTTCAGATGAAGGTGCGAGAAACCAGACCACGGGTAAAAGGCGGGTGGGTGGGGAAGGGGCGTGGCGGAGACGATGTCGGGGCTGGCAGGGTTGAGTGGTGGGTGGAGCTCCGAGAAGCCGAATCCATCTTAGGGTGGAGGATGTATAGGAAGGGGGAAACAACTTTTTTTTAATCGCTAACCTACTTATCACTAACCTAGTTTTTTTCCTTCAGGAGATAGTGGCGTGAGCGTGTATTTAGCCTTAAAGGCTGCCGAGCTTAGCCAGCGCAAAATTATTGTTCAGTGACTGGGTGGTCAATTCATTATAAGCTCTTCATTTCACAGATGAGAGCGAATAACAGCTTTCCGTTCACAAACCACTGGCGATCTTTCCTGCATCACGCCCTCTGGTCTCTATGAACTCGCTGTTGTTGTAGCATCGCCTCATAACTTTGTGCCCAAGGATTTCCCACAGGCTGCAGTTGTTGAATTACTTCATAAATTAAAGATATTTGAGATCACGTCTTGTGTACTTCTGACAAAAACAAAATATTCTGAACACTCATTTTGGTGAAAAACTAGTAACAGCGCTGAATTCGTTCACCCGCCTTCTAGGATGAGTGAATGTGTGACAGGGGGTTACCCTTTCGGTAAATTTACCTCACTCTCCCGCTCGGGGTAAGCATGTCGGCAAGTACACCACCACTCACTCTCTCTTTGTGTGTGTGTGTGTGTGTGTGCGCGCGTGCGTGCATTCATGTATTTAAATAAATTTTATGTGTTAAACTTGTTGCACACCGTACGGTGTGTCGGCTTTCAAGCTTTTGTGAGGAGCTCATGGCCATGGAAGGCAAAGTATTAACACAATATTGCATCCGGCTTTACACGGCCAATAATTCAAGGGAAGCAGGATTGTCGAGAAGTAATCTGACCGCCTGAGACACAAGTTTGACAGGATTCTTTCTTTTCTTTTGTTAAATGTTACAAATCAAAAATTTCCTTTTCTCCGTACCCTACTGTCATTTCGCTCATTTCGGCAAGAAGTAGGTTTGAAATTTTAGAAAACTGAATAATAACAATTTCTTCTTTACAGATTGACTATTTTTGACTCATTATTTCCTTGTGGATTTACAGGAACTGTCTAAAGCCATCTTAGTTTTGACTAAGTTTTAAGATGCTTATTTCCCTCGTCCATAGCGTCTTCCTTAAGAGCAGTATTCCAGCGGTGAGACAGATGTGCTGAGGTCGAGGCTTGCGTATTAACACAGATATATCCTGACGTACCATTGCGAACCCTGATGGCATTACGACCCGTGATGGAGATGCTTTGCAAGCTGTCTCTTCGTTCCATCCCCACCCACCCCCAACCCATTCGTCTGCCACGTGTTCCCTCCCTCTTTTCCTCTCCCCCGTACCTCCCCCACATTTACAAGAAGATGAAGTTGTCAGGTGAGATCAGGTGGCGCATGACTGGTACACTTAATCCGCGAGCCGATGGCCTCTTGGTGTTTCCTCCCTACAAATGATACTCTGGATTCGAACCCATTCACCACATCTGGAATACGAACCACACCACCACCACGCCCCCGTCCCACCACAGCCCACGTTAGTTCTTTAAATTACAAGAACGGATTTTGTAACCATCATTTACCGTACACCGTGGCGACCTCTTGCGGTGATAAATGCACGAGGTTTAGGCACCTCGGGGAGGAGATGAAGGCCGTGGCAGCATCTTGCCGTAGACTGTCCATGCCCAGCCCCGGGACCCACGGAGCACAGCTTTGTATGTCGGACAAGAGCGAGGAAGCAATGCGTCCTCCCCTCACTTGGCCTCTGACTTCGGTACTTTCCCTCTTGCAGCAGTCGTTGCGGACTTTGCAAAGGATCTGTAGAGGTTAGTTTGTTGTTGGTGTTGTTGCTCTAGTTTTAATTATGTGGGTAGTTGGGAGTGGTGGCAGAAGGCCAATACCCACTTTGAGTGTTACACGGCTTTATTTGGTGACATGCGACTTCGGTTGTAATTGGCGAGAAAGGCCTGCATCAAGGCCATGAAGATTAGTCGTCTTGGAAGAGGCGCTGGTGTGTTGTTTGTGTAGGGATCGTTCATTCGTCAACGTGGTAAACAAACGCAAATTGTCTTCACCTTGCCCTTGCCACGTGATTTCCAGTTCCTAGTTTAGAGTATTTGCTGCATAATGCAAAGTGCGGCCTGGACGAAAGATGGCCTTGAAACTCAACGATGATCCGTTGAAGAATCTGGATGCATATTTTGGTCAGCAAAGGCGAGGAGTGATAGGTGCGATTTAAGAGTCGTACTTTTACAAACAACAGTTTGTAGCGATACATTATCATATAACGATGTTGATACCTGGATATTGAAAGCGCTACACCACATCAGCAGAACGGCTGGCCAAGCTGTGTTGTGGCACAAGTGCCTTTGCTGTGGCAGATGTGGACCTGATTAAACATGAACGATCATATGCGGCGAACGAAGAGGGTCTGGTGCGCACCTTCCACGTGCCCTGCCTTAGACCAAGTAAACCGCTTGCAACTCACTTCCCTGCGGACTCGAGGCTGTGGTGGGACATTTACCAGATAGGTTTATCGTGGTGGTCTTGTGACATAGGGGAGATGATGAGGGCCATAGAAGTTTTCGTGGTTTAGTGCCAGCTACTTGTCACCAAATACATCGAGCGCATTGAATGGTGGGCTTTGTTTGATTCCATTTTATGTCTCACCCCCTCGCCTCTGGATCACGTTTAAATCCTTCTTCACCCCTATGGGAATCTTGTTAAATCGGCGACTTTTTTTTTAAAAATGAAATAGTACTATTAATTAGTGAAACGTTGGATTTCCACGCCTTGCTTAGAACATAATGCTTGCTCCTGTAGGAACAGTATGCAATAACAACTTTCACTTACGGTTTTTACGGTTAGAACTCCAAGTGTGTTCAGGTAAACAGGTCTTCAGTCTTTTTACAACAATGTCTCCTGCGTGGTTCTCGTGGGAAAAGGTGGAGAAGAAGAGAGAATGTGTTTGTGGGTGCATGGTATCGTTGGTGTGTCAGGCCTAAACGTTATTTCCCATGACGTGACGAGTGCACTGTATAGCATGGCTGTTTATCGGTTTCTCTTGGCAAAAACCACCCGCACGATCATGGTTCGGTAAGGCGGAGGTAACCCACGCAAAGTCGGCGTTATTTGTAGACCTGGGCCACCTACTACATCACTTGATGCAGTAAGTGCACAAGGTTCGCCTGCTACCATTTTGTCCTACATACACCCGCGCACACTCTCTCTCTCTCGCTAGCAGGAAGGTTTTGAAGAAAGTCGGCGTTTCTGACACCTGACGTGGCTGTTAGAAATGACGGGTAGGAGGATGGACTGGGTAGCAGAAGCACAGAACAGAGGGTGCAGTAGGGGCAGATAATTAGCGGTTATGTTCTCTGAGTGGAAGCAATAAGGACAAAAAAGAGGGAAAGGAGTGATGATGCCTGGCGAATAGTATTTGGACCCGCCCCTAATCCATCAGAGTTAAAACTGCGGGAGCAGGGGGGAGGGGGACAAGTCTGGGATGAACAGTGAGGATGGTTTTAATCAGTGCCAGCGGGCAGCTGTGAAGTATCGACAGGTTCGAGTCCCTTTACTGTCATTACGCCTACTTTTTTCTTGTTATTTATTTATTTATTTTTGACGATACCATTTGCATCTTGAATTTCTGTTTCATCAGACTGGTGCAATCTAATCACACAGAGGCACCGGGTGACTGGCACCTGAGTCCGCTCTCGGATTCTTCAAAAATATCAACAGAAACATGAAAACGGTGTTGACGAAGTCTGTTCTTGTGAATAATAAGTTTGTAATTTTAGCCGAGTATGTTGTTCACAAGGCCCAAAGAATATATCTCTACCCCCTCACCCTCCTCACCCCACCCCTCTAACACACAAACACAGTTTTTAAAGACTCCATGGGAGAGAGACGGGGAGGAGGCTAAGGATAGTAAAAGAAAAAGGACAGGTAACAACAGGTAAACAAATATTTGCGACAACAGCAGGAGCATGTTGGCCTTTAACAGCCATTGCGCATGTGCAGGAAACAAAAACGAGCGTATCGGATGCTGCCGTGTGTTTGTGAGAGAGACTGTGAGAGAAAGAGCGTGTGTGAGAGAGAGATATAGAAAGAAAGGATGGAGATCGCGGTTCTGGATCAGAAACCTCGATCACTTTATTTTAGAATCATGTCGGGTGTCAGTGCTGGAGCCTGGTGGGATGAGTGAGGGAAAGTGGCCATCGGCTATGACTCTCACCGTCTGCAGTGTCTCCACCTTCCCACACATTCCCTGCTCCCCGCAGCACTGAAATTTGTGACATCCGGGCTTCCCAGAAACACGAATCCAGAAGTCTAGCTAGAAACCGTAACAATGTTAGTTTGTTTGTTTTTAACGCCAAAAAAGAAGCTGTAAAAGACGTATGTTGTTTTGTAATGACAAGAGTGCAGCAACTGTCCGAGGCGTTTAGCAGCTGATTAATATGGACATATCACCCCTTTCCTCCCTCTTCCCTTCTAGTGCGAAATCAACAATAAAGAAAATCGTATCCCAAACACCAGCCAAACGGCGCAGTTGCTGCTAGTTCGGCATCAGTGACCTTTTTCGTCAGTTTTCCTTGTTCAGACTAATTCTTCTACTCTGCGGGTAGGTCGCTTCTATGTTGACGATTGCAAACTTTGGATTGTACCTCCGATTCCCACAACTGGTCGTAAAATGCAGGACCTTCTCGCCCCCACTCGAGACCGGCCTAGTGGGCGGCGAGCCTCGTTTCAGCCGCTACGATGTACCCAGGCCCTCCCGACAAACAAGAACCGGGGGACTAGCATAACTGGTCGTCAGCTGGTCAAGAAGTGAATGAATGAAATGAATGATGATTGTCGCTACATAATTAAAATGACAACAATAACAATTATCAGCATAATTTTACAAAATCTTTCTCAAATACCATTTAAGAATAACTGTGAAAGACGAGAGGGGGGCGTGAGTACTGCTCTCTCTCTCTCTCTGCGAAAGAACTTACCTATCGTCGAAAATGAAGAAATGGCACAAGCATCCAAAGATTACCCTTAACGAGCAGGAGAAACAATTTTTTGCAGGTTGTAAACACGTCCTCACCAATTGACTTTAGATTTTTCTGGCCAAGACCAACCTTCGTTAATGATGCCCCATGGCCTCGGATTTGACATAGCAGGAACGATTCTATTGGCTGTGAGAATTATTACCCTTCAGGCACGAACCTTTCCCCCGACTTTCTCCTACCCCCCCCCCCCCACTAACATTTCGTACACACGCACAGCCTCCAAGAGCACCCGCTTAAATGTCTCCAGATCTGAACCTAGGGCAGCCTATCCTCACTGTATTGGTGACAGGCACTA
This sequence comes from Marisa cornuarietis, assembly GCA_004794655.1. Lineage (NCBI taxonomy): Eukaryota > Metazoa > Mollusca > Gastropoda > Architaenioglossa > Ampullariidae > Marisa > Marisa cornuarietis. The sequence goes on from SMMW01000651.1 coordinate 870,464, forward strand.
ACCGTTGGTGCACCGGATCGTATGACGGAGGGTGGCAGAAGGGCGAACATCAAAGACAACGCTGGTCGTGACGCCATTCGGACGCTTGGTGGCGACGGGTGGGCCGTTACCTCCCGCACACCAGATCGCCCTAAGGCTGCCGTCTTGCGTGCACAAAGCACGTGCGGCTACAACCTTAGCACTTTTTTTTAAGAGGGAGGGGGAGAGGGAGACGCCGGAGAAGTGGAGGGTGTTGTAAACGTGTTTGGGGGGGGGGTCGATTTTTTTTTTTTTTGCGCCACACTATTACGGCGGTCAATTGTCAACAAAAAGAATGATGATGATGATGATGATGATGACGACGACAAACTCGGCTACCCGCGAAATTACTTCAAAATTTCCGACATTTCTACTGATGGCGCATGTGTGCGTGATTAGGGGTTGGGGAAGAAAAGGAGGGAAAGACTGAGTTTAGTGCACGAACTTTACCCACGCACAGTGACGGTTTGAACACCTGTCTCACGGTTGCCTCATAATAGCCGTAGCGCCGGTTCGGGGAAAAAAAAAATCCCCCAAACAACAGGCCCGCAGATTTATTGTAGGGGAGAAAGTCTGCCAGCGCTTAGAACTGATGTACCCCCTGCTTGGTTACATTTCGTCCTTCGTGCGACGACCACAAGAAAATTATTAGCATCTAACAAGAAAATAACGGCCATTTAAAGAGAAAAAGGGTTTGTGGGCATTTGAAAGCGAAGGTAAGTTACTGCCGATACACACCCTCGACTATTGCACTCGTATCCGCCACATGGCGGTTACAAGACAAACTGGCGACGTGTTCTGTCCGTAGCTTTGTAAAAAGACGATTTATGTGAAAGTTGTGTCTCGGTGCAGAAACACTCGGCTTGATGTATCGAGTTTGATGGGGGGGGGGGGATATCACGTGGTGTTTATGGGAGGTTGGGGTTGATGTTTAAAAGGAAACCATTGTCTGTGTCTTTTGGAGAACTTTCAATAAAAAGATTGAGCTACTCCTTTTCCACATAAGATTCGGAAAGAAAATAGCTCCTCTTTTGCTGGTTATAAGTGTCCTTTATCCCTTTTCGTAATGGGGAATAAAAGTGTGGTTTTTTGCCGTTTAAGTGTGTTTGCAAACAAATCCTCTTTCAATGGAATACTTAAGTGTATGAAATAATGTTTCTCTTTTTCAACACGTTTAAAGAAGACATGCACATGAATAGTCTCGCATTTTTTATTTGTCCTGTTGAACTTATGAGAGGAAAGCGAGACTTTAAAAGAGATTATTTTATTTTCGTATTACAGTGAAACTATTAAAGGTGAGACTCGCAGCTCGTTTCCTTTTTTCATCAATGGTCCCTGCCACCATCCCCTGTGCCCACTGCAACCCCATGAAAAACGACAAAGACTCGCATTCAAGGGCATCGGCAGTTTATCCATGGGTTAATTTGCCCAGGCTTGGCTAGGGACCCAGTAACATGACTGACATAATATCTCCAGATTTATCAGCCATTGAAAAGGTGGAGTTAACTAACCGACTGGCACAGCGGACATTCACGGGATATTTGTTAGATTAGGTCATTCGTTGTTCTGCTAAAAGAAGCTAAAAACTGCAGAATGTCACAGTATTGATTTGGTTTTACTTGTGAAAGAAAGCGGGGGGAGGGGGGGAGAATAACCGAAGGCTTGATTGGTCTCATTCAGTGTTGAGAGAAATGAACTCGAGGGAAACATGGCGACTGAATTTTCAGTTTCGCTTGTTATGGCGCCTGTTTGTCTCAAATTATGAAATCAACGAAAGCGGTATTTACTAAACAATTCTGTTCCGTTGTATTTACCACGGTTATTTATAAGGTCTAAAAAATTTATGTATTCGCATCTGTTTGATTTTGATCATCACCATGCTTACCCGGCTAGATCTATGTTATCGGCAGGCGGCTCATCCCATACAGTAGGCGCTGGTGGGGAGGACTGAGTAACTCATCAGTATGGGGTTGCAGCGCCTTCCTGTGGATAACCGATTTACCCAGTTCGAGTAGGATAACAACTGATAAACAGGCTTTATGAAATGAACCCCGGGCTTCGTATTACTGAAGCACATTTGCTCATCACTGAAGCACCTCTGACTGAACCTGCGCAGGCTGGGTATATCTCCTACCCGTAGATAACACCTAAAAAAGCCATGTTCGTGAATTTCTCGTTTACTTCATGAATTCTTTGTCATGTCTTGTTTTTGCCTTTAGGGCTAACCTTTATATCTGGACAAAACAACGCATACGCAGTCTCGCTTTTTCCCCGTAAATCACATTATGCCGAAGGGTTAACTGTTAACTATTTTCACCTGATCGGTGGCTTATTAGTCAGGAGTTTGTCTGTCGGGCAATTTACCCACGAATGAGCCCAGGTGTTCCCAGAGGGGCTGTCGCTGTGTCCCTAGTAAGAAGAGAAGATCTTGGGACGGACGGCAGGCTGGAGGGACAGAACTCGTTAAGCGGCAGTCCTCCAGAGAAGACTTGGTTGCTCCTGAAAGATGGATTCCAGGTTGTGCTGAGAGAAGACGATGCTTGTCTTGGGAGCTTCCCAGGCAGGAAGAGAAGATCGCTATATGTTTTTGGGAGTGTTGGGTGGATGGATCAAATGAACCCACGAGGTTAATTGCTTTTGTCTTCCTCGTGACGCTTGTACACGCGTGCGTCTGGCTCTTCTTGTGAAGCGAACATTTCACCAAGCCTTCTGGCTGATACTTGGTTAGTTTTGGCTGAGGATTTCGCGAAGCAATTAATATTAACAATGTGTGTTTGTGTGTGGAGTGGAAGGGGGCGTGTGTGTGCGCGCGCGCACGCTTACGTATGTGGTGTGCGCGTCTGTGTAAATTCTTATTAATTTGCCTTTCACGTAGTCTGACCCTAACGGGGAAAATCAGATCTATCATTTGTACAGTGACCGATCCATGTCCACCATTACAGGAGACAGGCAAGACATACACTAATGAATGGAGTGGAGGTCGTGTCCAATGCTTCTCTGGGTCCCTCTTCTCTCCCTCGCTGCCTTTCCTCTAGTGCTTTAACCACTCGGCCGTCCGCATTGCCTTAAAACGTGTAAAGATCAAAAGAGTCGCGTGGCCGGTAATAAAGTGACGAGTGGCTCACCATATCTAGCACCCAGCATGCGGAAGGCTATACCCACCCCCACCCCCACAAAGAAAAACACACCTCCCGCTATTACCTCCCCTAATAAATCTGGCACTAGTTCCTTCTGAGTGTGCAGAGAATTCGCCAGCTAAGAGGCCATCGGGTGAAACTTCGTGCGCCAGTCATCTGCAGGCTGAGTCCCTAGAGGTTACCTACCCTGTCAAAAAAAGTCTGAATGTACTGACTGGTGGGAGGAGAGGGAGATGAAGATGGAGGCAGCGGGAAGGTCGGAAGTTATCAAGCATTTGCGTCACGAGAATACGGCTTGATGAGCGGCATGGGACTAGAGATGGCGTCGTAATTTAAGATATGCCAGTTTGCGATTGTTTAGGAGGGAGCGATTGATAATGGTGGAATAGAAAAAAAGCGGGAGGGGGGCCCTTGGGGGTCGTTAAAAGCGAGTGTACGCACTGTAGGCATCCTAGCTCGACAGTGCTCGGATCGAAGCACTTGCCTGACCTTTGACACCGTACACCAGAGAGAAGTCAAGCGGTTAGGCTTGTGTTGGAGAACTAACGATGAAGATTGCATAAGTGCTTGACCTGCGTATGTGTGTATGGATGCAAGTCGGGTGGGTGAGGGAGCAGAACCACAAAATGACAATAAATAGGCGCTAGATACTTAGCTAACCCTGAAGCAGCCAGGGTTAGGCCTCAACCAGCATCAGCACACGGAAATCTGTGATTAGAACCATGCCATGTCCTTATTAGTGCAGTTTCTTTCCGTGAGTGTGGTTGAGGACAGAGAGGATTGGGATGTGAGATAGGAAGTCCTATGACTTTTGAGTTAACCCGGAAGTGCAGCGTCAAAAACCATCGGCGATTAAGCGTTGTTTCACGAGGCCTGTACGGGGCCAAGATTAACTGCGACAAAAACGACGAAAAAACCCTCCTGTTATTTGCGCAAGAAGCAGAAGATACGGCGAATTTGAGTGCAGTCTTAGCCCACTTACGAAAAAAGCAATCAGAATAGTTTTGGGGCCACTTTTTGTGATTATTGATTTGTAGAATTTAATTTTTGGTTGTCCTTTCCATGGTTCGAAGACAAGGTGATAAATGTGGTTCCTAGGGCCCAAGTCTGTACAATTTCCGGGGGATGGGTGGGACCACAGCCATTTACCTTATCGCCATTGCTAGGGCCGCAGCAGTTTTAAGTTTCTTAGAATAAGCTTAGAATAACTCTGCTTCCAATCTCTGCCCCATCATTCTTCCTAACAATTTCGTGGGCTGTCTTGCACAACTGGACTGCTTATGACAGAATGCAAAAGAAACCCGTTTTCACTTTCCACCCGAGATGAACAGTTTGGTGCAATGCTCAAATAATAATAAAAATAATAATAAAGAGGTCAGGCCAGTGACGTCCAACTTCCTGACCGCCTGCCTACGTCACACATCACGTGGATAGCGGAAAGGTGCAGTGTGGTGCGGGAGAGAGAAGGCTTCCAGCTAGAGTATATATATATATATTTTTTTTTTTAATCTCAGTCATTGGCAACATTTTCGTTCGTGGGACCAGTCTCGTCTCAGCGATTCGAAATGCATGACCAAGTTGCTGCAGCTGTTTCTGCCACTAGGTTAGGTCCGAGGCACTGTAACACAGTAAGGGCACACTTCCTGGGGCTTGGCGCTTAGTAGTTAGCTTAACTACTACTTTTTTAAAAGCAGTTTAGCCTACTGCTAACATCATCCACTTGAGCGAGCTTGACTGTGCGTCCGAGCTGTGGCTGCTGCACAGGTGGGAGATTAGATACATGTAGCAAACGTGACCTTTTGCACTTGATCAGCTAGCTAGCTGTCTACCTAGCCAGCAGCGTTAGTAATGCAGCGGCGTTATCGATTCTTTTATTACAAATCTGTGGCAGATCTCCAGCCGCCGCACAGCACGGTACCATCCGCTCCACGGTGATGCTGCCGGCAGAACTTGGCACATGGTGTGTACTGAGGAGCCTGGCGGCTACTTTGCTTGTGACCCGAGCTGTTTCTGTCGACGACGTTTTCGTGGGGATGGGGGATGGGAGGGAAGGGTGTGCAGGACTCGTAAGAGGTCTCGCTTCTCGGCGGTTTTATGGAAGCAGGCCGAGAGTCTGGAACTTCCTTGTTGGGAAGAATTGGACCGACCAAGCTACGGGTGCGCCAGGCATATCAAACTCGCTGTGTGATTGGTTAAGATTTAGGTTGACTGGGGATTTTTATTTTCCTTAGTTGATGTTGTGAAAGAGAAGGAAAGTTCATCTTCGTTGTCAGTAGAGTCGGTTTGGCGGAGTGTCAAGGGGAAAAAAAATTTTCGCTGACGGAACGTGTTTAGGGCGCGCTATAAATAGCTTTCGGCCTGCTCGTGGCTGACGTTGGCATGACGTCATGCGCTTTTGAACTCGACGTCTCAGGCGTGTTCGCTCGATTCAGATAGACTGAAAAGTCTTTAGATTTTTTTTATTATTTTTTCCCCTCGCTCACAATATTCCACTCCTCCGACCTAGTGACCCATGCGAACATCAATAGCTGTTGGCGAGGGCTTTCGCCACTCCTTCTCACTCGACATGGGAATGTTGTAAGAAATTGCCAAACCACAGCAAGGCAAAGCTTACTGTGCGTTAGTCGAGGAAAAAGTGGGGACAAAATGAAATTAAATAAAAATAAAATAACACACAAGGTCGCAGCGCCCTCAGGTCAACAGGCTTCCCAGTAATTGACGTTGTCCAACGTATTCTTGCATGCAGATAAGTCTGCGAAGGTGAGGCATGGGCCTCCATATAAACAGAAAGGCTTGCTTTTTCTCGATAGACAAATGCTATTTCTCTTTCTGTCATTCTTTTTATCTCGTCCCCATCTCACCCTCCCTCCCCTCGTCCGTTCCTGTTTGGCTGGCTGGCTGTTATTTCCTGCCTTCCGCGTAGCATTCTATGCTCTTTTGCAGACTTTCAGCAAAACTTCGACAGCTGTGGACCTTTCCACACCATAATCAGTCAGTTCATACAATTAATCAGTGACAGCGATCGCCTGCCACCACATTTGTCAAGGGAAGGAGCACCTACTCCAAACTTGCTGGCCCGCGATCACCTTTTCTTCTGAAGGCCAGTAGGGATCCAGTTGACTTTAGTACATTTCTGATGTGATCTATGCAGTGAGTGACAGTAACGGGTATACGCAAGCGAGAGCAAGTACATTTTAAGAAGAGGAAGTTTTTTAATGTTCCATTTAAGATTTTCGACAGTCTCGCACTTGATAAGAGAACTTTAGTTAACATGAATGGCGATGTACTTGACTGGGAACCGTTAACTTCTTTATTTTATAGCACTGGACTCGAGATTGAGACAAAACAGAAAGATGGCGCCATCAGTGTGGTTTTTTTGTGGGGGAGTGGGGGGAGGGGTGTTTCGACGGCACAAAATGTAAATTTTGGGCTGTGTTTGGTCTAATATTCCAGGTCACGTGACAGCGACTAGGATTAAAAATTGTGATCAGAATGCTGCGGTGGTTGAGGAAGAGAGACCGAGAGACTGATAAAACAATGAGGAAAATGATTTTCCCCCCAATGCATTTGGTGTAGCGATTAGTTTCAGCTGTCCTTCAAGGTGTGCATGCGTTGGTGACGTTAGCGATGAAGGTGTGAGAAAGAGTTTAGAAGTCAGCCTGAGGCCACTTGCACGACACTAGCTGGATGAGTGAGTTTCAACAGTCCGCTTAACTCCTCTTAGCGTTTTAGCTGGCTGCTTGGCCTTGACCGTCCAGTTAGCGCCTCGAACACCGGACCCCAGGTTCCTGCTGACAATATCATCGGGCAGGCGGCGAATACTGCAAGTTTAGAGGGAAAGGATTTTTCTTTTATTTCCTCGGATATGATGGGAGACACAAGGGAAGAGTAGGGGTGGGTCCTCTGCTGGCATTGGATTGCACTGACCGACTTTAGTCCCAGGAAGGGGTGCAAGGACCGACAGCACAATTTCGCAGTCCTTCCTTCCTTCCTCTCTTCCTTCCTTTCGTCCTTACTTCCTCCCTCCCTCTTCTCTATCTCCGGTCATTCCCGAAACCAGACTTCTCCCACAAACCCATCAGTGCAAAGGGAAGCAATCACAGCTCAACTTCCGCTGTTCCTGCCTGCGTCGGCTTCGCTCAGGTTCTTCTGTCTGCGCCTTCCGCTGACCAGTGATCCCCTTTTTTGTATTTAATTAACGGAAGGTCCCATGTTGCTTGCAGCTTGTTTGCTGCCGCACCCACACCCCGCCTGCTTGCTGCACAGTCTCCTTTCCTGTGGTGTTGGTCGGACTCGGTCAGTCGGAGTGTTTCTTATTCAAAATCTGCATGCATCTGATTACTTGATGGGACATTTAAAGAAACCTGCGCTGAAGACAAATGGATTGTAGATGTATATGTGTTTTGGTGCAGAGGGAAACTGCGAGGCCCGTCCGCAGCCGGCTAAATATGGCGTGCAGACGCTGGCATTGTTACTGGCGTTGTATTAAGGTATGCGGTACTTAGTTGAGGAAACCGGTATTTTCTTAAAGGGACATGATGTTGTGGGGTTGGGGTAGGGGGTAGCAGCATTGGGTTGAGGAGAGCGACATTGTGTCGAAGACAGCTGTAGTGTTTTGAGGACAGTGGTATCGAGGAAAGCGGCATTATGTTGAATAAAAAGCAATATTGTTGTGAGGAAGGCGTCATTATTTTTGTTGAGGCATCTGTTTTTTGTGGGAAAGCATTTGGAAAGGGTGACGAGTTAAATAGCGAAAGCAGTGGCTACCACTCCCACATTCACCACATTGAGGCGTTACATAATAGAGCAACAAAGTTGTGGCGAGCGTCTGGTCATTCTCATGCATTGCTTCCCTTTAGCGAAAATTAGTTCAGACCCCTCGTTCTTTAAAACAGAAGAAACCATTAGAGCTTTTGACGAAAATACGGCCATGTGGTGCTAGTGCATCGTATTGAGCATGCAAATTGCTGGCCGTCTGGCGCTTCTCGGCTTTATTTCAAGTAGGGCAGCAAAACTTTTTCAGAAATGGCTTTCTATATTTGGTGTTTTCAATTTTATTATTGATGTCTTACTGTCAAGTCGTAACCCTGAGAGATCGGTACTGAGCTGTTTTGTCCCGTAACAGTCACCAACAATGAGTGGCAAGGTGTGTCCGAGATATTTCCAGGCACCGTTCACTTATGTCACACCACGAGAAAAGCGTGAGCCGTGCTTAGCGTCTCCAGCATTGTCACCTGCGACGCTTACTCCATATCTTATCATATCTCATTGATCTGTTACAGTCTGCGCGCTTAACAGAGCGAGTCCAATCACTAAGTCAAGCTGCTTAGGCAGAAGCAACCTCAGTAGGCGCTGAATAAAAGTGCTGCATTCTTCTGCTTGGTTCTGTGCTCCACCCCCTTATTCTCCACAACTTGTTGGAAGTCTTTGACGTGGAAGGATTGTAACCTTATGTTCACTTTTTTTTTTCGCTTTTGCTTAGCTCCCCTTTCTACTCTACTTCTCTCTCCCTCCCCCGCTATCCCCCACTAAGACCTACAGCAATATAGTGTTGACACAAACACTGTTAGGACTTGTAACACGGTGAATGTCCATAGCCATTTTGCAAGCGTTCAAGACAACGACATTGGGGATTGTGGACAAAAGTCCCTTCACCTCCTCTCGATGTATGCCAAGCACAATGTGTGCTATTCGATCTTTAATAAAGGTTTGATGGTGACAGCATGAAAACGCGTGTGGTTGAGGTTCACCCGGGGTCACATGGAGTTTTCGTTTGCTTTTTTTTCGCAGGGCATGGCAAAAGGCGTGTATATAACACTGCGAAACACCAGCTGCTCGTTGGTGGGTGAATAAAATTGTTCGGAAGAGTTTGGGTGCGACTGGGCAACTGTGTATGAAATCTGTTCTGGTAGCATTTTGTTGTTAAACATCGCATGGAGAGTGTTGTGTGAATACCGTCTTTTGTGTTAGGTGGAATATTATATGTTTTCCGGCCCTTTTTTTCGTAAAGGCCCAGCTGCAGGATACATATATGCTCTCTCTCTCTTCCCCACCCTCCCTTTCTTTCTCCCATTTTCGTTCATCAAACTGAATTTCTCTTGTCTGCATAATTAAATTTAGTAGGACGTTACCCATGTGTGGTGTGTTCTGTATACGTGCGCGTTCCAGACAATTACTATGTCATATAGGGAGAGTAGTCGACGCCGCGGTGGCCAGAGGAAAAACTGTCTTACGAATGTCAAAGACTGTACTGGTCGTCCTGTACAGGATCTGCTGACTATCGCCCACAATAGGCAAGAGGGGCGGGCCTGTCGGCTACCGCGTTTATCAGTGTGCTCTCACCCCCCCCCCCCAGCGACAGGTGCCGGTCAAGGGACAACTGACTGACTGACAATGTCATATAAAACATTCTTAAAAGCACAAAACAAACAGGTTGGCAGTTGTGTGTTTCGATGTATTCCGCTACTGTTATGTGCACGCAGTGGGAGCGAAGTTTAGAACTACACGACCTGTCGTGCCTGTAGGTCTCACACCTGCTCCTTGGAGTGTCGTAGTCTTGCTACAGGAGTTAGCGTGGCAGACATGACAGTAAAGTCTCCCCTGCTATTCCAGACTTGGTCCTTCTGACCACTTCACCCTCTACACACACACACACACACACAACTTCACCCTCTAAAAGGAACTAGCTGTCAGGATGCCAATAGTTTCTTGCACAGTATTGCATGCTTTCAAGGAACACTTTTGTGATCACGACTGGCTGGGACTGATCAGGGTAGTCATAAAGTATGTTAATGTGGTTTATGTGACTTTTTTCTGGTTTAGTGATTTTTTGATAATTTGGAGCGCCAATAGTGGTTTGTTTCTAGATGTAGACCTGTCCAGTCGTGTAGCGCAGGTGTTTTTGACCCAGAGAGTTTTGTGATGTTTAGTCTTGTCGTATTTGTCATCTTTGCATATTTCTCTCTCTCTCTCTCTCACACACACACACACACACACACGGGGGATTATATTGATAATGGTTCTCGTCATTGTCTGCATCTGTTTGTTTATCGCGAACAAGCAGGAAACTTATCAGGCAGATTGACGAGGTAAAGTCAGTGAGGGACACCTGCAGAAATTTTTGATAGATGCGAATCTAACAGCATGCTCCTTCATTCCCCAAATCCCTAACATTTCCAAAACACCCGTTTCGTCTCGACCGGAAACGGCAAGAGAACGGCAGTGAACAGATGAGCAGTCAAACTCAGAGCACTCGGATCTGATGTTGGTGGGTGTTGGAAGCCTTTCGGGAGGTGATGGAGGCAATCGGGGTGTCGGTGGAAGGAGAGGGGTGCTGTCGTTTACAGGTCTTTTGAAAGGATTTCGCCTCTCGGTTCCAGACCATCCATTATTCATCCTCTCACGTAGTGTGCTGACAGCACGACCGGTGGTACGACAAATGAAGACGTCTGGGGCGCGCTGTCTTCTCGCGAGGATCGCGAGCAGAAACTAGGTATTTGCGAGTCAAAGCTGGGAAATGCTAGGTGTTCGCTAGAAGAAAATATGTGTTTGCAAGCAACATCATTGCGTTCGCAAACAGAAACTCGATATGGGGAGTACAAACTAGGTATTCGCGAGTAATAACTACACCTTTGCAACTAAAAGCGATGTATTCTCGAGAGTATTAATAATAAAAGATTATAGATCAGCGTTCCCTAATAGCTCACAACATATAAGACAGTAAGTTAATCCTAGAGACGCTCAGTATCTTGTCTCTAAACTGAACAACTTAGAAGAAAGAAAGGTGGATGGAGTTGCAGAATGATGGGCTATTACTATGCCCATGTGGACAGAGTTGCCGAGAGATGAGGTGTTAGTATGTCCTCAATTGGCAATAAGCTTGAGTTGCAATTGTGTACTTCATATACAACTTTACTGTCAGCCAGGGAAGTTCCCTGAGCAAAAGTCTAAGGTGCCCATGCTTATATTTATGGAAAACGAGGCGCGCAGCACTGTTCTGAACTCTTTGCAAGCGCACGATCTGGTCAACGGGTAAACCCTGCACAATAGAATTGCAGTAGTCAAGTTGCGAAGTAGAAACATAGAAACTATATTTTCCCAAAGACTAAGTATTCGCGAGTGAAAAGCTAGATAATTGCGAGTAAAGGCACTTGAGAATAGAAGCTAGACATTCGCCTGTAATCACCTTCTGGCTTCATTCGTGATCCTCCCGTCCTCCCTTTGCTTGCGCGCAGTTCCGTATCGCCGTGTGTAGGGTTGCACCATGTTTTTCTTAATTCAGCCCTTTAAGGGATCTGACTGGCATTTAGTGCAGACTCTCAGGTTGGCATGCCGATTCTTGCAAACGCCAACATGCATGCTTGTTTTCTGCGTTAACATAATCTTAAGGGTACACAGGCAGCAGTTCCCCCCCCCTGATGAGCTGGCAAGTGAGGAAAATGCAGAGAGAACTGAGTTGTTGGGGGGGGGGGGAGGGAGGAGCGAAGGGACCAAAGAGTTGTACGCGCTGGTTTTAGCAAAAGCCGCGAGTTTGGAGGTGTGAGACTGCAGGATTGATAAGAGGGCGTAACGAGTAGTGCAAGGCTGACTACACTGTTCAATGGCCTTTAATAGCAACCTTCCCATAGGTCACTCCATGTGCCACCTTGTAAGTTCGCGTCTGTTTCTTGGCCAGGTGCGCCTGTGCACGTGTTAATATTATCAGAGCACATGTCCTAAGTGCCCGGAATGCCAGGGGGGGGAATGGAAATTCTCCACACCGAGAAAGAGAGAGATTTCACTTTGTACTGTTCGCGGTTTTCGGTGTTCAGGGTTGCCAAGAAAGATGTTCAACGAAGTTGATGAGAGTGTTTGGCAAGTCCATAACTGAAGGACAGGCTGTAAATGTCCCAGGGCCACATTTTTTCCACCAAAACCAACAAACCCTTGCCTCGCCTGACCTCTCTCCCACCCTCCCCAACACACACACACACACAAAACTTAATAACTGGGCCGTTCAACACTGAACTTTGCAAACACAGGCCCACATTTTTGTCGATAACCCTCAAACCGTTCGCGCGGCTTTGCCCTACTCTGGCCGCCGGCGAGCCCTCTGCGGCGTGGTGTGTCGTGACCTTTCGCGATTGGCGCGTGAGTCATTTCCTTACGGCTTCTTCGTGTCCACCGGCCCCAGTCGCGATCGATGGGCGCTTAGGCTTGTCCACGAAGCGTATTCACCAGAACATGGCGTGTGTAGAATTATCAACCGGTGCTCTCTCTCTCTCTCTCTTTCGTCCTACTGGCTCCGAGTGACAAAAATGCCCATCAACCGCATACCCAAACAAGCATACCAATTACTATTTAATCTAGATGCAAAAGGCAAAACAAACTGGGTAACAAAAGTGAGAGTAGCCCTAGGATCTATGGGTTTTAATCTGGTATGGGTAAACCAAGGAGTAGGAGACGATAAAATGTTTCTCGCTACTCTCAAACGTAGAGTGATAGATGTCACCCAGCAAACGTGGGTGGCCAACATGAGGAATAGTGAACGGTATCAGTTATACAGATCGCACAAATCCACTCTCGTACCAGAGCTATACTTTGACTATGTAAACATTAAAATTTTCAGGGATGTTTTAGTACGCTTTCGGCTAGGTGTGAGCGAGATAAATACCCATAAAAATCGTTTTATACAACAAAGGACAGAAAACACAAACAAATGCCCTTTCTGTACAAATTATATAGAGGATGAAACCCATGTCCTTTTTCAATGTCCCAGATATGTAGACCTTCGACCCAAATATCTCCAGCAAGTCTCACAACACAATCAAAAACAATATCTTGTGCAGATACTATCATCCGAGAACGCAGGAAGAATACGACAATTGGCATGGTATATTCATAAATGTTTAAGGAGAAGAAGGGAGATAAGCGAAGTTGATATTATGTGAAGTCTGATTGATACCCTCTGTATATGGATGCTCACTGCTCGAAAAATACCCTTTTTGATTGATAATATTGACATCTGAAAGTTGCCATAATGTATGTGTACATACGATGTGTCTATGTAGGGCACAGATGAGAGGGTATAAATGAAGAGGTGCTAGGATGAGTGGGTGTGTGAGAGGACTACTGTACAGTGCATGTCTTTAAAGTGTACGACGGGATGGGTATGAATGGATAGGTGACTGTATGTATGAGAGGATGAACCCTATATGCTCACCTTGAGTGACAATGGCTGAAATGGCCCTAAGTCAATAAAATGTTCGAGTTCGAGTTCTCTTTCGTCCTATTTTTCGTTTGCCCTTTGAAGTCTTCGAATTTCTTCACCCCCACCCCTGCCTTCCCAATTTCCGCCAGCTTCAAAAATATTCGAAATTATCTGCCATTTCATTTACATCTCTTAAAATGAAAAAAAGATTTTTGCCGCAGTGTGTGGGTTAGACAGATCGATTGTGTCTGTAATATAAAAGAAATGGGGGCTTGATTAAGGCAAAACTAGAAAACCATCCTTAAGATAGATTTGCAGTAGATGTGATTTTGTTGCTAATTTTTTTAGTTTGAACCGTTCTAGCACAAGGAAACAATAAATATCAAAAAGTTAGTCTAATTTCCTTCTACTGTCAGCTCGTAAGCAAGTACAGAAGGCAGCAATGGGAGCAGAGTGTAACTTAACATGAGTTTCCAGTCTGCTTCAAGATCTAGTGCAGGGGTGGGGAACCCTTTTTTTCAAAAGGGCATTCATATTTATAACAGTTGCGGGCCACAAAATGGTCTACTTAAAAAGTAGCCTGCTCTATTTGCACTAGCTGAAGTTTCCCCAGTGTGTTGACTCTTCTGCAACGCTTACAATCTCAGCCTGCCTGGTGCTGCTGTCTTCCGAGTCACCACAATCCGCCTTTTCTTAAATAGGTGCGCGAAAACCATGCTCTGCTACTATGACGAAACAACTGTTTGGAGTCTGTGAAATATGTGTTTATCTCTTCTAGGAACATTTTAATTCTATGTGGCTATGAAAATAGCTTATAGAATTACTGAAATCTGCGATTGCCTTGGCGGGCCGGATCAAATGTTTTCGCAGGCTGGACGTTCCCCACCCCTGATCAAATGGAACGCATTTTCTTGCGCAATGACTGGTTTGGGTTTTCATTGTTTCCCCAAATCTTATTGAGGTCGATACGGGCAAACATCGCCCGTGCACAGAAAGAAGTCAAAAACACAGACATTAATCATGTACATGGAGGTATGTACGTTGTCAAAGTTGTAACCACTAGGAGAGCTTGGATCACTTGGGAATCAGGCGTATCCTTGGGCGTTTGTGACGTCACAGGCTTGATTTATTTGTGTGCCTGGTAATGCAAGTATGCGTTGTATCTCACTTCAGAGCTGTGCGTGGAGGCTAGATCATTGTTTATTACAGAAAATGAAGACGAGAATATGGTGAAGAGGAAAAGATGTACTGTAATGCCATGTTTGTGTCTTCCATTCAACATCAGAATGTACCAGTACAAGGACTTTTTTTTTAAATTGTACATGTTATTTGGTGCGTTGTTTAGACGAACTTTTAAGGCTCCTGGGGCGGGTGTGGTATGAGTGGGAAAACCTCCACAAAGAAAACTTCGAATGTCTCAAAGAAGAGAGATTTCCACAGCTATCGCCCCAAGCTGTCTGGAACCCTGACAACACTTGTCAATGCGCTCCTGAAATAGAAATGTGGTCTGATCCCGTGGCACAGACACTAAAGTCCATTTCATAGCAGTCGTTTTCAACTTCAGACGTGAAGCGAAGTGCTTAAAAGGGCTAGTGGGGTGCATTTTTTGTTCTAATGATTGGGTAAAGTTCAGTGGAAGATGCTACTTCCCCAAATCTGGGGGATTGTCTCCTTTACGCATCATCATCCACAGACAGGTCAAAGACGTGACCTCGCAGTTGTGCACAGATGCGCCTAACTAGCACGATACCGGCTGTCGTTCCATTGGCCGAGGCCTTCACTGTGTAAACATATCCTGACCCTTGTGTTGTTGACATCTTTCTGTGCTTGATGACGTTTGCTAGCATGTAGCTCAAAAAACGAAGGTAGGGTATTTTCCACAGATTTGGGGAAATATATCTTGCTATGAACTTTAACCAATTGTTAGAAAAAAAATTCCCGCCACTGCTTAAAGGTTTGGGGGACACTTGCACCTTCTTATAAGGCAGATGTCCCGACTGACCTTAACATAGGTTTGTTTTACGATAATTTGAAACATTCTGTTGACATAGAGTCCAAAGTAACGATGGCATTTTTATCACTAAGACCTTTCTTCTCGCGATAAAGAAAAACAAGCCATCGCCATGCTCGATAAGAAAGCAACTGCTACAATCATTGCCCTGGCTCCCGTTTTTATCTGCTGTCACCGCTGGCCTTGGGAACAGGGAAATCGCACTGTAGGTCTCGGCTGACGTGGAGCAGCTTTTTTTTGATGGACGCTGCCCGTCATGTTTTCAAACAGACGATAAGAATGGGAAGACAGCGAGATCGTATATTCTTGGCTTTCTGCGTCACTGGCATAGGATGTTCTTGAGTGGAGATCGTGTCCATGGATTGGGAGGGGTGGTGGTGGGAGTAAATGTGACGTTATTTTCTAGGGGATGTTTCGCTATCATCACTTTTTGGACCAACCTACCTTCGCTGTCAGACGATGGTTGTCAGGCAGAACGAATATGCGCGCAGAGAGTGAGAGATTTAAAAAAAAAACTAAAAGCCGATGGAGATTCCTATAAAACTGCCCCAAAGAAAAAGGAAAACAGGTGGAGTTCGAGGGTAGAAAGGGTTTTTGGCAGCGTGCCTTGCGAAGTATAATATGTTGTTGATGAAAACTTCAAAGTCTTTAATAAGGATCGAATTTTAATCGGCAGGTACTTGTCTTTGCTAGCGAGGTTATTCTTGGTTAACGGAATAGGGAAGTAAACTAACAAGTTGGGCTTAAGCAAAGTATGCAGTTGTCGCATTGAAACTTTTGCTGTATGTAACCATTTCGCGTGTCAGACCAATATTTTTCAGTTCTTTTAACTTCTCGTCACTGCTTTGGTTCGAAATTTTACGGCACGATCCCCTAACCCAGGATCACAGCGTAGTGACAACATCACTTCGTTAGCTCAAGCTGTTTTTAGTGATGTCACTCGACAACAAAACTTGGCGCCCTCCGAGAGGTGGTTTTTACATGCAAGTGTAAGTTAACAGTTTCTTTTTTTTTTAACCCCAAATTTTGAGCTAGCACGGCTCAAACTATCATTTAAAACCATGCTTGCCAGTTCACCTTGCCTTTTCCTTTAAGACCGAACCTGCTATCGACGATGATCGCCTGATCCGCCTGCACCAGGTTAAAACCAGAGGGGACCACAGTTCAGACACAGTTTAATGCTAGTCTCGGTACGACGAACATTTGTTCTGTAACGATGTCTTTAGTGTGAATTACAAACATCGTGGGCCGTTTTTCCCAACTGTGACGTCACGCACTCAGTGGCGCTGATTTCCTTGGTGGGGCTGAAGCGCGTGCATTTGAACCCCGGGAGCATTTGCGCCTCAATTTAGCGCAGCACGTGCATCTCGGCGCTTACTCTTTTGTAATGGGCTCAGCTGGGTGCCGAAAGCTTGTCACGAAGGTGACGTGAAAGTCTACTGTTAAGAGGCGACTATTGCGTTGCAATAAACCACAGTTTGCGGGGTTAACGAGCGGTGCGCAAAGGGTCTTAAAGCACAGTTTGCAAGGATAGGATGCCGATCTATTCCGCGCACGTGTTTGCCTGGCATGATAATATCTATATTATCTATATATTATCTATATTTTAGACTGCACAGGCCGTAGCCATTAAAAATGCTGGAATAGGGTAGGCTCCAATTTACATCACGCGAATGGAGTCGTAATCAGGGTAGAAATGTTTACAACTGATCTCGATGAAGGAAAAATTACCCGTGAGATCTGGACCAAGCTTTTCCTGATTACACGAACATAATAAGGCCAGAAAAATATGTATTGAAATAGCTTAAAATCTAAAGTGTTGCATGAAACAAAAAGCTTCTGCGCTCTCTTTGAATCTTCGGATGATATTTTTGTGAAAGGCTCGCACATGCACCTTAACGACCTCTTCATGTTAACCATTGCATGTTAACTCACACCTTCTCCCTGCAACTTCGAATAAAATGACTGGGGGGGGGGGTAGCCGCAACGGCTACCACAATCTTTTTTCAAGGTTGTCGGCCGTATTGCTTACACCCATAATTCTCTACACGGGTGTCACAAGCCAGCTGCTTGAGAGAAAGGGTGTTGCAGTGCATAGTCTTTAGAAAAAAAAATTCAGCATGTGACGTGCCCTGAAGCTAGTGACGTATCAGTGTCGCAGAATCGAGGAACTCCACACCTCGCCTCTCACCTTCATCTCCCCCCCCCCCCGCTCTCTGGTGACTAAGACGACGACGCGTGCAAAAAAGAAGAAATAATAATAATAATAAATGCTAGAGCCGTCTGCTGCTAAGATGACGTATTTGTCGCCCGCAGCCTGCGCCACGTGGAGAAAAGCCGTCACTAAGCCTGATGGTTCTGTCTCCGCGGTGCCATCAGATCACGTGGTTGGCGTGACGGATTTGCTGCAACTGACGTCTGCGACCTGACTCTCGCCCCTGCTCCCAAGAAAAAAAAAAGACAGGTGGAAGGTGGTGGTAGTGGTGGTTCTTTTTCTTCTTGTTGTTCCCTAGGCTGCTGGCCGCTGATCGTGCAGTCCGCTTTAAATGATCGGAAGAAAAATATCTTGTAATCAGCTGCTAGCCTCGTAGGAGTGAATTGCGCTCAGGCCCAACCGCGTGTTGAAGTCGACGCTTCAGCTGCGAGTCAGATGGCGGAGTTGTTTTTTAACACGGCTCTGATGTACGAACATTTCTTCGTCCCCCACCCAATCCCAACTCAGTGAGTTTAATTTTTCATAAATTTTCAAAACCTTTTAACGTCTCATAAATTTTATCATGAGTAGTCGGCCACCATAAGAGACGGTTGGGTCGGGTGTGTATATTAAAAGTAGACACGAACCCCTGGTTTATGAGCGTCTGTAACCCTTGACTGTCGCAAGAATTTGAACTTAAACGGGGTTAGTAATGCGCAGATTATTTTCTTTGAAATGCGAAGAATTTGGTAGTGTGGTGATTAAATGGCAACACGAGTGCAACATTTTTTTTCTTTATGATCGAGTTCATTTTTAAATAATTCCCAAAATATGTTTACATATTATGCTTATTTTCAAGATATAAGCCTTTAAACATCGACATTCTCACCTGCCACTAGGAAAACAGAAGAAAGTTAGTCTTCTCTTCTGGAGAGCTCCGTTGTGCTCCCGGTTTTCTCCCCATTCGATCATCCCTCCCCCCCCCCCACAGTGTGAAATCGCCTCAAGATAGAAACACTTTCCTACTACAAAAATAAAAAATAGTAGCAACAGAAGTGTGTTTTGATAGGTATTGTACAGATGAGCTGTAGTTAGTTTGGTCTTCATGTTACGATTACTTCCTTATGACTTATAATAGGTTTCCATGTCCTTGAAAAGTCTTTGTTTTCAGTGTCGTCAGACCTGTGTGAACCCTGTCTTCCATGCTTATCGTGGACAGAAAGACAAACCTCGTGCCGCCATCTTTGCCCACAGATAATGCCTCTAACATAATTATGATCACAGATCCCCCTTGGCTCAGCCCTTTACAACGTAAACGTGTGCATCCACAGTCCTGATGTGTTGTTGACCTCTTCCTGTGTATTGTGGCTGAGGTTTTGTGAAACAGTGTCTTGCACTGAGCTTTGTCCAGGCATTAGAAAACAAAATTGCACTCCACTCGATCTTACTAACAATCCCAACTTCCAGGTCTTTCCTTGCTTGAAGCTTCGAGGAACAGGTTAGAGTCTGGACCGAGATCGAAGTGTGGAATGTTTGCTTGAACGTCGGGGGGGGGGAGGCAACCTTGGGCCTTGGGCCTCCTTAATGTTCAATATCAGATACATGAAGTACCTTACAGTACGACGGGAACCGCCTGGGTGTGATTGAGGCGGCCGTGTGGCGACCTTCCCTTGCCCTTCATCAGGTTTGAGGCTTTACAAGCAGGTCGTCATGTGTTATCAGCTACCGTGTCTATCCATGTGCCCCCCCCCCCCCACAACGCCAGGTGCCAGGCAAGGGACGACTGACTGACTGATCGCCCTGTTTGTCATTGTGCATATCCTCTTCTTCTAGCATCCCCTTCATTCTGCACGGCGAGCTTGTGTACATTAACGCAGTTGATAAGTAATTGTGTCTTATGTCGAGGGGGGTGAGAGGTTTGTGGGTAAAGAATAGTAGGGGGCAAAGGGGTTTGTTGAAGTGGAGGGGGACAATAGGATAAAAGACGACAGCTGGGGAGCAAGCAAACAGTATCAGCATGTCGGCGGGATGCAGCTTAGATAGCGCTCCTCCATTCGCAGGCTTGGAGCAAATTAGAAGATCAATGCCACGCCACGTGCTGCTGTTACCTGGCGGCCTTCTGTCTCACTCCTTACACCAACGATGGCCGTCCGCATCTCGCGGTCGCCAACCACTCCAACAGTCAGTGTGTTTAGGCGTAGACATCGTCTTTCTTTCGTGTCTTCTTCGGTGTGTGTGTGTGTGTGTGTGTGTGTGTGTTGGGGATGTGTAGGGTTGTAGGTATGCTATCGATTTACATACATATATCTTTTAACTGACGAGCGGGTATGCCGGTTGGCTAGTATGGGTGGTGGGGCAGTTAGGAATGGAACAGACAGACGTAGCGGCTTACAAATCTAGCCACTTGGGCCGGTCTTGGTCGATCCAGGATGCTTCAACTTTAGGTCGATTATCGAAAGTCCTTTTTCGTGGCTTCTCTGCTTGGTGGCGGCCATCTCCTCTCCAAGCGAGACCACAGGCGATGCCCTTCATATGATGGATCACTTTGCTCGCGAACACGTAAGCCCTCAGGCCTGGCCTCTGTGTTCATGGGGTAAAGTCTCCGGAAATGATGCCGTTTTACCATCGCGATTTACTGTAGTGGCTTACTCCCTTAGTTTTTATCTTTTCCCAGATTACCCACAGGGCAGTGGGACCATTTTGATGCCGGTTGCGTTCACCACACCACAGAGTGAACACACACAGAGATATCGATTAACCTGGCATCGAAAAGGATACAGAAGCGTTGGAAGATGCCAGCTTATAGTGTTTTGGTGAGGATTAGGCATGTTGCGATGTACAGATGTTGTGGTCGATAAGTGACAGCTTGCGTCAGTCAAGGAAAGGAGAGGAAAATAACCGTCAAAGATTTTTGTAAATGTTTTCTTTTACTGTCGAGAGAAACAGACGATGAGTCACGCTTGCTGCATGGTTATTTCATGTTATTTCATTAGTGTGCTGAGGGTTTTCCTCCCGTTTGGGTTTCACACATGTACCTGTGCGCGCACACGCGCGCAGAGAGAGAGAGAGAGAGAACTGTCGCACGATCTCGATGTAATCTGCAGGGATGACGATGTGCCTCGGCGATGACCAGCGTGGCCCACTGCCTGGACCTCCCAGCCTGGCGGGTACCATCTGTCAACACTAGCCTATGACGTCGCGATCATTAGCACCGCCACCCGTTATATTGCCGCTGTCAGCAGAACATCAAGTTACCATCACATGCATCGACAGTGTAATCGGTCATTTCCCTACAGCAAAATTCTCTGGATTGTTACTAATAGAACGCATACTTGTCTCTCAGTACAAGTTCACCGTGGTCGTGTTTGTCATGGAATATTTCGTGGGATGGAGGTGTTGGTATGCTGATTTAAAACTTTAGGGGTTTTTTTTTTTTTTTTGCGGTCGGGAGGTGCGTGAACACGCATATGAGACGCCGAAGTGAGTGGCTGGGGGACCTGCAGAAGAATAGCAAGAGGTGCGTGGCTAATAGACGGTGGAGGGACGTGTTTTGACATTCACTTCAGAGTGTCCTGGTGTGTCCGTTCATCAACGTCGTAACGAAGAACTTTCGAACAAAAGAACCTTTGCGTGCAAGCGTGTCGCCCAGGTTGATGTGTAGTACTTGCTGGCAGTTAGTGTGAAAGTAGATAGGAAATCAGAATGGTCTGTTGAGTACGCACCCTGAAAGTTAGGACGGGGGGGAGGGGGAGGGGTGATGGTGCTAGTAAGAAAAACACTGTCATCTCTTGCACGTGACTTTCATCCTGTCGTCTTGGTCACCCTTGGTGTTCGTCTCCCATCTTTCACATGGCATGTCCTCAATGTTATCGGTGTTATCTCTGTTTTATCCTCTCCTCTCTCACTCGCCTTGTTTTTTATCTGTTGTATGCCAGAAGTGTGAAGTACTCCTGGAGCCGTAGTTATGAAGTGAGAGTAGGTCGTTGCCCTGAGGCAGAATGGACAAGTCAAGGACAAGCGTCTTCTTTCCGAAGTTTGGTGCGATGCCCAGACCCCGCAGGTGTTGTTTTACCCCTAGATCCGTCGTTATAAAGTGGAGGCAAAGAAACATATACATGTAGTGTAGTGTCCGGGGAGTCTGGACATCGCTTTATAACTTCGGAAACAAAATTTAGCCCTGGAGAAACGATTTACTCTTGCTTCATAACTAACACCCGTGGGTACAGTAGACTGTCTCACGAAGATCAACCAGTTCAAAATCTGTCATCACATCTGTCTCAAAAAAAAAACACACACACACACAGCAAACTTTCTCTCACACATACACTGTGATCGTAGTCGGCTGGACGTCAGCCGAACACAAAGGGGGCCTTGTCAGTTGCTCCCCGTTGGTCTCCGGTTCTGTAGCCAACATCATCAGCCGTTGTTTGGTCCTGAGCGCGAGGACGGCCAAGTCCTGACCTCGACTAGTTCCTGTCTCCACACGAGCTCTTCCCACGACACTCGCCTTCGTTTCAGACGTGCTGGCAACAGATTCTTTAAAAACACGTGGGATTTTTTTTTCGTAAAGTTGGCAATGAGTAGGCTACGCTTTTTATAGGTTTGGAGAAAGGGAAAGAAAGACTGGCTGCACAACACAACAGCTACCACCACCAGCAGGTCAGGTCCCAATGGTTAGGCGATGGCTAAGTGCCTGTGCTTTTTTAAATTATTACCCCTCCCCCTTCCGCTATCACCGCTCTCAACGCTCGCGTGGAGTCGCTCTAATCGCCACCAACGTCACATCAACACCATATCGTCTAGTCAACTGCCACCACCTGTGCCTCGCGACATTTCATGCTGTGGCGATCAGTTGGTCACCGTAGGTGACTGACCATCCGTTAACCCCGGTTAACCCAGCTACATGACTGGACAGCGTGACAGGCAAAATAATTTCCACTTGCCATAACTATTTGCAGGACACATTCCACCCCACTGTGTGTATATATATATATATGTGTGTGTGTGTGTGTTAAGCACTAGAAGATGGTGGAAGAAAAGGCTCCGCGCCGTTCTATTTATAGCCTGCTGCACGGCCCTAATCTGTCCGGCGCAGTCGTGACTGCGGAAGCGCAGCGGCGGATAAGGCACTGCGGCGAAAGCTGAGCGGCGTGGCGCTGGAAAACGTTTCCTGTCCCAGCGCCAGCGACTAAAGGCTCAGGTGAGGGGAACGTGAATTACGCTTATGCACGCTAGCGACACGAAAAGGGACCTTCCCGCCCGCCATTACCCCAGCAGAGTCGCAGCAGCAGGAACAAAAAGGCTGCGAGGGAAGGAACCTGTCTTTTGATACCCCGGAAGCTTTCCGCGTGGCAGTCCTGCGCGCGGTATTGACCCCTCGATGAGAGAGCCGTGCGCCCTGCGGCATGCCTGGTGTCTCACACCACAACTTCTTCACCGCCTGGTAGCTCTGGGAGGGAAGGAGTGTCACCTCGGGTTTTCCAGGTCACGTGCAGTCTAGCCGCCAGACCCCTAACCTTGCAACGTCCTTGCCCTTGGGTACCAGTTCAGTACATGCGTGTGTGTGTGTGTGTGTGTGTGTGCGCGCGCATATCTTTTCTGTTGAAGAACAATCTTTGGCAGGTTAGATTTTCTGAGAGTTCTTTCGTGCGAACGTGCCGCTTGGTCGATGTATCCTTTTCACGTGTTTCTAGATTTGGGCACTTGCTGGAGTGAACGGCGCGTCGGGTGCTTGCACCGTCTGACAACGCGTAAGTGCATGTGCATGCGCGTGCCTTCCAAGTAGGCCCGTGTGCGAGCGCTCGGCGCTGTCGGAAGCGTTCGGCTGCTGGTGTTCGTAGTCTCTTAGTGAACATCCACCGCCTTCACCTTGTTTACCAGCTCAGCGCGAGCGCTTGCTTTTCGGGGCAAACTTCGTGCGCGCGCGTGTAAGTCGTCGCTGCGGCGGACGAAAGCCCAGTGTTCAGGGTTATGTTCGCTGAGTGGCCGAGACACCACAGCACCCTCCTGTACGCTCTAACCGTCTACCCCCCTCACCTTCACCCACCCTTTCCTTGTTCGACGACCAAAGTGGAGGTGTACTTGTGGTGGTAGTGTTTGGGGGTGGTGATAACCTGAACCGTGGATGATCAGATTCAGGAAGAGCGGTTTCAGTTTGCGTGAGGAAACCGGAGCGACTTCTTGGGAGATAAAAGCCCAATCGCTGAAAGGCAGCATGGGTAACCTCTTCGGCTGATCAGTGACAAGCTATCGGCAGGTTGGCGTAAACAGTATCGTCGTCCTCACGTGACCGTTGCTCTGTAGACGTCACATAAACAAGTTGTCTCGACTCGGATATACCTTCGTCGTCATCTTGTTGAACGGACACGTCGTCGTGGTGCACAAGGCGTCACAAGGTGCAGCTAAGCGGTGACGTCATCTCACCGTGCTCATGTTGTCGTCGGCTTCGCGTCTCAACATTTGAGGATATCGTCGTCGACCCTCGTGGTAAAAGGGGGGAGCTTGGCGGGTGAGAAGCCGTGCCACCTCTCATTGGTCCGTTGTCGAAATGTGACACGGGGAATCCCTGAGAACATGAGAAGCTTTTCGCTGCTTTGAGACGATTCAGGTAAGAAATACCTGCGCCGCACCTCCCTCCCCGCACCCACCATCGCAACCACCCTCCTCGGCAATGAGTTCAGTCCCCATGTTGCTGAAGAGGAATCTTCGACTGCAGACAGCACCATTATTCTCGCAGATTTGACATCTGCTGTTGGTTTTCTTTGCCTTGGTCTTTGTTGCTGTTGCTGAGTGTGGTGGTGATGGCGGCGGTTGTGGTGGCAGCAGGCACATCGCGCCTGTGGCACGGCTACGGTACCGCCTGCCAGCTGATAAAAGATACACACTGAGAGTCGTTGCAAGGAGATGCGCGCGCACGCGCTTCTCTGTGTGTGTGTGTGTGTTTGCGACTACCTGTCGTGTACCTGTCGGCATCGATTTATCGATCGCAACCCCACCTTCCCGCCGTCTCTCTTCACACCGTGCCCTGCCCCTCCTCCCTCCCAAACGCAACGTTGTGCTCCGAAAATTCAAATCATTGAGAGGAGTATGTGAGTAAGCTTGTGGCGCTCGACTGCTTCGGCCCGTATCGCCTGCCTGGCCTGCTTGCAAGCCGTCTGCTCCGAGAAAGGGGAAGTAGAAAGGGTGGGGTGTATGAGTTGGGGGTAGAGAAAGGGGGGGAAAGGCGACCCATTGGCTTACCTGCTCGCTATTGGACTGCGCTAGCTCCACTCGGTCAGTCAGTTTGCCACCGATCGCCGCCTGTAGCGCGGCGCCCTGAGAGCTGTAACACGGCCGCGGTGTGTGGTCAGACTGCACCCCCTTCAGACATGCCTTGACGGACGGCGGTGTTTGCTGGCAGTGCCGAGCGCCAGATTACCCTGTGCAGTCCCCGCCCTCTCTCCACTGGACCAGCGTTTTCTTCCCTCCTCTCCTCCCTCCACGAGACTGCCGACATCAGCCTACGTCATCACTATACATCACAAGTGTGCAGCTGTGTACATTAGTGTGTCGTCGTCGTGGTTGACAAACTTCTGGACATCAACGTGTGATCGTTGTGCATTAAAAACAATAATAAAGGGAAGAAAAGACTCGTTTTGGAAAAGAAACTTGTCGACGTTTTAGTTTTTGTTTTTTGTTTTTTTTTACGCGTGAGTTGCCAGGATGCTGGCCAAGAAGCTGCTCGCGTTCCGCAACAGTTCCTCGGAGAACTTCGAGAAGAACTTCCATGAGGCGGAGAAGATGCAGAACCTGGAGGAGGGCGGCGAGGAAGCGTACAGAGCGCGTGCCGGCCGCAAGCGCCACAGCGTGCAGCTGGACAAGAAGGTCACACAGCAGCTGCTTAACCTTGACCGCCGCTCCAGCACCGTCAGCACCGGCACCATCGACTCCCTCTGTAAGTGCCGCGCTGCGGCCTTTCTCTTCCTTCCTTTCTCCGTTTCCTTCTGTTCCTTGACAGTTGATTGTCAGCGAGTCCCGTCTGCTCACTCACCCTCTGTTCTGTGTCCTGAACGTTGACTTGCACTGTCTATGGCACTTCTTTCTTTCTTTTCTCATTAATGATGTGACATCTGTTTGCGACAGAGTTGACCGTCGATGGTTTTCTCCGGATACTTCGGCTTCATTCACACTGCGCGCGCGCATGTGTGTGTGTGTGTGTGTGAGAGAGAGAGAGAG
This sequence comes from Marisa cornuarietis, assembly GCA_004794655.1. Taxonomy (NCBI): domain Eukaryota; kingdom Metazoa; phylum Mollusca; class Gastropoda; order Architaenioglossa; family Ampullariidae; genus Marisa; species Marisa cornuarietis. Next base: position 896,227 of record SMMW01000651.1, read on the forward strand.
CGTGCGTGCGTGAGAGAGAGACTGAATAAACAGTTACGATTTGAATGATGGTGAATGAATTTTTCAGGCGCATTTGATGCCTGCTGATGATTGTGTGTTCGTGCGACTTCATGTGTGTAAGCATCTTAAGCCCGCTTTTGTTGGTGGGGTAAAGGACTCTATAAATAAACATTTATTATTATAATAATTAAGTCCTCTCTCGATCTTATGTGCCCACAACCGCCATCTCCATTTGCTAATCCTCGGCTCGTCTCTCCCTCACCTGATATTCTCGCCCAATTCCATCCGGTGTGTGACCACCTTATGACCCTGCGTTTATGAACCTTACAATGTACGGACCTCGTGCTGGTCTCGCGGAGACAAAGGGGACGGTTCGCTTGTCGTAGGCAGAGCGGTAGCCGAGAACTACTCGATCCCATCAGGGGAGGAAGAGCCTTGATGACCAACATTTTAACCGTGCCCAGTCGAAAAGTGGGCGCCGACACACTCGCAGTATGTACTCCACGACCCCGAAAGACCTTGAGAGGACGGGACCACAAGACAATCAGGAAGACGATTGAGTGGGGAAGCAGTTCAAGGTGTTACTAGGAAACCTATTTGGTAATCGAGAAGAGTAGATTGTTTAAAACGTACAGGTTTCTAAAACAAGGTCTTGTTTGGGTTTTATGAGTTTGCTAGAGGGTATGTGCTGTAGTAATAGTAATAATAATCCTAGTAGTAATAGCAGTTGAATTTTTATAGTGCATTTTCCACTTTGCATATTTCACACAAGTACAAGATAAAAATAGACAATATAGACTCGATTGTAGCATAAATATAAAGTCTAAAACATCAAGAAATATACATTGACACAGCAACATGGCATTAGGGTATAAGTAAGATGTCGCAGTCAAAGCTAGGTGGGAAAAAGGTTTGTGAGCTTTGAACACAGGGGGAGCTTTGTCTGTCATGAACGTGTAAGGGCACCGCAGCTAAGATCAGAAAGTCGTCGTCACACTGTCGACCGGTCTTTTGATTGATGAGTAGATATTTAATTGTGTGTTTTTAATTTACCCTCAGTTATGGACAAGTGACTGCTGTGCGTAATAAGTACGTAGTAAGTGCTAATATCATTGCGGTTTCCTGTTGTAAATGTTAAAATGCCAAAGTTCGTAATCGTTCGTTCGTCGGGTTTCGCTCGCGCTTTCTCGCAATGTGTGTGTGTGTGTGTGCTCGTGTAGTATTATGTGAGATGGCGCTGTGGATAACAGAGACGACAAGCCAAGAAGTTAAAACATACCGGAGGTGCTGCACAGAGGCTTAATGGACTTAGCGCTATTCATGTGATTTTTACAGCAGTGGTGCTTGTGATCTAGACTCCACATAAATTTTTTAAGCAGGAAAATAGCTTGCCGTACTTCTTTTCAAAAGCCAGCAGCTCAAACACACGCTGAAAAGTAGATCGTCCGCGGTGTATGTATTGTACAAACGCAAACCCAAGGCGCCATGTCTGAAAGGGTAGATTTGTCTGGGTGCCTGTTGAAGCTTATGTCGTGCAGTCAGAAGACTAGGCGGTATCTTTACGATCGGGCAGATACTGTTAAGAACGAGCCGAGGTACGCGTTTGTTTTGCGTCTTGGAGGAGGATACGTCGCATATAAAGGGAGAGAATTCGTGTGCCAAGTGGGAAGTAGTATTATTGTTATCCGGGTTGCTCGAAATGACAGAAAAGAATGAAGAGGAACTGATAGCTTAGATTTTTTTCTTGTTGCGACTGGAGTTTGGAACATAAACAACACCAAAAAGAAATAAACCCATTGTCGGGAGGAGAGTGTCAAGGAAAGAGCGCAGTGGGGGTTAACGAAAGAAGTTAGTGACGTAAGCCTTTGTTTACTAACAAAACCTCTCGTCTTCGCCGAGTTGCGGATTGTAGAACAGTTCTTCTCCTCCCCCGACAATACCAACACCAGCAGCAGCACCTCAGTCCTCTCCCTCCTCTCCCCCACTCCAATAAAAAAAGCTGAACTCACTCGTGGTTTGAACGTGCATCTATTTCTGTCACGAACAGGCGCGCGGTTTAAGTCTGCAAAAACTTCCACACGTCAGAAGGCGAGCACTTGACGTCAACATGGCGAAGGGCAAGTGTTTGAGAACGAACTGGGTGGGCGTGAGCCGTGCTCAGCGCTTCAGTGCCAGCTTGGCGCATGCTTGGCAACACGTCAAGAGGCCTAAGTCGCCATCTCCATCTTGGTAGGGTGGGGATGGAGGGCTTTTCGCGCAGCCCACTGAGTGCGGTATGTCGTGCAGGCTCTGACTTGTCCTCCGGAACAATCTCCTTGGCGTCACCCCTAGCTGACCCGCATTTGAAGCGCCCCCTACCAGGGGCTGTCGCTATCATGACGCTCGGCGGCAGTGATGGGGAAGCTACCTTACTGTAGTCCTGTATCCCCTGTCCCTGGTCCGTCATGGTTCGTTTATGATAACACCAGCTCTTCTTTTGTCTCATCTTCCTTCCAGTTTGTGGCGGTCCTGATAGCGCAGTGGTGCAACAATCTTACATCACCACTACGGCGAGGTTCGCTAAATCCTATGTCGAGAACGTTTCTCGGGGCACACGTCCGTCTGTCAATATGCGGCATCACTCGTTTACCAGGCTGGCCGTGTATATACTCTGGGTACTTTGCTTCCATACACTTCCGCTCTCCTGGCCTAGAATACTCAAAAATCGCCGATATGTGGAAGCAATTATCTCACAGATTATACCAGCCATGTTTGAGGAATGAGGCGCATCAATGGTGCCATCTAAATACTTTTTTTTTTTCCATCCATTTCCCGAAGCGGTTTCGAGCGAACATTTCCGTGACTTATGATCTTCGAGTGGAGTCACAACGCAATGAAAGACTGTGCCGTCCATCGCTCAAGGTCTGATAACAACAGTCGCAAGAAAAGAGTCCTGGGGCTCAGTGAACGTCGAGTCCCTAGGCATTAGCGAAAGTTGTCGCGTAACAGTTTGAACTGCTTCATTTTTGTAATGAGCCTTTTAAGCTGAGCGCTTGGCGTTGACCACGAAACTAGAGAATGCCGTCTTGTCCTGCACACGGTGCCATCGCTTGCCTCCTTCAGTCTGCTTTCTGCTCACCTGGATCGCAATCTGATACCGAAGGTTCAACCCCATTATCTACAGAAATACTGCGAAGATTTTATTATTGTTTTAGGTTTTTTTTCCCAGTAAGGAAGACTGTGTGAGCATGCTCATGTTCATTCATCCTTTACCACACGCATGCGTACTTCCGCTCATGACTTCACCCGATGCTGCTACTTACTCGCTACAATACTCTCGCAGCGTCACTGTCGTGACATGTTAGGCGAGAAACCGCAGCGCCATGACATCCTAATCGTGGTGGATAAGAAGGGTGGTGTAGGCAAGGGTGGATAAGCGAGGCACGAGGGCTAGGGACCGGTTCAGGAAGATAATCTCACACGCGGAAGGAGATTTGCGGCTGAATGCATAATAAACAGCATCGTTTAAAATGTTATCCCTTACTCCACTTCACCCTCCTGCACACACGCACACACGCTCGCGCCCCGTTATCTTCACCTTGTTGACGAGGAACGACAACAAGCGCATCCGGAAGTTGGAAGTTATGGGTATATAATGGAAGCCGGATGTTGCTACCGAAGTCGCGGACGGTAAACACTTGATGCACGAAAAAGGAATGGAGAACTCTGGCGTGAAGAATGAATGAAGGTGTGTGCATGTGGGGCGGGGGAAGTGAGGGGCCGGAGATGCACAGGTATGGTTGGAGGGATGGGTGAGTTGAATGGCGAGACTTGAATTCAGACGGACAGAGCACGGGCAGCGTCCCCCTCAGTGAAGGTGTGGCTATGCTAGTAGTAAGTACTCACTATCCCCCCCCTCCCCCCCCCCCCAAACACACACGTACACATACTTCCCGTCTACCGCCCCGCCCTCCTTAACGTCTCCCCCAAACACACACATGAAGCCCGACTTACGTTTGCAGCAGCCAGGTGTGGATTACCTTTTTTGCTGTCACCAGCCCCTTCTCACGGGTGTCGTATGGGCTGAGATGGTCATGATGTTGGGCCTGGAATTACTCCTGAGGGGCGCCAGGTGGTTTTCAGCTACAGTAGTCGCCCGGCATGCCTTCAGCAATAAACGGAGCCATCATTTTCTTGTTTGTTTTGATCTATCGACAGTAGAGGAAAAGGACTGAGGTTGAGAGTGCAGTGTAGCGGTGTTTTTGAAGATATTTACATGTCTCCCCCCCCCCCGCTTCTGTCTGTCGGCTTCACACTCCACCACCCCACACCCATCTTTCTTAGTTGGGCAAATGTCCTCGAATTTTGGACCAAGTTTGTCAAAGTTATAGAGGAGGTTAAAGGTCACAGAAAAACCAAAGGTTTTGGGGCGAAGGTTTGGGACATTTCAGCTTTGGTCAATCTGTACGCGCAAAGCAGTTGGTATAATGTGCCTTTATGTGTGAAGCTTGCGCGTGCACTTTGGCGCCCGTTATCGCCAGCATGCTTGATTCTAGCAACTCTGTATGAGTGTGTCTGTGGTTTCAAGACGACATGTGATGGAGGTTCCTTGGAGACAAACCAAGACCGTAGTTTTATTTGTATCAGATGATTGGAGTGCGTTTATTACGGTAGCTCATCAAATATAGACAAATAACCTATTTTGTTTGCAAACCTGAGAAAGTGACATGCGTAGAAAGGTCACAACTTTGACCCCCACCCAAGGAAACCGATACCCGTTATTGAACCTAATTAATCTCTCACTCCCTCGTGTGTAAGAGAGAGAAAGAAAGAGAAGAACCTTTTTTTGCCGCTGATGGGTAATGTTGCACTTGTAGACCTTTTTCAAACACTAGCCTTCTCAGTTCGACGTTCCTGCGAAGTATATTTCCGCAAAGAATACGAATAGTCAGAACAAGGTTCATTGCTACATCATTATCATCACTCTACGTTCATTTTCGCGTTTTCTTAGAAGAAAAAACCCAAAGTTGTACGTTTCCCTACAAAGACTTAAAAGGAACTGAAGCAGACGCAGTCTGGCAAATGATTTCAAGATCACCAAACACACGCACGGGCAGCTCTGCTGTTTTTCAGTACTTATTTTGTATGTGTGTGTATATATATATATACACATATATATATATATATACACATATATATATATATTGATAGCGTGTGGGGTGTTAGTCCGCGTCTTTGTCGTTTGATGGCTTTCCGAGAGTTAACGAGCACGGAGTACACGTGACACTTCGATGCCAGTGCAATATTTAGCCGTCTGCTTTTTCTCGGTTCGGGGTTATTGTCCTCCCCGTAGTACAAGATGTCTGCAGTCGTCACATCAGGGGAACGCCGAGAATAGCACACCTGTAGTGATCGGTGTCGTCTTTGAAAATGACCCGCCCGGGTGATCAGCGCGGTCTGGCTGCCAGAGAATCCTAGTGAGTCCTAGTGAGTGGCATCCAGCAAACCGCAGCCTGTCTGCCAGTGATTCCCGTGTCCGCTCTCCACGCTGCAGGACGAGAGGCCCTCGAGAATACTTGGGTGTGCTTGAGGAGAAATCTAATGCGGCTCCCGAATGGGCGTGATGAAGTCAGTACCCATCATTAGTCCAGCGCTTAGGTACTCAAGTAGAAATACCCCCTCCCAACCCCCAGAAAATATTGGTTTCATGTAACCTTCACACAACTTTATCAAACATGGTATAATGCTGGCAACATTGGACCGGTTAACAAATGCAGCAACTGGGTCCGGTATGTGCTGAATATAACAGTAAACAGGCAAGATGATGAAGAACTTTGTTGGCACTTGACGAGCACCTCATCCCCAGTCTCACCGGGCTGCTCGAAATCATGTTCGTGTCTGACATAACGACATAAAGGAATGCCATAGCTTATGCTCGAAGGCGAAGGTGCGCAGCAAAGGGCAATGCCTGCCAGCTTGTTCGCGCATGCGTCTGGAGATCCTAGGCAGGGAGCTCACAAAGGAGGTACGCCTGTCTCGTCACCCGATGGTGGGGAGGGGAGAGGAGGATGCCGTCGCAGCAGGATGTTGCCATGGTGGTGACGATGTAACGAGACTGTCGCTCACACGGTGATGATCTTGTCAAGGACATGCAAACAAACCACCAGGCAAACATTACGCATCGACCTTCGACCCTGTTTAGTCGAGCGACATGATATGCCAGCAGTACCTGAGTGTGTGAGAGAGAAAGAGAGAGTGGGTGGGGGACGAGTTTCCAAGTGTCACGATCGACTTTCACGAGTCAAACGGACGAAATACTTGTTTGAAGATGGGAACAGGGAAGAAAGGAGGGAGGGGAGATGTGAGAGAGATGTTCGAAATAAAATATATCAAATCTTGTCAGAGAATAGGCAGATAACTCGTGGCAGTACCAGTCGCCGTTAGCAGAGATTGGTTTATCTCGCACAGCGGCGCACGCATCGTAGACGTTTGTCGTTAACATATAAGGAGCGAGCGAATGGCGGTGGAGAGTGCAGTATGTGTGTACGTCCAATCGAAGCGTCAAAAGAAAGAAGCCGATGCCCCAAAGGGGAGGGGAGTGTGGCAAGACTACAAGACAGGAATCGACCCTAGACTACGTCCCCACGTCTACCCTACCTCTAAAGTCTACACGTGCCCTCCATTCTCTTGTCTACGTGTTCTATATATAGGTGTTCATAGCCTGTGGAAGGCGATCGAACAGCGCAGATTCGCATTCTTAGGAGTAGAACTGGCTACAGAATGGCATTGCCTCCCTTTATATTATAGTCCGTGTGGTATGTACTGGAATTGAATTTAAGCTCCATTACACTTAGTCCGACATGTTGACGATCACTAGTTTTCGCAAGACCTTGGCTTTGGCATCCTGTGTGGTGCCGGCTTTAGCACAACTTTGTCGTGCCGGCTTCACCCGCATGACCTGACTTTTTTCCCCCACGTCACTGAATTCCGTTCGATGTTTTCTTCTTTTTCTTTCCTTTTTTTTTTTCTTTCATTTTTCCCCTTCTTTCTTCCTTTCACAGCTTGCGGCAAAGGTTCTCAATTCCGTGCTGTTTGACAAATTTAGTGGACAAACACCCACCGGACAACAGGTGTGTGTCAACACTTCAGCTTTCGAAACCCGAGGTCCTGCTGGTTGGCGTGGAAAATCGGCCCTTATTGTAGGGCTCTTGAAAGTATTACACAAAACAATTTGTCGCCTCTCTGATGTTTGCCATGCGCCTTTCGTTCTTTCTTTTTTCTTATGGTCTTGGAATACACATATGCATGCAACTTTCTTCGCAGGTCAGTAAATAAAGAATAGAGAGGTTCGATGTTCGAGACCAGCGTGAAGCCCACCCGCAAGTCTCGGGAGTGAAAACCTCAAAGTGTCCGGTAACGAGCAACAGGGGCTAAGTGCACTCACGCAGACCTTGACCTGCCCTGCAGGGCATTAGACATGCGCAACAGTCTGTATGGACGCACCGACATTGTAGGCCTTGCCCCTCTGCACTAGGCACTGGCAGTACACAGTATGGACGAACATATGTGGAAGTCTGCAAAGGTATTTTATAATAATAAGAAGAAGAAGAGAAGTTGTTTTGCGCTGATTTTTACATGGTGTTGACAGTTACCGGCTGTTTTAAGGCTCGCGTTCTACTCCGGGGAATGTTCTGTTAGCGACGATTTAAAAATAAAAAGAGAAGATGTTGGCGGTGTTTGACTGTGAGGTAATCCGTGCCACCACCTTGCCAGATTCCCTGCCTTACAGCAGTTGCTTCTCAGCTTCTACCCCTACTCCGATGTCGGCGCGTGCCAGAGCTGCAGACGTCAGAGATGTTTAGGCTGCGCGGAGGACACGCTCAGGGTCTACCCACCCATCCACCCCCGCCCCGATATACCCTTTCGACATCAATGGAAAGTATGTGTGAAAAGCGTCATTGTTTTGACGCAAACGTTTTGTTGACATTAAACGAAGGGTCGACGCCAGTCCTACATTGATGTCGAGTCCCTCGCTGCCTAGGTGGCGCTGCTTGGGACTGTGCGCATACATCACTTAAATTTGTTTATTGGCGAAGGAGGAAAAGAATGCACCTAAATGCAAGCAATGAGCCACGTGTTATTCTGTTGTTAAAAATAAAAACGAAATTGATTTCTGTTTAGAGCTACAGTTTCGTGCTGCAAGTAAATTGGGAAGGAGAAGAGGAGGCTGGGAGATGAGAATTGGGGGGGGGGAGGGTTGGTTGGTTGTTTTGTTTGGCAGGTGCTTCCACTTTTCACCTGGGGAAGTGCACGCTACCGGGAATTGCATGGCACTACTACTAGTCGAGGGAGCGAATCATCGAGGACATTTACAGATGTTTGTCTTCAGCTAGTTTATTAGGCGGCCATCCGCACTATTTTCCACAAAGTTTTGGAAGAAATGAAGGGAGTCTCTAGTGTATTACGTGTTTGAGAAAGAAGGTCGACAACACCTTACACTCTCATAGTCTTTCTCGGTCGTTCTCGCAGATTACCCACACTAGGGGCAAGTTCGCGATTAGTTTTACCGCTTGAGAATCAAGTCCTAGAAGCGCGTCATAATTTTTCTTTCAGGTCTTTCTTGAGCTGTTTTCTTTGTTTTATACTAAGAATCATCTGGCTGTTAACCCCTCGTACACGGCCAGAAAAGGGTGAGATCCATGTGAAACTACCCTGGGTCATTCGCAAGCTTATTAACACTCTACAGACCAGTGAATTCATCAGTCGCTGTTGACAAAACATTTCTTGAAGCTCGGCCTTAACACTGAACAGCAGCAGGTTGACAGTATCGGGTGCTGTAAACATTTCTGACCTTCTCGGGTGGCGCGGCGTTTGGGGCTGTCTCCGGTTCGTGAGCACGAACTGACAGTTACCGCCCTTGGCTACCGCAGGACTTTGGACGTATGCAGTAAATAAGGAGCAATAAATAAGGTGTCTTCCGTTTTTGGAGGTTTCTTTTTCTGCTGCGTCTTTCTGTTTCTGTTTCTTCCTCGGGGAATTTATGGGATTGGACATAATTTTGTTTTCGCGTTGGTGTGTTCGTCGTGTTTGCTTTCAGCAAGGATTCACCACCTCCATCCTATTTCAGAACCGGCAGCCGTAACAAGAGCTAAAAATAGCGCTTCTCACGCTGTGAAATAAATTATTCAAAGCTCAAGGCTCAGCTTGCAATAAATACCCAGAAGTTTCAGTCTTGAGTCGCACGCTCAGTCTATACAAATATGCTTGTGTTTACTATTATTTGTTTATAGGATTGAATCGTGTTTTGTGTTACAGTGGTGAGTTGTCAACTTTATTTGTCTCTAGAACACAGGGGGTCACTAAAAGCATGAGCATATAGTAGGTGCTCACCCCACGAAAACGATTTTCCTCATAAGCAGGTACATTAATAAAAAGCATGAGCAACTGAGCATATATTGTATGTGCTCACCCCACGAAAACGATTTTCCTCATAAGCAGGTACGTTAATAACAATTACAGACATGGGGTAAAGTGGCGTCGAATGATATTTTTAAGATCATTTCTCATTTTGTGTGTGTGTGTGCTCGTTCTCGCGAATAATCTTGTTTATGTCATAAGCCCCCCCCCCTTTCCCTTTTTTTTTCGCCGGTTGCCGCGATTGAGTTTGGTCTTGCCAGTGGCTGGCCATTAGTTTATCGAAGCATTTACCCGCTGCTGGTTTGCTCTCCACTGCATTTGAGCAGGAGGATAATTGGGGGAATATAGGAGGGTTTGTACCCGATATGCCTTTTGTTATTGGTTTAAAAGCTTCTGGGTGGGTCCATATGTACTGTATTAAAGAATATGGGGTAGTTAAGAGGTAGAGATTATCCAGGTGTGACCGTTAAGTGCATTTGTATTTACTTCGCTGCAGCCTTATTTAAACATTGGTGGTGGTGGTGGTGGTTTGCAGCAGCGTGTTTTTGGTTTGATTTGGTTTCTTTGTAATGGCATTTTAGATTCTGTTCGCCTTTTAAAGTGTCTTTTGCGATTGTTCCCCCTGGTGGTAATGGTAATGATTCTGGGACAGTTACCGGAACCTGACATTCAGCTGCATGCTACCCCTGTAGTGGTGCCAGCTGCGGGGTGGAGAGTGTGAGGCGGAGGGAGAGACGTGGAGAGGGAGGATGGGAGCTAAGAAACCTGCTGCGTTGACTTGCTCACCCCCCCCCCTCTCTCCCCAACGTCCTACACAGGCTGTGCGTACGGTAGACGGGAGCCAAAGCGCGTGCTGCCAGCCTGACTTCTTCTGCCCTTGCTATCACCTTGTCGAGGTCGCACTGGTCTGTGGACCGCCAGCAGCTCGTGCAACCACTGGTCTCTTGTTTTTCCTCACTTCTTGCTCATCTTCCCTCCCTCCAAATACACACACCCCGACCACACTGACCTGTCGCGAACAGCAGTGAAACTGTCGTTAGTTGTCCAGTGTCATCATCGTCGTCGTCATCATCATCATCGTCATCATGGAGTCATCATTGTCGACCCGAGTAGAGAAAAGACATGAAATACGTGTGTGGGTGTCGACAGCACCGTGGTGGTGTTTAAACGTCACATTTGTAGGGATGGGGAAGCGAGGTGCTCGGGTCTCTTGAGTACATTAACAGTCTGTATGTACGTTTCACAACCTAATAATATTACACAAATATCACTTTTCCTTTTTTACGGTCTTTGTGTGTCAGTCTTACAATAAAGTGTTCAGGGGTGTGTGTGAGCGTATGTGCGTACAGGGGAATGAAAGCGAGTGCGCGTGTGGATGTTGAGGAAACGAAGCTGACCTTGTGACATTGACAGTAATGGCCTGACGTCAATAAAACGTTCGAGTTCACGTTCTTTCTCTCTCTCTGTTTATATATTAAACATACATTGTCGAATATGACATATTAGTTACGTGACAGTCGCGTAAACATTTGGCAAACAGGGTCACATGCTTGACGGTTTGTGCTTGGCGAAGGCGGCCCTAGAAGGACTTCACTTACAGGGACCGCTGGCCAATGGAGCTGAGACCGTCCCAAGACTTGCATGCAACGCTGCGTCACGAGTGTGCACAGGTTCTTGGTCCGCCGGCAGACATGGCTGCCTGCCTCAATGAACTGATGTCTCATGGCGGTATAACCGATTTTGATGTTGGGTGTGTCTTGCTTTCGAGGAGGTTTTTGTTTTTGTTTTGTTTGTTGTTGTTTTTGTTGCACGTACACCAACTTCCCCTCCCGCTCATGACTGTCAGCGTGTCGATATTGCACAGCGTATCTCGTCAAGCTGGTCCGAAGATTTTTTGATTCTTATCCCGTCAGGAGTTCGGGATTTTTTTTTTTTTTGACTGCAAGAGCTTTATGCAGAAGAAAGGGAGGAGACTAGAAAAAAGAGATGACAAACAAAAACAGGGAGACAAGTGCGAGCGTAAGGCAGAAGGAGGGAGGAGACTAGAAAGAAGAGATGACAAAGACAAGGAGACAAGTGCGAGCGTAATAAACAGGGACAAAGATAAGAGAGGGGAGAAATGAAAACCAAGCGGAAGAAGACAAAACTGAAATGAGAAAGAGAGACATGCACTTTTGTTGGAGAGATAAAAGAAGGGCAGACACGAAGGAGAGTTGTTTGGGGAGGGAAGAAGAGGAAAAGAGGGGCGTTGAGGGGAAAAAAGAGGTTACAAAGTTATTTTGGGGTATCCCACCGAGGATCGTGATGAGAATGTTGCGAGGGGAAGGGTAGGGTGATCTAAACCCGCGCGGATCGATGCGCCATCTACCGATGGCTTTCTGTCCGCCAGCCATTGATTTGGCCGCATCCGTTTTAGCCCCCAGTTTTTTCTCTCTCTCTCTCTCTCCGACCTGCACCGCTAACAATCTCCTGCTCATCACAGGCGCAAAACGTTGGCTCCCAGAGCTAAGCGGACTCGCGTCTCTGGGTGTGAGACGAGTTCTTGGATCTCGTGGTTTTGACGCTGAAGAAAACGCCGCAGCATGGTTGTTGAAGGGTAGAGCAAACTTCAAGATCGAACGATCGAAGCATACGGGTGGAAGGAAGACAGTTGACTGGAATAGCCCCCGGTGTCTAAGGCCTGTTACTTTCTCTTGCGCTCGTCTACACGGCAAACGAAGCACTAATCGATTTCCATTGACACACGAAGAAAAGTTGGGTTTTTTTCATGTCTCTTCTGGCAGTGGGAAGTAACTATATATATATATATATATATCATTCTTGTTTATTGAATATGTCCTAAGGTCGTAACGTGCCATGAGTTCTAACGAAGCACATTTGACTAACGCGAAACTACTTGGAAGTCGGGAACACAACTGGTGTAACCCGCGCTTAGTGGGAATGGGCACCACGCGGTGATTACAAGTGCAAAAACCTGAATTTTGCAACCAGCCATTTTCATAAACGTAGCCGTAGGTTGCTGAAATGTTGCCAGCATCTTTCGATATCTTCAGAAGACGCGATCGCGTCGGTAGGGTCTTTAAAGGGGCCTAATGCCGTAATGGCGCTGCGCTATGTTATTTCAAGTTGTCCTGGACAGTACCTTAGGGCAGCTTTTCTTAAACGTGCCCGTTTGCGGTGCCCTGGTGCCGCGTGCTGTATTATTAAAGTTGCCTGTCGATCGTGCCCTAGTGCCTCTGGCTGATGCCCAAGTGCCCCAGACTGTATTTCTTATTAAAGGAGCCTGTCGACTGGTGTCTTGAGAGTGTGTTTGACCTTTGTCCTCTCCTCCTCTTCCCCCACCCGACCTCGATGGTCGGGGATCGAAAGAGAGAAAAAAATCGTGCTGCCCGAAACGGCACGGTATCACGCCTATATTTCATCCTCACCAATAGGAAGGACAGAGAGGTGCCATGACTGGGCTCTTGAAGAGGGTACAGGGTGGGGGATGGTAGTGGCCTTCCTGTTACGATCGACCGTTAGCCTCGCGGATCGTGAGTGCTAAGAGAGCTGAGCCGGGACTGGGGTGGGTGGTTTTGGTGGGTGTTTGCTCTGTGTGTTAAAAGAAATATATTCGCATTCGCGTGGGACGTTTTACCCGCTGCTTTTTTTTGTGGGGGGATGGGAGTGTCATGCTTTTGGAAATGGTCGTTATTATCACGCACGAAGCACAGATGCCGTCGGTGTGCAGACGCGCGGTGTCGCTCATGTGACAGGATTTCTTTGCTGTCCGGCAAACGTTTCACAGTTGTTACCGTCTCTTCTAGGGATGGCCATGTTGCCACTTCACTGAACATTCGTGACGTCAGCCGCAGTTTTCTCCCCGAAGACAAAGAGACCTCCCACTTCGCTGAAGACTATTTAGAATTTTGTAATTCTTCTCCCGGGAAACGACCACCTGGGTTGAGACCGGTTGTCCTGGCAGTAGAACTGTACCGATCCTCAGCACACAAAAAAGCCGCTGGTCCTTAGGCGCCCTAATTTCTCATAGAACGCAACCAGGTCTGTTTACATCGCTGCTGGAAGCCATGCCTTTCTGTATATTGCAGTATTTCCGTGCTTCTCGAAGATTGCAAACTATAAACCAAGGTCGCCCTTCAGTCAGAAAAAAAACTGCGAACAGACCCCAGCATTCTTCTAGAATATTCGTGTCCAGTGAGTCTACCTATTGAAGTCAGTCTGGTTCCTTAAGAGTAAGTAAACACCTCAGCCTTCGTGCGTCGGACCAAAGCTGTGTTCTAGACGTAATTGTAACACATTTATACCCCGAAATTTTAAGATTCAGAACGTCAGAGTTGAGCATAAACTGCTGTCCTCTTCGAAGCATACAGTAGCTACACGAAGACTTACACTGTTTGTAACCTTCTGCTCTGTCACGCCACTATTCTCCTATACGAAATGTGTAGTGGGTTCTTATTTTCTATTAGTACTAAGCAACCCTCGTTTTAAAAAGTTGAGAAAAGCATTTTGGTTGGCTCAGTTTTTCTTTTCCTATTGACATTGGATATTTTGTTTTGTAAAACAAGTGGGCTTGCGAAGTACGGCTGGTTTGCAGTACATACTAACGGAACGCGCATAAGCAAGATGGCATCCTGGAAACATTAAAGGACTTTTCAGCTCTTCATCACTGCCCTCTGGTTTGAAATGTTACGGCCCCGGGATGCCTGCTTCGGAGAATAAACGTTCCCAGCGATGAGAGATGTGAGGACGTCACTAGACATCAAAACATGGCGGCGTCCTTTATCCGCCCGAGAGTTTTGTTTTAGACGTGATTGTCAGTTGTTTTACTTTTAACAACCTGATTTTTTTCGGCGAAAGCGATTCAGAGCATCAGTGTCTATTATTTAAGCTCAGCCTTTTCATTATATCAACGGGATGAAGTGATTGTGGAGAAGAGGTATTTGAGGTGCTAGTGATGTGGGAGTTTGTATGTGGGAAAAAGACGATGGCTGAGAGAGAAAGGAAAGAAAACGACGAATGAATGAACGACTAAAGAAAACACAGCGAAAGAGAGATGAAACAAACCGATAAATAGACAAGCGAGCAAACAAAAGAAACGTGTATTGTGCGGACTGCGGGCACATGACCTGCTCTGGCGTCATTGGCGAAGTAAATTCCATCTGTAGTTCCTGACATCCATCTGTTTTTAGTCTTGCTTGACGCAAGACTTCCGCTCTCCACATGTTTAAGTTTCTGGGGTATTTTTAAGCTCATTCTAAATCTCAGCAGGTGTTGCATCCATTTCTTTCTTGAGTATTTAGTATTGGAAGGCAGCTATTGTTACCTTGATTTTTACCTGTCACTCAACGTCGATTTTTTTTCAGAACGTTTCTGCAAGCTCCTGGCAGTTGACGTTATTATAGATTGTGTTGTGACGTCAAAAGATTGTGAAGTAGGTGGGTTGATGCAAGCCTTGTCGTTGTGGAATTCAAAGCTCATCGCATGCGCGCACGTGAACTTTCAGCTTCATGCCAGGAGGTTCGCGGCCTGAAGTTAGGTGGTAGTGGTGGTGGCGGGGGTAGGGGTAGGGGAAACAAGAAAAAGCAAGAACTCCAAGATCGTGGAAAGAGATTCATATGCCGGAAGCACTTGAAGAAAAACACGAGAACGTAACATAAGTTCTCTGATGTGAAGTGGAGAGCGCTCAAGATTTTAACTGCACTACAAGAACGGGCCCGGGTGGTGGAGAAGGGGAGAAGGTGAGTGCTAATCACCAACCAGACAAAAATGTATGCGAGACGATAGCTCCCGTTCATGACGAGGAGCTGACGTGTGTGTGTGAGAGAGAGAAAGAGCAGTACTCTGGCTTCTCTTCGGCACGGTACACGGAAGATTTGTCCATAGTCTTTATTGGGTGGTTTGTTGCTACACTGGCGTCTTGCTTCTGTTAGGATGGGGATCGTTCTTTGTTCATATCTTCACTCTTCTACGTTCCTTTCTGACCTCTCCTTTATTTGTCTGATTCTCGGTTTTCCTTTTCCTAGCAAACTAAGTAACAACAGAGCTGGGACCGTTTGTTAATTAGGCGCATCTTAGTGACATCCTGGTTTGAGCCTTTTTTTTAGTGCATATAAAAAGATGTTGCTCCCCACTAGTGCTTTAACGTCAGTGTTACGAAGTCTTGAGTCTTGCATTTGGGCCCATAGCGACAAGACTAATTCTACACCACGGCACTGTTAGTCACAGTCATTATATGTACTAATTCTGTGGCGCGACTTTCCCATTAAGTCGGTAAATGATGCGAGGTTATGTCGAGTAAACCGTTCAAGGAGATGGAGTGTGGGAATATATATATATATCTCACATCTAGAGAACTAGAAATGTATTATGCTTGAGCGTTGTGGAGGGCGGGAAGTGGGTACTGGGAAGCATTGCATCTCATTGTATGACAGTCAGAGGGACGTAGTCGGATCTTATACTTTATGTACCCGATTATCTCCTTCCTCACTCCCCGGAGACATGATTTGTTTATAAGGACATATATTAGTCCGACGGGTACTCAGGCCGGAGCTGGAGCAGTTACCACCTACCTCGCGTCCTTCCTTGGCTACAGGCAGCGTCACCCTGAGTCCTATCTCCACACCTACCGTGAGATATCCTTAGTTGCTGGCACGGCGTAGAACTCAAATAACCGTCTCCAAACCTGTCATGCTGCCACGGCGGCACAGCCGGGAGTCACCTGAACCTGTCTTCAAGGCTTTGACCCTTGCTGTCGTGACAACGAGTGCGGTGGACAGTTTGGTCCTGGAGGACGGCAGTTTGGGTGAGTTACGAAACGTGAGGGGTGGGGGGGTCTTTTTTTTTGCAAGGCAGCCTGCTAATGCGCATGCGTCAGAATTTACAAGTCCTGTTTCCGCCTGGCTAGCGCAGTGTTCATTCAGAAACCGTGCCATGTCCATGTCTCGCGCGCTTCGTGATTTCGGGCGGGATTTGACAAACGCGTAGCAGACGACATTGAAACAGATCCATGAATTCCGAAAGGAAATTCGAGCTGTCTTAATATTGCACATCTGAAATTCCTAACAGACGAAGTCTGATGGATGACAACTGAGATTCATTTTTATTTTTTGTCGGCTTTGATTTTCAATTCCGATGGCTTACTTCTCTCACTGTCTGTCGCTGAAGTACACTCCCTGCTTAAATCCACTCCCCACAAATTCACTTCATCACATTCATCTCGTTTGATTGGTCTCGACGGCCTGGTAGCAGCGGTATTGAGTTTTCTGTTCTAGAAATGTCTGGCTTTGGTTAATGGCAAACTCCCATTTGTCTGGCCACGTCTTCTAAAATGCAGTATTAAATACGGATTTTTATAAAATTGGCCGGAAAGCTGTCAGTCTGTCTGCTGTCTCATCACCCTTCTCCCTATAACCATTGACTGTTGTCTGTCTGAGCACCACGTCCGATCCCAGTGCAGTGTCGGCGCTGAAATGAAGCGCAATGAAGTGGAAGCATGTTGCGTTTCTTGAAAGGTGTATTGTGTCTTATTCATCTACTCTTCTTCACAAACACCAGGTGTATTGTGTCCTATTCATCTACTCCTCTTCACTAACACCAGGTGTATTGTGTCTTATTCATCTACTCTTCTTCACAAACGCCAGGTGTATTGTGTCTTGTTTATTTACTCCCCTTCACAAACACCAGGTTTCTGGACTACAAAGATCATCCCCAGAATGGGAACGGGACGCAAGTCGTTATATGGTATTCTGTATACAATCTGCACGACATTTGGACCGATTCATGAAGACCCCGCTAACGTTTTTTGCTTTGTCTTGCTTTTATTGGCCCATCATAAGGCAGTTTGGCTTACCTTAAGAATATCCTTGCATTTTGTGTCGTTTTGTTTAGAGCTACTTCCTTTTGATGATCAAGGTAATGGGTTGAAACAGCGGCCGACGAGATGTTTTCCTTTAAATAAAATGCACCAGTCCACTGGTATTGCTATAACACACCTATTGCTTTGCGTAGTTAATTGCACTCACCTGACTTTGCCCTTGTCAACTGACAGCAAATGTCCTTTAACAACAGGTTAGCACGTTAGCTTCGGGCGCATAGTTCTCAGAAGGGAAGAAATAGAGCTTCACTTTAATAAGGTTTCAAGCACTGTCTGTTCACCCCACCCCCCATTTTCAGTGGTGTGTGCACGGTAGTCGTGCTGTTAACAACGTGAAGTGGAATAATAACTGCTGGGTAAGCAGCTTGACCTTTGTGGACTTGGAGCTGTCTCCCTCAGAAGCAAATGTGCACCTGTAGCGATCTTAACTAATAAATCAGTAGCTGCACTCCTTTTATCCATCTAAAATGCAGTCATTAATTGTTGACTCTCGCTCTAACCACCTGCTCTCCCGCTTACTCAGCTCACTCGTAAGTCTGTTTCCTTAGTAATACATCAGAGAGGAAGGGATTCATTAGAAATGACGAGTTTGTGTTATCCTTTCTTTCCTTTTTGCGCGAACAGTCCATGATCTCTAATCATTCTATCAATTGTTCATGTTGTATATTTCTTGTTTTTGTTTTATTGTTGCACGCGTAAAGGTAACGAGATGTAGATCTGCCTAGGTGAAAATTCTAAGCCAGCTTTCATTCCACTTTTTGTGTTCCATTGGTGGTGTTTTGTGCTTCACCTTTTTGGTGACGTCCCTTCGTCAAGTGGGCGTTGAAAGTCTTGTTACTGAATTTCACTTAGGCCATGCTCAGTCAGCTACTCTTACGTCGAGTGCTGAAAATAGATGGCAGGGTGTAGGTGTGCGCTTGGGTATGTAAGAGAGAAAGAGATCAGTTTCTGCTTTCCTTAGACTCGACTATTTCAGTATTAACCAGTTAAGCGCTGGAAGATGATGTTTGACTCGCGTGCATGCGTGCGTGATAGATCTGAGATCGTTTTATTTCCGAGCAGAAAGTGATGACACTGTGTTGCCGATCGCTCTAAGACCTGTTGTTGTTGTTGTTTTCTTCAGTCGTGGATAAAAATTGTGGTCAGTCTAAATTCTAGCTGAATGAGTCTCTTTTCACTTAATCTTTTACCACTAGAGAGTGTGAACTTCGACCATCGACCATCTTATAATTGAATATTACACTCTTAATGTCGGATCGGAGTGGATAATACACTTGATGGTGTTAATATGTGTCGGGAATAAAGGGGTGTGGGTACTTGGTGAAGAGGGGTATGTACGACCGTGTTTTCTCATAGTTTATTCGGGTAGGGATTGTGGTTGTTTGATTTTTCCAGCCTCGATGAACAGTGTGTTTGCTGTTACTTTTGGCGAGAAGCCGCAGGGTTCAGCTAAGTTCCGGCGTCAGCGAGCCACAGTCAGATAAAAAGTTTTGTTTTTTCTTGTTGAACTTTTGTTTGTCAACCGTCGTGCTTATTGTTTTTGTTCTGTTTTATTGCGGGGACCAGTTTGTCGCCCGACGGACGTCATTGGTAACAGTTTGTTGGACCGGACGTCACTTTGAACCTTAGTACGTTTGACGACGTCACGGGTAGCTTAATGAGTGAGTTTGAAGAACGTCACCAAAATTTTCGTGAATTTGACGAGCGTCATTGATATCTTAGCAGCTTGCTTATTTTTGTTGCTTATGATGTGGAGTGGAACACTTTTTCCTCTGTCCCACCCTGCTCTGTGATTATGAAGACTGTGCGTCTACAGGGATTGCGGGGGGGGGGAGAGAGAAAGGAAGCGGGGCTGAGAGGCAAAGTTTACAATGGAGCTGCGTAGTGAAATCACAACACCTACACGTCACAGTAGGCCTGTGACATCAGTAGCTAGCGTCACAGTTGTCTTAGCCGTTCACATGGCACGTCATGTCTTGTTATGTGGGACACTCTGGCCCGGGTGACACTCTGTCCACCCAGGCCACTGAAAACTTAGTTACCACAAAGTCTTTGCAGAAAAACTTTTCCCGCAAGCGGTCGTAGTACAGCTTATAGCACTAGTCCTCCAGTTACACCTGTGCTTACCTGTGCATTTTTTTTTCTTTCTGCAGCATCTTACACAGGCAGTTCTTCCGATGAAGATGACGTCAACCCAAGAGAAAAACAGCAGGTGAGATTACGCAGCCACCTAGCCAGCCAGGCAGCTTTCCTAGTCAACCAGGCAGCCATACATTGAAAGCTTTATTCCTGCTTATCCCTCCTTTCATTAGCGTTAGTTCATCAGTGCTGTTCGTCTCAGTAACCTTTTCTGTAGTGTTTGTCTGGTATTGATCAATGTTTAAACTGAATATTTAAATACATTTCTCCCCGCTAAATGTCTTGTGGGTTGGAGAGGATGGGGGGAGGAGAGGCGATTGACTCTCGTGAAAAGCTAGCCTACATGGATCGATTCAACAGGAATTCATTACAACATCGACAACTTTTCTGGTGCCACTCGCAAAGCTGAAAACCGAGAATGTTTGCCGTGCGTGTGCTCTGCCCATTTTCGAGAATTAACCGCCTCCAGAGGCTGGTTGTCGGTGGCCGGGCGGTGTTGTTGTTTTTGTTTGTATTTGCTGGTTACTGTTTGTTTACGTGATGTTGCCTAGAATTGAGATGCTTCCAGGCAGCCCGTGCGCTCAATTATTTTTTTAAATTGCTATTTTAAGTAACACAAGACCTAAAGTACTAGATGCTATCTCCCCCCCCCACAAAAAATAAACTATAATTAGCTAATAACTCTGCTCTGAAAGCAAGGTACATGCCTAAAAACATCAAATTCTTCCTGTCTTAGCAACGCCTGATTGTCACGTGCTTCATCCTCCCGTTGAATGCCACTTTTGTGACGTCAGGAGTTAAAATATAGGTCGAGCTAAAATTGTGCTTTCTTCAAAATAAAAATAATTAGCAAAATGTCAGAGCTGCATTCAGAAAACATTCCAGTCTTTTGTCATATTTCAGTCGCATTAGACTTTAATTTTGTTTTTGTCTCAGGCTGGACTTTAAATGACTAGTGGGCAGCAACAACAACAAAAACATTTTAATGATTGGATAAAGCTTGGTTAAAGAGCTGTACATGAGAAGGTCAATAGTACAGTCATCAGTATAGTGCATGGATACATTTATATTGTGAAGGCTTCAGCTAATAAAGAAAATGTTAATTAGTCCTCTTGAAGTCACGATTTTGAGGTCTTTCTTTCTGTTCGTGGTGATGTCTGAAGGTGTGCATCTCGAGAACGCTCAGATTTATAAAAATAATATACTGACCTTTGCCCAGTCATTAGAAAAAAATCAGCACCCTGTCCCCTCCCCGCTCTTGCTGGCCCTTCAATGTTGTCGATGTGTTGTGAAATTTGTTGAGTTTTTCTGTCGTGTAGACAAACAGCCGCGGGTCTTCAGACTTCTGTGTCAAGAACATCGAACATGCTGCCTTCGGCAGAAGGGAGATTGAAATCGCCGAACAAGGTGGGTTTAGAAGAGCCGCGTATGATGCTGGCACAGGTGTGTTCTTAGTGCTGCTGTTGTCCCTGATGGCGGTGGTTGGTTGTGGCATTTCAGAGAGAGAAAGAGAGAATGAGAGTGTGTAAAAGAGAGATGGTGTGTACGTCTTTTGTGAGTAAGTACATTTGTGTATATTAGTGTGTGTGTTGGGGAAGGGGTGCATGTACGTGTGTATGAGAGAGAAGGGGAAAGCTAGAGGAAAGGGTAATGAGCTTTTGCCAGATCATCAGTTACGCAGAAAGAACATTTTGAAAATGGAGGAAATTAAAAACTGAGTGGGGGACCGTGCAAATACAATTTTTGTACCGATAATCGTTATAACGACTAGTGTGAGCTGTGAAAGCTTTGCGTTGTGTGAACCGCGCAGGAGAGTGGGAGTGGAACGTGTCCGAAATGCAGAATAATGTGTGTGAGAGAGAGAGAGAACGCCTGTCGGTGCGCTTGCGTGCATGAAAGCCGCCTGGTCCCGCTAATGTAATTTTCCTCCAATTGTTGCAGAAATGCCCGGATTGATGGCTCTGCGAAAACGAGCGGAAGCCGACAAGCCGTTGCAGGGGGCCAAGATCATCGGCTGCACGCACATCACAGCACAGACCGCTGTGAGTACTGCTCACCCGGTCATCCATCCCTCGTCCCCACAGTACAACACTACAACAGTATAAAAATGCTCGCTAACGCCGTGTCCTGTCGGGATTTGTTGTACAGACCAACCTGAATGGTTTTCGAAGTTTTCATATATCGGTAGATGCAGGCGATATAAACCTAACCTGTAAATTTTAACCTCCAAAACCCATCCGTTAATTAATTATCCGCTACGATTCGTACTTGTGATCAACGAGCGTCGCTAACAGTGTATACGTCACACTAGTGCACCATTCACAACATTGGCAGCCGTCAACACCAAACAGAGAGAGAGAGAGAATAAGCGACAGCTCGGGTTATTCGGACGATGAAAGTCTGTATTTCTCGTGGTTTTGAAAACCTGCTACTTCAGCACGAGAAAAGCAGACTTTAACGTCCGAATAATCCCATTAGTCGCTCTCTCTCTCTCTCTGTTTGGTGTTGACGGCTGCCAATGTTGTGAATGGTGCACTACTGTGACGTAGAACACTGTTAACGGCGCTCGTTGATCGCAGGTGCGAATCGCGTACTTTGCTAGCGGATAATTAATTAACGGATGGGTTTTGGAGGCTGCAATTTACAGATTAGGTTTATATCGCCTGCATCTACCGATATCTGAAAAAAATCGCAAACCATTCAGGTTGGTCTTTAATACGTTTGGTGGTATTTCTTGCCCACGCTGTATCAACATGGTATTGAGAGCTTCCTGCTGTCCTTGTTGCGGAGTTGTGATCGCTGAACAATGCAGTTAGTCGTACGTCAGAGAGAGAAAGTGGGTGTATGTGGATACCGTTTTATATACCGTTAACCTTGGACTCAAATGGGTGGAGATAACCAAAAAATGGGAGTGGGGGATTATGATTAAAGAGTGGGGCGGACAGTTAGGGGTTAGAGCTGTTGGGATTTTATTTGAGGTAGTGGTAAAGTTACTCTACCAACTGGAGATTTCAGCCAGTTTTTTTCTCGATATTGTATCAGTGAGATTTTTTTTTTCTTTTTTTTGGCATGGTGCAACTGAGGGACCCCAGACTTTCACTTTTGGACAGCTCTGTGAGCCCCTTGTGGCCACGATAACGGCTTCCTAGCAACTGAAGAATTTTTTTTTTTAGGAAAGCCCCCCCCCCCTTAAAAGCCATCACTAACAAACATTTTTTGTGGTCATCACTTCCATCGGTGGTTGACAGCTTTTGTGGAGGATATGTGTTGGGGGGGGGGGGTGAGAACCAGACACCCTTGTGATGTTAATAGATAAGGTCAAAGCGATGATGTAGAGAGGAGAATGAAGTAACAGTTAAATCCAGATGGGAGTAGGTAAAGGTCGTCCCCTAACCTTTTTTTAATCGTTTTGTTAGAAACCGCACTTTTTTCGGGGCATATTTGCTTACGGGCGGTGCTCGTCTCTCACTGCTCCCTTTTCCCCAGTCCTCTTTGGAGACAGATACCCTATTCCCTACAGCCGGGTCGATTGTAGAAATTTTGCTGCCCCATGGTGGGTATCGATGCACCATTGTGGTTCGGACGCCGGTGCTCAAACCACTCGACTATCCGCTTCCAGATGGGGATGGAGAGAGTAGTGATGACGTAAACCTCAGTGGTTCGACAGCAGTGGTTTCCCTGTTTAACGCCCCTCCCACCAAACCGCTGTTTCTGCCTCAGATCAGAGCGAGCTTGCAGCGGTTCCAAATGTGCCATAGACAACACAAAAGAAAAAGTTTTCTGTTACAAAAATGGTTGGCGAGGTGAGAGAAGAGAGAGATAATTGAAGGCAGATGACATAACTGTTGCGTCTACGAGCCACCGCCATCACAGTGCCAGAAAATTGATAAATCAGAATAAATAAATAAAGAATGAATCAGACGAGTTCAAGTTTGATCAAACATTTTGTAAAAGCAAAGAAGTGAGTTAATGATAGCATGCCCTCTCATAGAAGTCATAATTAGTTAAAATACTTGTTTAAGGCAGTTATATTAACGCAGTTTTAACTACTAACAAGCTTAACGTCTCCTGGGTAAGACGTGTAAAAAATAAGTTCCAGGAGAGGCAGAACTCGTGCTCGTCCTGTTGTGTGGAGGGGGGTGGGGTTCTGTATACGGCGTTTTAGCGGGGACTCTGGCGGTTGCGGTTGTTGGCTGGTTCGATATGAGTGTTTTGTTTTGTTTTGTTTTTTTTTGGGGGGGATATGTTTGTTTTGTTTTAAGGAGAGTGGAAGGAGATGAGATCGAAAAAAAATATAAATACGGCCTGTTAGGTGTCCAAAGGACGAAGATTACTGTCGCCCAAAAGGATGCGCGCGAGGGTTTCATTCCGCCCTACCCCACTTCACTCACACTGTCGGGGGCGTGTGCATCACATTTCTCCCTAACTCGACCACTACTCACTCCCTAGTTACCGCCTGCTCCGATCTACTACCCGAAACCTCCCAGCTACTGCGCCATGCACCCGCCCCTTTTGGCCTCTGCCCTCGCAGCGCCTTCGATTGGAGGCGAGAGCTTAGGGGAAACATGGCCGTCAGCCGACTCTTTTTGACACCTGCCACTCCCCTCCTCTTCTTCCCCCCCCCCCAACTCATCAGCCCTCGGTAAAGCAAGGTAGAAAAAAGACGAGAAAGGAAAAGGAAGCAAGGTGAGCAGAACTTCAAAGTCAAGACGCTGCAATACTGGACTCACTTTACAGTAACGCTTATGTAGACCATCTTTTGACTGTCAAGTTTATAAGGAAGAAAAAAGTGGAAGTTAACGAGTTTGTGCATTTTTCACGCTTTTTTTTTTTTTTTTTTTTTGCCCCTCGTTTATGATTGTAGAAAGGTTGAAATAACCGGAAAAAATGGCCCATGTTGGCTTTTTCCCTTTCTCTGCCTTTCATTTTCGCAAATTTCTGATTCGAGTAATAAATCATGCTAGCATTTACTGCAGTACCGGCAAATTATTCAGCCTTTCTCCCTTGTTGTCTTCAAAGAAAGCGAGTATTGGAGAGGTAGAGCATAGCCAGCCTGTAGAGAGAGAGACCACCGTGGTAGCAGTCCCAAATGTTAATGAATATGCTAGCTCGTGGCCGCAAAGAAAAAATGCTGACGAGTGTTCTGGTAGAAATCTTTCCACAGTTCCGCGGTTCTTTCTTCAAAAGGGCGTGTCGAAGCTCTTACATCATTTGGCTACGCGTGGCCTTGGTATCTTTTGCTGGCAGCTTGTAAAATGTGGCTCGGAAAATGATTCTTCCTTTTAACAGTTGCATGTGTAGGACACAAAATACAGCAAGATTTCAAAAGATACAACAGGCCAGATTTCAGACCAAGTCTCGATGCCAGAGATGAGAAGAGCTGGTGGTCCTCCGCTGTCGTAAACGGCGCCACCTACCTACCACGTTTCCACGAAAATTAGACTAACCCGAAACTAAACCCTAGAATGATTTGTCAGGATGCTCGTGATATAAGCCCTAAGATCTAGTCAAGAAATTCAGACCCGAATTCAGGTTTCGGAGAGTTATGGCGATGTTCCAGAAAAGGATGACATGGCTTATTAGAATAAATGCAGATTTTGTACAAGAAAAATAAAGCATCCCCTGAAAATAAGCCCTAATATCTCTTTTTAGAGGAAAAATGAATGTGAAACCCGGTCTTATTTTCGGGGAAACATGGTGGTAGACTTTTCGTGATGAGTAGAGAGATGGGCACTCTCACCGAAGCCCTGGCACAACAGGGGCACGTTGCCATTTTCCTGGTTTCTCTAAAACTTTCTTCGGGAAAGCCAAGTCCCTGCTGAGACTGTCTCCTCGCTGTACTCATCTAGCGACACAAATCGATTCCATCTGACCTTTTAGCGACCTCCTTCCTGGATTAAGTGCAGGGACGAGAGTCGCAATTTTCTTCTAAATGTTGCAGATGAAAGAGGAAGGTTTGTGGGGGGGGTAATTTTCTCCTTTTGTTGGTTGGGAGAGGTTTTTTTTCGTTTTCCACCTCCCTCTTTTAGATCTGGTGCCAAGTGCAACGACTGATGAACGCTTCCCGTCAACTGTGCGGTGTGTGTGTGGCAGCCTCGAGTTCCATCCACCACTTCTCTCTATTGTGTACCTGCAGGATCTGTGCGCTATTGTGCGCAGGGGTTCGTTTTAAGGCTGTGTGCTAAATGCTTTGACTTCTGCCACTGGAGTGAGGGATGGCTGGTCATGGCAGAACAATGACATCCCGGCGGACGATTTCTCAACGTGAGAAGTTTTGGTCAGAGGGCGGGGATGCCTTGCGCTGGGCGTTGGGCTCTGGTTGACTGGTCAGCCCCCTTCCAGTCTCACGATTTAGAATTCCCGTTTATAAAACATGTACCTTTAGAGACCGCGTTGTTTTAAAACTTTATTACTAGTACATTCCATTCTTTACCCTCACCGCCAAACACGAACAATCAACTGCACATTCTTTACAACTGGATAAATAAACAACAGAGAAGCTTTCAAACATCTACATGTGCGCACAGATGTGTAAAGGCGGATATGCCTACAGAGATGATTTGTGTGGTATGTATGTGTTTTGATGGCAGATCTTGACACGAAATTTACTGGTCATGTTGCAGGTCTTGATAGAGACGCTAGTGGCCCTGGGAGCGTCTGTACGATGGGCAGCTTGCAACATCTACTCCACTCAGGTTAGAAAGCCTCTTGGTGTCTGAATCTCCTGTTTTAAGCAAGCCCTGAGATTTGGTTTCTTCCTCCTCTCTGTGCGCACACACATCATTAATGACATCTTAATACCCCAGCCCTTAATACCGAAACCTTTAAGGCCGCATTGGCAGGTTGTCGCACTGCATCATCAACTCTTTTCTCCAACCTAGAAGACACAGATAAATGGCAGAACTCTTAACTCACTCTTCCCATACCTGTTCTGAAAATCCAACCCCACCCTCTTCCACTCCACTTTTCAAAAAAAGTCATCAGAATTATCAGCTACAAGAGCTTGTCTCTATTACCACGTTGGCTTTGAAGAAAAGACGAGTGATGGCCCTTTGCTGTGCAGCAGCTACTCCCCCTCTTCCTGCACATCCCTTCCACATTCGCTCTGTGAAGAATAAAGTTAGAGGCCTCACAATCACAGGTGTGTGACGTCAAGCTTCTGAAGCCTGACAACTACCAAGAGAGTGCCATGGCTGCTGTCTTTGTGCTGGAGGTTCCTGGACCAGTTGACCGCCGCTTGTTTCTGGTCCTCTTGGGAGACCATAGAAGCCCAGGCCAAGAATGGGGCCACAAGGCCAGCATCCAGGATAACGGGAGTTCAATTTATGGGCTGTGAGCTTTTCCTCAGTCAGCAAGACTTGTCTTGAAGAGAAATAATGGTCCAGTGTCAGGCACTGGTGTGTGCTGAAGATTTCTGTCATGAGCAATGAACCCTAATGCATGAGGCATGCGCGCGCATTCAGAGTGAGGATGGTCAAAATGAGTGATAGAGCAGATGGGATGAAAGAGCGAGTGTATGTGTGTGTACTTTCATTTTTCTTCAGTGAAAGCCACCAAAGAAATGTTTGTGTCTGTTAAGAAAAGTAAAATTAAAAAGCAGAGCACTGAAAAGTGGATACTTGCAGAGCTGTGCTCAGCCTCTCTGAATGCACACAGCTTGTTCTCAGTTTGTTTATAAAAATGGACACAAACTACATGCTAAAACTATCATCTGTTTCATCAGCCAAATTTAGACTGTCATTCAAAAAAAAAGAATTTGACCTTTAGACTTCTTGAAATCATTAACATTGGAAAGGTATTAAAAATAACATTGCTGGAAGAATGTGGACTTAGCTAGAATCCTGTGCACGCAGAATGAAGTATCAGCAGCCCTGGCCGAGAGTGGTGTCCCCATCTATGCATGGAAAGGGGAGCTTGAAGACGACTTCTGGTGGTGCATTGGCCGCTGCATCAATGCTGAAGGATGGCAGCCAAACACTGTAAGCATCTTGAGCTGTTGCTATGTCCATCTGTTAAGGTGGCTAGATTAGAAATATGTTTAATGTAGCTGTGTAACTAGTATGCATTCCTTATAATTCACATGTAGATTCTTAGTGTCATATATGGGTATAGTTAGGGTACTGAGTGTCATGCAGCTAAACAGTAACATTCAGATGGATGTTTGGTGGTGTTGTGGTACATGCTTTAATATCATTGACATCTACTTAAAATCATATACATATACTCACAAGTGCATACATGTATATTTAGCATCAGAGATATTATCATACAAATGCACAAATGCTATTTGGCAACCCTCATATCATAAAAATTACGTGTTAAATGTCTTGGTTAGGTAAATCATTGGCTCATTTTCTGTGCACCTCCAAGATCCTTGATGATGGTGGAGACGCAACACACCTGATGCTGAAGAAGTACCCAGCCATGTTCAACATGATCAAGGGCATTGTGGAAGAGAGTGTGACCGGAGTGCACCGCCTGTACCAGCTGTCCAAGTCTGGCAAGCTGACCGTTCCTGCCATGAATGTTAATGACTCTGTCACCAAGGTACACAGTCATGTCAGACTCCTTTTCTTATATGACTTATAAGTAGCTGCTTGACTCGCCTCTAAGGGTATGCAGTTTGCTGGCAGTCATAAGGACATGCATAGAGCCAGAAAATCCCTATCGTAAGCTATTTTTAACTCTGAACATTGCATGTAAAATCAGATCATTTTTAGAGACAAAATAAGGGAGAACAGTTTTGTGCTCATATTTTGCATTCTGTTTGTAAAGTCAGGGCCGCTTTATGAACCCTTAGTATTAAAGACTGACTCGAGCACAGTTTGTTTTCTTTGTTTTGATGTACTGATTATATGTTCATTGAAATGTTACATTGGGTTTTTTGTGTTTTTTTTACAGACCAAATTTGACAATCTATACAGCTGTCGTGAATCTATCTTAGATGCGTAAGTATTGTAGTATAAAGACATGTTCGTGCCAGTGTGAGCATAGCTGTGAAGGAATTTCAATAAAATCTAAACTATTGTATTGATAAGAACCATTGTCCACAGTAAAAAAAATCTAGGTTAGGGGCCAGTTACACAACACATTTCAACTTTTAAACACCTTCAGGCCTTGACAGTTTTATAACTTTCTTAAAACTGGAATTGTCTTAAATAAGATAAAACTGTTTCAGCCAGACTTCTGTTCTCATCGGTACGATTTTTGTATACACTTGTGCAAAACATTGTAATGGCAAAGACACAATTTTTGAAAAACATTTCTCTAGAACAGATTTTAAGTTTCCGAAACATGTTGTGCAACTAGCCCTTTGCCCTTTCAGGTAGCTTCTTACTATAAACAAATTTTTTTTCAATTTTATTTACATGCACCAATCATTGCAGGGTCATCATTGCTGCTGGCATTGTGACATAATTGTGGTGCCAGTGGTGTGTTAGTGATGGTAATAATTCAGTGTTGGTGCAGTTCTTATGTTTTGACTCTCCCCAGGTTGAAACGCACAACAGACGTGATGTTTGGAGGCAAGCAAGTTCTCATCTGTGGGTATGGTGAGGTAAGTAACAGCAGGGTTTGTGTGTGATATATGTGTGGGGGTGGGGGTGTGCACAAGGGAGTTTCTTGTGGGCTTTTTTTAATTTGAGCTTTTCTTTCATTTTCAATTTGAAGTGTGGCTGTGCTTCTTTGTGTTTCTTCTTACGAAACACCAAAAACATGTTTGA
Organism: Marisa cornuarietis; assembly: GCA_004794655.1. Taxonomy (NCBI): domain Eukaryota; kingdom Metazoa; phylum Mollusca; class Gastropoda; order Architaenioglossa; family Ampullariidae; genus Marisa; species Marisa cornuarietis. Next base: position 925,357 of record SMMW01000651.1, read on the forward strand.
AAGCAGGGAAGAAAGGGAGGAATGCAGTACAGAAATAAATATTAAGTATAACTATCAGTGATAAACTTACACGGAAAGCTCATGTTGATAGCATCAAGAAAATGCATAGCCACCTTTAAAGAACTGCTGCACCTATTCTACACTTCTGTAATATGCATTGCCGTGGCTTTTAGCCTAGTGTGCTGGGGTATAGCATAGCAAAGCAGGATAGGGACAAGCAGAACAAAAAAGCAGGAGTGACACGATATCACAAGCTTGTGTACAAAAAACTGCAGTTTTAGCTGACGAGTCTCATCCACTCTGACAGGAATTTAACAACAACAGACGAATAGACAGGAGTGATAGGTTTATAGAATCCACCAAGCCAGAACCGCACACTATCTGCACTCTTTTATTCTGGCGCCAATCCATATATACAACCAAATCATGGCTAGGACACATCTTTGAGTGAAGGTTCTCACACTGCTGGCTCCAGGACCCGGAGCGCTGGGTCTTTCTTGTTTTGTTTTGTGTGTTTTTTTGGTTTTTGTTTTTATGTATGCTTATATTTAGTGTCATACTTGAGGTATCATGCAATGTTTGATGCATTATGTAACAGTAACATCTGTAGACAATTTTATGAGAAGGATGCTTTGAATTTTGAGAGCATGTATCATGATAGGTCTTACTATGAGGACTGACCCTACATACATACACTGTCTGACCTAGCTTTTCTGTGATGCCTTCAGGTGGGTAAGGGATGTGCACAAGCTCTAAAAGGTCTAGGAGCCATCGTCATGGTAACGGAGATTGACCCTATATGTGCTTTACAAGCCTGGTGAGTACTAGTATTTATAAAAAGCTTTTCTTCTCTCTCTCTCTCTCTCACTCTCGTACACACACACACACACACACATTTTCACACACAGGTCATGAACAGCAACACACATACAAATGGCTAACAGTTTTAGCAGTATTACATATTTTATCAAGACTTTTGTACAGCTTCGTGTTGTTTCTTACTGTGCCATATGTTTTGCAGCATGGATGGGTTCCGAGTAGTGAGACTGGATGAGGTGGTCCGCAGTATTGATGTTCTAATCACGTGCACAGGTATGACAGGTGGACTAAACAGCATTGCGTTCAGAAGTTGAAAGTTGCTGGCAGAAACATTGTAGGAGTTAAAGAAAAAGAAAAGTAGACAGATAAAAATAAAATTTCAAACTGTGTAGAAATCTGAATCAGATGATGGTGATTTCTAATTAAATATTAAAGTTTTTTTATTTATTTGAATTTCTTTGTGTTGCTTAAGGACAATTCTTTTGAATTAGCAATGTTAATTAAACGGTTTCGAGGAAAGAATTTTCTTTTTAGGAAACTTTTTCACCAGTGACAGTGATAAATGTATTGGTTAAATGTTTTAATAGTTTTATAGGTTTCTACAAATTAAATCTATTGAGTACAAATGTAAAAGCAAAATGTAAATTGAATATCAATTTTTAACAATTATGTGGAAGGGTTAGAAAACAGAAACATCAGTCCCTTTTCTTAGTTTAACAATATGTTCTTTTTTAAACTATTCAAGCATGGTGATCACTGGACGCTTATGTATAGAAATGAATGACTGGTACTTTGTTCACAGGTAACAAAAATGTAGTTTCCCGCCAATCTCTGGATCGTCTTAAGAATGGCTGCATTCTCTGCAACATGGGTCATTCAAACACTGAAATTGATGTTGTGAGTCCTTTTTCTCTGGAGAATTATGATGTAAAATGGAGTGGGTAAGGAGAGTTGCAGGGCTTGGGGTGGTGGAGAGGTGGTGTTTAAGTTCAATGTCATCATTTCATATTGTGCCTTATTTTGTCTATTGCACGGTTAATAATTTCTTATTGTCGATAAGCATGTTACATAATTTATTTTTTTTCGAGATTTACATTCAGAAATTTCTGTTCTTCCAGAGATAATATATACATATATTTTTTGGTGAAACAACCTTTTGGGTGGTGGTGGGAAACATCAGTGAAGAGGTTATGTCAGATTGTTTGGCATGTTTCTGTAGAGTTTATTGACACCATGTTTATGTGACACTTCTGACTGATATTTTGGACTTAGACTAATCCTGTGAATTGTCCTTTCAGGCCAGTTTGCGAACTCCTGAGCTTACATGGGAAAAGGTTCGATCCCAGGTGGACCATATCATCTGGCCAGATGGCAAACGCATTATCCTGCTGGCTGAGGTGCAGATTTTAACTGATCATCGAATGATTCTGGTCTTTCACTTCCAGTGCTGAGAAACTTCTTTGTAGTCCCTTTGCTTATTCAGATGAATTTAAATTATAACATTATGGTTATTATGATAGGGTGATCAGAATGATGTATGATCCCAATGTCTGTCTCTTAATTTCAGGGCCGTCTCGTCAATTTAAGCTGCTCTTCGGTTCCCTCCTTTGTCGTCTCCATCACAGCCACTACACAGGCCCTGGCCTTGATAGAGCTGTTCAATGCTCCACCAGGTCGATACAAGCAGGATGTCTATCTATTACCAAAAAAAATGGGTGAGTGTGAGGATTTTCCAAAGTTGTAGTATCTGCACATGTTACTTTAAAATTGGTCCATTATTCTGACTGTAAGAATATCATTTTATATGCTGTTCAAGCATCCAAATTCACATCATTGTTATTTGGCGATGACTTTGCCACAGTATTACTTGCAGAATAAAGTCATTTCACATGATATGTGCAAGGAAAAGTAGTTATACTTAGAGATCATGGATGTCTAGTGAAGTGCTTAATTCACACACATAAATGCTTGCACCCAGCAGGTGCACAGTCAAGGTAGGTGTGTACTTGCACACACATTTCTTTGTCTACCCTTCACGCAAGCTAGTGCTTTGACTTGGATGCCAAACGGTCGTTGCAGATGAGTACGTGGCAAGTCTGCATCTGCCCACCTTTGATGCTCACCTGACAGAACTTTCAGATGATCAAGCCAAGTACCTGGGCTTAAACAAGGCTGGACCCTTTAAACCTAACTATTACAGGTAATGCAATTTGATATTCTTGCTAATATAATCATTTAATACATATGCATGATCAGAAAAAAAATAAGATGTACATGTGAGTGCTTCTTAAGACTAAATCTTTTTTATTCGTCCACATTCATCTGCAATTTTCTTATTGTTCTCATTCCATATTGTGTGCATATATCTGTATGTAGAAGACAATTTAATAATGAGTACTTTCTGAACTTTTTAAAATTTTATTTTGAGAAAAAGATACTTAAAGACACCATCTGATTTTATTTTCCAGATACTAGTGCAATTCTGTGTCCACCAACGTCAGTGCTTGCATGTGACAAAAAGATGTGCATGGATGCGCATACAAGGATACCATACCCATCATTCCGAGTTCAAGATGAGGATGCTTCTTGTACGAACGTGCAAAGCCATCGCCAAAGAAGTCGTTCAGTGACACTGGCTGTCTCTGTACATTTTTTTTTTCTTTCCCAGACTGTCTTAAACAGCCTGATTGTAACTTGCGTTCTGTCACTATATTCTTGCTCATTTTGTTTTCTTGACCTCTTACTAGAACATAATCTGTCTATACCCTACACTTGTTCCAGTTGATTATAATCAGTCATGATTTAACTGCAGAGGTATTTCTGTTTGTAAAACAAACCACTGTCATCCTAACAGGCGGTAGCTTTTGGAAAGATTTTCAGCGCACAGCACAATAGTATTAACACTTCCTCACTAGGTCTTCTTGGTCTCTAGAAGGCTAGGCTGTGAAACTAACAGGTTGTTGCCCAGGCCAGCAAAGAGACATCACTGTTGTGTAGCCCTTATTAGAAACTCACGTGTGTTTTATGAAATAGATGCGTGGCAAATTACTGTGAAAGTGCCCCTGAACAGTTGTGAAATAAGAGTGTGGTGCGCTGCAAATTCAGTGGTGCATCTGTGGTGGTGCATGTTTGTGACTGACGTGACAGATTGATTCTTTATTTCCATGCTTGCTCAATTGAGACAATTGAGATTTCAATGCTGACAAATGTCTGTTAATTGGGTGGTGTGGTGGCACAGCAGGTAGCACCTGTCACCAATACAGTGAAGGTTGGCTGTCCTGGATTCAGCTCTCCTTTCAGGCACAGTGTTCTTTCTCTGCATGTGGCATCTGTTTACAGGGCTGGCTGCCACAATGATATAGCCTTAGTTGCTGACACAGCATAAAATCCCCGCCACCCCACTTCCCTTTGCTGGACAGCAGTGAGAATAGAAGTGTGTTTCTGGCTTCCAATGAGAATGATCCCTTATGCTTTGTTCACAGAGATAAAACAGCACGAACGGTGACAGAGGTTTGGGATTTGGGGCAGGACTAGGTGGCTAATACATCAGTTTCAGGGACGTTTTCCCAGTGTCTGCATTTTTAACTGAAACTCGCTGCAAAATAAGAGAATAATGTTTATAGCTATAGGTAAATTAAAATTGTTTAACTCAAGGGGTTGGTTTTTTAACCAGTGAGAGTGGGTGTAGGGTGTGGAAACAAAGGGGTTGGGTGGAGTAGGGGAGAGTACTCAGCTGCTGTCTGCATTTCTAGCAGAAACTGCCACAGGAAAAGTCAGCTTAACTTTGTTTTTGTGAGACACCTAGACCATGCTGCGGTTTCTGTACCTTTGTGTTTGTAATAAGATGTGCATCTTCTTTGTGATGCTAATCTATGTTGTGTTTGATACAAACTTGATTCTTAAGGTGTTACTTTTTTTTTCACCACCATCCAAGAAGTCAAACATAGATGGCCATAAACCAGCCGGAATTGTATGTGACATTTTCCAGAAAAAGCACAAAGTGGCTCTACTTTTTTAAAAAGGTGTGCAAGAGGTCCACTTTCTCACTGAATGAAGGGCAATAGACTTGAAAGCATTTGCAGTGACAGTCACATGTGACCACTAAATCACCTTAAAGCCATAGGTGCAGAAAGGGCTTGAGTATTACAAAGATGAGTCACAGAAAAATCTATGTTTAAACTAAAAATTTATTTGCATTTGTAGATTGAAATGTATAGAGCATCTGAAGTGAACTGGCACTTTAAAGAGAGAAAGCCTGGACCAGTAGTAGTTGTAAAGTTTTAAAATAAGACCTGACTGGAAATAATTTGTATTAAAACTCTGTAGTTACCTCCTCTTACACTAACTCCCATGTCTGGATTGCTGCTCCTGCCACCAGTGGCTGTCAAAGCAAGCGGTTTCACAGCCCAAACCATTCTTCTACTTGCTGCAGTCAAGTAAGCCGCCTCACCCCAACCCCCATTCCGACATTAATCTCTATCCTGCGGCTCACACGACCTCAAGTGGTTCTCGTTCAAAATAAATTGCGTCTTTCACAGAAGGGGTGTTTTCACAATGTGATAATAGATTCTGTTTCGATGCAAAATGTGTGCCTCACATGTAGTGTGTTGAAGAGCACGTATTTGAAACAACACACATGCTTGACAGATCAGAGATGCTGAAATTTTTTTTTCATATTTGAACACATATGTGAATAGTGTAGCTGGTTATGGATCTTTTCTTCATTTTGTAGTGGAGTGTACATATTTGTAGACATCTTGATAGTGTTACCAGTTTCTCGTTGCTCTAATCAGGATCTTTTGCCCTTTTCACTGCTGCAAATGGGCACTGAAGCATTTAATCAGATATTGACCTAGTTTATAGGGGCAATTTGGCCCTGGTGTTTACAAGTTTAATGTAAAAAAACTGTCCTGGTGTTAAATTTGATTTTTAAATGACTTCAGAATCACACAGTTGCTCCTTGCACAGGCTTCAGTTTTATGCCTTGATACACAAGTCAAGAATTTAACTAGTTCTCTGATGGATGTTTTCATGTTGATCTGTCTGCTGCTGGTTCTTATGTAGTTCCATTTACAGGAGTAAAACCATTTAGTCTTTGGACATTGGCCATTTACTGTGTAATTTGGACTACTATTGCATTAATGTGGAGTGACCAAAGGTCACATGATGGCCATTGTTGCATGCCTGGTCCAGTGTGTTAATAATGCAAGGAAGAAGTGGGAGAGGATGTGTATGTATAATGAAAGAAGTGGGTTCGACTTTACAGGTTTTTAAATTGTCGCATTAACAGTACATATATGTGTTCCTTCACAGTTACCTTCTTTGCTTTCATTTATTCCCAGAACATGAATGAATGCATTTTTGTGTCTGGTTGAGTTTTTCAGTAGCTTTTATTTTTTGCAATTAAGTGCGACTGAATAATTAGTCATGTATTCATTCAAATGTTTTGCTGCTGCAAAGTCCTTGTGTTACTTGCAATAATCGAGAAAGACCTTGGGTTTAGGGTGCATTCTTTTTTTCTCCCTTCCTTTTTTTCTCCCTTCCTTTTTTTCTCCCTTCCTTTTTCTCCCTTCCTTTTTTTCCTGCTTCTTTTCTTTAGAAGAATTATGCGCTGGTAATGTGTACAACTAGTAAAGTGTCAGCAAGACATCAATCTGCTAGATTTTCTTTCATTGTGAGTTATCTTTTTTCTGCTACTCTGGGTTTTCTGTACCTGTGGGCATGCATGTAGGAGTGTAAGCTGATGGTTGGCAGTTTGTGTGGTGATGGGATTGGGTGGTTATTTTGCTGAGAACTGTGAAAAAATGTGATGTCCACACCTATGTAATTTGGAAATCTAGATTTCATAACTTCCTTTATGACCTTCTTTTACTTTTTTTTTTTTTTGAAGCATTTGCTTTTAAAAAAAAGATCTTTCTATAAAAATATTTGCCTTCAGTGGACACATAAAATTAATGAAACACTTTCAAATGCAGCGTAAGTCCTTAAGAGCACTTGGCATTGTGAAATGTGAATAGATTATGTAGTTCAGTATTAATTGTTGTGGCTCTGTGTAAGGTGGGTTGTTTGAAGTAGTCTTCCAAGTCAAACCCAGGTAAAGTAAATAATCTATCATTTTTTATGTTTTTCCTTCCTGTCCTTTCGTCTCCTCTCATAACCACAATGAGGCTTTAATTGTGGCTTATCTTTGACAGTGAGGATTGGAAGATGGTAGGGGGGCTGCTAATGTTTAGATTTAATGGGAGAGCACTGTAAATTTATACTTTAAGAGACTGTTTTATCTCAACTTGATTTTGCATGAATGCAGGTCACAGAAACGAGGAAGTGGACTTTCGGAGATTTTTTTATGGTAGCAGAAAAAAGGAAATAGAACACGTGATTTGTAAGATATTCAGGGAATGAACAATATTGCTGATTTTGGAGTTGTTCTAGCAGTTTGGGTTCTGCAGGAAGGTGTGCCTTGTTTCTGTATGGATAATGGTTTTCTCTGTGTGGTTGTGTCTTGTTCTTTTGTCCTGATCTTCCAGTCCGTTATCATTTTGTTGTTAAAGCTGTCAAATAATCTTGAGTGGATTACTTCAATAAGGGGAACGAGACCCTATGAGTGTGACTAGTCCATTAAAAAAAACAGCTTAATGTCTGTTGCACCAGCAGCGAGGTTTCAGAACTAAAAGAGCATTTAAAAGCTGCTTACTTCATTCAACGGAGACTTGATAACCAAAGATGTTATTAATATCTGTTTCTATATTTATCCCTGGAGATACTATTCACTACATTATGTCTAAATTTGAGACATAACAGTCACACTTTGATTGTAAATGACCCACCATTTTTGTTTATGTCCTCAGCCCCACTCCGCTTTTTAAAGTTTAGAGAAAGATGATGATGCAACTTCAAGTGTTTCAGTTCAAATGAGTTGACAGGTTTGCTTATTTTAATGTATACCAAAACCAGATAACTTACACTAAAAATGGAGGTTGACAACAACCAAAAAAAGTGCAGGCATTTTGTTTCTCACTCGGAACAAGGAACAGCAATCAGTTCTTACTGCAAAGCAGTCATCTACTGAGCTCTGAGTGCAAATGTTTTTCATGACTTTATGCTTGAAACTGTAGATATAGCTAATTATTTGGTAAATTATTAATGATTAAGTGAGAGCTTATCCACTGTTTGTCAATCAAGATGATGGATTCAATGGCAAAGTAGTTAACTTTTGGCATCTTAGTTGTATTTTTCATCGACAGTACTTCAGTTTTGTGAGTGCCGTTTTCTGGTAACTAATAAGGTATGTGGGCTGGAACATGTGTTGACTTAATATATACTCGATTGCTAAGTACTCCTTTGACCTCTAATATTTTAACAGTTTCTTTCATAACAAACTAATCATACTGCCATTTAGTTAGAAATCTGTTAATCAGTTGGCAATCATAAGCCAGTGGATGAGCAAGCACCACGTGTCGTATAATTTTTAATGAGCTCTGCCAGTATAACTCTTCTTCTGCAGCCTCAGTCTGAATTGTAGCTTTTTTAGGTGAAACTAGTTAAAGGTATGTTGAGTATTTCTTATTGTGTAGCTTTTACTTTTTTTTCTTGTCTTTTGGTCTTTTATCCACTTTAACAACGACAATGTTAAATCAATGAGTAGACATTTTGCTTTGAAAGGAGCGAAGCTGACATTATCTGTATCACCTTCATGTTCATCATTACAGACTGGGCTGCATGTTCACCACACTTGATTTAGTTCCCAAATGTACTAGAAAACTCAGTGGCTTTTTTCCATCCATATTTCTGATGTTGTTAGAATGGGCAGCTAGGAAATACCACTTGCACTTGCATAACTAACCCCATGCACTTGACTCATGTTAAAAGAGCTGACCCACACTGTAGAATGCATGGTTCCTTTGGTTCAAAGAAATTGTTAGACATTGTTAGAATGGGCAGCTAGTGAACGCTCCTTGTGCTTCCGAACCCAGTGCATGAAAGCCTTTCTGCATTCTTATCTCTTGAGAGCACATGGATTTTGTACAGCACATTTCTTCTGAAAACTTAGCACATGCACTTCTGCCATCATTTGGACACACAATATACGCTGATGCATTACACGATTTCACAGCCATCGTGATACAGTAAGGCAGCGACTGAGGGGAGTCCTTGTCAGCTGAAAGTGGGATTAAGGATTGTTTTGTCTCCAAATGGCCAGGGAGATTTTTGTTAACGGAAATAGGCCCCAGCAATAATAGGTTATGTTCTGAATATCTGGTGTTTCTGTTCTTCATGGCTCTTTCCCCATGTCAATTCAATCTTTCTTTATCATATCATATCTTTTCTGGCAGCGTGATTTGGTTGAAGATGACTATCACCATCTCTGTGCCACAATTGATCTTGGGCCTGAAGACCTCTATGCTATTATCTAGTCTTGCTTAGTTAGGGTGCAAGAGCATCAGTTGTATTCTGCAGATATCCAGATTGTCTCATGAACTTTGATGTACTTACATCATGGATAGATTTCTTAAAAGTACATTACAATGGTGTCTAACTTAACTATCAAATTGTTTACATCTGACTTTGAAAAAAAAAAAGGTCGTCTTATGCTGTTCCATGGTATCTATTAATTACTTCATTGTTTTCTTACCTCCAAGAGTTTTTTCCCTTCATTTTGGGAGTACGTAAAGACAAATGTTTAATGCTGTAAAATGTTGTGAATTTTTGTGTTGTACAAGTCTTTCATTTTACCTCTTTTTGGAAAAAAAAATCAGCTATTACTGATTTCATATATGTCATAGCACTCAGATGCTTTTGATTAGAATTTGGTTTTCGACCAAACTTGTAATTAATCAGGAATATCTAATGATAGCAGCATCTGCTATTGTGTGAATTTAAAAATACTGAGGGACAAAATTGCTAGGAGACATTCCAATTAAATTCACCTGTCCACTCCTGCCTTGCCCATGTCTTTCCCACCATCCTCACAGCACATATCTATGGTGATAGTGCTACAAGATCACAACTAAAGATGCTGCCTTGCAAAAACGAAAATTGTGATGTGTCTAGCTCTAGATGACCATCAGTGCTTAGAAGCCGCCCAGTTCACTTCCCTACATCACATTGTTAGTGCTGAAGGTAGAAGGTGGCTGTTCTGTGACCTGCATTTGTGACAAAAACTAAAACTTCCTTTGGAACATTTCTACAGCAGTTGTTTCCCCTCTTCTGTGTGTTGTCTGAAGGAATGCATTGTACAATCACGGACGTGTATAGGTGGACTGCTGTCTGTCTGCCGAGACCAACGGTGAGCCTCTTGCGAAGTTCTCCACTGTTAGTTTCGGCGAGCCTTAGCAATGAATGTGAATAAACCGGAAGCTATTTCATAACCAGCCTCGTTCTAGTAGTTAAACTGAAACATGACTAAACCAGCCTCGTTCTATGACTTCACAGAAAACAATCGTCAGCAAGCAGTCCAATAATACAAGTCCGTGGTACAATTAATACCTATCACAGATGCTTTGTTCAGATCCTTGCACAAACTGCCTTCTTTCATTCTCACATCCTTCCCTAGCTGCCTGAATACTGCTTACCATGTGTGTACTAATAACTTGGATCAATTTAAACTTTCTTGGTAGGCTTGCTTAAAATTGTTAACTGCTCATTCAGCAGTGTAAGTGGTGCAGGGGAGGGAATTAAGGACATGGGGAGGAGAGCAGGTGGCAGCAAAGTTATCTCCATATTCTTTTGGGGGGATGGAGTAGTGTAGGGGATGAGGTATAGGACTTATGTTTAAGGGGACCTTCCTTAGACTATCATTTAGCATTTTTTAACGAGAAATGCACTTGTTATGGTAAGATCTGCCATCTACTTAATCAGTATATCATCTTTTTTTTCCAATCCCAATTATAAAATGTGTTAATCATGACTTGAGAATATTCCTTTTGTAGCTTTGATAAATTACTCAAGAATTTTTCTTTAAAAATTTAACTTTTGCTTGTACAGTATTTTATGAAATATTCGTTTCTGCAAGACTTAAAAAACATGCATATGCCTCTTGCCCTTGTTTTTGTCATTGATGCTCATCTTTTGATAGTATTTCCATGTTTTGGCATGGACTATGCACATAAGAACATTAAGTCAGCTGACAGCATCGTCTTGATGTTTTTTGCTTCTGATTAGCAGGCATAAGAGTATGTTACTCTGATTGCCAAAACACTTGCCCCATCATAAGAACATGGCATAGAAAACAAAAAATAGAATGGTGATGCAATATATATATATATATCATTCAGTTTAAAGACTCGTATCATTATGATAAAAATAAATTCAGGAGAAAATGAGAACTTTTTCCCAAACCACTGCAGTATCTGATAAATGATCCTGGTGAAAGTTGCGATTTGCCGTGGAAATTTTTTCCTTATCTGTTCACAGTGCAGCCTAGTTTTACTGTTGATATGCATCATCTGTACATAATGCAGCATGGTGTAAAACTATATTTCACGCTGCATAAGTATATGCTGTGCACAGGATGCATATCAACAGCATTATGTTATGCACTTTGAAGAAGTCTTTGTATATAAAGAAAACAATTCACCTACAAAGTCATGTCTTAGTATTTTCATGCATTGCAAGGATTCAGGACCAGGGCCCACAAGTTTAAAAAAAAATGCAAAGCCATTCTTAGAAAAAACCTATTTTGCACTGTGCTCTAGTAATGAAAGCCTTGTGTGAAACCTTTCAGCTGTTCACTCATTTTGTCAGGATAGATAACAGATGTCTGCCCTGATAAAATGCAAGTCCTGTAAGAATCGTAATACCTTTCCATGTAGCAGGTACTGCAATACTACTATCAGTAAAGATAGTGATGTAAGCGATCTGCGATTCCCAGATGTCTGATCTTTCTTAATTATTGCACGTCCAGATTTGTTACTTTCTGAAATTAGAAGGTACTACTGCACTATTTTAAAGATTATGAATTATGTCATGGTTGTGTATTATAGAAGACATTGTGCACATTCAGGAATGTTACTGCAAGGAAAGGCACAGTTCATTATGTTCAGAAGCATTTTAACCATGTTATGTGGAGGGCAGTTGAGAATGTAATTCTGTAGATCATGTCTGAGAGAATAAAGGATTAAAAAATGTGTATGCTTTTGTTTTTCTTGCAAGTGTTATATTGACATCTATTAAGGGTGTAAACAGACTTTTTTAAGCTTGGTAAGCAACAATGGGAAAGATTTAAAGTGAAGTGGTGAGCAATGGTGACTCAGAAATGATAAACTTTTTATGCAGTTTATAAGTGGACATGATGACTCATGATGTGCTAATAAGGTGAAATAAAGTGCATACTAGTCCTCACTAACCAAACAAACACAAACAAGGAATTCATGTTTACTCCAGTATGAAAATTCCAAAAACATTCCAAGCTGGCAATCAAGCAACTGCTTTCAGTGAAATTTCTAAAACACATTTTCACAAATCTATAAACACCAACATCCACCTTTTAGCAAAATCAAGTAAACTGATGTGTCCAAATACATTCATACATATCATAATTCAATTCCACACATTACATACGTTTACACCATATATACACATATCTAAACTGAAGATTTTGTATGTATATCCCTTTTAAGTCTGGTGGGGACATAGTTGAATATTGCGCAGAAAATATATCACACATGCTCTGAGTGACCTTGCTGAGTCTCAAAATTAGTAACACTTCACAAAACTTATCTAGTTTTGAGTGCTGAAAATTAACTGCACACTTTCAAATTTACTAGTTTTCAACCTCGCTTCTTTAACAGTAAAATGTTTTCAAAGGAAATTTTTTAGGGTAAACACATTTAAAACATTCCAACAGGATTGCTATATGCACAACAATAATTCAAATTTGAGATTCTGGTCCACAGTGGAGCTATAAAGATGGGGAAAATTAAATACTGCTTGCAAGATTCAGGAAATTAATGTGTATTAAGACTGCTCTCCCTTTGCCCCCTCTGTACACAAAAAAGGGTTTAGTTACCTGATGCTTCTTTCACCTTGCAATTTTTGCATGGGGTATGTGACCAGGATCTTATCTCTTTGATGATTTATGAAAAAATTAAATATGTGACAAATGAAAACATGCTCCTGCAGCAATTTCCTTCCCACCATTTACAGCGCAGCACTGGCCAAATCAAAACAGATATAATTATACATCAAGGCTGGAATGCAGTGAACCTTCTCCCATCCCTAATAAGCAAAGGAACAGCAGAACAGCTTAATGCACATGACATTTTGCAGTAAATTACTTTCCTGCCACAGGAATGACATGTTTGTGATGGGTGCAATAATGCCACAAGAACTGCCCAGCAAGATGTGCACATTCTTCACAGATAACTCCAGAAGTCTTCCCAAAAAATTCCACAAATTTCAAACTGAGTCTTTAAAAAACTTCTCTAACAATCCCACTTCATTATGCAAATTATTACAATGCCATGTACATCAATTCATCCGATTTTTTTTTTTAACATTTCACTTTGAGACAAGAATTAAGGTACATGACACAATAATGTATTTGGAAAAAAAATGAAATAGGGTGGTTAGGGAGAGTTTTGAAACAATAATCACAATGCCTGGAAATGTTAGATACTAAATGGTACACAAAGAATGTTCTTGAAAATGCACCACATAAAGCATATCTCTTGATACATGGAATGAACCGGTTATTAGTAAAACTGCATCCTACGTTACTATATGATTCTGCCTCTTTGGTTCAAGAAACAAAGACACAGTACTGCTAAATATTCCTTCCAATTTCTCACCCCTAAATAGGACCAGACTCTTTCTAGGAGATAAAAGGTATCACCAATTTTGTGAATTCCTAAGAATGAAAGTAATGGGCAATGCTTAATGTCTCTGTCACAGGAACACCAATATAAGGTGTCTGAATGGACTTAATACCCATCTATTCTTCAACTTAAATGCTTTATACTTTGAATACACCTTTTAAGGTTGTATTTTCACTATTCTTGATTACTTGTTATAAAGATTAGTTTTTAGGAGTTTCTTTAAAAAAAAGGGGGATGGGTAGCAGAAAACAGCTCAGGATAGTTACTTAATAAAGGATTATAGTGACTGTCCAACAGAATACAATATGTAATATTAATTTCTACTGCTGCTCAATGAAGACATCTTCAGCAACTAATACAAAGAATAAACAACTTACCTGATATGAATGAAACTTCTACATGCAAAATGGTATTCATGCTATGCAGAGTCTCATTTTGCAGAAGAACATAATTTAAAAAACAGAAATATTTGTTTGAAGCTCCACTCTTTCTACTTAAGGAGAAATCACCCTTCTTAATAACATAAAGTCATTTGAGAAGATGCCTTGCATGATGTCACAGTGACAAATAATGTACAAAACAAAAACAATTTCTGATACAAGGAAGCATTCACAGCTCCACTTTTATCATCTTCAGGATAATTAAAACCGACATGCACATCCTTGAGGTAAATGTTCTCGATGATAAGATTTTGAAACTCCACCCCCTACACTCAACTGATCCTAGGTCTACATGGAAACATTACATAGAAAATATGACTGGTAACGCCAAACAAAAAAAAAACATTATCCTTATGATACAGTTAAAAACTTGGATAAGAAAATATTTCCGAAAACAACAGAAACTTCAATTTCCAGAAAATGTTAACTTTGCTGCACTTGCAACATTTTTTGAAAGAACCACTGCTTCTCATGTCTGCAATATGTCTGCAAGTACCGAGGTGTTTACTTTTTGCCCCACACATTTTTTTTTAATGTTATCAAGCTTACGTCACATTCCTTGCACAGGACAACTCTGCAACACAAACATACAGTGATTAAGCATGCTCCCCGCTCCAACCCACCACAAGGTTGGGTTTGTCCTTTGAGTTACACAGCTATGTCATTGCAGTTATCATACATCCAGTCAGATCAGCCACTAAGACACCCCTCAATGATGCTGGCTGTACCTATGCCACATGTCAAAATACATGTATGTACACAATCATTCCACCAGCAGAAAAAACAATTTATGAGTAGAATGAGGATCTGATAAAAACTGTCCAAAACTGACTTCAAATGGGTCATGTTTATTTTTTTTTTTTTTTCTGTCAGCATCCTAACCCTCCATGAAAAACTATAGACAGATGCCATCAGTATTACTATCACAGTCATGGCCCATTTCTGTCAGTAACAGACTGTTTATCTCGTTGAAGCACAAAAGGCCAACTTGACTCAGTGACTCGAAACAACCAATGAAGTCTGAAAGGAAACAAATTATGCTTCTATCCAGTAGGTAAATGAACACCTTTTTCTCACCCCACCATACTACCACAAGTCACACAGATTACAGCATTGAACTGACTACACTGACATTCTCACATCACCATTCAAAAAAGTAACAGTCACTTAAATAGAGGCAACTTCAACAGCTTGTGTTGCATCAGGCACTTCAGTCTTGAGAAAAGCACTAGGTGCCATGGCAACCTGGATGGTGTTTTCTCCAGTCACATGAGCCATGGAGGTCACTGACTGGTATACTGAGGCAGGAATAGTCACAATACCTGAAACATAATTACTTCCATTAAGTCAAAATGCAGCAACAAAAAATCACTTTCACATGTTGCATGTTAACATCATGACACTTGTTAGCCCTTCATTAACACTATGGGCACTAAGTTATATTGAAATAACATCACCAAGCACTAGCTGAACCACTTTCAAATGAAGCCGCATCTCTTACCAAGCAAAAAAAGATTGATGGTAAAAGCACGTAGATGAAGATGACTGGCCATACTGATGCTTGGCTTATGACAACAAACAACATTCCTCGTGATATTCTTAACTATACTGAGGTGATTTACGGCAGCTGTGTCAAATGTTCTCTAATCTTTTCATTTCATAAAGCAATATCTGACATAATATTTAACAGTGAAATTGGCCATGTGTGGACCCTCTGATCAGTGGACACTTCCCATTTTTCAAGATTTTTGGTCTGTACGGATCCATTTTTATCACAAAATGACAACTGTCATCTTTTGTCATGTGATTCAGTATGAAAAAAGATGCTCCCATGCATCCTTTAGTAATGGCAAAAATAGGGTGAGAGCACATGAATGGTTTTGAAACTAAGTTTCTTACCAACTGTTTTCAAACAACAGTCAGACTTCTTCCAGAGTTGTCATAAATAAAATAGTAACAATAATAAAAACCACTTTAGAGCAACATTCTTTAATTGTGGCATCTATTTTTGTAAAAAATATGCTGAAGTATCTTTTGATTGAACTTTTATAAGATTTTTATAAATTTACTTTTGTTCTCTCATAGCTGTTTTATTTTGAGAGAGTCTATGTTGTTCCTGGCTTTGAAGATGAAGGAACATCCCAAAGTGAGAACAACTGTTATATAGGGAGAGTTTTTAACTGAATGAAAGATGTCCTCATATCGCAGGTTTTACTGTATCTACTCAGGCATGATTCTGCCTTGATTATTTATATTTTGCCAATGACAAAACGTTGTCCTTACCATCTCAAACACAATCTGCTGGTGAGCAATTTATGGCACGTTTAAAAATTAAAAACAAACATATGAGTCTTAATACATTTTCAAAGTCATCTGTGTATTCAAGTGAGTTTAAATTATCATATCTGACTTGAGAATTATTAAGGAATTGTATTTATCCTAACAGCAAGCTACAGATAAATATATCACCTAGGGGAAAAACAGAAAGATCACAACCACTTCCCCCCAAACAAACAAAAGCATAAAAACTACATTGCAAACAGTATGTTTACCTGAAATCCCTCCTAAAGATCCATCTCCTGTCAAAATGATTTGACCATTCTGTCCAATAGATGCTCCTGTAAGAGCTGTGACAGTAGTAGTTCCATCTGCCATCTCCACAGAAACAGGTGTAACACCTACAGTCCCATCATGCTGGCTTGCTGCCACCTCTGCCAGAGTTTGTACTGCCTGCGTTGCCTCATGCTTTTGAAAATGGCCATAGAAGCATGCTGATAAATGTCAGTTTCCCTTACATTTCACAGAATGCACCACACAAAATTTCACTGAGGTGTAAAGTCTCACAGACTGAACCCATCACAACCCCCGTGACATAAACATGTCCAGAAAAGTACATAGAAACTAATTAATGATGCTCTCACACTACAGAATAAAACAAAACACTTGGGAAAAAACATCCATTCCCAACCCTTGGAAATTCCACCTTTTAGTTGCTGTCAGCATGGTAAATCTCAGAAAACTGTCAAAGCTTATAGCATTCCAAATGTTTTGTTCAAGAAGACAGAAGAATTTAGTTCCAAATTAATCATGTTTGCTCCTATTTGGGAAATTTACTCAGAGACATGGTTCGACATTTTGAACTTATTATGATGCAAATGAGGCATGCAAAAATATCTCAAAAATTCTTATTGTAACCACTAGCAATGTTCTAATACTTTGTACATAACAACAGCCAAAGAAATCTAACCCTGCTAACTCTATAAGGTCATGTGCATGTGTAGTTCACCACATGCATTTTTTTTTATTCCCGATTGCCTACCTGAATTAAAGGGAGGTAATTCACAAAAATAATCCATATTTTATTTATCTTTGCACTGCATGATGCATTTTTTAACACAATAATCTGTCAAAAAATAAAAAATTTGGGACCCAATTCCAAATGTTACAAATGAGTTAACACTTGTACTCATGCAGAAATGGTATTATACTACTGCACCACTCACACAGATGTGCACAATATGGCTTTAGTCTAAACAGTTTCATATTACATTACTCATGCATGGTACATATAACACGGCATCTCAAGTAGTGTGTATAAAATTGCACATGTGCATGATGTGTACAATGCTATATCACTCATGCATGTTGTGAATGTAGGATTCCTCACCTGGTACCGAGCACTCACAGCCTGCACAACAGTGGCCTGAGTTCCATCAGGCAGTGTCACCACAGAGCTGCCAGAAGGACCAGTGTCAATATGAATGATGGAGACAGTACCATCAGGGTTGTTGATGGTCTGCACTACGGTCCCTGGAAAATGGGTGGTATGTGGTGCAGACATGCTTGCCTCTTCGCTAAAAACATGCAACAGGTCCTCTCGTCCATGGTGCTTATAGCAATTCTTCACAATAGTGCGCAGCGCCTCTGTCCAAGAAACCTGTTTGAAAAATAACAAGCATTCTCTTTTCACGACTGTTCTTTTGTGTATCACTTCCTTTATATGTAAACAGAAGGAAATAGCAAGTCAGTGCAAGAAAATTGACAAGAAATCTTTTGTTTCCGACTAAGTGCTAACTGTGTAATTCAACATACAAGCAAGTCCGAAAACTGAAATAAACAACTTGCTTCAGGCTTGCTCAACTTTTTCTTCAACTTAACAAATGGAATTTTTACAAAGCAAGCAACATATGTTTTCATGTAAAACAACTATTCAAAGCCAGCAGTGTTTCACATTTGACATGCTCACCCTCTTTTTATCATCTTCAGTGCGTGCATCACTGCGCACATTTGCCCATGGAAGGTCATTGGGCCACCAGACTGGTCGACATTCTGGTTTACCCCATCCAGGTTTGCTTCGTCCTGTTGAATACTTTAACATTTCCGGAATAAAATTCCGTAGCTGCGCCTGAGATGGAGAAAAGCAAATTTAAAGCAAACATGGACATTAATTTCACTTGAGAAATGACCAGGATTTATTTAGCAAAATACAAGTATATTCATTCAATTACTTTAGCATCATGCATCAAAATAGTACTAAGAAGTGCTCTATATTTAGCCATTAAACTTTGCTATTAAAAATAAAGTAACAAGATAAAATTAACAATCCTTCATAAACAAAACAAAGTTTTAACTGAGAATGCATCCTAAGAAATTGGCTAATTTCTGGCAAACTGAGACCGCAACAATTCTATACTTCCCTCACCTGTGTCATTTTATCAATTGGTGTAGGTATTCCATCAATGACTAAGGCAGGTAGTTCATGTAGGTGAGCCCCGTCAGCATGATTCTGAGGTGCCTGTTCCTGAAGTGATGTTTCTAGCTCTTGCATGATAACACTGCGACAACTGCGCATCTGAACAATATGAAAGTTGATGATATAAATCTATTCCATGACCACAAGATGCTAATACTATAAAAGATGCTATATGATACCATAAAAAACATATTGGTTTAACTTAATGCATCTGACTCCTGCAAATGGATTTAAGAAATTACCTCTTCCTAGACCAAAAGACAACGAGTATGGGTACTGTATAGTGTATAGGAATGGCAATATTCTAGAAAAAACAGAATTTGTTATGAATTAAAACAATTCTACATACATTAACACTTGCTCTCTGGCAAACTCCTTAGTGCTTAAAACTAAAGATCCACCAGCTGGTAGAAAACCGTCCGCATGTTGTGAGTACTCACTCACCTCCCCATGTGAGAGAGAGAGAAAGCACACACACACATATGCAAGCCCAAGTGCCTGTGTATAACACTCACCACACGCTCCAAAGGTTGTGAACCAAATACTTTAAAGGCAGAAGCTGACTGAATGTTTGGACGTCCTGGTGTACAACACAAAACAACTGCCTGTTGTCCGACTCGAGTTGTATACTCCTCTATTGTGCTTTTGAGTTTTCTAACATACAAAATTTAGGTCATATATATATATATATATAAAAATAAGGGAACAAAAAATGTCTAAATTTATGGAATTTAGAATAAAAACAGGCATGTACTGACAATATAACTAAAAACCTCTTCTGTTGTACATCTTTTCTCTTTTCTTCTATACATACTTTTCTCAGACAGTTAAAAGAATTTCAAACTACAACAAATTACAAAACAGTACATTTCTCCAGCAGGGAAATGGCTCCCACCAACCCAATCAAACAACAAAATCTCAACTTTTGAGAGTAAATTCTCTTTTTTAAGACTTATCAAAGGGCACACTGCCTCTTTAACTATCGAAAAGTTGTCTCCTGACAGCGAACTAGCATGCACGGATAGCAAACTAGCACATGCCTTGTGTGCAAAGCACTCAACTAGTTACGTGAGCAACTGCCCTCTAACAGTATTGAAGGCCCAACACAAGTCCAATACACAAGTTTATTTCGACCCCCACTCTACCCAAACGGCAGGAAGTCGGGAAAGCCTCAAGGTCTTATCATTTGGTAGAACCTATTCTCACAATAACATGTTTTCAAGGTTTGCGCGTGCAAGATTTTGCTTGCTAGGAAGCATTGCAGCACCGTTGGACTCACACGTAGCAAGTCCACTCGCTAGTGTCCTGCGAGATGACGTCATCCACACAGCACATTGTGGGTAGTCGACAAAATGGCAGACAATCAGATACTTTTGGAAGCTACTCCTGCTATGTTACTAATATTGTTTGATGAAATAGGGAGAGTGAGAGAAGAAGAAAAAAAAAGATGTGGGTGAGCAGTGGGTAGCACAAAGGAGTCGCCTAGGTGCCTTAATTTCATGTCCTTTAAAAGAAATATCTTTGGAAGACTCGAGAAAATGCAGACGCTTTTTGCGAATGTCGTCTGCAACGTTTGAAGAACTTTTATATTTGATCGAGGCTGCCCACAGCACGAGTAATTTCAATTCAGGCATTCTTGGCCTTATGCCGGTTGAGATACTCTGGATTGGCAGTGTCGAACAGACACAGGTAGTTTTCCCACATACAAATCATACTCGTACACCTTTCCTCTGACCACATCGCCATTTTCTAATTTGGAGGTAAAAGGGAGCCGACTGTGTTCAAGCATTCCGATTGGCTACAGCCAAGTAATGTAGGTCAGGCTCTGTAAGAAAATAGAACCACGTCCTATCCTTGAAAAACTTGATGCAAAGCCCCCTTGGAGCCGCGTGCAAAACTCGAAAAGCTCTGACCAGGGCCTGCAAATCCTGCAAAGTGCGGTACATTGCAGCGTAAGAATAGGCCTTAAGTCTTGAAGAAAGAGAATTTACTCTAAAAATTTTTTTTTTTACTGTAACATAGAAGAATAAAGGTTCTGGTGGAGGGAAGAACAAACAACCACCTGAGAACCAGGAGGCAGCCTAATGTGCTGTTGCAATTGGCCGCAACAGTGCCAGAGAAACAGTGTGAGCAGAAAGGTTTCTCAATAAAGGAAACCAAAACTAACAGCATCACACTGCAGACAAAAGTCCGACAGGGCAACATTACATTGGAAGGTGAGGCAATCCAAACTCCTACCTGTTTTGAGCAGGCCCATGAAGCAGCCAGGATACCTGCAGTGAAACAATGATGATGGCATCTATGAACACCACTAACTGCCAGACAACAGGGCTTGAGTGGACTTCTTATCACGGTCAGCCTTCAGAGGCAAAGGAGTCGTGTACTGTTCCCTGCAAAAACGCATTATGTAATGCAGAGAGCTCAGACTGAGTTTTGCAGGTGAGCTGGCGAATGCTTTTCAGAAACTGGACAGAATGAACCATGAAGCTGTTGAGGCATCCGAGACTATGGACACAGCCAAGAAACCCTAGGCGTCACCCCCTACTCAGAACCCACTTGTCCGCCCCACCAAACCTTGACACCAGATATTCATGGACAGAGGGTAGTCAGGAAGAGGGAGAAGTATTCCAGGACAAAGACTTTGATCCAACCTCTGCCTGCATGAAAGTTTTCCAAAACTGCAAGGGCTTGCCAAAATCTTATCTCCAACAAGGATGATGACTCCTCCGGCAAGCGTTTCTCTTGTCTAGACAGGCGCCTGAAAGAGGAGGACAATGACAATATGAGAGGTCACTCCACCAATGCCTGTTTGGAGATGTCCAAGAACATTCCTACAAATGACAGACAGTAAGAGAAAGAGGGGTTTCGGGACAAACACTGATCCAGCCTGCTGCCTGCATGGATAACATCGTCCAAAATAAACGGCCTGTGAACTCTTTTCTCTGGCAAGGATGCAGTCCCATGCTGGAAGCGTATCACTCATCTGGAAGTCTCTCTCAAGCTGTAGGCGATTCGCTTATCTGGATATGTGCCTGAACAGGAAGGGCAAAACCCAGTCAGGCTGCTCCAGCAAGAGCTGTATGCAGACTTCCAAGAACATTCATGCAAACAGAAAAAGGAGAAAAACAACAAAGCGAAGCCTAACCACGCCTAATGGTGGTCGAGCAAACTGGAAGAGCTGGACAACACCAAAATCCAGTCAAATTTAAACAACTGACGCTGGCCAAGACTAAAACAGAAGCTGAGGCCCTCTACTGGAGAACCGAGCACTGACTGTGGTGCCAGGAAAGAGGAAAAACTTTCTGCAAGAGAGAATCAGGTGCCCCAGCCAACTATACCCTCGGGTGGGCATAAAAACCAGGCGACGCGCTCCGAACAAAGGCAATCAGACCTGGGCTCCATTGTCACAAGAAATCAGAGGAAAAACACAGAATTCACTGAAGTAGCGAAAATCGTAGCACAGATGAAACTGTCAAGCACATGTCTTTTATCAGGGAAAAGAAGTCTTAGTGTCATAAGACATCCAATGAAAAAATGCAAAAACCTCTGCAGGGGTAAAAACTAGCACAGGCAACACGGATTGGCAAATGCATGTTTTTTCTCATGGAACACAGTCCAGTAACACAAGAATTCTGACTAAAAAAAAGGTTGAATTCTCTGCAGTGGTAAAGCCGTAGCACAGGTGACACCAACTGAAAGCAGTCAAAAGAATTGACAAAAAATGCAGAATTCTCTGTGGCAATAAAAAGTGTAACACAGGGGATATAGACAGTCAAGCACACGTCTTTCCTAAAGGAAAAGAAGTACGGTGGTTTTCGGCACTGACTAAGCGTTGCACATAGAAAGAGCAGCGGCTGGTGAACCCCACAGTAACCACTGAAAAAACTGGTGTAATGGGTTTGCATTGGGCCTTTTACGTTGTTAGAAGGCAGTTGCTCACCTGACTAGTGGAGTAGTCTGCACGTGCTAGCTCACTGTCAGGGAGACAACTTAAAGAGCCAGTGTAGTCCTTTATCTCCTATGGTAATGTCATCTGGTACAGTCAAAGAAAAAAAGCATCTGACATTAAATTTCTTACCGGAGCAGTCTTGTTTGCTGACGTTTTCTCCGAGATGGATTGGTTTCAAACTGATGAGGATGTCCCTTCCTTTTACCAGTAGCGATAGCAGCAGCAGCAGCAATGCCAACAGGACCTATAAGAGGAAAATGTCCCTAAAATAATTATACTGCCTGAAAATTCATGTATATGAAAAGAATGCTGTCGTCTTCTTCTTGCTAAGGTCTACAATAATTCAGCTTGTACTAATAGTTCTACCAACATTTCAACTCCTAATTCAGTAACAACAATGGGTTTGAAACATGCCAGTCTATATTTAATATTTAGTTGCACATCTTCGATGATGATGGTACATCTCAGGTGATTATTTGCAATCCAATAGAGACAGATGTATTTTCAGTCTCAGTGGATGACTTTTAAATCAACCTCCCCACACCCAAACCCTTCCTTTTACTACCCTGTCACTTATCCAGTTCTCCCCATGTGCACTGAGCATCTTTGCGATGGAGAACTACAAGACTACATCACTGACATTCAAATCTGAGACAGATACCCTTAGCAACAAGAAGAGAATGAGGTTTGTACAATGACAAACATATCTTTGCATAAAAAGTGATTGCGTGCTTGCATAAATCTAAAGTAATTTACATTATTTAATTTTCTCCCTCACAGAATAATGTATCTTTTAGTCTGCTTGCAAAACATCACCTGAAGCAGCCAACTGTGCTGTGACTTCATCATTGCAGGCAGACTGGAGAAGATCTGAAGCATCAAATCCACTTTCAGGAGAGCTAGGGTCACTCAAATCATCATCAATCATGTTGGCACTGATGTGAGATGCGTTTATTGTCATACCAGCTAATGCAGCTCCATGCACAGATCCATTCAACCCAGCATTCATTGTATTTTAGACTGCATTCAATCTGCACAAAAGGATTTGAACAGTCATCTCAATATCATATAATAATAGCATATTTGCATCATTAAAACATAAAGTCTAATGTTAATTCCAAAGATCAAGAAAAGAATGGTCAAACATAATCTCAAGACCAAGTAATAAATTCAAAACATCAAAACTTTTGTAAGTTCTTAAAAAATTTTCAACAAAAATATTCACACAAGATGGCAGTAACAGCATCATCATTATGATTACTTGCTATCCATATACTGTTTGGGATTATATTTTTTCATCTTTTTTTTTTAAATGAACATGACCAAGAGTAATTAACACAGTGCTCACACTGTAACTGTCACCAAAGACAATTTTTTTCCTTTTAAAAATGCAAACCAGAAAGCAAGGTGAACAAAGTAACAAATACATTTCACCTAGACTCAGAGATCAAGTATAAGCAGGTTATGGCACCATTTTTAACCACTCACACTTCTCAGTAAACAATGACTGCATTCCTAAACAACTCTAGCACAATAACAGTTCATAAATATCTGTCTTCTAAGAAATTACATCCTATCAGCTTCCTCAAAGTACTAGCTAAAGTTTGAACAATCTAATACACACTGCTAAGTTAACCTTTAAGTCAATAACAATCACAGGCAAGTATATCTTTTCTATCATAAGATCTATGGCAATTTCCCTACACATCTCTCACCAGCTGTTTTACCCATAATCCTGCTCTGAAAAGCATCCTAAGAAGAACTGGGTAGAAAATGACAATGACAATGACCAACTTTATTTGTCCGATTGGGCAATTTGAATATGGGAATGTGCTCTAGTTCAACAGTGAAAACAATGAGAAATGAAAAAGTAGTGGGCAAGTAACAATATATATATATATAAATAAAAAAAACTTACAAGGGTAATCATACATGCACCTGCATCACACACACACACACACCATTGACAGCTCATCTAAGATTGAGCAGCTGAACTGCAGATGGCACAAATTATTTCAAATGTCTGTTACTTTTACATATTAGCATGGCATAGTGTTTACCTGAGCATAATAATACAAATTCTTTTGATAGTACATGTTCAGGTAATGATAAAATGCATGCAGCTTTCCTGTTTGTTGGTCACAAAAAGAAGCTAAATCCCTCTGTTTGATACACCTGGCAAAAAATTCTTCTCATGGAAGAACCCATTCAGAAATGGGACATCTGCCAATCCAACAAAACTCATTCTAATAGTGATATGCTCCATTTCTGAGTTAGATGTTTAAGTGCAATAATATAATCAGCACTAATTAAAATTTTAAATCATGTGATGAAAATTGCTGCTAGTTTCATATACCGTTTCTAACAATTGAAAAATGATAATTATGGTGCATAGGATAGGTTTAATCAGCAAAATGTTTAGGCTTCTTGAATGTTGCAGTCTTGACATACAACTGTATTTTTTATTTGTCTGTTTTGCGTTTTTTTTAACCAGGTCGTCATTGCTGACATTTAAAATTCACTCATGTATTTTTACCAGGTCTAGCAGTGATGGAAGGACTATCTTATATCTTTAACAACTGAATTCTGAATCTAACCTATCTTGAAGGGATACTTCATTCATGTCAAATGTTGGCAGCCCTTTCATCTTTTTACTATTCTATGGGTAAAAATATTCTGACACAGGAGTAGATGTCTATATATGTCCTTCAGAGATGAGGTCTCTGTAGTCTTTGAACGCATAGGTGGTTTTGATGTATACCTATGTATGTTTCTGACATGTTGCCTATCATTAAAACCTTCTGTATGTCATGCTTGGAATCTTTGTGCACTAGTCTCAGCTTGTTCGTAAAACATTTCATTCCTGGTAGTATTATGGAAGCTCTTCTCAGAAATCTATCAGTTGTCTTTTATTTTTAAAGGCTGAGTCACATTTCATCGCTATATTCAACTGAATAAATGAACGTGTCATCAAATTATCATAAATGAAACAAATTTTTGTTAAGTTAGAAAATAATTACCTTAGAACTGAGTGCTTCGAGAGCGTACCTGAATTTCGTACGCTGTTCAGCTCAAGGTTACATGTTTTATAATTTGTTCTATTCGCTTACAATGTTTAGTCTATCAACAATCTTCACAAGCGCTTTACAAAAATTAAATATGCCTTATAAGGATCATGAAATTCTAACCTCCTATAAAGAAGACTAAAACTCAATCGTGAATTGAAATGGTGATACTGATATTTTCCTCTCTTCTCTTGCATGATTTAAATAGCAAGATCAGACGGCGCCATATTTCACTATAAAGTGTGAAGAAATGACTTATACAAATACGTATCAAATAATTTCTTCTAAGTAATGATCATATTGAGGTTAAATTGATACTATAAACATTCACTCCAGTTGAAAATATCTCAGAAATCTGTCGTCTGCATCAGACTTTTCGTAAGTGCCCACTGCGCAAGGCAGAAAAGGAGGGACATCATGAAGTGCGACTGCGCTACGCGATTGCGCGATGCACGCTGATTTTTCAGTCAACATTTCAGGCAGCACGAGGTCCAGTCAGAGTGATACGATACGATGAATGACTTTACTGTAGCACCAACAGACAAGCTTACCAAACTATATGGATACTGCTCATCTCTAAATCTTTTTCATCAAATGATCAAGCCAACGACAACAAAATGGCGATTCTATCACACATGAGATCGATCTCTGTCGGCAAGGAGCGCGCCGAGTTTGACCGACATTCCAGAGCTTACCACTGCGGCTGCGCGGCCTTCTTTTGCTGTAATAGGACAGTTTTGAAGCTTTGGTGATCGAAATGAAAAAGAAAACTTTCTATGTTCCTATTGCGAAAGTAGGATTAAATGTTACCTTTCGGACGAGAACCTTCGCTTTTCCGCCTTGAATACTTCCTCCTGGATTGCTGGTATATTCATCCGCCAATCTGGGTCAAAGACGTGAAATGTCTCATATCCAAACCTCATCGCAAAACAGTTCTGCACGATGTGTAGTTTTTTTTTAAATATATCAATTACGGTTGTGTACTCATAACTGTTTGTTAAAAGTTTCTAAAGTTTCTTTAGTGGGACTGTTATAGAAAATCCTTTTTTTGTAAATATTGAAAAATAAAAAGCATTACTCGTTAATTCCGTTTCCTACCTGAAACGCCTGATGTGAACAGACGGAGTACGCAATTTTAAATGGAATTATAGCAATATCCGTATCGTGATCTGCATAATTCAGGTTCTTACAATCTAATAAACACCAGTCACATAGGAAATACTTATGTAGTTTTCAGCTAAGATCCAAACTTGTTATTCTTCACTGTTAGTCTTAGCACGTCAAGTTGAGGTAAACGGGTAAAATGACACATTGGGATTAAAAATGTCAATAATAATTCAGCAATAGTTATCCTTCTCGATTTCTGACAACAATAATTTTCTGTAAAATGACTTTAACGTTGAAGGCTGACTTTGAAAGCATTTCCCCAGAAAAGTGGCAAAAACACGAAACCTCAATCCGGCAACCAGCCATTTTCAAAATATGTGCAGTCAGCATTACGTTGTACATAAGTCGAAATGCGATCTGTACATTATTATTATTATTGGACATACACTAGAAATATGGTGATCTCTAATCCAATACATAAATTCAAAGGGAAGCAACTGTGGTCAAAATGCTTTGGTCTCCCTTGCTACATTTCAAAACGCCGCTTGTATGTTCTTGCCTCATTATTAACATTATTCATTTAGACATTTCGCTGTTCGCTATCATATCTCCAACACATGTCGACTTCTGAGAAATGAAAAATACTACTGGATAATTGTTTATAAACAGTATAATAATTTAACAGTTTAACACTTTGAAAAACATGTGCGCTTATTTATACTTTTTAAACGGTGCTTTACGTATAGTGAGCGCATTCTCGTATGTGATCCTGTATTATTATGATTATACTTTTATTGTTAAATATTTATATGCTCGAGTGCTTACATGCCTCAATTTGTGAAATTTCTTAGCTATCTGGCTCAGCCTTTCTAAACGAAATAGAACAGTAAAATTCGACTACATGCAGAGGGTGTGTACGTTAATTTGTGCTTCAGCCAGCGTCTATAAGCTTGAATTGGGGCGAATTTTCGCATGTTTCACGCACCAAGTTACCTAAGTCTTATTGTTTAGATGACAATGGATGGATAAAGACATCTGATATTCCCTTTCCTTTCCTTATTTTTGTGTACTACTTTTTGAAATGTTGATGCTCTCAGACTCAAACAGCGGAGAACCTTTTGGGGCGGGGGTACGCGCAGATGAAGTTTTAACCCCCTTTTTTTTCGTCAGACTGTAAACTACAAAAATGGCGATTTCGGTGTGAAAGATGCTTCAATATTTCTTCCTGTACAAAGAAACAATTCCCATATCATTTTAGCTGGTTACATAATATTGTTATCTTAATCACTCCTTGTGTAATTATGTTACCTTTTCTCTACATTTATGTTTACACATTGTGTTAATAATAATTAACTTATAGGCAGCTTGAAATATAGGAAAATATCTCTTTGCCTTTTAAAAGATGGTGATCGCTTTTTCC
This sequence comes from Marisa cornuarietis, assembly GCA_004794655.1. Lineage (NCBI taxonomy): Eukaryota > Metazoa > Mollusca > Gastropoda > Architaenioglossa > Ampullariidae > Marisa > Marisa cornuarietis. The sequence continues at coordinate 953,725 of SMMW01000651.1, forward strand.
CTGCCATCTTGTCTTAGCTCGATTCGTTTATCTATCATCTGATCCAGTTGAAATCGCCTGAAGATGTACCAGTGATACACGATACATGTAGTAGGAATGATGGGTGTGGGGTTGGGGGGGCGCTACGAATGAGTTTGTCGAGGACAGGGTGGAGTTGGAGCGGGCCACTTAGCTTGAAACACGATAACTAGAACTGTAGTACTGACGATGTGGGCTTGAGTGGCTACAGATAGGCTCAATGGTTCAATTGACATCGGAACAGTCTAAGCGTTACAGGCTCTCCAGTTTATACTGACGCTAGACGGTCTAACGAAGAGCTCTAGCCCAAGTCTTGACGTCATCTGGGAGGTCCAGCTGGTCTCCAGAAACAACACAAATGTACCGAACCAATGAGCTAACTTCTTTCCTACTAGCATCTTGCTCCTTGAAGGGATAAGAAACCAAAATAATGAATTTCAGGCGCGCCCATTTCTTTCTGAAATAGTGAACAGGATATGCGAAGGGTAAAACTAAATTACTACTGACATCATTGCCCTGTTTTGCTAAGCTATCAAGGAGCCCGTTGGGAACTTACCCTTCTAGCATTCAGTGAAAAATAACATTGTTCTTTGTGCCTGTCTTGCTTCGATGGACCTATACATTAACGTCGCTACTTAACCTCTTGACTCATCTTCATTTGTCAGGGGAGCGAGTACTAATTAAATGTTTCTTCCTGACAGAACTTGATGGATTTTATTCAGGAATCTTCGCCTGAAAATTCTTTGCTTGTGCAACGAGATGGTTGGTAAAGGTTCTTTGTCTATGATACTTATCTTTTCGGCTGGTGTCCGTATAGGTGTGCTCCTCCATTACTCCACGCGCCCAGATGTGCGCACACACACAGGTCGTCGTCGCCATGATCATCACCGATGGAAATCACGTTTTCATATACTTGTCTCTTGATTTCTCTCCCATTAAGGTGTGTGTGTGTGTGTGTAGGTGAGGGACGTCGTATGCAGCCTGCATGTAGCTGTTTTGGCAGAAAGTACTCATGATTTTCCACCTGGGGAAAGACAAAAACACGAGAGCTATGAAGTGTTATTTGTGTGGGGTTTATGTAATTGTATGTTTTTGTTTTGTTTTGTTCATCATCATCTTTCATGTCGAGTTTAGATGCTTAGGTGGAGCAGAGCAGAATTGACTTCAGGGTTAGGACTTGCACTATAATCTAGCAGTTCACTCTGACCTAGTAATTGCACGCACTCTGTGCAGAATAAAGTAGGTCGTAAACAGGAATCGCGGTAGATATGTCTTGTGGTCTAGAGATTTGTATGGATCTCCTCTCTCTCTCTCTCTCTCTCTCACACACACACACACACACACACACATACACTCTCTCTCTCTTTCTCACCCCCCTCCCACACACACACAGAATCTCCCTCTCTCTTTCTCTCTCTCTCACACACACACGCACACATTTTCTCTCGCTCCCTGCCCTCGATCGGAACCAACACGGGCATCGTGTTGGTGTGATCTAGATTCTGGCTGTGTGTTATCTGTGTTAATATACTCATGTCAAGATATGCCTTCGTGATCTGAGATTCTGTTTCATCGGACTTCGTGTGTCAGGCAACTAAGTTTACAGTATGTTTTTTTTTTCTCACAGGCGCCTAAGGTACAAGTAAGAGGAAAATGTCGTCACCAACTACACAAATTGACTGCAAGATCAATGCCATCAGAGTGGGATAGAAAGACTTATTCCACCTCATTTGGTCGCCAATGTTGAGGCAAAAATCTGTCTGCTCAGATGACTTGATCTAGTCTCTGCACCTGAGACTGGATCCAATGTCGCATAAACGGAATTATTTATTGCAAAAAGCTGTTGACCAGCACATGCTTTCATTTAACGGATCAAAACTAATTCCAGTGGCGTAGAAACCAGTGGTGCAAGTGGGCATCCGCCCCTCAAAAAATATACTGAAGGTGCAAAATGATATTGCTGCCCCCGGCCCAATGCTTGAAATGTGATACTTCACAAAGTACAAAAAAGGTGGAGGAGCTAAGAGAGAGAAGGAGAGAGAGACAAAAGAAACATGATAAATCTTCATGAGGGTAACAGAATAAGCAAAAGGTCTTCTTTTTCACATCTAGCCCTCGATCTACTGAAAGGAAAAATAAGCAGTAAACACTACTACAAAACAAATCCATTAATCAAAGAATACGCAAGTACTGACTTGCAAACCTTGAATATGATTAAAATGATACTTTTTATCTTATTCTGAATATTACGTAATTTTTTGTGATTGCGATAATGGAGAGGAGTCATGTTTAGATCGTTTCGTTAGTTGCTTTGTCGTTAAACACTAAAAGAAGCATATGTTGTGATGCAACCACCGAGTATGCACGCGTGTGTGCATTGCTGCACTCACGTACCCCCTCTTTTTTTCGTATTATGCGAGCGTGACCGTCGTTCACTGTCACCATGGAATTTGCCCCTTCCCTTCCCACCACCACCCCCCAAAAAAACCCGTCTTCGTACGCCACTGAATTCATGTTACAAAAGTAGCTGACATCACCATAATAAAAGTCTTTAAGTATCTGTAATATCTGCAACACGTTGTTGCTTAAAATGCAAATACAATAAAATAACATTATATTAAAGTAAGCTTATGCGGGGTACGCGTTAGAAGCAGCAACAGCAAAATTGGTGGTGCCATAGTACTGTACGCGCATCTCAAGAATTAAAGAGCTAGGCAGGGGAGAGAACAAAATGTAACCACAAAGTGTGTCTGAGCACCGTTTTCAGTTGAATTTGTTGACCCTGTTACTTGCTGGGGCCCAAAATTACGCCAAGTGGCGAAGTGCCTCATGGAAGATTCGTCTGTCTGCCCATCGACAGCATCATATCGAACTGCGAATAAAGTGCTCTTCGAAGTTTTCACTCTCCCACACTTTCTGACTGCTCTCGTACATGTATTGTTCGAAACAGCGTGTAGCACGATCTGCCGTTGCTCTGCGTAGACTCATTATTCTCTGGGTGGTTATTATAGCGGTGTGCAACGAATTACTAAACCACAGTGCGAGATTTTAAACTGAGGACAAAATAAGCTTCAAACCCATGACGGAAATGGACATTCGTTGAAGACTCACAGTTTATTGTGATAATTATTTCTGTAGATCAGAATGCTTAGGACTCGGGTAGCAGGGAGTTGCTGCTATAGCACTAGCGGCACTAGTGCAGTTAACTGCTTCGAGCTGTGCGGTTCACCTACTCTGAACAGATCGATCGATGTTCGTCGACTGAAACACTGGCGCAGCAATACACGTCAGCCTGACACCACAATGATTCAGACTGTTCGCTGGCAGGCAGACAACGGACAACGATCTTGTCGCACGCTAGGACCTGAGGCGATGCTACTATACAGTTTCAGTAACAGCTGCGCAGTGGCGGTGGTCTTTGTGCAACAAAGTTCGGGCGCAGCAGATTTTCTGCAGCACATCTTGTCTGTTTGGTGTGTGTAACTCTTGTCGGATTCTGCAGCTGGTATGGGAGTTGTCGAACTTGAGCATGGTAACGCGGCGAAGAGTGGGACACTAGATACCGGAGCTGCGTTGCACGGCGCTTAGCTAGTAGAAAATATCTGGCTCCTGAACCGAGGTGCGGGGTGCAGCATGCAGCTTGCTTCATGTTTCGTCGAGCGACTGCTGTAAGTACGCCTCACTGAATGTACTGTGTGCTTTGTATCTTGACAGTGCCTGCATTCGAACGTCAGTAGGATTGTAAACTGGTGAGAAATCTTACTCCGTTGATGCTGGTACTGTTTGCTCTATAGTGCTGCTGCCCCTGCTGCTGCTTAGTCACCACAGAACATCGGATCAGTAGCAAAGAATAACAAAGGACCAAGCTCTTGTTTTTGGCCTGACATTCTGACTCTGACCTGTTGGCACATGTTATCCAGAGAAGTGGAACGATGGGGCGGTGATCGCAGGCCCGTCTGTGCGAGGCGCGGCGACTTTTCACAGCATTCATACAAGTTTCCAGCTGCTGGGGCGGTGCAGGCTTACTCGCGTCTTGTTTTGTTTCCGCCTCAAACACACACGCTCGCGCACACACACACACGCACAGAGAGAAGCTGAGGGTTGAATCTGCAGTATTCACAACTTGAATGATGCATGGGACGCTCGAAACGTCGACCAGGCACTTTGAACTATTTCGGGCGGTGAGGTTTCGTGACACTGTATGGTAAGTAGGAGGTAAATGTTTTTTTTCTGTAGCTTTTATAAGCAGCTATATGCGTTTTTACACATTTATTTCTCTCTTTCTCCGTCTGTCTCTGTGTGTGTGTGTGTGTGTGTGTGTGTGTGTGTGTGTGCAAAATTAGGCCTTCTGTGATATATACTCACGGCTGGCTGCAAAACTCATCCAGAAGAAAAATAACCCATCACACGCGATCATCATATTTGCAAGTGCATGCAAAGAACCATGCTAGGGTCTGTGAATAGGTGTCCACACTCCTGTTAATTTGTTAATCGTAATTTGTTTTTAATAGGTTCATCGAAGTGTCCATTGATGTGGCATGACAACTTTCATATCGACTGAAACGCTTAACATGTTTTTTTTCTGGAAAACATCGCTATATGTTGTTTTTTATTTATGATGTAGGTACAAACGAAACAAACACGGGACTGTCTCATAAGAGCACGTAGCAGTGCCAACAATTTGTTATTACTGCCCTTTGCGATAAGGGGATCCAACATCTCATTTTGCCTGCGTCTGCTAAAAGTCTCGACCTATTGACTCGTGTAATCCAGGCAACATCTGTCAGAAAGGGAATCAAGAACAAAACGCTGAACCTAAAAGTGGAAACGCATGGGTCACAGATGCCGCCTTAGTTCCTTTAGCATGTTTTGGCATGTTCTCTTCGCCGAATGACAGTCGCTATAATTTCGTTTCACTCTCGATGACACTCGTACACACAAACAACAGTAGCCGAGAACAGTAAACTTTTAAAATTTTTATGACATTCAATGAGCCTAAAATCGTTTTTAACTTGTTTTTTTATTTATGTATTTGTTTTTGGTTTATATTTTCCCTCGACCGAGGAACACTGTGTGTGCGTGCGTGCGTGCGCGCGCGCGCGCGCGCGCGTGTGTGTGTGTGTGTGTGTGTGTGTGTGTGTGTGTGAGAGAGAGAGAGAGAGAGAGATTTAGACAAAACACAACGGATCTGTGTCATCCGTTTTCACAGAAAGTTGTCTTTTGGTCATCCATGTCATCAGCGACGACACCAAGAAGTAAACAGAAGGATTACTTGACTTCGAACTTAGCTGTCTTACACGCCTTTACTCTATCTACCTGCCGTCCTGGAGAAATAAGAATTAAAATAAATAAATCTGAAACGTTCTCGACCATTCTTACTGGAATAGATCTGGCATAGAAATACATTTATCAACTGGTAGCTTCAGAGAAAAACGGCTCGTATTGGTGGGAATTTCATATTATGTACAATGAGACGTTGAGCAAGTTCTTCGACTAGTTTCTTTCTCTCGCCTTCTAGAAGAACCAGCAGTATGACGTGGCCCACGCACTTGCGCACCGTTTCATGTTTAACGTTCCCCTGTACCTGCGATAGCGCCAATATCGGGTGCCACTGACCTTGCTGTCTTATCAAGGAGGTGAAGCCAAGTCGAGAAGGCGTTTTAGCCCCCGCCTTGATAGTCCTAACGTCAGGGAAGATAACACTTCGCCATAAGTAACTCCCGACTACAGCGTAAGCGCGACCTCTTTGCTGGACGGCTAATGCCAAGCGTCCATGTCCAATGATTAACCTGCAAGGTCGAATTGATACTTTCCCAGACGACATTGTTTGTTGATGTTTAGTTTATTGATGATTACCCCAACGTGGAACAACAGGGCTAATTCTCCGTTTACTATAACTACTATTTTGCGTGATTGTTTATTGTACATTGTAAGAATTTTAAAACAGAATAAGGGCTACCGATTCTCGTTTACTTAAAACAATAAGCATATACCCCAATATGTTCGACTCTAGTCACACACTGTCTAACTTTATAGATTATTGGATATTAGTGGAGTTTCTCACTGTTTGTAAGTCAGTTCGTTCAAGTATCAGCAACTAACTGTACTATCATTTTAATGATGTAGATGTTTGTTTGTTTGTTAGTGTCTAACGCCGTGCCAGCAACTAAGGCTATATCATGGCAAATGATGTAGATTAATTGTTTAATCGATACATAACGTTTCTGTATAACGAGAGCTTAAGAGTTTTGGTGCCGCAGAGAGCTGCAGCTACAGTCCTACATAAAACATCCCTGACAAAAAGATGTGATGTGTCGTAATTATCTAAACAAAGGGGCCATGGCATTCAAACTCTACTATCCATACACAGCATTACACTAGCACAGCAGTTGATTTTTCAGAAGGAATTATCTGTATCTCGTGCTGGGACCAAGGGCTGGATAACTGCAAGTTTCATGTTCACGAATCGACAATGTGCCTAATCAATAAATGCAGCAATGACCGATGTGTGTGTGTGTGTGCGCGCGCGCGCGCGCCCACGCGTCAACGTTCAATGCGACCACAACCATTGCGTCTTCAAAAAGTTCCTGAAAATTCCAGATGATGATGATGATGATTCAATTTGTAAAGCGATTTTCCCTGTGTAGAGGAGACCTCAATGCATTGTAAAGGAAGACAAGAAACAAACTGAGAGCCAACTATACAAGAAACAGCGCCAGCAAACATGTACAAAGAGCATGGATAACGATGAAAAACTGAAGAGTGAGCGGAATACTACGCCGGACTATGACAGAAATTTCTCAAAGAGGTGGGTTCGAAGAGAAAGGGGGAGAGAATTCCAACCATGGGGACCTGAGAAGGAGAAGGAGCGTCTGCCGAATTTCTCACGTCTGATGCATGGTACAGAGAAGAGGGCAACACAAGCAGACCGCAGAGACCGACTCGGGTGGTAAGGCGTCAGTAGCTCAGACAGGTATGCTGGGGGCGAGGCCGTGAGAACAACGGTAGCACAGTGTGGCGATCTTGTAATCAATGCGATCTCGAACTGGCAGCCAGTGAAGCTCACGGAGGAAGGATGTAGCATGTTCTGTAAGTCTGTGGCATGGTCTGCTGTTAGCCTACGGAAGACAATACGAGCAGCATTAGTATGGCCTTGCCATGCGCAAATTCCCTTGTACAGGATTGGCAAAACCAAAAGAGTCGCAAAAGTAAAAATATTGAATTGTACACTACCCCCGAGCCATTTTCAAAGCGACGTTAATAAGTATCGCATCATCTCGCCCCATCACGCTGAATCCTTTGTGTATGCCTCCCTCTTCAGTCAGTTCTCGACAATATTGCCTGTAACTCGTCGTATCTTTAATCTTTACGTTCTATATTAATTGTACTATTGTTCTAGTTCTTGAGTCCTGTATGCCGTATAAGAAAGAATGTGATCGGTATGTGCGAATAAGATATATATATATATATATATGGGATCTGCTATTTACCTAGCTCGCTATTTTTATTAGAATTTCAGCTTATACGAGAGGTCTTGGTATGTGTGGGTCACGTATAACGGGGCCTTACTGTAATGCTAGTCGGGGTAACCGGCGTCGCACGGGTCGAATTCTTCCGACTGTTTATTTACTAAGAAATTGTGACCTCCCCTTTTATTTAAGTCAAGCTCATCCCATGAATTGACAAGTGTGGTGTGAATGTAGCGAAACAGGAAACCCTTGACCTCTTGTACTGCTCTCCCTTCCATAACTTGTTAATGGTGACAGTTCAACTTTTCCGGTTTGCTTGCTTACTCTTATCCACTGTCCTTTCTTTCATGGGTATATTTTAAAACTTTGCTTTGCGTAGTAATGGTAATTACAATTTTTTCTGCATCGTTACCTTTTTTTTTTTTTTTTTTTGCATTAGAACCACCGGTAAAATCTTATAGGCAAAATACACATCAAAAATTTAAATGCTCCGGAGAAGCATACACCGAGTTTAATCTACGAACAGTGTGTTAGGTTAGGAACATTTCTGACAAATGTAATGAAGATGGGACAAAATAAGTAGTTTTAAATATTAACTGACGCCACCAACAAACACTCACCGCCATACTCAGTGTTATTTATAAGATTGCATGTAGTCGAAATGGTAAGCAGCATGGCGTATAAGGTCTTTGGATACCACCCTCCTTCCCGTGACTGCTCACCCTCTCCCTTTTCAGCTTTATTCTCGTTTCCGTTCAGCAGAGCGATGGAGCGAACAAAGTACCAACGAACGCGTAGGTTTTCGAAACCCTCCGACCCGTGCAACTCTGACTCCGCTGACGTCATGATCGCCTGCTGCGCTTTCACGCGCTGGGGGGTTTCTCGCTGCAGAGCTACAGGGCTCTTGTTGCATGGCGACTGGCAAGGGAGCGGGGAGGGAATTTATCGTGCCGAGACTGTTTTTATAAATGTGCTGTATTTTCCCTCTTTCACAAAGCTGCCGTCAGGCGCAGCAAAGATGCGGCGCTCGATAGACGATGACCTCGATAGATGCTTGACATGTCATGATCTAGCTGAATTAGCATGGCCGCGTGTCGACTCTCAGTTTTCCGTCAGCCCTCAGATATTTCTTTGTAGTTCTTGTTTTCGTTTGTTGTCATGTTTCTAGATGCAAAAAAACACGCAAGCACGCACGAACGAACAGAACAACTGGCAAGAACCCTATATATAGTTTGTCTCGTGTTTTGTTTTGTCTTCAGTTTATGTCACACCTATCTGGGTATAGGTGCCAAGAACAACGTTTTGCAGCAAACATGAGGCAGGTATGAATGCTGACAAGAAAATGAAATGAAAAGCACGAGAGTCGAGTGTCTCGACGCATGAAATGCAAGCTGGGAGTCTGTAGATGATGTCCTCTATAAATCTGTCAAAAGCGCCAGTGCTGGGCGCCCCACTTACATCGCCGCAATGTGCGTGCCATTTTGTATTATTATTTTGCTTCCCGCAGAGCTCACGCCGTTTGCCGAAACTTGTAGGCCACGCGTCAGTGGTTTTACCATGGATCGATTGGCGACCTTCGAAATGGCAGTCGTCATCTGACATCATTCTTCTTGCTGCAAATTGTTGTAGCTGGAACTGGGTAGTTAGGTTAAGCTGCTGCATACTAGTCTGTGTACATGTTTATAATTGGAACTTGGTAGGAACTAATTAGAACATTAGTCTTTGATGCAAATGGCTACAGCTGGAACGATACGTTTGTAGCACTGGAATAAACTATAGTATTTGCTGCAGATAGTTACAGTTAGGTGTTAGCACTATGGTCTGTTGCGGCAGATGGAACTTGTTATAATTATTCCTTTGTCGTTAAAAATTCTTTCTTTACTTCTCTCTCCTTCCTAATGAGCCAGCTTACGCTCCCCGCCAACCTCAGCCAAGCGTGGAGTTTCGCTTGCCTATAAATACAGTTTGTACCTCTCCACAAAGATCTCTGGTTTTCGAGTATCATGTCCCGCCTTGTCACATACATCTTAGTAGATCCACCAACATCTGGAGGATGGGTGTGCCCTTATCTTTTAGTTTACATCGACCCGACTGCTGATAAGCAGGGCGCATCGCTATGTGCCAGAGTAATTTAGAACTGTGGATGCCACATTAGTAGAACATTTAAGTCACTACCTCTAACTCTTTGCTGTAAGAACTGTAAATAGCAGCTGTCCAAGCAAAACCGGTGTCATTTTGTGAAAGTTATCTATAGGTAATCAAATTTTAGAGTCCATGATCACTTTTTTATAAAATAGGAATGCAGCTAGTAAATGATTGTGTACGCATCCATCGTCTTCCCAGAACATAGTCGACACTTTTGAAATTGAAATCTCGACTCGAGTCTTGTCAGAAAATTGGTAGTGCCAGGTTTCGTTAAAGGTCAAGCCGACCGCAACGTTATTTCTTTATGATCAGGTTAAGCTCGTTTTAGAATAATAATTCCCAAAATATGAGTACATAATGATCCTTAATTTTAAAGATATAAGCCTTTAAACATCGCCATTCTCACCTGCAACTAGGAAGGCGGGAAAAAATTACTCTCCTATACTGAAGGTTCTCTCACGTGATCGAAGTATTTGTAAAAACGAATTTGCATGTCTTCGAGTTAAATGAAGAAACATCACTCAGTTTGTCGTGTTCAAGAAGCGATTTTGTTCGCCCAAAAAAGGAAACAACTGAATTTGGAAAACAGCCCTACAGATTGGAACTTTATTTAGAAGCTTCGAATGAAGTTAAAAAAAAAAATTAAATGGTCCAAACTGAATTCATTCAACAGATTGGTAAGTCAGTCAAATCAAAATTTAATGTGCAACAATAGTTACAACTGGCTGCTGATAAGGATTTTTTTTACAATTAAAAATATAATGACAGTTTGAAACATGTTTATGTAAAAACTTATTTCATCCTCATTTAGCTGCATGCAAAATTTTCTATTTACTTACTGATACTCGATCGCACGTGTTCCCGTTTAAGCTCCTTATAATATGTTTATCACCCTCAATTCTTTTTTTTTTTTAAAGCTGTTTCGATCACGCACATCAATGGTGCCCTCACACTGTCAGTTGTTGTTAGCATTATGCTGAATAAAGATACGACTGATGATGATGTGTTTGTGACTGTCACACGATGTTACTTGTAGACCAGATCCGGTGTAGAAACCATCGATGTTACATCTCTGATGCTTGATCTACCAGCAGTCGTAGTTGGTTTTAACATCTCGTGCTTTTTTATAGTAAGCACTGCTGTAGGAATAAGATTTCTTCGGTTTACTGAAAGTCCAAGACTTGCTTGTACTGCATAAGTGACTGGATAACAATCGATTTTGAAACGTATTGAGCAAATTCTTGAGTACGGTGTGGGGACAAAGTTCGCATGGCACATTTGAACAAAGTGAATCCACTGGCGTTTCCTGACATTATCTTTAGGATTTTCTTCATGAGTACAAACTAACTCCCTGTGAGTGTCGAAGAGAACATTCAGCAGCAGCACAATGTGTCCTGGTCAGTTTTCTTTTACCGAGGATTGCATCTTTTCTCTTCGACTTATGCTAATGCAAACGGCGCTATTTTTAGAAATCGTTCGTTTCGTCTCTTCCTGTTTTCTCGACAAATCCAGGTGTGCTTTAGAGAAAAATATTAATATAAAATCTTTCATGCATCTCTGTCATAAAAGACCACCTGAACTTGTTTTTGTGACACTTTGTGCTTTGTTTCCAGCGATTTTTCTCAGCAATCGGGTTGGGCTTTAAATCCTACAACGGCTTACTTGGAATGTATTTTATTAGCGTTGACATGTTTTGATAAATCGAAAAAGTTGGAGAAATCAGGGAACGTATTCTGTGCACACGAACTCCCACCATCCTGAGAAATGCCCACTCTCTTTAAAAAAAAAAAAAGCTAAAGGCTGTGGGATCTGTACCTGAATCGGGTGAGGCTTGCATGACCTTGCCCGCTTTCATCCAGCAGCTGCCGCGGTGAGGGCGAGTCCAGTACACGCCTACCTGTTTTTTGTTGTCAACCCTTTTCCTGCTGTTGGTGCTGCTACTACTTTCTCAGTCTTCCACCTTCCTGTCTTTTCTTTCTTTCTTTCTTTTTTTTGTACGTTGTTTTTTCCTTCTTTCATTTTGTCCCTTTATCACTTTTTTGTCAGTTTCTTTCTTTCGTTTTAATCCGATTTCTTTTTCTTGTGGCTTTCATTCTGCTCGTATTTTCTCAAGTTTTGTTAGTTCTTTCGTTCTTTCTTTTCCGTTTCTCTCTCGCTCTCTCTGTTTTCAATCGTTTCTTTCTTACTTTCTTTGTCCATTTCTTTTTCACTTTTTTGTCTGTTATTTCATTCTTTTTCCTTTTTTTCTTTCCTTCTTTATTGAGCGTTTCTTTCTTTCTTTATCGGGGTTTTCAGTTTCTTTCTTCCTGTTTCTTCCTTTTATTCACTTGTCTTTATTTTTATTTTCTTTTTTTCTTTCTTTCTTTTGTTCATTGCAGTTTTCCTGTACTTGCTGTATCTGTATGTAACAGTCTAGTGGAGAAAAATTCCAAAGACAGAAACTCTGCAAAACTTCCCTTGAGCTCTCAATCTTCCATTTACGTTCTTGGAATCCTTGTATCTTGGACATGATATCTACCTAGCACCGGGAGATAACTTCCTTCATAGACCTCAGCTGATGCTCTCCTAAGTAAAATAAAAATTCTGGATCGTGTGCAGGTATTGTCGATTCGAATGGGTTGAATACTACAAACGCCATTATATCACGTGACAGAAGTTGATCATTTCGAATTCCCCCACCACACCCCCGGTGTTCGCTGGGTCCAGGTTGGGCTGGAGGGAGTTGAAAAGAGCGGAGAGATAAGGCGCAGGTAAAATGTCGGTAAATAAAGTACTAACCCAACGTAACAATTATGGATGCGGATTACAGGAAGTTTATGTACACCTCTCCTAAATGTAGCTGGCCAGCCTGTCCTTCTAGTACTTTGAAAATGCACTTTGGCATGATAATCTTTGCAGGAATTTAGCAAAATGGCTAGAAATGCTGAAAGAGTACAAGCATCTGTGACTCCTTCGCTGTCATGGATGGGGTTAGCGTGGAATAGTGTGGTGTTTATTTTTCGCCTGTCAGACACACCCATTTACCACGCAAACTCTGCCTTTCCTACGCCTTACTCGACGGCAAGAAATTTTTCTTTGGGCGATGTACATTCCAAAGCTTATCCGCTTCCACGTGCCTCGGTTTCTTGTGCATTTTCTTCCACGGTTCCCACAAAGAGCACTTAGCCATCAGCGTCCCAGTGCACTAAAAGACCATTTTCATAAAGTGCATTCATTCTTATAAGAAAGGCCTATTCTTTTCCAGAACGAGTTTAGACAAAGAGCACCGTTGATTCTTCAGCATAATGTTGAAGTAATCAGCTGTACCTCAAAATGATTATGAGCTGAGAGGATATCATGTTACGATTTTTCGACAAGAATTTGTTTTCTAGGATTCCAGCCATTGCCGTAGTCCATGCATATTTCCTTCCTTTCCACACAATTTGCATTCAGAGTTTCGTCTCGTGCATTTCTTCCGCATTCCATTGCAAACTCGTCTGAAATACTGGAGTATGTTTGTATTTTGAATGCAGAAAAAGTTAAATATCAAATGGAGAATGGAGTTTGGTTTATTTTAGAAAGAAAGAAATTTTGTCAGAAGTTCTAAGCTGCTACGTCATAAAAATTGTTTGCATTTTTCAACATTGTTACACTTTGTCTCTGTGATATGATGGGTCTAAATTAATGATTAATAAATCTGATTGGTCAAAAGTTGTGAGGCCCTGTATGCCTGGGATGAGTTCCTTTATTGGTGCCCGCTTGCGTCCCATACTGTTCCCGAAGCCACCAGTCGATCCGCGTTTTCTTCATGAGATGCAGAAGGACGTCTGCACTGTCCACTCTGGCAGGACTCAAAGGAAGAGAGTCTGCAAGTGCTCGAAGTTTCGCTAATAAGAAGCCACTACCCGCCCGCCCCCCCAATCCTGCCTCCTTCGTCCTTAACCACCACCACCACCACCACCACCACCACTACCATCATCACCCCACTTTTTGTTTTGTGGCCGATGACTAGAGTGAGGTCTTGAGACTAAGAAGCAAGGCTGATGACATACGTGAGTAGTTTTCAGGCTGGTGCGGATTACTGCCAACGGGAGCGTTGTGTTGTATCAGGCTGGTTTGGGGGCGAAAGGGGGATGAGTGGTTTTGTTCTAATCTCTGACGATTACGAATGGTGTGAAGAAAAAGGATCAGAGGGCGTGAGAATAAAGGTCTGATGCACCTGATTTTTGCATTTTCCGTTCGCTTTCAGGCAGGCTGGTAATGTATATTCTCGACAACAGATCTGTTGTTTTTGTTGGCTCTTATAATGCTGTAAGGGCACACGGAGTTGCCCATGTTCTCCTAAGAAGTCTTACAGCTGTGATTTTATTATCAACGCCGGCTCTACCACTTCATTTGAGTCAAGCTTATTCGAGTTATTAATGGACATGCGTGATGTCAGTGTGCACAGGGAAACACGTTTATTCTTGAACTTGTTGTGCTTGTTGATGTCCATTACCACTAGCCTCATTATTGCTTGTTGGTGATCCTCTTGCTCATCTCTCTTTCTCGCTCGCTCTCCTTCCAACTTCTTCTTGCTGTCATAAAGCATCCTATGAAATAACGTCCATATCAGTTACATGAAAATATGCTGGTTATTATCAGTGACATAAAAATGTTCGCAAAAAGATAGGTTTTTTTAAATTTTTCCTTTGGAGCCACCAGGAATATCTGATACATGTAATAGGTATTACAGATGTTAAAATACTTATGATTCAAAGTAAAATATTTGAACCAACCCAGCCGTAGTTTGCGAGCTGAACAAAAAAGAAGGCTTCTGCAACAATTGGTTAGGATTGCTGTGAGTTTTTATAACACACACTCACGCACGCACGCACGCACGCGCGCGCAAACACACACACACACACACCAGCATGTGTAATGTCTTGTCCATTTTCACGGACATTTTGCGTCACTCTAAATTGCAGCTTTCTTGTTTTCACAATTTTTGTTACATTATTTTGGCAGAAAGCCGTGGAATTTCAGGAATTATATTATGATGTTGCTGAATATAAGCTTTTCTTGCATACTTTTTTATTTAAAAAAACTACGTATAGGGTTACACCACGTTCGACATGAGGGCACTGGTATGCAGCATACGTATGCGGATACATCGATCCGTGAAAGGATGCATGTGGGAGATGTGGAGTTGGGTGGGGGCGTTGAACTTAGAAGAAAAGACGCATTAAAGGCAAAAATCCTAGGATCAAAAAGAATGAGAAATGCATTTGTGAACTGCAGTGCAAGTTTTCCAGTTTTATCTGTTGTCGTGAAGAGCATGTTGGTGCATTTCAGACAATGGCTGCAAAGAACGCCTGCAGCATCGAGGCGTCTACCTACCGACCGTCACGATGGAGGTCCCTGCACATCCTTCTCATCACCTTCGTCGTCATCATCGTGGCGCTCGTCGTCGCCATTGTCGCTTTGGCCATCGTCCACACTTCCCTGCCTCACTGCTCGCCAGGTCGCGCCAGCGACGGGAGGGACTTTAACTCGCCCGGTCTCTTCAACGACCTCACTCCCGCCGAGATGCGCGCTGTTCGGGATTATCTGATGGGGGTGGAGGAGCTGGGTTTGGTCCCTGTGGCAGAAGCCGCAGTGAACAGCAGCTACATTTACATAATAGACTTGCAGGTACAAAATGGATGCGGGTGCTTGCTTATCTGGCACGGGAAAAAGATTGTGTCAAAAAAAGACTTAATACGAAAGACATCTGAAAGTGCCAAGAAATTTTTGATTCACGTTCCTTGCGTGTTCGCTTGTTTAGAACTCATAGAGAGGGGCTGTGCAAATCTTGAAGGGGAGGAGGTAGAGAGGTGAAAAATTCGTGGTGAAACCTGCCTTTAAAGAAAGAAAAAGCAGCCATACATTGTTTACTTTATGGTGAATGTGGCGTAAGAAGTATTTAATACACCGTTATCTCCACGTGTTTCGTCATCTGAGAATTTGTTTCTTTGTTTGTTTATATCTTTATTTGTTTGCTTGTTTGGTGGGAAGGGTTTGCTAATCTTTCAAAAGAGTTACCGATATAGCTCCATAGCAATTCGCTTAACATATTTAAAACAGCAAATAAGTTTCTCATTAAGCGTTTGTCCTTTTTTTATCTTCTTTCATTTCTCCTATTTCTTTCACCATCTTTTTCCGTTTTCATTTCTTTTTCTGTCTTCTCTCATTTCTCGGTCAAAAGGAGGTGGGCTAAATCAGTGTGCGTGTGTGTGCCAGTCATTACTGATATAATCTCTATTGCCCTCAACTCCGCCTTCCTCCTTTTAGCCAAATTTTCCAAATTTTTATTTTTCTACTCCCTACCCTTCAACTATCAAAAGCGTAGCTGTTCATTGCATTGTCCACTGACCGCTCACCCCGACCCCTTCTGAAACTTTCTTACCTTTCTTCCTCCGAACAATGGCAGGTGCCGCTCAAGACAGCAGTACTGGGATTCATAGACAGCGGCAGGCGCCGGCCGGGGCGGGCTGCTATCGCTGTTCTGTACAGGGGAGACCTGGACCCTCCTCGCGTGGAGGAGCACATCGTGGGGCCACTCCCCCGCCCCACGTACCATCGTCGAGTGACTAACCCTGCATACCGTCACACCCCTATACCATTCTGCAGGTGAGGCGCCGTTCCGCCTTTTCGCCTCTGATCGATTGAGATTGCTTTGAGTCACGTGAGTCTGCTTGGTCGATAGCTCGTCAGTTTGTTGAGGTTCCCCCCCCCCACCACACACACACACACACCACATCTACTTACTTTTGAAACAGCGTGTGTCGATGCGTTTCTCTGTCTGTGTGTGTGTGTGTGTGTGTGTGTGTGTGTGTGTGTGTGTGTGTGTGTGTGTGTGTGCGTGCGTGCGAAAATTCATGTACCTATCGTATTAAATGTTCTTTCGGCAGCCGGCCCGTGGACTCAGTGGAGCGTCGAGAGTTGCAAGCCTTCCTCAAGGGGATCACGGCCGAGCTGTACCCACTGCTGAAGGAAAGCTACGGCTTGAGCTACCACAACTGCAGCGCTGGCATCGACTGCATGCTGTTGGTGGACCTCCCTCCCCGGGGTTTGGTCAGTGGCGAGCGGACGTCGTGGTTCTGGGGGTACCGACAGGTGGAGGGAGCTTTTCTCCACCCACTTGCCTTTGCGCTGCAGGTCGATCACGTGTCCACCGACGTCAGAGATTGGCACGTGACCCGCGTGGTGTACAATGGACAGATGTTCTACGAGACAGAGGACCTGATGGAGCGCTACAAGGTAGAAAAGAGATTTATGACATGATGGGTGGTTTACACTGTAAATCCAACATAAAGAACTCCATGGCTCTTTACAAGGTAGCATAAACATAAGACTTGATGGGTCGATCGTTTAAGGTTGTGCAAACACAAGTAATGGATCGATTAGGTATAACACACAAAGACAGAAGGACTTAACGGGCGTTCTGACAGAACCAACGAGTCATGAAAAACAAAACCAATAAACATGAGCGTGTTTTTAATTCCTTCCACCCTGTTTTCATCTCGTTTCTATGATGCATAGAGTTTCAAACACAAATCGTGGGATCCATACACTGTTTACGTACTTCAACTGTGAGGGAAATTTGCATTTGCTTATGTTTTAATTCGGTCAAGCATACGCCTGTTTTTTTGTTTGTTTGTTTGTTTTTTTACTGAAAGTGAATAACCTGAATAACCTTTAGAAATAACCTAAAAATAACATGAAACCTCATTTGTTTTCTTTTAAACTAACCCATAAATCATACGCTTTTACCAAAGTCGGCTTAATCCAAGAAATGAGAAAAAACCACAGGCCTGCAAATTCACAAAACAGTGACAGAGGTAGCTGATGATTTTTATCCACGTATTTTGTTTGGAGGTGGAGTACTTTCTACTTGTAGCCTATAAAAGTGAAAACCTGAAGCATGATTAAGACATTGACTCCGTGGTTTCCAGGAAGAATCGCTTCGCCGGCTCCGCCTGGTAATGGATGTCTACGACCAAAAGTTTTCTTCATACGAACGAAGAGGCTCCGAACGTTTTGACGTTCCAGGTCAAGGGCCCCGCCAAACCGAACCAGATGGTCGGCGCTTCAGAATCGATGGGCAGTTCGTGGAGTACTTCGGCTGGAGCTTCAACTTCCGGTCACGGTCTGCCACTGGAATACAGCTTTTTGATGTCAACTTCCAGGCGAGTGCTAAAGGGACTGAGATTTGTTGTTAGGATGTATTGTACCCCTAAATTGTAAGGTTTACAGCCGCAGCTTAGGTGATGTCATTGTCTACTGATTTCTTATGCTGTTAAATATTTATTGCGAATGGTTTCCATGCCGTTGCGTTTAGAATCTAGCTCACATCTTCCACATTCTTTACTCAATGTTTATGTATGTATGAGTTTTAGAAATCTGAAGTGACGTCGGTTATATCGTATTATTTCCTTCTATTTGCTCAGATGGCTAAATACCTATAAGTATAGACACATAGACACCCAGATACACAGAGTCGCACATGTCTAGCTATACAAAACACGCAGAAACCTAAACAGCAAGCACCGATACACTAAACGCCCAGGCACACATATTCCTAGACACCAGACATCCAGACACATGAACATCCCACACCGATATGCTAGACGTTAATCACAAACCCCAAGACACAAGGCACGCTCCTGGGAGCTCAGACACTGACACCAGATACCAATATACCTCGACATCATACCCAGATGCGCGTGTGATCACGTGAGCATAAGTCGTCCATGTATGCTTGCTGCAGGACGGTCGAGTGGCCTACGAGATCGGGCTTCAGGAAGCCACCGTCTTCTACTCTGGCCACAGCCCCGAGGTCAGCTCCATGGCTCTCTACGCGTCCTCCTGGTTCATTGGTGCTTCGTCGTTCGAGCTGGTACCTGGGGTAGACTGCCCCGCCACCGCAGCTTTCGTAGACACCTACCACTTCTTCGACGGCGACCTGCCGCGACGCTACCGGAACTCCATCTGCATCTTCGAGCTGAACATGGGGCTGCCGCTGCGCCGGCATTACACCTACGACGTGGACGGGGGCTTCCGCTACTACGGCGGCACGACCGCCAACTGTCTGGTGCTGAGGACGATCGCCGCCATCTGGAACAAAGATTATATCTTCGACTACGTCTTCCACCTGGACGGCAGCTTGGAGATCAAGGTCGCCACTACCGGCTACCTCCAGACGACCTTCGCTCTTCCCAGAGAACGACCGTTTGGCTACCACGTGCACAGCGAGGTCATCGGCAACATTCACCAGGACCTCTTCCATTTCAAGATCGACGTGGATGTGGGTGGCAGCGCAAACCGATACGAAAAGCTGACGTTCTACGAGAAGCCCGAACCCAACTTTTGGTTTCCGAGCATCAACACGACCAAGATGTACTATCGTGAAACCCTGGTGGAGACGGAGAGGGAGTCGATCTGGGACCTCGAGCACAGTCACCTGCAGCACCACATCATCCTCAACCATAAGCTCGCCAACAGGTAGGCTGGCCGACCTTATACCCACATAACGACTATACGTGCAGACGCAGCTTCAGAAAAAGGACAATAACAGCTAGCTTTTGTTTCTTTGAAAATGGCAGCTTGTAGCTTCTCAACCTGTTCTTATCCTGCCTTTTCACTCATCCTTCGTTTTTGTTGTGTGCAGCACTTATACAGACTTATACGCACAAGCGTACAATCTCATATATGCAAGTACTTTTCAAACGCAAAGTAGCATATATACTTGGATGTACAGACGCACTGTACTCTCAAGCGTAGAGCAGAAAATTAACTCTGTATACAGGACATGTAGATGTCAATAAATAAATAAGCTTAGCTTCTGGTTTCACGTTACCTTCTACCAGAGTTACAACTAAACGACAAGAAAATAATGTAGAGTTAGTTCTAATCTCTAGGCGTCTATGTTGTTGTGATCTTATTTTTATGTTGAATTATCCGTTTCACCTTTTTCTGGAATGAGTTGGTTTTTATGAAAACAACAACTGACTCATCTTCACCTTCGTTAAGCTGATCGTTGTTTATTCTCAGGTATAGAACTCGTCGAGGTTACCGAATTCTTCACCTGTCTCCGACAGACTTTGTGCTGAAGAATTCGTCTGTGGGACAGGCTGCAGGATGGGGAGCGTACCCGTTGGTCATTACTAAGTACAAAGACATTGAGGATGCAAGCTCCTCCATTTACGCCCAGGGTGACCCTTGGGACCCGGTAATAGACTTTAGGATGTACCTAGAAGACAACAACACCATTGTGGACGAGGATCTAGTCATATGGGCCACGCTGGGCAGCAAGGCCGTTCCTCACGCCGAAGACGTGCCTAGTCCAACGACTACGGTAAATAAGTATTCCTTCTTGCTAGCACCCTACAACTCTTTTGATCACTGCCCTTCTACCGTCGTCAGCGATGCTGTGCATATTGTGCGAGAGGTGGGAGGCGGAGGAGGGGGTGAAGACACTCTAAGAATAAACACGTTCGGGACCTCCTCTACCCAACCATCGTGTTTACAGAAAGAATCTAGTCTTCGTGACTTTCGTGGCAGGACAGACGCTGCTTAAATGCACTCTGACGGATTATTGGTGGAATTACATAAAGGTTCGTTTTTGTGATAAAACATTTAAAAAAAAGAAAACTGAAATCCTGTACCCCATTGTCCCTATTTCCTGCTCGTTGTGTCTGCTGTTGAAGTCACCGATGTGTTGATGTCATTGTCGATGTGGGACGAATAAATTAATAGTCGAAAGCTTCCCACATGAAGCCACCACGTTTGATGATGATTAGAATAGTCTGTTTCCGGCATGAAGGGCTTCATTTGGGATAACTGTGTGCTTTACTGACAAAAAATAATGGATATTTTATTTAATTTTCAGTTATTTCGTTATTTACCAAAATTTTATTTACTTCATTTATTGTGGAAATTCAATATTGTGGAACTTCAAGTATGAAGCGTAGTTTTTGTTTTGTCTTTTTGATGTCGGTAAAACCATGCGTTTTGTGTCCCAAGTGACAGGCGAAATTAATTAAGCGGAAGTCTGGCTGAGAACGAGACGTGTTGGCTTTGATTGTCAGCAGAAGTTGCATTGTGTGTAGAAAATGCTGAGCACTCGCAAAGATGACTGGTTTCTTCCATGGAATTGGTGATTGAGTTATAATGCGACTAGTGTTAAAATCGAGACACATTCTGTAACAGTGACGTTTGATCTCCATTTCTGTGTGTGTGTGTGTGTGTGTGTGTGTGTGTGTGTGTGTGTGTGTGTGTGTGTGTGTGTGTGTGTGTTCTGGAAAATTTGTAAAATTCAACTTGAGCCATTATTTTCATTTCACTTGTAAAATGCATGATATTTACTTTCTTCCTATCAGTCATTGTATGCGTATGGATTTCCTTTATTAATTTATCTCAGACTTCATTTTTTTCTTACTTGATAGTAATTAGCACAAGTTTGGCGGTATAAAAGATCGAAAGTTTTACGTTTGTTTATAGTTTGAACTTCATTCATTTTCGGCCACAGCTTCCTATTGCATAACCTGGTGAGTACGCACAGTATTCACCATCATACATATTACAGTGAGCAGCAAAATTATGGACGGACATCCCATTCTTGCAATCAGCGTCCTAAAATGTCATCCACATGTACTCATAAATACGCTTTAACCCTAATAAGAAATAATAAACGCGTATTTTCCCTACCAGTCTTTGTAACATAGCATATAAAGGTATACATAGATGTAGCAAATACCCAGAGACCGTATGCTACTAACCAAAGACAGGTATAGCTTATCTAAATACTATAACTTTTTGGTATGTGTTAGGGTTTTGTAACTAGTTTCTTTATTTCCGCTGCGTGTTGATTACCTTCAGACTGCTAACGAATGTGGGGGACTAAAAGAATTACGAATATCGGACATGAACATAAGTCTTTATCCAGTTTTGCTGTCACATTATTTTGTTTAGAAATGTGGTGCATTCTGGCTGGTTCTTTAACTGCAAACAACATCAGCTTCTTGCCGTGCGAAAAATCCAGTACAGTGAGTAAGCTTAGTAGGAACAACACACTCTTGCAATATGGTAGAGAGAGCGGATCTACTCAACACTATGCCAAACATCATACCCTCTAATAAAATGATAAGAACAGAAATAAAAATCATGTAATATTGTAAAAATAAGCCTATAATAATAATATAAATAATAGATCCACTTTCCTTATGTGACTTCGACAACCGCGTCTTGATTGGCTTATTCTTCATAGCTATTTGCTGTGTAAACAATACATTCTTTGCAAAACATTTAACTATAAATTTATTTTTCATTCGTTCTCTCGACATTCTTCTTCCTTGATCGAAGGTATACTTAAAGTGGCTTTTATTGTCTCTTATTCATGTTTTTTTTTTACTTTTAGTAAAGTCTACATACTAATGTCTAAAAATTTGCATTACAGTGTTAAAGAATTGAAGTGCGCATTGGAGAAAAGAAACGATTTGGTGCACATACGAACTGAGACCGATTCATGGCGCATGTGAATTATGGCCGCCTGCAAAATGGGTAGAGGTCTATGAAGTATAAAATCTGAAGAAGACTGGTTTTTATAAAATTTACTAGAAGCCTTTTGCTACATAATATATATATATATAATCACTATTTCTCCGGTTATTATAAACGTTCCAGTCTTAGAATATAAAATGTTTTATTTTGTACTAAACTGGGCTGTCGTTATATGTAGTAATTCGAACAAAAGCTATAAAAAAAGTCTCGATAGATGTGTGTTTGTTTTTTTGTTTTTGTTTTTGTTTTGTTTTTTTTTGTTTTGTTTTGTTTTGCTTCTTCGTCTACCGTTTAAGCTAGAAAAGTGCTTTCATTCCAGTTTTTGTACTTCGTGTCGGGCTTGAGTTATTTTTCACAGCCATTCTTCAACACATTTCAGGATGAAACAAATTGTTTCTGTTTTCAGATCTGCTTTTACTTACGTAAAACACTTCGGCCATTAAAATAAAATCAGGAGCTTTGGCGAAATCACGGAAAAAATGTTTTGTGTCACAGGAAAAGGCTGAGGCTATATCGAAAAAATCCTTTCTTTACGTCAATTATTCGTTCTCGAACATCCGGTAATTTCCTCCCTTCGTTTTTTTTTCTCCCCTTTGTGGCTTTATTGCGATTCCTGTTTTGTAACTCGTGACTTCCTTGATCAGATTTCTTTCCTTTTCATCGAGCTATTTGTCTTTCCTGTACAAAGGGTGGTAATTAAGTGAAACCTTATCTCCCTTGTCTAATTTCCTCATGTTGTTTCGCAATGTGTGCGTGTTGGGGAAGGGGAGGAGTGAGAGTGTGTGTGTATATGAGAGAGAGAGAGAGAAAGAGAGTAAATGACTGTGTGTGTGTGAGAGAGAGAGAGAGAGAGAGAGAAAGTGATAAATCTTCCTTTTTTTATACTTTCCAATGTGACCGATAATGTTTGGTGCAGCGAGGAAGCGGCTTGGATTTTGTTCTTATTTTTGTTCTCAAGGAGCTCCAAAGTTCTTGAAATTTCCATCGTCCGATATGACTTTTCTGATCAGATATTGTTTATTTACTTTTTAGTTCCCTGTCACAGAGGTCACACATTAAAAGGTGTAGATGGCGACTGGTAACTACTAAGAATGCATCTCTCTAAAATTCTCATTTATCAAATTAGAAAATCTGAAGCTTTCTTTTGAGAAAAAGATAAAACTTTAATCGATCATTTCAATTGTTACCTTAACTGTATCTCCATAGATTAAGATTTAGCACCACATTGCCTGTGCCTTGCTCACCTTAATTGTTATTTTGTTGTGATAAGATTTTCACTATTATACGTATGTTATGTTACCCCTGTTGCCAGGAACTGTTACTCGTGAATTTTCGTTTGGTCTTACATGCGTGCCGATACTTCACTTGCTCATAATATGACCTTTGTTATGGTCATTGTGTAACTTGTTTCGCTTTCAAGAATCATTTTGCCTCATTTACTTTCCCTGCCGTCGTTTTGGACAAAGAAAGATAGCGGAATTTGTTATTTAACCAATAAATTTTTTTTGACAGAAGAAATAGCTGTTATGGCGTTCTTCACTTCAGTTTTACCGTCCAGTGATCTGACGCTGTGTGTGTGTGTGTGTGTGTGTGTGTGTGTGTGTGTGTGTGTGTGTGTGTGTGTGTGTGTGTGTGTGAAGATGCTCGGTGTTGGGGGCGGGTAAACTCGCTGACCGTGAACGACGTTTGCACTCGCACATTACAGAACATGTAGGGGGTGCGAGTGCAGTCACGCACACACACACGCTACATGGTGGTAGCATCACAACATATATGCTTTCAGTGTTAAACGACCTACCACAAATTGTTGCAACTTACCTTGTAGTGGTGTGGTGGCTTGTGTGCCTCGTCGATCCACAGAGCTATATGTCGGCAGGAGCCTTGTGCTCCTGACAGGTCCAACCAAGCCGAACAGGCCTCTCAGGGTAGAGGCCAGACTAAAATGTTGCACCCTGGCCCTCCAGGTTGGGGGTTTTGCTTTGACCTAACAACCTATTCATGTAAAACACAAGCTGTTACAGAAACCGCAACAGTATCACAACAGGGACCTGGTCGGGAAGATTCCTCTCTAGAAGAGCTTATGACGCATGCTGGTGAAAGCCCTAGGGAAGCCAGCTCGCCGACTCATCTGACGACCAAGGCAAGAACCAGGATAGAGACCTGGAACATCAGAACTCTCTATGAAAGTGGCAAATCAGCTCATGGCAAGTGAAATGAGAAAATACAACAGTAGGGTCCTCGGGTTATGCAAAATCAGATGGAATGGAAGTGGCCAGACCAGACTAGCATCAGGAGAAACCATTATTTACTCTGGCTACAAAGACCTGGACCACGACAATACCCAGGGAGTAGCACGGCTCATGTCAGCAATATTCAATGCTAAAGGAAGGAAGATCACCATCATCCAATGCTATGCACCAACAAATGCAGTAGATGAAGAGGAAAAAGAAGAATTCTATAGCCCCTTGCAGTCTCTGCTTGACCGCACACCAAAAAGAGATCTGAAGATCATTAAGGGAGACCTAAATGCCAAAGTGGGAGATGGCAACACCAACAGGGATCTCATCATGGGAAGTTATGGCGTCGGCACCTGCAACGAAAGCGGGGAGCTCTTCACAGATTTCTGCGTTTTCAATTACCATTGGTGGCACTGTATTCCCACACAAAAATATACACAAGACAACGTGGACTTCCCCAGATGGCCAGACGGTCGAAAGTGGAGACGGAGTCTCCAAGATGTCAGAGAGAGAAGAGAAGCAGATGTTGCTTCAGACCACCAGCTCCTCATAGCAGTCTTCAAGATCAAGCTGAAATCCTTCGTCGATACAGCAGGCAGACCACACCACAAGTTTAATACTCAGTACCTCAAGAACAAGGAGACACTGGAAATTTATAACTGTGAAATTACGAATAAGTCTGAGGCCCTTTCAGGATGACAGAAGAATCAGTGGAAGAACACTGCTCAACACTCAAGAGCATTTGGAAGACAACATATACAGATGTTCTATGGAAGAGGGAAAGAAAACTTAAGAAATGGATTACTCCAGACACTTGGGCAAAGATTGAATCAAGAAAGGGACTGACACAGAAGTTCAACCGTGCAGTGCCAAGACCAGCAAGAGAAAGAAGGTCTCAGAGCGAAATACTGGGACGCCAACCGCCAAGTGAGGTAGGACAAGAGACCAGAGGAACTGACAGAGGAAGCAGAGACAGCAGCCATACAGGGAAACATGATGCGAGTATACGAAATAACACGAACTCTGTCAGGCAGGACTGTAAATCCAAACAAGCCGGTGAAAGACAAAGACGGCAAGACCATAACAAACGATGCAGTACAAAGAGACCGCTGGATGGAGCACTTCGAAGAGATGCTGAATCAACCTCATCCACCGTCCTTACCTGACATACCACCAGCAACTGCACAACTTCACGTCAACACCAGCTCTCCCACTAAGACAGAAATCATCAAAGCTATCAAAAGCATGAAAAATGGCAAAGCAGCAGGCTCGGACGGCATCCCCCAGAAGCACTAAAGACAGACCCAGAAACAACAGCAACAATTTTACAGCCCCTCCTAAACAAGATCTGCGAACAAGAGCTAGTCCCAACAGACTGGAAATTAGGCCACCTGGTAAAATTACCAAAGAAAGGAGACCTCTCCCAGTGCAACAACTGGCTGGGGATCGTGGTCCTGTCCATCCCCAGCAAAGTCCTTACAAGAATAATACTAGAGAGACTGAAGAAGGCACTAAACAAGAGACTGAGACCAGGACAAGCAGGTTTTTGCCAGGATAAGTCATGCACTGACCACTTTGCAACCATCCGTATCATCACAGAGTAGTCTATCGAATGGCAATCCTACCTTTATATAACTTTTATGGATTTTGAAAAGGCTTTCTACAGTGTAGACAGGGACGTCATCTGGAGGCTGAGGAACCACTATGGTATTCCGCCCAAATTCATAAACATCATCCAGGGATTGTATGAAGACTCATCCTGCCAAGTTATCCATAACGGCAAACTCACTAAGCCTTTTGTAATGAAGACTGGCGTATGATAGGGTTGCATATTATCCCCAACAATCTTCCTGATGGTCATAGACTGGATTATGCGTAAGACAACCGAAGACAACAACACCGGTATCCAGTGGACCTTCACCAAACACCTAGAGGACCTGGACTTTGCAGATGACATTAGTCTCCTATCTCATCGGCAGCAGCATGCACAAACCAAACTGAGTAAGCTATCAGAGTAAGCAGAGAGGACTGGCTTAAAGATCAACAGAAAGAAGACCGAAGTGATGAAAATCAAAAACAAACAGGAACTTCCAATCCATCTTCAAGGAGAGAACATCCTAGAAACAGACCGCTTCACACATCTGGGGAGCAACGTTAGCAAGGACGGTGGAGCAGACGATGACATCAGGCCAGGCATACTTTTAACACCTTACGCCCCATCGGGAACTCATTATCCCACCGCAGTAAGACCCGCATCTTCAACACCAATGTGAAGGCAGTCCTACTGTATGGCTCTGAAACCTGGAGAGTGACAAACACCATCAACAACAAGCTCCAGACCTTTACCAACCGATGCCTTCGCCATATCCTGGGAATAAGATGGTCTGAAAAGATCTCCAATATCAGCCTGCAGAAAAGAACTAACCAGAATGCCAATAGTCAAGACATCAAAAAGCGCAAGTGGGGCTGAATAGGACACACCCTGCAGAAACCAGCTGACACCATTGCCAGGCAGGCACTCGACTGGAACCCTCAGGGGAAGAGGAGAGTTGGGAGGCCAAAACAGACTTGGAGAAGATCAGTAGAGAGCGAGGCAAAGGATGCCGAAACCACATGGGCACAACTGAGGGGGGCTGCCCAAAACCGGATCCGCTGGCGAGGTGTTGTTGCGGCCCATTGCTCCCCTTGTTCCTAAGCTACTCTGAGTGTGTTCATGTGTTCAGGTGCGCACACAAATCAACCCATTTACTGCTAAATCAAAATCACAAAAGCACTATCTGTACATATCTACATTGCCAAAAATGGAACATTCGAGTAGACTGGGATGTTTCATATATTTAATCTAAAAGTAGAAGAAGGTCTGTGTAAGCAGTGCCAGTTTGCATACCAACAAAAAGTGGGATAAAAAGGTAATTTTATATAAAAGTGAATACATGAACGCTCTTAAAGGAAGATGAGCCATTACAGAATCTATAGCTTTTTCTGTGAAAGTTTCCCAGTTGGTCACCGGTCATTTCGACCATGCACAAGTACAGATCGGAGCACTGCCCATTATAGTCTTTAGGCACGGATGTGTGACCATTTAAGAGAACACCAAATGGAATGCAGGTGATTAACACGAGAGAAGAACGCCAGCCAGCAGCCCGGCTGATAAAGTTATTGATAAAGTTATGTTACGAATACTGTATACTGTGCAGCTGACCAGCAAGCGGTCGCCAGAATAAAAAGGTTCCAACATCCTACGGCACGCGCTGAGTGTTGTTGTGTGCCGTGTGGTAGGTCACCCTGTTACGTTATCATTGGTGTTTCAAGCGTCAAACTGGCAACAGCCAATCGAGTGATCGCTCGATCATATACAACAGCCGAATCAAATGTGTTTTTGTTTCTGTGTATAAGTATAGTAAATTAAAGGCATTGGGAGTAGGGTAAATCTACACTTCTTTGTCGCTTCAATTTCATAGCATAAAAACACAAGAAAAGTAAAAGATATGATTGTGGTGATAGCAAAAATTACGGAGTTATATTACTATATTATATTACTATACACGTCCGTGGCAACGACCGATCACGTGTTCTTTTCGTAACAACTCCCAGTTACTGCCCCTGGTCGTGCATAACAAAATGGCGTCAGATTCGAAGTTGAAGTTCGGAAAGAGTGTAAAAGATCGTCTGGATGTAAGTTCATTACTAAAAAAATCAAACAAACAGCTAAGAATTCCGAGTTCTAACGTTAGTACATTTGAAGTTTTAAGATTTATAGCAAACTAAGATTGATTTTGCATCTTTAAAGTGTATCGAAAGAGAGTTTCTAGGGCTAACTAAAACACTTTACTAGTTAATTTTACACTTTTAGTTTTTCTCGTGATTCCTAGAAAGAAATGAAAAAGCTACCCAAAAAGAGGAGCAAATGCGTTACCAGAGTGGCACGCAGCGCCTCGAGCCTTTCCTTTAGTATCAACCGATGCAAAAAATTAAAATATTCCTGTCATCTCGTTTATCAAAGGTAGTTCGTTAACGGCACACAGCTCCACACCCAGCTCCCCTCTGTTCAATCTGCTAAGCTCCATTCGTGAGATCATACCCAAAAAATGTAGGCTTTGTACAAGCACATTAGCATGGCGTCTAGTGTGCCATCTGAGTAACGCACTAATTTTTCATTGCTATGCGCGTTTAATGTAATGCACGTACACATACATACATACATGCATACACTAAAGAGTGGTGTTTGTCGTGCTATGTCATTTCTTGATCGGATTTTCGTTACTCTCAACAGGCGTTAGCCTGCCCGTATGTAGAGGGTGCAGATGAAGCATGGGTTACGGAGCTTGTCTTCAAACCTGGTGAACCAAGAATACGACTTTTACAGTGGCTTTTGTCAAAGTGAGAAATGGATTTTGAACAATTAACGAAAAAAGCAGACTAAAAACGGTGTCAATTTAGCTGGTGTCTTTTTTCGTCCATGCGCAGCTCAACATGCGTGTATCAGGCTTTATAATGTAGACATCTGGTGTTGTTGTTGTTTTTTTGTTAACAGTTTTATTAATCTCTTTCAAATTGTCTTGGGCAAACATTTCATAAGTTTATTTATCGTTTTTGTTTTGTCCTCTTTATCAACTAAGGTTTGACACAAAAGCAGGGGAGTTGTTGGATACCCAGCTTTCATTTGCAGAGACTAAAATGGACTCCAGAATACAAAGTAAGTATGAAGAAATAGAAGTTTCTAAAACATTTTGTGTGATTAAATCATAATAAATATAATCAAGTTTTCTTTAATCATCCATCTGGGTGGGTAAAGGTGATGGTAAAGGCAGAGCAGAACTTCAAAAATTCCTAAGTCATACATTGCTTGACATTGAATATGCATTCTGAGAAATGTGTCATTAGGCAATGCCAACATTGTGCAACACCATAGAATGTATTTAGCAAGCATATTTATTTATCATCATCACCAAGTATTATGCACTGTACACCAATGCATTGCTCTTTCCTTGTATCCCATTGGTTGCATTGTTGTATGATGAGTACAATGTCATTAAGCAATAGGAACTGTTCAGCTTCATTATAATTTTATGGGACCACCATCATGTAAATGTATTCTGTTGTTGACTGAATCTTCATTAAGCAGTGCATGACTGTACATATTTTTTTGAGTCCAAATGAAACCATAAGAATTTTTGGAAATATATTTCAAATATTTCATCATGTCATTTAATTATGTGTTATTTGTATCAACAGAGATCCTTTATATAACCAGCAGCCTAGGACTGTGTCGTTACAATGATGTTGATCTCATTAGGGTTTGTATTTGTTTTTGTGATGATCTTATCCCATTGGCATTTGAGCTAGCTACAATATCAGTCTAAGGAACAAACTTTTGCTGTCAGTACTGTTTTCTGACCTTACCTAGGTCTAGACAAAGAGTGCTTGATCCAGCATAAGAAAATTGTATTACTTTTTGATAAGTATAAATAATAAAGATGTAAATAATAATCAAATAATATAATAATCAAGCCACAAGACATTTATCAAGAATCCAACATTTTTGTAAATTCTAAACTTAACTGGAGGCTCTGTTTATATGAGAAACACAAATAGAAAATGATGATTGGATTTTTATAATTCAACTCAAGCACCTTAGCTAGCAAAGTGAAAAACTGCAGACACACCAAAGGAGAATCAAATTATTTAATTGCACACACCAAGATGTTTTATGATGTGTTTGAATCAGGGTGAAGGTCACAAACATGAATTACCCAGTCAAGCTGCTATGTGAGTTTTATGGTTCACATTGACTACATGGCTACCAGTTTACTTTGATTACAGGGCATGGAATCGGCCTCTGGGAGACAGGCTGCATTTTTTAGCCGGCTGCTGGACATCGTCACAATTTTTGATATGGCTGAAGATCCCAAAACAAAGCACACGACAACACCTGGCACTGTCAGGTGAGGTAAATTCATAATGATACATCCTGTTTTGATGATACATTGAACTTGAGTATTATTGTTGTTTCTACAGTGCTGGAATTGTGGCTTGTATTTAGAAGCTAGGGATGTGCAAGAATCAGAATAAATGAGAAATGATGGTTGGATTCTTGATAATTCTACTCAAGCACCTCAACCAGCAAAATGAAATACTGCAAATATATCAATTAAGGAAGAATCATATATTTACACTTGTTATTCATTTTACTGGGTACAAAAGTTTTAGTCCTTTAAACCACCCCAATTCTTTCACAAAATAAATCCATTTACAGTTCTCATCAGCTAAAATTTCTTTCTCAACACGAAATAGAATACTAGATACACTTACACACATCTATACACAAACATGGATTGGGAAAAGAAACAGAATAATACAATAAGCTTGAATAGTGCACCATTACACTCTAATGTGAGTGCACTCAACATGAATGAGTTGATCTGCATAACAACATAAAAATAAGACAATGAAACAGGTAAACATAGAATAAAAGTTAACTTTGGTGTTTCCTGGTCTGTGATTTTTATTGCCCCATTTACATGTACAGATCCTGGCCATTTCTACCTAGAGATGACTTTGCCCACGGTTTCTGCAGCCTGTTCTTCATCTTGACCATTTCACTGCAATTTTTTTCTGATCTACAGACCATGTGCTGACTGGCTACATTTTCTTTTTGCTGCTTAAATCCAGATCCTTGCATGTAAATGGTATAGAGTGAACTCCCACTGATGTGTGCATTTTGTGTCATCATGCCTCCTGCTCCATAAATATTCTACACTACTATTGTGTGCACTAATGCATCTTCAGTGCCAGAGTTGCTCTCGTCAAGCCCCTCACCCTTAATAGGGGGAAATGTACTATAAAAATCTATTTATTCAGTATTTTCAAAAATTGTTGCAATGCAGTATGTACGAAGAATCAAGTGGGAAAGAGATTATGTTTAATCACTAAACATGTTTGATTCACTAAGCCACCATTTCTCCAACAGTTTCTTCTAATTGTAATCAGTTTTTTTAAATTAGAAAGAAATTGAGAATATTTTAAATCCACCACCACATCTTAAATAGTAACATTACATATTTTAATAAAGTAGATAATTTAATATATATTAGAGTAGATATATTATCACTGGATAAACTGAAATATCTGACTACCAAAATTCTTTCTCAACAAGTTCCAGATTTGGTGCGAAATGTTCAGTTCTTCAGTGATGTAGCTTGTCCTTTGCTATTTATTTTCTTTTTTAACCATGCTTTTCCATTCTTTTAATCACAGTTCTTCAAGATCACTGGAAGAACAGTTAAATGCAGATACGCGATTTATAGACACACTTGCATCATTGCATCTATCAGAAAGCATGCTGACCCCAACCATTGACCTTATTCCTCCTGATCTCCAGCGCCTTGTACCGATAGACAGGTTAGTTATGCACTAAATATTTAAGACAGCATATACTGTAACGTGCACGCATGTGTGTGTGTGTTTTATGTGTGCATTTTCTGGGTGCCTTTAATCAATTTTCTTGGTCCCAAAACATATTAAAAATCTTGTTGTTATCATAACATTTTATATTTGTGAGGTGAGTTTAAAAAAATCTTTATTAGTGATAAGCATGCAGCTCTGTGCTCCTCGAGGAGTAACAAGGAATAAACTAATAATAGGCATTCTATTATCACTTCTGTGTAGTTATCATATGTAGCTCCCATCCCTAATCTTCCAAAACAAATTCATCCATAGCCTTAAATTTGCCATTTAAGGAAATATTTTGATTTCCATTTCTATTTCAGTCCCCAGCCACCCAGTTTTGAGTCACTTTTAGTAACATGCCGAAAGGTGGAAGAAAGTATCAAACGCCAGCTGGATGTGTTGGCCAAATTACATGAAAGGGTCAGTGATTTACTTTTGACCATATGAATAGGAAGAGGGAGCAAAAGTGTTGTATCTGTAAACTTTGTACACAAAAGAATCATAGTAAATCATTTTTACACATTTTCTGCTTAAATGGATCTGAAGATGGCTTGCATTGCATTTTATAGATGCGAAACACTGAGCAACAGGATAACATTTATTTTCATGATGATGGTGGTTGTGGTGGTGGTAATGGTGGTCACTGCCACTGATGTCGTCATTATCTTTTAATGGTAGCACATTTATGAAAAAGGCCAAACACATCTGTCACATTTTAAAATTGTTGGCGATTTTCAGACTAACAGTTAAAAATTGTTAGGTGTATTCAGACCGTAATCAAATTCAATTTCCATGTTAATATTATTGTGATCTTGAATACCCAAGGTCAGCAATTGCTAGTGTTATGTGCTTATGCATGTAAACGTGTGTCATTGGTATTTGATAACAAGGATGAAACAGGAACTTTCATATGTCTAGCTTATTGCAAAATGTGATAAGACCTCCAACCTGGGTTCTTAGGTCTTCAGACTTCCAATGCCAAATAGTTTGTTTCAGATGCCCTTGACAAATTTTATTTGTATATTTAACTTGTGTTTCTGCATGATTGGAGACACCGGTGTTACAGTTCTTTCCAAAAAATGTCAAACGATAGGTTTCTAAATTAAATTCATTTAACCTTTATCTGTGACATAGCATCATGCCATCTTATCCTGGATATTCTACTTTGCAGCCAGCGTATGAAACTGGGCGAATGCAGCTTGCAGGTCGAACACTAAATATAGTATTGCATGAGTTGGGGCAGCTGACTTTAAGTTTCACCTTGTGCTGTGAGACACATTTGCGGCCCTGGTGCAATCGGCCTCAGCCACAGTTGTCACACCTGGGTCCAACACTAAAGCGAGTCCATGGCCTCCAGCAAAGGTTCTTTCAGGTGAACTTGAGTTTTTGTTACTGTGTTCAGATCTGATAAACACAGGACACCTGCTGGAATAGTCTTGCTTACTAAGGCCTAAGAATCTTATCAAAAATAAAAGTAATCCATGGTATATTTATACAGAAAGCAAAATTCTGGTAAAGTGAATGCATTAACCACTCTTATTTCTTACTAAAATGTTCAAAATATATTTTTTACAGCTGCTGATGTCATTGCACCAGATCCGACAGACATGCACCAGTCTTGGTCAAGATGCCACCTGTAAAGACACTAAATCTAGTCGATATGCGGAGCTGTTTGGTAATCTACTTTTTTGTGCATTGATAGAAAATTAGATGGCAGAACTGGTATTTCTCAGTCTCTCTCTTTCTCTCTCTCACACACACTTTATCATTTTATTATCTGAAAATGTCCTGTCACTACCACAGTTCCATTCAGGTGGACAGTTGCGGCAAAACTGATAAGAATTGTGATGTAACATTTGCAGTTGAACATTATCACTAAGTATTTTGTCTTTCATTGGCTTTCCCAAAAATAAGACCATCATAAAACTTGTATTATGTATTTGAGCTCTAAATCGTGCAGAAAACAGTGAGCCCTTTCTGTTGCCATGTAAGCAGCATTCTCAGAGAGGACAAAATTGTTATCATATCATTCATTCTTCACCCTCATATCTTTTAATGTTCAAATGGGACTAAACTCAAGTAACAAAATGGAGTATATTTCAATCGTACATCGAAAGATGAATTATAAACTCCTAACATTCATCAAGACTCCCAGAAGTAACCACCTCAGATCATGCAGTACCTAATAATATCTACTTTTTTGTTTTGTTCGTTCAACAGAAGAGGCAAGCCAAGCTGCAGCAAAGACATTTCAAAAATGTGTGGAGGTTTTGGAGGTTTCTGTGCAGCGGCAAAGCCAGAGTCCATCTACTTCCCTGTGCTCCTCATTTGTAAAATCTTAGATTTCTGCAGGAAAATCCAGTGTGGTACCAGTAAATGAACTTGCTGCTTTTCACGAGCTATCTTTGTTAAGCCCTATTATTTATTCATTCACACACTGTGCAATAACCAGTGATGCCTGTAATAAAAAGAAGGAAAATGGTTGTCTTAATCTGTGTGCATCTAGTATGTGATTAGTAAGGGAAAACAAGAAGTGTATGTATGTATATACGCTTCTTCTGACAAACTTAAAGGGCAGACTAAAATCTTTGTGACCATGTCTACTATCTATTTGAATAAAATCCATAGGATCAATCAGCATTGTGCAGAATCTAGCAGAAGGCATATTCTGCTCTAAAATTCTCAGCTTATATGCATTTTCAAATAATTTGGCAAGATTCAAACATGGACACATGCTTATTAACAGTCTGGATCCTGCATGCAACTAGGGATGTCATGTAACTTTTGATCACTCCATATTAATAGCAGTCAGAACTGTGTAATAAATCACCAGCATCCAGTGAGTTGATAGTAGTCTTTCTCGACTATTTTACCCATGAAGAATCCTTAAAATAATGTTTGAAGAACCCCTCCATAAAACTTTATCTACTTCCTACACATCTGCATGATCAGCAAGTTTTAATATAATCCATATATAATGTGTATAAATTAAGAGTAGTGATTGCTGAATTCTTTAAGTTGGCTGTGACAAGAAAGTAGAATAGGCAACTGGGATCATGAGAAATCCATTGTTGAACAGGCTTCATTGTAAAGATGGTATTGTTTGTGTTGTTTGCACTAGTGCAGTAAAATAACTCCGAGATTTTAATTTTTCATCACATATTAACATGGTATGTAGGCAGGCTCATAGTGCACAATGCGTGGAATTAAAGAGTTATTCGGTCTCTCCCACCCTCTTCGTGATATAGAATCCCTAGCAACCTTGAGAAGGGCTGTTTTAGTCCATCAGTTTTTTTCAAACTTAATTTACGCTTTGACAGTAACATACATTTCAAAAATGTTTACCATGGTAAATGATGCATTTCTTGAATATGTTTTCATTATTTCCCACACCTTTGCTTAGTCAGGTACATTGCTTTCGCCGTGAGATATAGGCCTAGTTACTGAGGGGGCCGGTTATTTCGTCCTGCGTAGGTCCATTTCGTCCCAAGACAGAAAAGTCAAATCGTCCCAAGCCCAAATCAATCACCGATGAAACAAGTATAGCTATTAACGTCAAATATTACCGAAAGAGTCATACGTTGTTCGAACAATAAAGATACGCAAGCTCACAAGCCATGCGAATAAGTTAAGCCACCATTTTACTTAATTAACAAATAATGGCCGCTAGGCAATACGCATGCAGCAATCGCATCTTCTCTTTAAACAATCTCTCAAAGATCTTGTCATTTTATTGTGAAATTGTATTTTGACTTTCCTTTTGCTTATTATTATTATTATTATATGCAGCGACTCCGCTGATCGGGTAAACTCATTTAGCTCGAAGGACATCTTGCTTATTCGCCTTTTGGGCTTGGGACGATTTGACCACGAACTTGTCCGTGATTTGACTTTTCGGTCTTGAGACGAAGTGGTCCTACGTGGGACGAATTGACTTTTGGTGTGGGACGAAATGGTCTTGGGGCGAAATGACCTATGAGGCTATGACCGTCGCTGACATGGCGTAAAACACAATTTCCTACATAAACTTTGTTGTGAATTTTTTACTTGAGCTGTTAACATTTCTTGAAGAAAGAACAAAGTTGCTCTGCTTTTAAAACTGATTTATTTCTCTTGGTATCAAAATAATGAGCGACGTCCATCCCTCTTGAAAAAAGACTACAAAAGTTTGAGTTTCTTGCACAGTCGGGACCTGCTCCTCTCTTCGTTTGTAAATTAATACACAATGGCAGTGATAGTGATAGTAATAGTGCCATTCTGCAATATTTCCTTTCTTTAAGCAATGTGCAGGTGATTTTCTTCTCTTTCTATCTCTACACACACACACTCTATACATGCTGTTACACTATGAGCAGTCACATACGTTCTTTTTTAATAAATGTGTGAATAATTTGAAACGTGCTTCCAAAAGTATTGTTTTACTACAACCCATGTGTTTTGTCTTTCGCCTTTAAGGTTTTCTCGACCGAACATATGCTGTCACATATATTTTCTTTACGGCCAATTTTTTACCTGATGGCATTGTGAAAGCTTGGCCACATTTACATAAAGCCAAATATAGTCCCAATGTGTGGCTCCCAGTTATGGGGCGCCAAGAGGGGAATTTTCTCAAATAGAAAATTTGAGAAAATTCCCCTCTTGGCGCCCCATATTCTATTTGAGAAAATTCCCCTCTTGGCGCCCCATACCCAGTCGTTGTGCAAAAATTTCCCTTGTCACATGCTTTTAATCACGTACATACAATTAGATGGATCCTAAACCAATCGGATCGACTATAGTCTTTCGGTGCTCAAGCTGTCGTATAAATTCGAATAAATGCAAACTATTCAGTCGTCAAAATAAACGTAAGAACCTGTCAAGAGCTGAAATTATTTTAATGATACTTTTTTTCTTGTAGAGACACATTAAAAAAAAATTATAGTTTGGTAATATTCAAGAGTCCGTAACGTTCTATATTTAGTGCGCCCTCTTGCATGCACTTC
Organism: Marisa cornuarietis; assembly: GCA_004794655.1. Classification (NCBI taxonomy): domain Eukaryota; kingdom Metazoa; phylum Mollusca; class Gastropoda; order Architaenioglossa; family Ampullariidae; genus Marisa; species Marisa cornuarietis. Next base: position 990,586 of record SMMW01000651.1, read on the forward strand.
CCACCTGAGCGATGTCTATGTGGTCACGAAATTTTTATTTCCAGACAACAATCGGTTATCATTTTGGATTTCATATATGTGACAAAGAAGTCTTAGGATATCATAGTTTTGATTGGGGTCAGAGAAAAGAAGTGAGATAATGCCTAAAGTGAACAGAAAACGGGGTAAGTCGAAGGTTATTTTCTCTGCCCGGCATCCCATGTATGTCCCACGTGGAAATCGCTAAGGAATCACATATGGTCATGGATTTATTTATAGTTAATTTCAAATTTTTATGTAAATAACATAGCAGTATCATTTAAACAGTTGGTAGTACTATATTGTGACCAGATTACTTGCCATTAACTGTTAAAATTTAGGTATACTACCTATTACACTTAAGTGCGTCGTTACTCAGCACGCGTGATTCACTTTCGGTGGCTGACAACCATCGCTGTTTCCGGAAAGAATGACGCTCAGCTTGTGATTACGAGCGTTTACAGAAAGGCTGACACAGTGTGAACTTCTCAAGATCAAATATCTTTTTGCCATGAACAGATCAACATGTTTATTTCCGTATTATTGTGTTGCTTGCCAACAGAAAGCGAACTTGAAGAATTAGTTCAGCAGTGTATTGATTTCGTCCCATATGGCGTTTTCAGTCGAATAACGATCATATTACCGCATAACTGTACACCATGATAACGATTTATGTTTTTAACTGCCAGGATGGTTTCACAAAACGCTTGTTATACAAAAACAAAGCCCAAGGTACTTCCCAGAAATGCCATTTTTACATTTAACGACGGTTCTTAGCAGTTCATATTAAAAGTCCTAAGATTTGTCCCCAACGCGAAAACTCTTTCAGTTTATGCTTAAACGTAAGTATTTGGTCAGTCCACCCTCCTCCTGCATTTACACTTAAGAAGAATACGAATTTGTTAATTGGCCAAATTATATTACACTCGGAATTTTACTTGATGAAAGGGACGGAACAAAAGCGAATCTTTCATGTGAATAAAAGTGAATCTTTCATTTTCCATCAATGAGCTGTTTTCATGATAAAAAAAACATTTTAAATATACTCATTCAGTTTTGTTTTAACCTTTATTCTTCAGGCACTCAGAAGAAAGCCCAAGGGGTTGGGACAGGACAAGGTTCACGACCTGCCACTGATGATGAGAATAGCACTGGAGACAACTGGAGCACTGTCAGTGTTGCGTCTGATGATTCCAGCTGGTGTGAATCTGCTTCAGGTGAGATTTTATAATTTAAAAAAGTACAATGAATGACTCTATATAAATAACACCTAGCTAAAAGAAAAATTAGAAAATTTCTGTTTTTGTTTTTCACTAATCAGATGTTTTTCACTAACGCACCTCTTCCTTGAGCATTACTCCTAACACAGTCCACACAATGCTCGTCCTTCTTACCCTCCCCCCTTCTGCTCTTGCTAATTTTCTACCATCTTTCTCTGCAGAATCCCTTTATTTTCTATGTTCTGTTACTTGGTGTCTTTTTGTGTTTTCCATCTTTGTTTTCTGTTTGTCATCAGTACTATCGTTTATTCTTACGCCCCTCATGCTCTATTTATTTAGACCATGTCTCTTCCTTGTTTTTAAGCGCTAAGAGCATGCTCTCTGTGAGTGTGAATATACGCTATACAAATCTTCATTTATTATTATATTATTATAATCAAGTCATACATTGTACATTCCAAAAGAAAGACTGTGGATATAGAGAGGCACGGTGGGGATGAGAGGATATGTTCAAGCAGACATGGAAGTGGAAAGACGTCTAATGAATTAAACAAACCTATCTTCTCTGCAGTTATTCTAATAATAAGAGAGAACTTATATAGTGCATTATCTCAGCCAAAGGCAAACTCACTGTGCTGAACAAATCCACAAAATAGTCACAAAAATGTAGAACAAAGAACAGTGCAAAGACTTGCATTCCAGCAGTAAAGGGTGATACCTGCAGATTTAATGGTAATGGCTCCAGAGAATAAGGGTTAGTGACGTCAGGAGGATACTGAGACGATATTGAGAAATCTTGAGAATATTAAAAAATGTTATCATATGAAACTGCAAAAAACAAAAGGTGATTGTCACTTCAGTGTATTCACTGCAACTCGAGGGCTGCTGATGCAAGTGAAGGTCCAACACTTTTATCCAAATTAAAGCATGACCACAACATAGGGAGAGCCGATCCCCTCAGCCTGATAGGCTTTTCTATAATTGTACGCTCCATGAAATTAGCACAACTTACATTATTAAACACATTCCCTGGTTGCAGTACAGCACAAGGGAACAGCTATTCGAAGTAGATTTTCTTCTTAAAAGTAGTTTTTTTCTTTCTTTAATTGCAGTTGCAGATGAGCAGGAGATTGAAGACACTACAGAGCAAGAGAACTTTGAAGATAGGTTGGTGGAGTGCATCGAGGGCATTGCTTCCAAAAGGTAACTGGTTTGATAAATTCGTGTTTATTTCATGCAGTCTTTCTGAACAGCTTTCAACATATTAAAAATCATTCTGCTATCTTTCACGTAGAATTTTTGATTTAAGAAAAACGAAGTAAACCCTTTGCTTATCTGGGTTGATATAAGGCATATGTGTCTCATGTACTCATTGAAATGACATCTTGTTCATTCGGAAAACATCCTACCATTCCATCCCCCAGCCTCCAGTCAATCAGATGTAGAAAGTAAAATTGTTTTGTTTTATTCACTCAAATGATACTATATACCTATTTTTCTAAATAAAGCTATTTGTATGCTTGGAGGGGGGATGCTTTTAAGTGCAAAAAATGGTTGTTCAGGATATTAAGAGAAAAAACTATTTAACTGTGTAAAATCTTGAAGAAAGAAATAAAGAAAAAAATTTGTGAAATTTTTTTTTTACTTCACTGATGATTTTATAAATTATCTGTTCCTCTTGAAAAGATGCATTTCACATATAATCATGGCTTTTAAAATAAACAGTAAATAAATAGTGCAGTTTAAAATTATTTTGAAATTAGGACACTTTAACTTTATATGTGTATATTTTTTATTTTTTAAATAACAGTGGTCCACAGCGCAATAAATTTTTAGAAGGTCTGAGGAAAGCTTTCAGCAAGAAATACATCGCAGAGTTTCTGGACAAAAGGTAAGACATGTCCAGCTTTTCTGCATTTTGTAGTGTTTTGGGTAGATGTGGTATTTCAACAGTAGTTGCACAGAAATAGGTTTTTCTTATTATATTGTCATCTTGTATATACATTTTAATAGTTTGGAATAGTATTTAACAGAATTTGTTTTATACAAATTGCTTTCATTAGGTGACAAAGTATGACTGTAAATGCATGTGGATATTATTATCATCAGGTAAATACAAGATGTTAGATTGCTGGTTTTTGTGTAATGACTTTAAGAAATAATGGTTATTATTTAGTGCTTTTCTTAAGAGATTCTCTTCCTAATAATGTGTGTATAAATGTCTAGAAGTGATAAAGCTTGCTTATCCTTAAGTCTGCTTACCTCTGCATTGTCCAGAAAGGAAACTGTATCAGATTCATTGCTGCGCTGCGTGAGGAAAGGAAAAAGTGATGAGGTTGTTCTGGCAGCAATTTGCCTCAGTCTGCTGGCTGTACAGCTTGGTGAAGAACTTAGCCTGCAGTACCCCAACATCCAGTCTATTTTGACTACTGTGATGACTGACAAATCTGCCTCTGTCAAAGCTCGTGCCGAGGTAACCTTGTTTATTTTTTTCCGAAGGGGTAGAAGACAATAATGCTAACTCTCATGTGCATCATTGTATACATTTTTACATACAGAAACTAAATGCTGAATGTAAAGTGTGCTTAATCCATAATTGAATGCAAATAAAGTTTATTTTCTTTAGGAGACTAACTGATGTAGGTTAAATTTTGGGAAATAATTCTCAACAGACATTTCATTTTCATCATCGTGTGTAAAACACAAACCTTATATTATTGTACGTCCTTTCATTTATTTCAGTGTGCCACAACACTGGCCATGTGTTGTTTTCTGGCTACAGATGATTTTGAAGTAAGAGCAGAGAATGATAGTAGCATCAGTTAAGTGTAGACATGCATACATAATTCTTTATCCTACTTCGCCACCATTCTCAGGTTAGGGACATGTTTGAAATGCTACATTCATAGAAATGTATGGATTATTGCATGCGTTTATAGAGACAATCTGTTATTGCAATAATACAGTGGTACTTAAAATGTCCACCATTGTACCATTGTTTTTGGCTATTATTTTTTAAATTAGCCCCGTCATTAGCAACCTTATCTACCTGTTCCTTACCTTTCTCCCTACCCTACCGAGATCTCTAAGAAAGTTTAAGATAACACCCATTTACAGAATGAATTTGTTTCTTTAGACCTATCTTGCATTAAGGTTTAGCATGTTGACATCTTCAGCATTATCATGGTCGTTGTTACTATCTATCCTCCATTGTTTCCACCTCTCGGACCTGTCACTAAATATTGCTTTTCTCATTGCCTGAACTGTTATCATCGTGTCGTCACTGTGCCACCAACAGGACACACAGACCATTATGTCATCATTGGAAGATGTCTTCAGCCAGTGCTACCGTAAGGGTGATGGCACAATGCCTCAGATGAACCCTGACCTCAGCCTTCTGCACAACCGCTGCCTAGCAGCATGGTGCCTGCTGGTCACCACAGCTCCACCTTTCTTTGTTGAAAAGCTGGCTATGACGTAAGAGGCTTCTGTATTGCACATGGCTTTTTCTTTTTCTGTGCTTTTATTTCTTGTTTCTTTTTTTTCCACCTTTTGTTTATGAAGCAATCCAGTAGTCAAGACTGATAGTATCAGGGAAGGGATTATTTCTGATATGATTGTAGTCTGTGCAAAGTGATTGTTTTTTTTCAGCTCTTGTTTGACATTGCAAATACACAATCAAAGCAACCCCAATTCCCTTACTCTAGCCTCTGCTAATGGAAACAAATCCTCTTTCTCCTGAAGTTTCTCTTCTTTAGTAAGTTGCCAGTTCCTATAACATTTTACAGCTGAAATATATATTTCACTATATTTTTGGAAATACAAATTGATATACACATCTCTAAAACAGTGGTTTGCTGAATTTTATGAACAAGATTTGTCTATCAGGAGCTTTTGCTAAAACAGGTTTTAACCTATAGAAAGGCTTAGGGAATGTGCAGTAAGTCTCCAAGCCATGTGTTCGCTTACATGTTCCACTGAGGAGGGAAAACCAAGTATTGTAAAGTGTAGGATATCAATGTTGCTGCATATTTTTAGTTTGTATTTTTCTGAAACAATAACATGTAAATGGTTGATGTTGAAATCCAAGACAAGAGGAGCTTTGAGCTGCTGGCATTGAAAGTATAGCATCTGTGCACCATTAGAATATATCCAATTTTATCCAAATCAAGTGCACAAAACACAGTGAAAGGGAGCAGCCATATTGTACTCTGATTGGTTACTAAAATTAGGTTTAAACCAATTGCCAAACCCAAAGCAAATGTTACACCGTTGGTGCAGGCTCAGAGGAGGGTTAATTCTTCTCCTTGAAGCATTCAAAACATTTAGTTTTCGTTGTTATATTTCATTTTACTCTTTCTATGTCATGTGTATTCAACAGTGTCTCTTATTTCCATATTTTTTTAATTTTAAACAGGCACATCAGTCTGTTGGGAGATCTCCTCCACAGCAGTGACACAGAGTTACGTATCACTGCTGGTGAGGCCATTGCCCTGCTGTATGACATGTCACGCTGCATTGATGAGGTAAGAGAATCACACACATGCAGTGAAACCTCAATTATCCAGTTTAATGACTGGGGCCCATTATCCATATGATCAAGAAAAACGTTGAAGCAGAAGACAAATGTGAAGCTTATTGACGAATGGCAGTCATCGGAATTTGGAAGGAGGTGGGGAGAGTGTTTGGAACGAGTCCTCTGCATCAGAGTAAGTCTAATGGTTTTTCACACCAGGGGATCGCCTGGCTGGTGCACAGATGCTATGCTTTTAGAATAATTTTCAGAGCCCCATCGACAAAGGAAACATAAGCTGTGACACACATAGTGCGCATTCCTGTAGTCTGAATTCTTGGCTGCGAAACCTTGGCAGTCTTGGGAAGTCTAGCCACTTTTTTTTTTAAGGCAATCCTGGGTAACCAAATGCACAGTTAATTGAATGCCGGATAGTCGAGGTTTCACTGTGTGTGTGTGTATATATATATATATACGTTGTTAATATAATTTCAATCCATAATACCAACCCAACCTATTGCCATGCTTTGTGGGAAAATGGATAATCCCCCAAGGTTATCCTAGAAATCTTGAACTGTGTACTCGCTCAAAATTTTTATTGGATGGATGATGAAAAGATTTAAGACTGTATTTATTGTGGTCTTTTTATGCATTTAACTAAAGGCAGGATCAACTTCAAGAATTCTGACTACTAACGATTTAGATATGTTTAAGCATGCATGGTCAAAGACCACAAGCAACAATTCCTTTATCTTGTTAGGGTTGATACAAATTTTATTTGTTTTCCCTATATGGTTACAAGTCTGAAATCATTTCTGCAACATTTGACAGAATTTTGGTGGTGATGATGAGGCCACACAGCGCCTTTGTGTGCAGCTGAAGGAACTTTCCACTGAAAGTACAAAGCATATGGCAAAGAAAGACCGTCGAACACAGCGATCTTGTTTTCGTGATATCCTGCGCACTGTAGAGGTTTGTAAACATAAATTGAGATTTGGGCACATTTGATTTTAAAACTTTGGCCACATAGCCTTTATTGTGTAAAACAATGCCGCTCTTTTTCACTGTAAACCCATACAGGTGTACATGTATATATATATACACACAGTCCACTTATCTTTACCATACAACACAGGAATGCAGCAAGAATGGATTTGCTGCAATAGGTATTTCCAAAACAAGAAAGTTTTTACTGTCCTCTTGAAACTTAAAGGGGCAGAGTATGTTTGAGTGAAAATGGCAGCAAGTTACATAGGATCCACCATGTGAGAATGAACGCTTGCCAGACCTGTTGGTATGAAGTTTTGGCAGGCAGAAAATAATGTGCTAAGATAATAGAGGTGTCATGTTCGAAAGGGGATGAAGGCAAACTAAGAACCACAGATAAAGCTTATCACATATCTCAGTCAACTTCTAATCGGGGACAAACATGGTGAACACTGGTCAACAGAACAAGGAAGAGAACTGTCATGTACATGACAGGAAAACTCTGTGCATGGAACAAGAAGACATGATTGCAAGCAGATATAAAGATTGGAATAGAGAGTTGAAAAGTGACAGTAGAAGGGAGGAGCAGCAGAGTGGGTGACCAGTTTTATGAAAGGACATTACTCATGACAACAGGCATGATAGCAATAAAAACAAGTTTTTTTTTCTTTTAAGGCTATTGACAGTCACCAAATCTGGTTGTAAAAGTTTAAAAGTGTCAACACCACAAGCCAGAAGCTTGATGCTAACAGGTGGATTGAACAAAAAATAAACTATGTTGTATGTTTAACAGATTTTATAATCATTCTTCATTAGTAGAAAAAAAAAACGATAGGAAACTACTGTTACTTCAAGGATGAAGATTGATACGACTGACAGCAGCACAAGACACACAAATGGTGGGAGATCAGATAATTAAAACTAGATGCAGAATCTATGTCATGGTTGAGAACATCAGTGGTTGAAAGTTAGAAGCGAACAGAAAGAATGAAGCAATAGCAAACAATCCTTACAAAAAACCAGAAAAAGAAAAGACAAACTATTGAAAGTAGTTGTATTTTATGATTAAGCAAAAGAACTAGAACTAAGTGACTGATGCTATACTGTTTTCCTATTTTGAGTAATGTGGATGTGTACAGATTTTTAATGCTTGCAAGAGAGACCGTAATTGCCAGCATAAATAAACTGCATATCGTCAGTTTGTTTTTGTTTTTTTTAATAGCATGTTTTATGTAAAGTATTGTGCTTTGCTGACGTTGTACAGAAGAAATTGAGAAAAGCCAACTTAAAATCAATATCTGTATAATTAAGATCAGATTATAAAACAACTGGTTGTTTTTCTTTTAACAGGCTGGGGAGGTGCCGGAGGCAACAATACGAATGGGGATAGAGAGTCTGGTAGTGGAAGGATGGCAGCTGAAGAAGCATTATGATGCTTTCTGTCAAGTGTTAGGATCTGGCATCAACATTCACCTGCAGGTAGGATACCGGCATCAGAGGGGCAACAAAGCAACCTTCATGGTGCACACTAGCTCATTTGCAGCAGTCTTCTTTTAAAGAATCACTACTGTCATGATGTTGCAGTCAAAGCTGAAGCAGCAAAACATATAGCAGTTCATTTAGACGAAGTAGTCATGCACCAGCTTGTGCACCGCCAGTAGGGCAATTGGAAAATATTCTTTTTCTAGACTAACGTAATGGGGTGTGGGGGGTATGCAATAAAGGGAATGCTGCCCTCAAAATTTTTAATTACTCTTTTGTTTTAATTTAGGAAAATGTCATGCTGCGAGATTTCTTCAACCTGGGGCCACCGCTGCCTGTGGGTGCCAAACCCACCCAGAAGCTTTCAAAAGTGGAAAGGGTGAGGAACAAACTGTATTCAGACGCCTTACATTGCTATTAGTCACTTCTGACCAGGAATAGAGCTTGTATTCAGATGTTTCACAGTGCTATTAGTCACTTCTCTATGTCAGTAGAGCTTGTACAAAAGGTAGGTGAAGAGGCTCCATGCTAGTAATAAAGTTAATGAAGAACAGGTAGTTGACAGCTCACAATGATTGGAAAACTCCCATTGTCCATCTATTAATGATAGGTACTTGGTCTTTCATAAAAAAAAAAGTAAGGAGAGGGGGCTTGGTCTCTGCCTTTCTAAGACAGAGTGAACAGTCACAGCCTTAAGGCTATGGACCTTTTAAGAGGAAGGTTGGAAAACTTATTTGGTCCACTACTGCTTGCAAACTTAGCTGTTCTCTTGAGTGTGTTGCTTGCAGTGCTCTTTGAATTGAATCATAGCATGGTCAGTTATAAATTATCGTAGTTTATTTTGATCTGTCAGGAGAATGTAGACAACAAATGTGTGCATTTTTACTAACAGTTCACATGCCAAATCTGATTTTATGCTGCAGAATTTTCACAACAATGTTGCCAACAAAGCCAGGACAAAAGCCAGAGCTCGCAGCAGGGACAAGCGCTCAGTGGTAATTGGATTCTGAGACCTTGCCGAGAATTCTTGTTAAAGGCTACACTTGTTAGAATGTCATGATTCAAAATGACATGTCAGTTTTGTGATCATAGGGAAACATGAATAGGTTGTACTTACTGCTTGTAGTGTCAAGGAATGTATATATTTTTTATTTATTTGAGCAGTTTCTGGAGGTCTGTGGTGGTCTAGAAGGATGAAAGAGTGCATGTGTGCAAGTGGGTAGGATACAATGAGGTGTGGAACTACCACATTTATCTGGTTGGCCTGAATTTGGTGGATGGGGCTGTCATTCTCACCACTGTTATGCTGCTTGCAGCTGATAAAAGAAATTGTTTCCTCTGTACATCATTTTTCTTTTTTTTTTAATAGCCACCCTATGATTGGAACACTACTTTTGAAGATAAGGAAAAGGAATATGGTGAAGGCATGTTGATGAAATCTATTTTTAAATTCAGAGTACTATGGCCGTGACTAGTTTTATCAGTTTGGAAGCTTCTTATTGTTGACAAAAGGTTTTAGTTTTGCTTAACTTGTCACAATTTCATTTTTTTTTTTTTTTTTTTTTTTTTTTTGGAAAAGAAATATCTTAATCTGGCCTCCCCCTCTCCCATAATCTTTCTAAATCTACGAATCACACATGCATATGCAATGATAAAATGGCTGAATCTTTAACTGTACAGATAATGTCTGAATCATGCTGTAAGGGGCTTTGCATTAAAACAAATGTGGATAAGTTCAGCCGTGTTTTGCACAAGATTTGTATTTAATGCTTTTCTTTTAAACCATGAAAGATGATATTTAATCTGTGTTGTATTGTTACCAATTTGTAAATGAACAAATACACATAACTGCATGCATAACAAAAGTTACCCATATATTTTGCTTTTGTAGCTAATTATAATATGCATTCATTTTTTTCTTTTTGAAAATAAAAGATAATTTTTGAAATTTTACTTCTTGATCATGTTATCATTTCAGTGTTGGCTTTGTCAGACAATCATTTATGTTTGTGCCTGCCCAGAAAAGCAAAGTAGCATGTTAGCAAAGATTTGTATATGCAGTGGTCTTGTACAGTACTTGTGTAGAGAATGTGTATGTTGAAGGATAGCTGCATGAGACCTGACATATGTTTATTAACTATTGCAATTTTCAAACCCTTCACTCTTGGAAAGTCAAAGAAAACGGCAAACATAAGCTGCAGTGAATGGACATGTGAACAAATACGTGTAAATAATTTTAGATGTTGACTATAAACCATTTTTGGGTCCAGGTTAAAGAGCACAGGGCACAACCTTAACTTATAATTAACTACAAAATGAAAGTTGACTTGTATGTTGCAAAAAAACAGCACAATTTGTGGTTGGCAACTTGCCCAAGGTACCTTGAAGCAAGGACAGGATGCTGTTCAAGAACAAGTGCCTGAGGAGGCTGCTCCTGATCTTATGCAGAGAACATAAAACAAACGATTTTGTACGAAACAAGATGGCCACACTCGTAGGACACCAGGAACCTCTACTTTGAACAGTCAAGTGACATAAGATGGTCTTCTCTGGCCATGTGACCCGGCATGACACCTTGTTGAAGACTATCCTTCAAGGCACCTTGGAAGGTAGTCGACGCCATTGTGGCCAGAAAAAGAACTGGCTTACAAACGTCAAAGACTGGACCTGCACAGGACCTACTCACCATTGATCAAGACAGGCAAGAGTCGGGGGGCCTGTCAGCTATCGCGTCTTTCCATGTGCTCCCCCCAACGACAGGTGCCGGTCAAGGGACGACTCACTGACTGATGACAAGGGCTTGCTTGGCTTAAACTTTATTGCATGGGTTATCTAATGCTGTAATAGTGTAATTTGATAGTCTCCCTTTTACCTCCATGGTCCGAGGAAGGATGTTTTACAAGTATCGATGTGGGATAATTACCATTGTATTTTGGATCTAGCAAATCCTTTTGGATAAGGCCTCTGTAAAAGAAAACTAACCAGGACACGTTGTGCTGCTGCTGAATGTTCTCTTCGACACTCAGATGGAGTTAGTATGTACTCATTAAGGAAATCCTAAAGATAATGGTAGCAAACGCCAGTGCATTCACTTTGTTCAAACATGCCGTGCGAACTTGGTCCCCACACCGTACTCAAGAATTTGCTCAAAACGTTTCAAAATCGATTGTTATCAGTCACTTATACAGTACAAGCAAATTTTCGACTTTAAAACGAAGAAATCTTATTCCTACAGCAGTGCTTACTATACAAAAGCACGAGATGTTAAAACCAACTACGACTGCTGGTAGTTCAAGCACCAGATAGGCAACATCGACAGTTTCTACACCATCTGGTCTACAAGTAAGATCGTGTGACAGTAACAAACAGATCATCAGCAGTCTTATCTTTATCTAGCATAATGCTAAAATCAACTGACAGTGTGAGGGCACCATTGATGTGCTAAAAATGAAATAAAAAAAGGGTTGAGGATGATAAACATATTATAAGGAGCTTGAACACGACAGCCTGAGCGATGTTTTTTCATTTGACTTGAAGACATGGGCACTCAATGTTACAAATACTTTGATCGCGTAAGAGAACCTCCAGTATAGGAGAGTACTTTTTTCCCGCCTTCCTAGTTGCAGGTGAGATTGCCGATGTTCGAAGACTTATATCTTTAAAATTAAGCATAACTATGCCTTCATATTTTGAGAATTATTATCGAACTTAACCCGATCAGAAAGAAATAATGTTGCACTCTCCTGGACCTTTAAGCCAGTCTTTTCCGCTTCTTGTGATAGTTTACTCAGTTTGGTTTGTGCATGCTGCTGTCGATGAGATGGGAGATAATGTCATCTGCGGGATACCAGTGGTTCATCAGCCTCCAGATGACGTCACTCTCCACACTGTCAAAGGACCTCTCAAACTCCACAAAAGTTATATAAAGGGAGGATTGTCATTCGATAGACTGCTCAGTGATGATACGCATATGCAATCATAAGATGGCTAAATCGTTAACTGTACAGATAATATCAGAATTATGTTGTTGCTGACTGTGCATTAAAACAAATGCTTATATATTTAACTGTATATATTGCACAGGATCTGTATATATTTTTATTTCAAACCATGAAAGACAATATTTACTTGGTGTTGTGGGACAGATTTCCTGATGCCGATTTGTACATTAACAAATTGTTCACAATTGTTTGCACACGTTACGTATGTATATTATTTTTAATGTCTAATTAGTGCGCATTTGAGGATTTGTTTGTTCTTTCAAATGAATGATGCTATTTAAAGTTTTACTCTCTCTGTGAATGCAACATCCACATTATATTTTTCTTTATTAAATCATAAAAATTGTCATGATCTCATACCTGCAAAAACAAATAAAAAAATCTGAATCATCCACCGTAACGGCGTAAAATGTAAATTCACAAATTTTATTCGTAAAAAAGTCATACATAAAAATGGCAGTGACTGCGTACATGATCAAAGTTCGCAGTAAGAGTGCATTTGTGTGTGTGTGTGTGTGTGTGTGTGTGTGTGTGTGTGTGTGTGTGTGTGTGTGTGTGTGTGTTAAAGCAACATTTGCATAAAATAACTACATATATATACATATTTTGCTTTATTAAATCATATTAATTGTCATGATCATGACACCTGCAAAGTCAACTAAAAATTCTGAATCATTCACAGTAAAAAGTCACAAATTTTATTCGTAAAAATGTCGAACATAAAGATGGCAGTGGCTGCATACATGATTAAAGTTCTCTGTCTCTTTAACGACACAGGAAAAAGGGGAAATTTGTCTGCTGAAAGTTGGCGCCTTTGTAACTGTGGAACAGGTGTATTCGGCAGCAATACTTATAGCTATACTTCATACAGTCAGCAAGATTAATCTTGAATACACGTAAAACGTCAGTGATTAATCGTAACCGCATTCTGTTGAAACATAGACTATAGAGAAAGAAGGACTAGCGACTCGAGCGCGGAAACAAATAACTTGCGACGCGCATGCGCTGGCTTTTCCATCCCTTCGCCTTTTCCAGCTTCGCTTACACCGTGCGTCTCAGAGCTATTGTTGTAGTTAATTTGACATGCCAGGCACTAGTTGTGCGATTCCAGGCTGCCCAGCATGCAAAAGTCGACACAAAGGCTTATCATTTTTCAGCATACGACGAGGACGAGAAAATCAAGACTGGGAAAAAGCTCTTGTGAGAGCTGTGAATCGCACTACTAGACTCTTCCAATATCTCCAAGTAGACCTGATGAAACTAATTATGATTAAACAAATTTGTCTACAAGTTTAAGTAAAAATGTATCACAAAATAAATAATGGAAGAAAATAGCTACTTTTCATACTCTAACCTCTATTTTCACCTATAGATCTGAAAGGCACCCAACTGAAACTTTCGGGGGCAGATAATAATAATAATAGTGAAGATTTGTAAAGCGCATATTCACACTCATAGAGAGCATGCTCTTAGCCCTTAAAACGGGGAAGAGACGTGGACTAAGTAGATACAGAACAAAGGGGACGACAGTACTGACGACGAAACAGAAAATAAAAGGCATCAAGTAACAGGAACAGAGAAATATAGTGATTCTGCGAGAAAGATGGGTAAAGTAGCAAGAGGGAAGGGGGGAGAGAAGAAGGACGAGCATTGTGTGGACTGTGTTAGGAGAAATGCTCAAGGAAGAGGTGAGTTTTCAGTGCAGATTTGAAAGATTCAGTTGTAGGAAGATGGCGCATATGGAAAGGAAGAGAGTTCCATTGTTTTGCAGCACAGTAGCCAAAAGTCATGTGACCATATGTTGTTGTTCTGGTGACAGGAACAGTTAGGATACGGTCGTCAGACGAAGAGTATAGTTGTCTGGACGGAGAGTAAGGGATGAGAAGTTCAGAGAAATAGTCAGGACAGGAGCCAGCAAAGAAATTAAAACACAGCACAGACAGTTTGTCCTGAATGCCAGAACGGATGGGTAGCCAGTGTAGAAAACGAAGGAGAGGAGTGACACGGTCCCGTTTCCTTGCTCTAAGCACCAGACGCGCAGCAGAGTTCTGTACTCTCTGGAGTCTCTGAATGAGGAAGTCAGGGCAGCCTGCCAGCAAGGAGTTGCAGTAGTCAAGTCGAGAAAGAACATCGAAGGAACATCGAAGTTTTCTTCGCCACCCATTTCAAGTGCACCATCGTCCTGATAACACGACGCACGATGTGAATGTGTTTTATAACAACATCGTTAAAAAAATCAATAAATAAGGATTTAAATGTGTTACAAAATAAATAGAGTTTAAGGCATGCCCCTCAGGGCCTTATTATCTCAATTAATATTTAAGAAACGACAAACTCGCTACAAACCGCTCTCTGTATCACTCAGACAATGAGCCAGAGAGCGAGAGCTTGTTTGTTTTTTTTTAATTGGTGTTTTACGCCGAGCCAGCAACTAAGGCTATATCATGGCAATGCATCCAGCCCTGTAAACAGATGCCACCTGCAGAGAAAGAACAGCGTGCCCGAGACTGAACCCAAGACAGCCAGCCTTCACTGTATTGGTTACAGGCGCTAACCATTGCGCCACCAGACCGTCAGCGAGAGCTTGTTGACAATACTATTAATTTGACTTCCAAATAAATACAAATACTACGATACAACGCTGTGTTTGAGCGGAGATATTATACATTATGATTCATGTATTAAAATATATATTAAAGCATACTAAGAGGATTTCTTCAATATCAAAGCATTCCATGATGTACTCGCGGATACACGACAAAGAGAGCGGAAGCTGGCTGTCAATTGTATCGGCGAGTATACAGCGGACGGGAGTTGAGCCAGCGCTGGCCCACTACAAGCGCGCTAAGATGGCTGTCCTTCTTTCTCTATAGTCTTTGGTTGAAACTAGTCGGCGCCTCATGAGGTAGGAGAAATATGTTGTGCAAGGAACCATAAACAAATGTTAGCTGCCTTTCGTTAAACACTTTCTGGCAAAAAAAAAAAAAACAAAAAAAAAACAAACAAACAGAAAAAGGTTTTCAATAAAGTGAGTTATCTTTTCTGATAAAGGAACTGCGAACATATTCTATTCAGCAGAACAGAATAGCAAAACGAAAATAACTGTATGCAGTAGAAATATTTATCAAACGACATTTGTTTAAATAATTGAAATGCAAAATACAAAATGAAAAGTCGACATGAAGATAGTGTTTGTGCTTGCGGAAACTCAGCGCTCATCCATCTCATTCTTGAGTAAGTTCTAGGGGTAGTCTACGAAGGACAACGATATAAAATATTTTTTAAAATGCAGGCGTTGGCCTTGGGCTGAGTTAATGCTACCGTTGGTTACCCTGTGCTAATCTTTTTGGTAACCAGCGTCTGTCTAGCGTCAACATGGGCCATGGGTCTGTTTTCTACGTGGCTTTAGCAAATAGTTATTTTGCTTAAACAAATTACGAAATGGCTTAAACTCTTCTGCAGAGTTACAAGCTTGAAAAATTCTCGAGGTCTCTGGGTGCTGTGAAGGTTTGAGCTGCAAAATTACAGACATGTTGTTGACATTATTCAGGCTCATTGACTGCCTCGTCTGGAACCGAGTCAAGGCATTTATTTATTTATTTATTTCTAATTGTTTTCTGGGGCAAAAAATAACCTGCATCTGTTGGACTTTCTTTCCCCATTATTATTGACAGACCTATAAAAAGTTTAAGATGTTTTCAAGCAACTCTCGTTTACAGTAAAAAATGGGTGAGGCAGCAAAGATAAGAAGCTACGTATGAATGCTGCATATGTATCAAGACGATTTCATCATAATATTGGTGTTATTTCATAAAATAAAGATTAAGCTGACAGCCGACATCAGCACAGTATGACGGATTAACTGACACAGTTGAAGTACTTACACAGGACAACACAGATCTGCAATATTCAAAGAAACTGTTTACAGAATACTCACGATTCTTAAGCAAAATAAATATAGCTCTGGAAAACCACACGACAGCCTAAGCCCTCATGCTTTTCTCATTCCCATCGCCCCTCCCAAAACACACGAAATCAAATCACCGAAAGTTTAAACTGAACTGAACAAGAGAAAAAACTGTTGTGACAGAAATGACCAGCTGCGTGTGACACTGACGCAATATGGCGGCTCCAGTATTTCCGGTGCTCTCGGCGTACCCTGGTGACTGCAGATTGGAGGTGCTCTGCTGCTTTGTTTCATGTGTCTTCCCAGGTTTGGTATTGGAACTTACGAGGTCAGCTAACACAGTTACCATCGGAGAGGTCGTCGTTGCAGGTTCCGATGTAGTGCCTGTTGTTACTGTAGTTGCAGCAGGTGTAGTTGTTTTATTCAAGGAAGGAACAGCTATACACACAATGAAAAGCAGTAAGGTAGAAACTTTTTTTTTTTTTGGATCAGCTGGGACGAAATAATTCTATAAGGACTGCGAATAGTAAAATGAAGAAAACAAACAGACAAGGAACAAAAATGGTCTGAAGTCGTGACACTAGATACTGCAGTAAGCAGTTTGGGTCAAAATAGCATGTTATTGTTAAAACAGGAAATCTTAGAAATCATTGTGCTTGAAATATGTATAATTGATACGTTAGAGGTTTATCTCTTCTGCGTGGATGAGAAAGGAGAGTGCCGAGAATGAAACAAAGTTTTGGAATGCTGGGTAATTTAGCACTATTTTAGTTAAGGTTAGGTATTTAAATTTCCATATGCATAGATGAAATATCTCAAATAACTTTGTTATCGGAACAGACAAATTGTGCGTAAGAGTGAAAAAGAGAGGACACTAAAAACAACTGAGTGCACATATGGGAGAACTGCCCTGAGAAATATGTTTAAAATCTGATTTCAGTTACAAGGCTCGGCAGGCAGATCTGTACAGCTTTAGTGTTTGTGGGCGGCTGCTTCTTTGGCACGGTAGGTGACGAGAGAGAAACACAAGATTACGCATTGAGTTTGATGGCTTGATGGATTGAGTTTGATGGCTGCTGCTGCTGCTGCTGCTGCTGCTGATGATGATGATGATGATGATGAAATGAATGTAGATGAAAGACAAGAATATATAATCCTGTTTATCCTCACTGAGACCGAGAGGAAAAAGAGCGAGCCTTTTCACCAGTGTAGGATAGGCAAAAAAGGGAGGTTATTTTATACGCCAAAGAAACTGGTTACTAGTGCTTATCAGCACTCACCCAGCTGCGGGCAGGTTGGCACGAAACCTTCTCCGACGCTGTTGTACCATGTCGTTACCATGACGTCAAACATGCGTTGATTGCTGCTGTCACATCCAGGTAACAGTATGATATTGCTAAGCATGCAGGACCGGAACAGCTGTCCTCCGCTACATTCCACACACACACACACACACACACACACACACACACACACACACACACACACACACACACACATATTTTAAAAGCAATTTTCTCAAAAGGAGAGCACGAAGATTGAACATAATTTTTTTTGTATGTTGGAACTGTGCAAAAACAGCAGTTTGCTACACTCACACAGAGTGACCCAAAAGTCAAAAGAATTTCAATTTTGAAAATGTGTTCTTCGTTAGCACTTCTCAACTTAAATACCACCATTTGCGATGCAGTTTTTCTGGTGATATATGATCATATATCCTCCTTTCAAATCAACTCCCCAAATCCTCTTTTTTTCCAGTATTTGCATTTCTAATCAGACGATGAATAATACAAAAACCTAGTCCTTCACTCCCAAGGCGCTTTTAAAGAGTATCAAACTATTGCTTTGCCATGTAGTTTACCGAGAGTGGAACAGCAGATTTTCCTTTTTCCAAGAAAACTTTAACGAGGACCGTCTTTGCTGGTGGGTGTGATGAGGAATAAAATGCAGAAAAAGTCTTATCAGTGTTGACAGCATCATTTGGAAGACGAAATTCAACGAAAATCTTTCCTACTTTTGTACGTAGCTAGGTATTCTTTGTTATTTTTTCTCCTCTTCCTTCATCTTGTTTCTTTATCATTATTTTTGTCTTCTTCTGTAATATTGTTTATCGATTTTTTACCATTCCACGAACATTTCATCATTCCAGAAACCATTTGTAGAAACTTCTCCAAATTAAACATTTCTTGAATATATCTCACCTGCAGAAGTTTGAATTTATTTGTCCTACGTTATTCAAGTAGCAAGTTTTAACCATTACAGTGAGATCCTTGGACTTCCAGCATGTGCTGCCCCTGAGGTAATCTGTGGAAGTTAGAAATTTGCTCAGAATGGGACCAGATATAATGTCTTACATAAAAAGACAACGACAAACTTTTGTTGACAAGGATGACAGGACAGGCAAGCCAAGGTGGGTTACATCTAACGCTAGACCTGAAGAGGGAAGATATGTGAAATGACCAGTGTGGTTCAACTGTTTTTCTTGTTTTTGGTAAAGATCAGTGCAAGATACTATTGACTCAAATCTGGGTAAACACTACACTTCCGTTATCGATACACACCTACCAACATCATCTTGCATAGAACGAGGTCAATATCATGATGACACGTTTGTACACAGTGCGTATCTGACTTCAGTGCCCTTGTTGACCTCTTTCTGTGCTTGGTAATGTTTAACACCACCCATTAACATTTAGGATAAGGTACAAGATAATTATATAATGTGCTTGTAAGGGTAGGATATCTAAAGAAGCTAAAGCAGCAGATTTTATCAAAACCACACCATCACCACCACGACTACTGCTGCTGTTGCTCATTATGGGACCGCTCGCTAAAAAACGATGTACTCAGGGTCAAACATACGATTCTCGACCACGATTTCAAAGAGACATACAGTAGCAAAGCTAGTACTAGACGGACAAACAGCTGCAAGTACGTGAGTAGGTGAGAGCTTCGCCAACATGTGGTCTGCCCAGAAAGGCTAGGCATCATCACCTTGCTTGTCGCGATGGCAGGGAATGTTCAAGACTTTATTCATGGCCGTGAAAGGAGCCCGTTGTGAGACTGGGCAATCGCCCAGCACAGCAGGGCCGAGCAGACAAACCAAGCCGGACTGGAGATTCCTGCAGAGAAAATACACCAAAAGATATTTAATTGTTAGCGGTGTCGAGAAATGTCCCCATAGAGATGTGTCTCAACCCTTACACGACCCGCCATTAAAATGTGCATCCGCAGGATTAACGTCATAACAACCACACTTCCTCACAACTCCACCCCTCTCCCACACGCACAAAACACACACGGGACGCGGAATGCTGTCATGGGTACTGACTACAGACCTGCATGGGTACCAAATGAATACTTAAAGGTCAAGAGAAGCGCAAAATTATTTCTTTATGATCGGGTTAAATTCGTTTTAAAATAATAACTCCCAAAATATAAGTGCATAGTTATGCTTAATTTTAAAGATATAAGCCTTCAAACATCGCCATTCTCACCTCTAACTAGGAAGGCTGGAAAAAGGTACTCTCTTCTACTGGAAGTAGATCGAAGTATTTGTAACAGCGAGTGTGCATGTCTTCAAGTCAAATGAAGAAAAATCGCTCAGGTTGTCGTGTTCAAGAAGCAATTTTTTTGCCATAAAAATGAAACAGCTGAATTTGGAATACTTGGAACTTTATTTAGAAGCTTCGAATGAAATTTAAAAAATATTTAAATGGTCCAAACTGAATTCATTCAACAGACTGGTAAGTCAATCAGATCAAAATTTAATGGGCAACAATAGTTACAACTAAATGCTGATAAGGATTTTTTACAATTAAAAATAAGATGATAGTTTGAAACATGTTTATGTAAAAACTTATTTCTTCCTCATTTAGCTGCATGCAAAATTTTCTGTTTACTTAATGATATACAATCGCACGTGTTCCCGTTTAAGCTCCTTATAATAAGTATCATCCTCAACCCTTTTTTTAAATTCCTTTTTTAGCTGTTTCGATCACGCACATCAATGGTGCCCTCACACTGTCAGTTGTTGTTAGCATTATGCTGGATAAAGATACGACTGATGGTGATGTGTTTGTGACTGTCACACTATGTTACTTGTAGACCAGACGGTGTAGAAACCGTCGATGTTGCAAGTCTGATGCTTGAACTACCAGCAGTCGTAGTTGGTTTTAACATCTCGTTCTTTTGTATAGTCAGCACTGCTGTATGAATAAGATTTCTTCGTTTTACTGGAAGTCCAAGACTTGCTTGTACTGTATAAGTGACTGATAACAATCGATTTTGAAATGTTTTGAGCAAGTTCTTGAGTACGGTGTGGGGACCAAGTTCGCATGGCACGTTTGAACAAAGTTAATCCACTGGCGTTTGATCCATTATCTTTAGGATTTCCTTCATAAGTACAAACTCCCTCTGAGTGTTGAAGAGAACATTCAGCAACAGCGCAATGTGTCCTGGTCAGTTTGCATCTTTTCTCTTCGACTTCAGCTTGTGCAAACGAAGCTATTTTTAGAAATACGTTCGTTTAATCACTTCCTGTTTTCTCGCCAAATCCAGGTGTGCTTAAGAGAAAAATATCAATATAAAATCTATCATTCCTCTTTGTCATAGAATACCACTGGAATATGTTTTTGTGATATTTTGTGCTCTGTTTCCAGCGATTTTTGCTCAACAATCGACTTGAACTTTAAGTCTAAGACCTTAGACAAAAAAGGGAGATGATGCACCTACCTGCAGTTGGCGTCTAGGTCTTCTACGTCTGGAATGGGGATAACAGATAAGAGTGTAGACTGCAGCAGCAAATAGTTCTGGCACCCGGACGCCTGGCCGGAGTCACAGGTCGTGATTGAGGTCACCTGGACGAGCACTCCTGTCAAACAACATAACAAGCGGAGTGATGAATGCAGCAAGCTACGTTCTAACAAAGTACTGAATCAAGTTACATGATTCTCGTCTAGAATTAGGGTTTGGCTTAGGGCGTGTGCTAAAGCAAACCCTGGATTAAGACAAACTGATTTACATATGTACATATAAAAAATAAATTACTTTTCTTAATTTATACCTAAATCTTGAACTCACCGGTGGAGTTCATCGGTCAGTCTCGGTACCGTAGGTCAGTGATGACAAAATAAGCATAACTATTTTTATGATAATCACTTTTCGCGTGAAGTCTTTAATAGACTATTAAAAGTAATTAAAAACAGCAACTGCAGTACTGGAACGAATGCACGTGGATAACGTTAGTTCAATGGTATGAATTTACGGTGAATGATGACAAAGACTTTTGACCTGAGGGAGAGAAGCGTTAGAGAAAATAGGGGGAAAAAGAACGTTTTTGTGAAGTACAAAAGAAAAGAAGTTAGTTCTGTGATATCGTCACCGAGCCGGAGCCATTAATGCTCAAAAGTGCCGCACCTGCAGCCGACCCAGCGTATTCAACCCAGGTAATGAGAAGTACTGCACCCGCTGAGAGGGGGTGAGGAATGTGTTGTATTTTTTGAAAAATTGTTATTCTGTTGGATATTATGTGAATGACCTTAGTGACGTATTATTATTTCTTTACCTGCAAGACGGCGTCTGGATAGCCTCGGACAAAATCAGAAGAATTTTTTTTATTAAGAAAATTATGTTGTGAGTCAAGGATACTCTGTGCCAAGAATTTCATGACGAGACTTGTTGGGTCTATGAATTGAAGAGGGACTGTTCTAATGAGAGTGTTTGTTAGTGGCCTCCCCTGGGATTTGGTACTTAAAAGTGTTTATTTATTTGTTAATTGTCGGAATGATAGTTGAAACCCTATGGACATATCGTTTGTCTTGTGTTGAAAGAAAAACGTGTAACTGTCGCAAACTGACTGGTGAGGTTGTCACAATCGGTTTTCTTGTTAACAGTCGGTTACAAACTCTTTAGTTGGAAGTTGGGAGGGAGAGAACATGGAAAGGCGTGGCAGCTGACAAGGCCAGCCATTTACGCCTGTTTTGGCCAATAATGAGCAGTTAACTAAGTCTTAGACGTTCGTAAGCCAGTTCTGCCCCTGGCTACCATAGCATCAGCCACCCTCCAAAGTACCTTGAAGGACAGTCTTCCACAAGGTATCGTGTAAGGTAACATGATGAAATCAGATCCACTTAGGTCGCTTGGCTGTAGGGGTTCCTGGGTGTCCTGCGAGTGTGACGACCGTGCTTCGTACCAAGTGATTGGTTTTACGTTTTCTGTACGAGATCCAGAACTGCCTCCTTAGACACTTGTTCTCGAACTGGATTCCCCTCTCCCTATCGGCAAGCAGAGTCTACATTTCACATCAATAAAGCACGATCGGTACTACGAGGGACTTGTACAGGTTACATTTCGTAGAAAACCTGATATTATTGCTGTGCCAGACCCGACCAGGCTAACCAATGCCGCTGTTAGGCTAACCCTTTGTCGCGATCCTAATGCTGAGATATGTCTTGGAGCTGCCGTGTTTGGAGAGGGTGGCTCCCAAGTCCTAAACATATCTACCTCTTCAAGCCGTACCCTGTTCCTTTAGATATCTGCTTTGCCTTTGAAACTGACCATGATTTTGCTCTTATTGCTGGTGGTCTCCATTCCATATGGATTCAAGCTGTCTGTCAGTCTGTTTAGATCTTGCAGTTGTCTGTTAGCGCCTGATATCAGATATTCTGCAAAGCGTAGGTTGCAAATTGGCCTTCCACCGACGAAAATGGAAGTGTGATGGTCGTGAAGGGTTTCACTGATTATGTTTTTCAGAAAAATGTTGAATACTACAAGCTATAAGTGACACCTTTGACCGACGTCTACTGCTGACTAAGAGAAAACCTCCATTGCACTAGATGAACACTTATAAAGCACTTCGATGACTTGGACAAGAATTTCGATGTTTCAGAGTCTCAAGTCGATGCAACTATGATATAGATCCCGATGGTGCTAAGGATGTTTCTATCAAGATGCAACAGTTGAGGATCTGGTTATCTATGCTCCTGCCTGGTTTGAAACCAGTCTGTTCTACTAGCAGTTCTTCAACGGGTGTTTTTATCTTTATCATTGACTAAATGACCTTAAACGCGTTTTGGTTGGCTACAGCTCATTTTCCACGATAATTATTTAATAAGTTTTTGGGGAAGGGGGAAACCTGAAATCGAAAACAAATACAAGGAACAAGTGACTATTTTCCTTTTACTCATTATGAATTAGACTCTCAATATTTTATTTATTAGCCTTCTAGGATGATTCACTGAATATAAAAAGATGACATTTAGAGTTCGACTTCCAAATCAAGAAGCTAACAAGGATGTGTCTTGCTGAGAGCTATTTTTGGTGAGCCCCATCCTGACCCTCATTCATTAGTCTAATTTTGCTTCGACTGTCGTGTTTATCTTCCTGTAACCTCTCTTTAGAATGGGACTCCAGAGGCCAGTTGCACAACACATTTCTAAACATTAAAACTGTTCTAAAGAAGAAAAATCTCTTCTTAGCCATTTAGATGCATTGCAGAAGAACATACAAAAAATTGTACCGACAGGTCGGAAAGTCAGACTTAAACAACTTTATCTTACTTAAAGTAGTTTTAGTTTTAAAAAATTCTAAAATTGTGGTGTGCACTTTAAACTAATTATCTAAAAAGAGTTAAGGCCTAAAAGTGTTTAAAATTAGAAATGTGTTGTGCAACTGGCCCCAGAGCGACATGAAGAGACTTTACCCTATCCCTAACCGAGCAGTATTTAGCCTTTCATGCATTATTCTCTTAGGCATTAGCATTTTTCAGACAGTGGCTTATATTTTCCAACAGAGAATTTCTTATTCTTTCTATTCTTAACTCAGTAATATTTTATCTTAGTTAAGTCTTATTATATGTCACAAAATTCTTTTTCGGTATTTGATTGGGGTATTTATGCTGGGACCGCTTAAGGGGTTACCTACATCTTGGCGCCCAGACTCTTGCAGGGATCGGCTGCTTGATTTGCAGTACCATTCAGCGCCGTAACACATTAATTGCTGACAGTCTTGATGCACTGCTGACAGCTATGACATGGTACTGATGGTCATGGCACAGTCATACTATCATACTGCCAGTCCGCAGTGCTCGTCAAATCGATGTCCCATTCGTCGTTTCCGGTGTGGGAAAATCCACTTCTCACTGACTACCGCCGTGGCGTCTGGCGGTAGCTGAACTTACTTCCCTGCTGTTTGTGTCATCCATCAAGACGTGTGTGGTCATAACTTTATATCCTTCGATGCTTGTAGGTCTTATATCTATGCTGTATATATCTTATGGTATTTGTATGCCGTAACTATGTATATCATATAGCGTTTATACTTCTATGGTGTCTGTGTCTTAACTGTATATTGTGTGTCTTAACATAGAACACTATCACAATTGTTTGTCAACAAAATATTCTATGGTATTTTGAATCATAACTACATATATATATATATCCTTTGAATTTTGAAATTTACGTTTTGGTGCCGCATAACTATTGTACTTACATGATAAGTTCTGTATCTTTAAAAGATTGTTTATATTCATTTTTTACAACAATCTGTAGAAGTCGTTTAGTTTTCTGGACTTAATATCGCTGGTGTTATGACAACGTTTGTCTCAAACATTTGTTGGACTTTCAAGCTGCCGCATCCGGACATAAAGCTTGTGATCATCACTTGGATCTTTGCTGCTCAGTGAAGTATAGTGTGGAGCCTGACATGAAACTTGTAGTCGTTACTTGGATATTTGCTGCTTTGTGAAGTAGTGTGGAGCCTGACAATGGTTTTACCGGGAGGGGGGAGTAGAAGCTGTACACGCATGGTCTTTTAACAGCTTAGTTCTGGGGATAGTTGCACAACACATTTCTAATTTTAAAAACTTTTAAGTCCTAAATTTGTTGATATTATTAGTTTTATAGAAACACAGAGCGGAACACAATTTTAGAACTTCTTAAAATATATTTAAATGAGATAAAACTGTTTAAGCCACAATGTATCAAATGCGCTTGTGCAACGCATGTAAATGACATAGGAACGATTTTTGAAGAAAAAAGTTTCTAACTTTGCTTCTTTTGAACAGTTTTAAGTTTTAGAAACTTATTGTGTAGCTAGCCCCTGGATACATGGGGTTGCCTAATGCACGCGTTATGACTGTGCTGGAGATTCCACACAACGGCTTTGCTGACACCATCATTACGGAGTCTTGCATTACAGGTCATCGGACACATCAGCTTTTGCCGATAAAGGGATTATACCAAGCATTTCAAAGATCCACGTGGGTGTGTGCGTGCGTGTGCGTGGGCGGTGTGGGTGGGTGCATGGCACACACACGTGGATCTTTGAACTGCTTGATATAATCCCTTTATCGGCAAAAGCTGATGTGTCCGATGTGCATACAAGCACGCACCCACACCCACACCCACACACACAGAGCGCGCACGCCTCTCAGTGATAATAGGGACGGGGATTCGGTGCTGCATTTGTCAGTCATCCGCTCAACATCATAATGGAAGACGTCTATAGTCGCTAACTGCCATAACCACATCTGCATTTTGCTGTATGCCTATTCGCGTCCTTTGGGTTTCATGTTATACGCTTATCGTCTTTTTCACATTTCATGGTTAGTATTCATCCTCACCCATACACCCACCCAAAACATATGAGACTGAATGAAAAAGGTTTCATATGAGTGTACATATTTTCTGCGTATGATCACGGACGTGTATAGGTGGACTAGCTGCTGTCTGCCAAGACCAACGCTTAGCCTCTTGCAAAGTCCTCCGCTGTTAGTCTCGGCGAGCTTAAACAATGAATGTGAATAAACCAGAAGCTTTGTAGTCAAAAGCATCGTTCTAGTAGTTAAACTGAAACATGAATAAACCGGAAGCTTTATAGTCAAAAACCTCGTTCTACAACTTAAATAAAAAAAATCGTCTGCAAGCAATTCAGTAATACAAGTCCGTGGTATGATGTTGAGTTATTCCGACTTATTCGCGCTTAGAGCGAAAGGAAAACTTAATGAACTCTTTCAAGGACATTATGAATGATCAGAACCCGATTATAACTTCTGGACTTGGTGGGAATACCTCCTACCTGTTACCCAGGTAATATAAAGAGCCTTCTGAATCAGACACATATTGTCGAATGTGGTACTGTGGCACTATGGGTAACTTATTTCGTTAAGTGACAAATAAAATTTTGCCAAACATAGTTACACGTTGGACAAAGTGTCGGGTTAAGAAGACCCTAAAGAGGCACGATCCACTTACCAACAGCGAATAGATACAAGGCAGGGGCAGAAAACGCCATTCTCCACGTGGCTACTGCCATAAACAGCCGTGACGTTTGCTAGGGCAGATTATTCTCAGGTAGCCAGTTTGCTTGTTGGGGTGCTCCTCAGATCGTCCGTACTGTCGTTCGTTTATGAAGATGCTTCGCAGATCGCCCACTATTCTTTCAATGATATGTCAATGCTGATGGAACCAACGATAAAGCTGTGTTGATGGAGAGGAAGATCGCGGAATTCCGCTCCAGACCATGGCTGATCACTTAAGCTGCAGTATTACGGCAGAAGGACACGTCTGTCAGAAAAATGGTTCGCCCTGACAGGGAAGGCCGTCCACTTGCCTTCAAGCATGCTCTAACAAGAGAGGAGAAGGGAGTGTTTGGGAAAGGTGTGGAAAAGAAAGCTATACAGATGAAGGTGGTGTAGGTTTTAAATGTCTTTAAAATGTTTACTCACCTGACGTCTATCTCGCTCACAAGCTTCTTTACATTCTCATTTTGCACATATATATATATATGTGTGAGATATACAAATAAAACTCTTACTCTCCTTAAAACAGAGCACTTGTTGAATGCGTACACGAAAACATACCCCCTCGCACGCGCGCGCACACACACACACACACGCACACAAACAAGTACACGCATATGCACAGCTGTAGACACGCACAAGCATTCATTCCCGCACGCACCTACGCACTGCAGAGACAAGCGTGGTGCACGCTGCTCATCATGCATCCAAAGCCTTTCTCACGCTACCACATGAGCACATTAAATTCAA
Organism: Marisa cornuarietis; assembly: GCA_004794655.1. Taxonomy (NCBI): domain Eukaryota; kingdom Metazoa; phylum Mollusca; class Gastropoda; order Architaenioglossa; family Ampullariidae; genus Marisa; species Marisa cornuarietis. The sequence continues at coordinate 1,017,764 of SMMW01000651.1, forward strand.
ACGCACGCACGCGCAAACACAGAACTTACAGTTGTTGCCAAACAGCTGACGAGGCTAGGGAGGTGAGGCGGCAGAGGCACGGCTCTCTATTCCTAACAGTAGACCTTCTGTCTGATTTCTTGTTCTTGTATGTTACTGTCGTTATGATTGTTGTTGTCGATGGCAACTTTTGCTGCGGCAGTTGCTGAGGCGCACGGTGACGTCACGAAGAAAGGGGAGAGGGTCGTAGTTGAGAAGGGCTGACAGTTGCGTGTTCGTCAGACTGGATAAAATTATACGATGCTGCGACAAAGAGACCTCGGCCTAAATGGTAACATTCCAAATGCCCAGTGAAGTGCGAGGATATTTAAAGTCTATAGGGCAGGACTTGTTAACCCACCACCTGCTAACTTCGAACAATTTCTCTGTGTGCTCACGCGCGTGCGTGTGTAAGTGTTTGTGTCTGTGAAAGAGAACAAAAGGAGAAAGATACTGTGTTTGAGTGAAAGGTATGTGTGAAAATGTTGGTCCGCTTTTCTTGTATGCAATTTTGCTTTGAAAGTTTGACTTACAAGTCATTCATTCTTTGTATGTCAATGTCTGTATATATATATATATAACTCAAAACATTTTCTTAAAATGTAATTTCAATTATAAGAGCCACAGTTTTACAATAAATAAACCTTTAAAACAAGTGCGTGCACATTGACAGTAATAAAATGAGTGACAGAAGGTGATGCTTGGCGGACAGTCGTTGACATTTGATATAAGAGAAGCTGCATGGCACAGATTTCTAGCTGGCGTGCCACAACTACCTGTCATTTGTGGGCACTTCGTCGTGTGAATATGCCAAACGTTCGGAAGTCAGGCTTTCATGGTCAATTTTACATAACTGTTTGTTTCACTGTAAAAGGAGTTTATTTCGTTTAGTAAATAAATGGGCAAGAACTCTCTTCTTTTTCTTCCTCTTAAGATGGGCCGAAGGCCTCTTCAATAAATTCCAATTCTCTCTTTCACACACACACACACACACACACACACACACACACACACACACACACACACACACACACACACACACACACACACACACGTATTCACTACTTCTGAAGTTATCTTTTCATTCACACAAACAAACGCGTATGTTTACACATTTACAAACGTATACGTACGGAAGCATAAGGGCACACAGCCGCTAGTACACATGAACGCCCACCATGTATGCATAGATTATTATTACTTATTTTTTCCTCTCTTTTTTTTGGACTTCATACAATCAGCTGGGTTGCGGCTGAGACTGATCATGGACAGCATATAAATGGTTAATGAACCATTGGCCACCGAGTGTCAGTCACCGAGCTTTGTGCACTGCATGCTGCATAATGGAAGACAGCACTCTTCTATAGGTCAAAGGGTGACTTCCTGCCTCATCTTGACCCTGGGCGCTGGATGGAGCCGATAAAGCGCTGCGGACAAAATCGGGTCGTGTTGACGGCGGAGGACCTTTGTATTGTATGGGGAGGGGGCACTGATGAAGGATGAATCAGTTTAGAGGCATAAAAACTAGCGGGGCCTCCATTGGATCGAACGGCTGTGGGGAAATTAAGTGTTCGCTTAATCATTGGCAGCGAGGAGGGGCGTTCTGCGATCAAGCAAAACACAATCGGAAATGCCCTTCGCCCTGAAAACAAAGTCCTCTCGTTCAGGCAAGGACGCAGTCTGTCCTCAATCTCTCGTCTCTCTTTCTACAGCTTGTCTAAAAGACAACGATGAAGATGATGATGATGATGCATGTTACAACGAAACAAAATCTCCATCAAGCACAAAGCAACAATTCCAGGGAAAGAACTCAAATAGTCTCAGACAGTCAGACTCCCCATTAATTAACTACCTGCTGTGCTCCCGTCTCTATCTCGATTTTTTGTGTGTGGTTTTGTTTCATTAGTTGGTTTTGTTTCGTTAGGTTTGACTGGTTGGTACGTTTGTAGTTTGTTTTTTTTTAAGTTGCTTTTCATTGGATTTGGGTTTTGGTTGGGTTTAACTTCAAGATTTTTGTGTTTGGTTTAGTTGTTTTTAGTTTGGTTTGATTGGATTTAGTTTGGTTTTGTTTTGGATTTGCTGTAGAGATGATTAGTACAAGGACGCAGGGGATATACTGATTTTCAGTCACCACGGCTCTCTTTCTCTCTCACTCAGCCTGACCCCCAAAGTGGTTTTCGAAACATCACCTACCTCAGTGAGAACATTTGATATTTTACACGAAGAAAAGGCATGAGAAATAAAGAATGAAAGTATAACAGACGTTGATGGGTAAACAGTCTCGCTCCCATGCTCGAGGTGCAAAGGTCATGTCATTAAGGTGATGCTTGGTGTTTTGACTAGTCATATGCACCCGTGCGTCTGACACACCTTGCCATCTTCTTCTGAGGACATCGACAACCTCACCCTCGCACGTCAACGGCATTGCAATCATGCAAACAACCCCACACATTACCCCTAGCACGGCGTCTAGCAATGAAGCTGGAGTCAAAGGTAAAATGCCAGGGCGCCACTCCAGCGACATACACTCGACCCCTTAGTCTCCCATCACGGCCATTGTTTCTCGCGAGAATCTGCTGCATTGGTTCTGTGTGTGTGATGTGTGAGTGTGGGTGGGTGGGTGGCTAGGGGTCGCATCCTGATATACAAAGACTGTTCTGTTCTCGCGCAGTAGACGCACCCTTCCGCAGGAAAACCCTCTTCGCAAAATCCCAGCATTTAGAGTACCAAATCTCCTGCAGAGAAACTCGAAAACAACTGTCTTGTTTTCTACTCTTGGCTGTTGACAGTTATTCAGCTTTGGTTGTTTATGTCACTCTATCATAATTCGACCACCTGCTTTTCGTTCGTTTTGCGTTTTTCTCTGTCAGTCTCTCTCTCTCTCTCTCTCTCTCTCTCACGGGCGCACATATGCTCTCTTTCACTCACACAGAGAACGAGCGAAGGAGACGGTGTGTGTGTGTGTTTCTATGTCTCTGTGTGTGCACTTGTGCGCGTGCGTGCGTGCTTCGTTTTGTTTTGTCGCGGAATAAGACAAGCTTTTCTTTGATGTGGATGAAAATAAGTATGTTACACCATTTGTCAATAATATACCTTAAGCGAAACTCAAAAAGAAAATTGATATTCAATGCTTCGTCCAACCAAGACACAACAATAACAACAAATGATGTGGTTTGGAAACGTATATTGTACTGCCGTTATCATTGTGAGTCATACAAAGACTGGAACATTGTATGGAAAGCAGGATTATGGAGGCCTTCAATAGTTTTGTGTGCCTATGTGTCTGTGTGCGTGCGTGCGTGTATGTGTACGCTTGCGAAAAATACAGCCATTATTTACTGTTTTCATAATTGCGAGCTGGTGTCAACACGGGAGAATACTCGGAAATCGTTAACGATAATACTTAAACTTTCCTTCCTAGAAATAACTCGTAGTAAATAATAGTACTACAGATATACAGTATCATAACAAATAACAAATGAATGTTACACAGATACATTCTATATTTGATCCTTGTGTCACTGCAGAGCTACGCATTACCATGTGCATAGTACTAGTCAATTTTATGAGTACAGTCATTTTATCACAGTTCTTAAAAAAATACCCATCTGATGATCATAAGGAAGTCCCGTCAGTGAAACCAAAGGGGGAAGTTTTATTAGTGACATTATAATTAACAGGTGACGTAACTGACCAGCGGTAAGTGTCGCTGATGACAAGGAAGTGCTGTTAGTGACCAATGTAAAGTGCCGTTACTAACGATTGCAAATATGATAACACAGAAGTGTCGCTAAGTGAAAAGGAGAGAGAGTGCTGTTACAGTGTCATGTCACTGACACATGCTTTACTCTGCAGGTGGCAGCAAGAAAGCGCCTAAATTGATTATTAGAAATGACCGAAACGACCATAGTGATTAAATTACGCATTCGACGGATTAATATTCACATAGGTATAATCGTCATGACACACACGTCATCAACGTGGCAATGCGAGATCAGCTATGACAGTCACGTGATGCAGGTCATCAATGCGAGGTCGAATAGGTATGATTGTCACGACATGTAACTGATCAATGTGGCATTGCGAGATCAGAATGTCTAGATATAAATGTCACGACACGCAGAGCCGCTGAGATGAACATTTTAGAGGTGTGTACAGGTGAGTGGTCAGAATATGAAGGAGAATGACGTAAAGGATCAAACCATTGGCACCCTTCTATAGGAAATTATATCACCAGTGGGCGTGAACAACTCAACAGATTATAGAAAGGAAGATTAAAGACAGTACAAGGGTTATATCCTTCACCCTTCCTCCACCCTAATGCATGTGTGATGTCACAGTCGTCACAGATTTGGGTACAATTATTGGAGTCAGCAGTAACTTGGTGACGACTACACTTTATAGCGTTCTCTAAAGTTTAGCTTTATTTTTTTCCTCGTGTAAAAATATTTTCTCTTTTGCTTAAAAGAAATCGAAAACAATTATACTAAGGCCAGGCCCCTCCACAGCCGCGGCCCCGGGTACACATCCCTCCCGGCCCCTACCTCTGACAACACTCACGTCACAAATAAGGCAATATGAGATCACAAGAGCTTGATATACATGTAGTTACTGCTACACTCGTCATCTATATGGCATTGCGATACCAGAACAGCTAAGTCTGAGGGCACGTTCTCACTAACGCGCTGCTACGTTTCTTTTCTTTTTTTTAATTATTCTGTGCGCTGCTACGTTTCTATCATGTGCACTTTTACTACTATAGCCGTCTTGGTTCGCCATGTAGGTGGAGACTGTTGATGCTGTCGAGGGTTATCGCCAGGTAGGACTCGACGGAGGGTGTTTGGGCAGCACCCCGCGCAGGTCACAGGAGACCACACCCCTTCCCTTTTGTTAACCGCCCTATTATATAGGGGTACAATTCTTCTCAGGGGAAAACTCAGCAATAGTTTACGTTCATAGCAAAACAAGTTTCAATGATACGCAGCAACTGCCGGAACAGACAGAAAAAACAGGTTGGTTTCGTTTCGTGATTTTATTTCTGTTTTTCTTTTTGTTCAGTTTTTGTTTTTCTTGTTTCTTTTCTTTCTTTTTTCGTTTCTTTCTTTTTTTTTTTAACATGACCGTTTCACATCTGCTTGTTTTTTCCTCTTTTTAAATGTTCATTATTTTCCTTTGTCCTTCCTCGTTTCACTTGTGAGGTCAAGTGGGTTAAATGCTAGCCCGAACCAAACATGACATTAGTTCATAAGCTGCTAGCAAGTTAACAAAAATATTACTGTCATAAAAGGTCATGTGGGGTTCATTTCCCCCTAAAACAATGGTGTGGGTTTTTATTTATTTATTGACAAAGGCACTCGAGTATTGAACTTATTCTTACTACGAGTGTCAAGTATCATCACAAGTAGCATATGTGTTGTTCGAAGTGAATCCTTCGTAGTTTATCATGATAGAAGCAGTGTTGCAATTAGTGCTCAAAGATTTGCCTCAGCTGTACAAAGCAGTGACAGTTCTATTGAAAGTGTTCAGGTTGTTTTTCAAAGTGTTGCCATTAAGCTGACTTTGTTCCCAGCTTGTTGCCTTTATTGTTTCGCTAGAAATGGTTCCAGGTTTAATCTCATTAACTTCGTCATAACTTAGCCAGCGAGCCTAAAGGAGGTTCGGGCGGTCCGGTGGCGCAACGGTTAGCACCTGTCATCGATATAATGAGGGTTGGATGTCCTGGGTTCAGTTCTCCTCTCGGGCACGCTGTCCTTTCTCTGCATGTAGCATCTGTTTACAGGGCTGGCTGCCTTGCCGTGATATATTTTTGATGGCTCGGGGTAAAACACCAGTTCCCCCACCCCAACTCCGAAGGAGGTTCAGTTATCTGTTTACAGATTAATTACAGTTAATTGCACGCCCAAAGATCATCTGTTGTTTTTACAACCTGTTCAAGACTGAGCTGTACAGAGATTTAAAGACCTCTAGGTTCTGAGTATAAAAGTCTCGCTTAGGGTTAAGAGGGTATCTTTTTTTCGTTCCTGTTGTTTTGTCGCTTCCACCAGACTGGTGACAAGGTGATCATGTTAACCATTTTTGTCTGTGATTAACTTCTGTTAAAAATAACTTCCCCGTGCAACAGTGTGACACATCGCATATGTCCGCACCTCTCAGCGCGGGTTTGTTGAATGCTAGCTCCCGTAGGTGAAAACGATTATTCTAAGTATCTAGATTTCTTGTGTGTGTGTGTGTGTGTGTGTGTGTGTGTGTGTGTGTGTGTGTGTGTGTGTGTGTGTGTGTGTGTGTGAGAGAGAGAGAGAGAGAGAGATTCTTTATTTGCACCTACATACGTTACACGGATATTTACACGTCTGCTGTTAACCATGTTTGTGGCGGAATAAAGATGTGTGTTTATAAATCTATATGCATGAGTGCTCGCGCGGGGATGTGTGTTTGTGTTGTGAGAGCAAGGTAGGATTAACTTATCCTTAAGCACAGCCTAAGGTGCGTCACACTGCGTGCGTGCGTGTGTGTGTGTGTTTATGAAAGAGAGAAAGAAAGAGAGTTGAGAGAGTATAATTAAGGATTAAGATCGACATGTCCCCTATGCTTATTTTGTGTGTGTGTGTGTGTGTGTGTGTGTGTGTGTGTGTGTGTGTGTGTGAGAGAGAGAGAGAGAGAGGTTTTTCAGGTTCCTGTGGTCATCTGGCTTGTATCATTTCCCATTGCATTTCATTACATTCTTGATGAAAAATCGTGCTTTCACTGTGGTAATAAAATGATAAAGCTTATTCCATCTGTCCGTAGCTCTCATCAATATCCAAAACCATCACTCTCCATCAGAATTCTTAGATGGGAGGCTCAGACTTACTGACTTATTCCCAAGAGCTACGCCGTTTTTTTCACATCCCTTCCAAAGTTTAATTTACAAAGTTTGCTTGCACTTCGTAGCATGTGCCCATATGTACTGCCTGAAGCTGTCACTGACAGCTGTACATGCGAGATGGACCCACAGACCTCCCCTGAACATGTCCGGACAGAGCTATGGCCTCAGGGATCCACACTGGTAAAAAAAGAAAAAAAGCTCTTGGGGCACCAAAGCAGAAATGGAGAAAAGAACCCTCTGAAAGCATGAAAGTCTGACAGACATGCTTTTAGGAACACGAAAGAAAAAGAAAAAAAAAATCTGCATCCTCATACCGTTTCCATACTCCCATCTCTGCGCGATAAGAAAGTTAAGGCTTGCATTTTCGTATCAAATATTTTGAAGACTGTTTTTGAAAATAGGTTGTTAAGCAAAAAAATATATCCTTCTGGCTCCTGCAAAGTCCCCCAATACGCTTCCATATGAACTGTCAACACACAGTCTACTACAGGGCCAAGATAAGAGACGGAGTTCTGTCCATGAGATATTGCGACAAGGCACCATAAAAGTTTACAAAGGGTATAGTAAGTTACACATGACCCTACTGAGTCACAGTGACTGCTGCGGGACATGGATAAGTGGTAACTACGCACCCTAAGCACTGTATTAACTGACTGGGGCACTGCAGTCTACCCCACGTAGACTACTAATCGGGCACTACTACTGTTTGCCCTACACAGCGCGTTATAGCCATGAGAAGCAACTCTGGGCGCTTCCTTATTTTGCTTTATGTTTATGCCAGGACCGGTGTGTGTGTGTGTGTGTGCGCGCGCACGCGCACCTAATATAATTTACTCTGAGAAGAGACATGGCTTCTAATCTTTTTCCCCACTATTGATAGCAGTTGAATAAGCACAACCACAGAGGGCTAGCAGTCTATCAGCCGATTAAAGATGTGTCGAGAAAAGGACTGAAGGCATTGTTTACAACTGCTTCATGCAGCGTGTTCGTCAGCTGGGCAACAATTTTTGGAAACAAAGATGAGTAAGGAAAGGCGACCGCTGAGCGCCGTAAACAGGAAGGTGGCTCATTCGCTCTTAACAGACCTTCACCACTGGGGTCGTGACCTTCGCATAGCATGCTAAAGTTTCCGTTGTACTTTTTAAAAACTTTTGCCGTACACAATTACGTTACACGCGAGTACACGACAAAGACAGTATTTGTTAATTAGAAACTAGCATCAATGATTCCCTAAATAAGAAGAAGTGACCAGAAGGTAGTGTTGTTTCTTTCAACAGTAGGCAGTGCCTTTACTTTCTGCGCCATCTGAAAAAAGTTTGGCCTTAGAACATTCTGGTCCGGTTTTCCCGAGCGTAGATCGAGAGCGTTCTGTCATTCTAATCATTATCTTGTATGGTAGCATCACTCAGAAGAGGAAAGTCCGACTCGACCGGGTAGAGCATGCAGCCAGCAGAACTATTGGGTGTGACCTACCCCTTATAGGCACAGTCTATAGGCAGCTTGTGAACGGCGCGCAAGATTGTGGGTGACCAGAAACGCTCAAGATGGTGTCCTTTAATGTCTCTGGGCTGACGCATCCCATCCTACCAATGGCCTATGTTGACGCATGTCCTCTGGTGACTACGCCAGAACATCTCGCCTGATAAACAGTTTCTTTGAAAAAGAAGTAGCCTCCCTGAACTCCGCTGTGGCACGAGTAAGGACTAAAAGTTGAATGTGACTCTTAGTATGTGGGGGATATGTGTCGTACAAATGTACATATCTGAATGTGTGAGTAGTGTTTAGTGTATGTATAAGAGAAAGCTTGTATATGTGTGTGCATGCGCGCACATGTATTTGCATGTGTATGTGGAAGAGTCTTTTTGGGGTGTACGTATAATAGTGCAATATTATATATAATGGAATATAATAGTATAATATAATAGTGCGAGTAGTGGCGTATAAGAGAGTGGGTTAGTGTGCGATTGATATTTTTCGAGTAAGCGGCGGCCATCATCAAAACATATTCCTTGTGCAATGTCACTTCGCAGAGAATTGAAATCTTTTTCTTATCCCGAAATCGTCTTTTCTTTGCCATAGTTTTTCTGTCCGCGCTTTGGTTACGGTCAAGGTGAAGGTCAGGAATGTTGAACCCAGACTCAACCCCCTCAGTGAGGTTGCCTGAACTGTTGCCGCACTGTCGAGCATTATCGTTGTGACGTCATAATTGTGCGCAGCTTCGACGAACAAAGGAGTGTTTAGATCGGTGCAAATCACGTCAGAAATGAAGTCGGTTTCCGGCAAAAAGAAAAGTTTTTGTTTTTTGTTTTTTGTTTTTTTGAGTGCACGTAGCGTGATACGGGACTGTGACTGGATCTGGTGTCAGTGACCCGTGACTTACCTGACAGAACCTTTTAACGCGCAAGTATGCTGCAGCTAATTGTGATGTTGTCACGTACAAGACGACACGCAGACGTGTGCCTTGCCGTTGTTGTACAGGTTGTTGACAGGCCTGTCGCATGGCTCTGGTGTTTGAATCGTCAGAGGCGCGCAAATGTTTCGCCTGACAATAGATGACAAGACTGTCGTAGAGTACTGCGCCGGTCCGTCGAAACCAGACGAGAACAAACACATTATAAGCAGGATGGGTGCGGTGACTGCCGCTGCATGCATGCAGGTGCTGCCCTTGTAGCTAGTCAAATGAATGGGATAGGTGCACAGAGTGTGCGTGAGTGTGTAAGATATGCAAGCATAAAGAAATTGCAGGACTCTGTATGTGTGTGCGCGCGTGCGTTTGTACGTTTGATGTTTCCATGCATGACTATATGTGCGTGCATTTGTGTATGTGTGCCTGCGTGAATGAAGTGTGGAAGTGTGAAAGTGGGTGTTTGTGTATTTATACGCGCGTGTGAACAAGTGCCTAGGTGTACATGAGTGCATGCGAGCTTACTAAAAGTGTGTAGCATGTCAGATGCAAAGGAAAAAGGATCAAAGTGTGTGTGTATGTGTGTTCGCGCGCTCGTGGGCGTGAGCGTAATTATGTGTATATGTGTATGTATGTCTGTATGTGTGTGCACGGCTGAGTGTCTGTGTATGTGCGTACACACGTGTGAGTTGGTGTATGATTTTTATTTGTGTGAATCCACTTTGCGTTCGTGTATGTATGATTGTGCTCGCGCGCGTGCGCGGGTGTGTGTGTGTGTGTGTGTGTTAAAGGAAAAAAAATCCATTCTAGGCAGCTATTCCTTACCATTGACGGATTAAGATTTCAACCACTTGGTGACCTCTTCGGAAAGCTTTCTAGATTATATGATGTAATGTTGACCAAAAATGAGTCACTCCTGTCACGACATTCAAAATACAACATATAATAATATGGATAATAGGGTCTTCTACTATACATCACACAACTTCCAGCCTTCTTTAAAATGATTTACTCTGCCTGTAAGCCATTATAAATGCTTCCGTCTTTATGAAAATGTTCTATTTAGATAAAAATATTTGTGATTAACTGAGCAAGAGTGATTATTACTTTACAAATGATTCCGTCTTCATTTAAATGTTATACTCGGTATATAAAGCCCAGTAAACCGAACAATAATGTTATCACGTTACATCACAAAAGTTTTCGTCTTCCTTGGAATCTTCCATTCTACGTACCAGCCATAACAAACTTGACAAAACTTATACTATATGCATCACATTCTTAGACTAAACCATCAAGCTCTAAAGTATGTCTTTAACACACTGTTCGCCCCCCCCCCATCACCACCACCACCAAAAAAAAAATTGAACTCTCACCATCTCTCGGCTATCGACGTGCCACGAGAAGTTTTGGAGCATTCGTGTCTTTTTAGCATTACCTTAGAGCACTTAGGCTTTAAGAAGACCCCGAGTTGAAGATAAGCGGTCGAGGTCAGAGGTGACAACGACGCTGCGTAAGCAGACAGGAAGCTGCGAGAGACTGCGAGAACTAGATATCTCCAATTAAAAGGTTGTGTGTGTGTGTGATTTTGTTTTTTGTTTGTTTTTTTTAAGCTCTGTCCTTCACCCCAGCTGGCGAGCAGAAAATTTTAAATCATTATCATCGTCCTCGTCGTCATGAAATTATATAACGTATATCCCAACATTACAAACAAGTTTTATGCAAAACACACACACACACACACACACACACACACACACACACACACACACACTGAGATAGGAAAGGGTCATATAAGTCTGAAAGAACTAGACAGCAGCAGCTTCACCAAAATGTTATTTGTTAAAGGCACTCACTCTTTTCCACTACTCGTTCCCACTGATGTACTCATTCAACAACACTTCGTGACCACTTCTGAAGAACTCGCAGGTCACCTGACGTAAAGATTATATAGACAAAGCCAGAAATACCAAAGTACTTGGGGAGGCAAAACTGGCGGAAGGAGATGGGTTACGATCCGTTTTCCGCATGCCATGCCCTAGAGATGGTGAACCATTTACACTTCACTGCCCCTACGGTTATGAGACCCTTTAGCTTTACTTTAACCTTTATCGGTCGGAAATCTGACTGTCGCAAGATCAGAGCCAGTAGGACTGATGAAGTGTATGACACATGGAATGAATGAGTCCCGGTGACGATTCGTTCTGCATACCGCCATCGCGAATCTGCGGCCACACCACAGGAGTGAGAACACATATGCCAACACATGATCAGGAATAGTGAGGATCCGGAATGCCTTCCTAAGGATTTTCTGATTACTCAAGACTTCCTGGTTCCCTAGGTATAGTTTGTGGAACCAAGAGATGAAAGAAAAAGTGATGAGACTTTCAATGAAGGACTGATAGAACTGAGTGAGAATGAGAGAGCTGACAAAGACCTGAGTTTCCGTAGGAAGTACAGGCGTTGCTGGCTCATACGGAAGATCGTGTCTGTGTGGATGTCCCACTCAATCTGGTTAAATATTTATAAGAGTCGACTATCTTAATGTCATCATCATGGATAGTACTGATGACTTCATCAGGCTCGTTCATCCTAAACTCAAAGATCCTTTCCTTTGATTTTGCTTTGGTTTTCTTGGTATACCTTGAATCATGAGTTAAATGAGTTAAATAATATATACATAATTATTAATTTAGTTAATGCAAGGCCTCATCAAGCAGATAGAGAGACTGTGGACCCAGCCCCAGGGTTTTAGATGGACAAACCATAAACCCATAAACTCTCACATTACATAATGTGCCGGGCACAGGAAATCGTTACGTTTTTAGTATGTTAGTCTAAGTCGTAGGAAGTGGAGGTCAAGGACTTTTGCCAAAAAAGAAAGAAATAAAAAGTAACTAAGTAAGAAATGTATTGCAAATCTATTACTGACTTAAATAATTTTATTGCCGCTCTGCATATTAAATGGTTTACCGAGAGCTGACAGCCTACAAGACCGAGAGTCCAGAGATATACTAGCTCCGTGCTTATACTGTTCTTAACTTAGCCCAGGTGCACAACCAGTCGCAACTAGTCTTGGTGAAGAAGTCAGTCAGAATGCACAAAAAAGCCTTAAATGTTTATTATTAATGTCATTGGTAGGCGTTAATTGTCCAGTTAGAATGCTTGTATGTTTATTGTCAATGTCACTGTTAGGCGTCAATCGTCCATTAAACGTAGACGCAGTGTTCTGTCCACCTGGCACATAAATGCTTTTCGCTACTTAGAATTACACAGCACACAGCTGTACGACGGCATAATTCTAATGCCACTTGTTAGTTAAGTTTAGCTGTCTCGAGATAACAAGACATCGCCTGGGCAGCTAAGGAAGTGGCCGTGGCAAACTGCTCAGGAGGTCGTCTTAGACCCTCGGCGACTTCTCGGCACCAGGTCACGAGTCTGCCAGGCTGCCCATTGCCTCCGCGAGAAGGAAAGTCCCAGCAAAGTCAAACGCTCTGTTGCCTCGAGGCAGTTAAGAGGTTTGATGCTTTACATTTGCTTTATTCATTCACATCCCTTAGCGCCCGCTTTTCTATTTTTCCTTTTCAGTTCCTTCCTTCTTTCTTCATTCAAATCCCCAAAACAAAGTTCAAAATTTTCTGGTTATTGAGGTATCTGATCGTCAAACGCAGAGAATTAACCGGAACCAATTTGTGGAAGTCGGTCAACTGAACCCGAAAGAGGTTCACACATGAAATGATCGCCTAAGCCCTGGGAGTCAGGGGCTAAGGGCCAGGTGCACTAGCTGAAGAGATATGCCTCATATTTTAGTATTGCTTTAGCACAATGCTTGGAGTTAACGAGTAAGCGCCTATATCGCCGTCGTGAATCCGACCCTAGGCGCAGATAGCGTTTCTGTCATGTCCTTGGTTGACCTGTTAACGTGGGTTAACAAAGCTATGAAGAAGAATCAAGGCTTAAGTTAAGAACACCCATACGATCGAGGTGGGGAAGAACTCGCCGTATCAGCCCAGTAATGTGTTGCAACCTCGATGTAAATTCTTCTGACATCCTCGATTTGTCCCCAAGGACTGCTAGACACTTAAAGGGAGGTAAGTGTCAGATCTCGCTTACGCACGCAGTTTATTTGAGTTGTAGAAACTTTCTGGGAGCTCTATGACTAACCCAAGTCAAACATAAAATTTCAAGAAGTTTCTGGCAGCATAACAAATCATAAAGCTCTCGTTGTATTGTCACAAAAAACGTCTGCTTTGTTTTTTTCGCATAGTAAGAGGTGGGAGGGAATGACCAGAGTAGTGTGACTATTTTAACTAAGGGCTTCACTAAAGCCAATGCGAGACCTAAAACAACATTCTCATGAAGTGTTAGCATAATAGAAAGCCATACTTTTTTTTATTATCAAGCAAAATCATGTACCTTCTCAGGGTCAGCCATCGGAGGATCTCTCCAGGTACTTCGCTATTCTCCCCCTTTCTCTTGGTATTTACAGGCTTCAAACTGCAATTAAGAATCATATGTGATCGATGTTAATATCTTGCGCCTCTCGAAACGAAGAAAGATTTCTTCTAGATCCAGGGATTTTGTATCTTAGTCATGAACTAAACACTATAGCTAAGTCATTTGGAAATATTTTTAGACTCTTTTTGTTAACAAGACTTTAAAATATTTCTTGATGCCACGCCGCTGGGTTTTTTTTTTTTTATCATTCATCAATGATTTCAGGATCTCCTAATGATGACTGTCGTTGAATCAACTTTGCGTTAGAGACCTACTCTAGTGGGGGGGGGGGGAATTATTTCAAAGAATTAGTAAAACTACCTGAGCTTGAATTCTACATCTAGATTCGGTACAACGCAATGGTTCATCCTAGTGTTACGCCGTGCAACCTAACACTCACTCACGTGGTATGACTCGCAATCCCCTCCACAACAAAAAAAAAAAAAAAAAAAAAATCCTTGGTGCGAAAAGGTCTGATCAGATTTGTTCCGCGTGAGACAGTAATCGTCACATTCAGCTTTACTGTCGATGGAAAACACACACCAAGTAGAACGTGCGAAGCGCTCGGTGACCTGGTGACCTCCGAGGTACTATGAGAAGGTCGTAGGCTCGTAGCATGTTAACTGCCGAGAACCCTTTAGCTGCCTTATTTTCTAGTAATCATTGTCGATGACCTGAGTGCTCTCTCATATTGCTTCTCCGCCGCTCCGAGCAAATAATGGATGCTGTGAACGAGAACGCTGGAACTGATAAAGGTAAATATCTCACTGGAAACTCTTTTTCTTTCTCGTCCCAGAGATCATGCCTGTTAGACTTTTTTTTTTTTTGTTATTGTGAAAAGGTCACTGAAAACTAACTCGCGACAATGATCCAACATGGTTTTTGTTTAAATTTATTTTCTAAAGCTTGAAAAATTTACTTAAGTATCTTTTTCCCTCTCATTTCTTCTTTCTCTTTTGAATTCTTACTTTCTTTTCCTCTTGCTCTCTCTCTCTCTCTTTTTGTTTCTTCTTCTCTCCTCTCTCGTCTCTTGCTGATGTGTCTCTTTCGTTCCTTCCATTTTTGTTCTCGAAGCGTTAACCGAACGAAAGAAAAAAGGAATAAAAATGGCCTCTAGTGACAAACGTAGAAAAATGTAGTTGAATATATGAATAAATCGCTTGTATGTAATGTACGCAAATAAGCAAAATAGTATTTACTTTCTTCTGTAAAGAACACGAGATCGAGTTTTTGTCTGCAAACTTTATTGTTACAGACAGGCTGATAAATGTGTAGATGGAGTTAGGCGGGTGGCAATGTTATAAATCTTGTTGTGACAATATGTGCCTTCCCCTGTCCCCCCCCAAAAAAAAAACAAACAAACAACAACAACGTCGAAACCGTGTCTGATCACCGGTGGTAACTAGAGCAATATGTAGGTCATGTCACTTTCGAATTTTTTTTAAAAAGATTTATTTATTTATTGCTTTATATATTTTTGGTGATTAGGAAAGCACATCGCGGCGAAATTTAAAGGCAGCAGGCTTAACTGCACGTTTCTCTGTTTCTCTAAGGATTCGTATCTATAAAAAAAAAATATGTGTTGCGCGACAACTTTACGGATATTTATTAACATATATTTGCAACAGTGCTTATGTTCACACTTATAAGGTTCTCTCTTATAAGGTAGCTGTTATTTTGGAATCGATGGCGACCCCCCCCCCTCCATTTGTTTGCTGTACCAAGTGACATTTACATCTTGTAACGATGAAGAGATCCCATTTAAAATTTTTTTTAACTGCGTGTATTTTTTTGTAGTTCCCAACAGTTGCAGTGTTGCTTAAGCATTTAGAACCGGTTTGGGATGCATATCCACTTCTCTCCACCCCCTTCCCGGCTTTAGCAAACTAAATAATGTGTTTGTGGACGGCTTAGTGGAACATTAAGCTTTAGACTTGCCATATCCTTTAAACTCTATTTTACTTTGATATAAAGAGAAGATAACACATAAAGATGAGCTACACCCGCTTGAGTCAGCGTTAACAGGTGCACAATAAAGTATTATTACAACATTTGAACTTAAGACTTTTTTCTTCATGCAACACAGAATCGTATTTTTTATAAATAGCCAACCCCGCACGTCATGAGCAAATTATGCGCTATTTTTCAGGCTAGCAATAATTTAACTGACCAATATTTTAACATATAGCACCTTGCGAAACCCTCCTAGCTCTCTCTATCCGTTTACCTGCTAGTGAGGTTTATTTTGACTATTGTTGCTTGAATTTTTTTTTAAAGAACTTTATTCTGTATTTTGGCCCCTTTTCTAGATAGGCCCACTAAACCCAAAATGTTTGAATTGTTTGTTTTAAACAAATTAATCATTTCATTGACCGTGTTTGCAGGAAGTCCTACAATCGATAACTCCGCCATTGGAGGACCTTTACCTCACGTGACTTCAGGATCGGCCTGGCGACCTCGCCCCTCCGTTCCGGGCACCCTCAACCCCGCCTACGTCAGCGACGATGAGACTGAAGACGACGGCAGCGACCGCCAACGTTTTACACATGCACCGTCTAACCGGTCGAACAGTTTGAATGGTTCCACAAGATCCAGAGGTTTGTTGCTGGTTGTTTGGGTTTTTTTCTTTTTGTTTTTTTTTTCTGTTTGGTTGATTGGTTGCTTGTTTGGTTTGTTTGCTTTCATTTGCTGTGTTACATTTCTTTTTTCCCCCCTTTTTTTCGTTTTCGTCTTCTTCTGTTTCTTCTTCTGTGTAATCACTCAGTCAATGACTGCAAACGGCTGTTTGATTCAGTACCATCATTGCTACTCACCTGAGCTGCCTGGACTTTTCTCAGAGGTTCACGTCGTTCTTGACAGTGGAAATATGACGATACATGCCGCACAGGCAACGCTTTTCTTCCTTTCCTAAATTTAGAAAAAAACATGTCGCTCCCCCAACCATCTGTTATTCTTATGTTGTGAATATTTTTAATCCACTCTATATTGTTTCGATTCTGTCTTCTTTGGTAAATGTCAGTCAATGTGAAGACTACTTTTAATTTTTTGTAAAGCGTATTGTCTATAATTGGAACTCCATCTCCTCCTGTTGACATTTATTGTTGTAAAGTCGCTTCGTTGCCAAACGACGCATGTTCTGTACTGTCGTCTCTCTGTTCTGCACTATTTTTGTTTTGTGCTGCATGTCAGCAGCAAGCTGGCACGCAATCTGTCATCTGACGCTAGGAAAGAGGTTACAACGGGAGCTTGAGGGGAGGGAATTACTGACTCTAATTCTTGAGGAGAATAGAGCTTATGTCTCAAGATGAAGGGTACGGAGAGGTGGAGCTGAAACCGGATTAATATTAATGGTGCTGCGCGCGCAAGTAGGAGGAAAATTCTGTACCTGCCTAGGTCATTTCATTTCGTGTACATTTTGTCTGTCAGCGTATTGCAGTGTAGAGGCTGATGTCTGACGCTGTCTGTAAACGTTGGTAACGCTTCGTGCAAGCTAGTTCTTAACACTCTGGCGATTCAGTAGTGAGGCTGAGCGCATGTAGAAGGTCAAGAGGTCCTGAGGCCGAATGCATGAAAGAGCTCGAAGAAGTGCTCTCCAGTAACCCAAAGCTCTTAAAGAAACCTACAGTAAAGTTCTTCTGTGACATACATCTTTAGCATGGATCCGAGAAGCAATGTGCGGCGAGTGGCAGTGGGGGACAGCAGTGGACACAATGCCGCTAGCGTTCCTCTCGTCGTGAGGCCTGAAATTCGACGGAGCAGCTTGGATTTCAGTCGCGTCCCCAGCGCAGCACGACCGGCGTTCCGCAGGAGTAGCTTGTCCCTGGTGGACAGCAATGGACGCAATGCCGCTAGTTCTACTGTCACCGTAAGACCCGAGCCTCGACAGATTAGTTTGTCGGACTTGAGCCGCATCGTCGGTGAAGCGTGGCCAGCGTTCCGCAGGAGCAGTCTGTCGGACGTGCACCCGAGCATGAAGAGGAACTCTTCCAGAAGCAGCTGTCGCCGGTTACTTAACGTTTCGGCAACTGAAAACAGTGAGTGGCGCTTCAACAAGGCCGAGCTGCTTTTCAGCAGCCGTTAAAGTAGCGTGCCTGCCTGGTATAGCACGGGCTCTTCTGAGTGAGTCTTTTCAATAGGGGTATGATTAGTGAATGCGTCTCCACCCTGTTTGAGCAGCTCATCAGCTGGAACATTTTCAACGCTTGGCGACTTTCCTCCATTCAGGCTGCGTCCAGCTCTTTCGACCTTTTTCCGTAGGGCTGGTAGGTCTGCAGGTTCACTTTTTCTAGTCTGTTTGTTTTGAAGGTTGTTAGCGTCTGTCTTCAGCATAAAGTTGTACACGTGTTTGCAATATTCAGCCCAACGGCTGAGTACAACATTGCTTACTGTGAAAAGGTGGTTATTGCTGTCTTCAATGACTGAGATCTTGTGTTCACCTGTCTTAGTCAGGGTCCTTAGTAGTTGGTTGGCCTTTTTGCTGTCACCTCGTGCCATTCCCTCCTCTATGGTCTCGATCCAGCTCTCACTAGCAGCTTTCATCCTTTTCTTAATGGCACACTTCACTATTTTTTATTAGAAGTTGCTTCGGGTTTGCTTTTCCTTTCCCTCTTCAAGGCCCTTCTTTGGTCACAGAGATCTAGGACGTCTTTCCTGACCCATGGTTGTTTCTTCTTCCTTTGTCGCCCAAGAACTTCCTGGGCTGTTAACAGTAGCGCTTCTTTGATGTCTCCCGCGATGGTGTCTATATCACAGTCCACCAAGGTCAGTGCAGCGAAATTACCTCCAACTGTGGCCTTAAAGACCTCTGCAGTGTTTGGGTCCCACAGCTTCTCAAAATCAAAGCAAATTCAGGGGGTATTTGAGAGCTTCTTCATTTTCAGTTTCGGCTTCAGGCTCGTTAAGACAATTCAAGGTCGCTGTCTACGTCAGCACCTGGGTACATCCTTGTCTTGGCCTTCTTGATGCTGGATTTGAAGGGCGGGTCTAGGCAGCAAGATAAAGTCGATTTGGTTATGGATCAATCCATCTGGTAAGTGCCATGTGGCTGTCCTTGATTTCTTGTGTTGGATAAGGTAAGTCGATGGCTCTGCGCAAACTCTAGGATTCTGATGCCCCTGTCGCTGGTGTCACCAAGCCCAGATTTACCCACCGTTCCTGCCAATTGCTGGTAGGCGTCTGTCCCGACCTTGGCGTTACAGTCGCCGAGTACAACGATGGCCGGCACTTTCGTCGTGTTTTCGCCCGCTGATGCCGTGTTAGCACCATGAGTTTTTGCAGCGGTTTACTTCCTTAGCCTTTATCTTTCCCAAGATTAACCCCCAAAGCATTGGGGCCATTTTCCCTTGGCTACTTCAAAAATAATGTCACTCAAATGTCGCCAGGATCGCGAGATGAGAGAGCCTGGCCGCGCATTCCACGACTCAGGTATCTGTGTGAACAGAAAATACCTCATTCTGGTCTTAAAAAAACATTGTGAAACACCGCACAATCAAATTCGTAGCAACAAAATTAAAGCGGTGCACCAAACCCAGCCATGCCTTACTTTGGAAATACCCAGGTCAGAGTGTTACTTATTTTAGAAGCTGTTTGATTGGTCAATGCTGGAAGCGCGGCTCCGTTGCGCGTGCGAGAGCTTGTGTCACGTTTGAGCATTGTACGCAAAAACAACACGTTCGTGAAAGTTGAGCAATGACCTCTATACACCCAGTTTGCCACCTTGATGTCCAGTTGGCTCCTATGACCACAGTTTCGGTCAGCACTTCATACAGCAGATTTTTGTGCGTCTTCCGTCGTTTTTTCACATTATGAACGACAAGGATCGCCACACCACAATAGGCCTGCGTATTATACAGACATGTGACACAAGGGGTAATGCATCAATTCGAACTAATCCCCTCTGAAATGCGTGTGTTTCTAACAAATCTACGGTAACAACCGAGAGTTTTTCAGTTTTTAACTGCATTGTTGATCTGGATAATGAATCATTTGAATCTGTTGGTAGATTAATTATTTATCGTTTTACCTATCCCCAAACACGATTTTCAGGCATTTTAAATGTAATACACGCGAAGAGAAATTTCGAAAAAAATTATCGTGTATGTTTTGAGGATATGTGACAACACAGATGACAGTGACATACAACGTTGATAAACAATTTTTTCTCCACAACACAAGCATTGAAAGTCATTGATTTTCACACGCACACACGCAAACGTACGTAGAATTCAGTGTAAAATAAAATTAAAAAAAAATAAACTACCGGTTAATGTCATAATTCTTATAGTATCTTTTAATCAAGGAAGACTGCTTTGCAATATATCTGGTGGTTTTTTTTTTAAATACCTGTGAGTGCATAGGATACTGTCTCAATTACTGAGATGTCTATAATTCAAATTCCTGAAACTGCGGTGAAATTGCTAATCATCATTCAGCCAGCAGTCGACAAAAGAGTTCTGTTATCAATTTTTTTTCAAAGAGCTGTTCTTGATGTTATAGAAGTATCTTTATATAGGTGCTGTTATATATATATATATATAATTCAATATATATATATATATATATAATTGGTTCACAGTAAATACATTTAAATCAGTCATGTTGTCAAAATTTAAGGAGTACATTATCTAAAGTAGTGCTTAAGATTTTCTGCTCCAAATAGGTCCACAACCTTGATTAATAGTGATGCTTCTTCACCCAAAGTGTCCTTGCAACAGAACTCACTTTTGCGGACTCAGAGATGTATGGATAATGTGCTCATCGTCACCAGAAAACCCCACAAAAAACACCAGCCATCACCTTGTTGCTAGTCACGATACTATCTTATGTGACCTTGCTTTTAGCTAATGTGAACTTCACTCAAACTTGTTCACCTTCACCTTTAGTAAAGAGGAGTGGACCAGAAGGTATTACTTCAAATCACAGTGTGGTGAAAACTCAGTCTGATGAAACAGAAAGTGTCAAAAGATGTGAGTTAATGGTAATGTTACATGCTCTATGCATGTGAGACTCCAGCAAAGGGATAGTAAACCAGCTGTGTATGAGCAGTGGAAGAAGTAGTCTTATCTAGTGTCCATAGTTTGTCATGGCGGATAGTTTTATCTGCTGCTCTGAAATGCAAGGTATGCTTCTAACATACACATTTTCAATAAACTATCAGTTTAAGTGGATTCTTATCCATGATAAATATCAATTTGTATGTCAGTTTTCCTTTAATAGATTGATATATGAAATGAAATGGCAGTTTCTATAATGCACTTATCTATTTCAAAGTTAAAGACGTTTGTAATGGATTGATCTTGCCATAGATAAATGCTAGGTTTGGCATTGAACACAAATTAGCCTGAACCATAAACTTACAAGCATTTACAATCCACACATTCAGCAGACTGTGCCATGCTAACAGTAAACAGGTAGATTTCTTCTTGACGATATATATTTACTTTAATTGAAATGGCATTGGCAACTGACAAAACATAACACTGCATGGATACATCATGAGGAGAGCTTGTGGAAAGACCCACCCCTTTTATTATGTTCAGGCCGTAGAGAATTACAAAAAAAATTTTTTAATTAAAACAAATTAAGCACTGGTTCCCCAAGAATTTGTAATGCAAAGCAAGGGCATACTTTAGACAAAAGCAAAATCAAAGACAGAAAAAATACTTCGCTGACAGAATTTTCCTGCTTATTCTGTTAATCTTTTGCTTGCCTTTACCCTTTTCTTTAAAGCCCTTTTTTACATTCTCGCTCCTCAACCTGTGTCATCATTGCTTCCCTTGTCTCATTATAAAGAACTATTAATCCATTTATGCAGGTCAAGTTTACACAGATGATGATGAGGAAGATCACCTTACTGTGGATGACATGGTGGTGGTGGAACGACCTATATATACACAACTAGCCTTTGAGCGTGGGTTTGAAACATTCCAACATCCCAAGAAATCCCCTAAGACATGGATAAAGAGCCGCATTAACAAGTTTCAATGTTCCTGCACATGTGTGGGTCGCTTCTTTATGCAGCTCTTTCCATTTGTGGGAATTCTACAGGGCTACAGTCTGTGTTCAGACTTTCCCAGTGATGTCATATCTGGGCTAACTGTGGGAATTATGAACATTCCTCAGGGTGAGTTATCTCCTTGTTGAGTTTTGATGTTTCCTATGTTTTAATAAACGTTGCTTTACTAGTATTATTACTAATTGAAGCTATTTGGGATGCCATCTTTATCAGAAGTTATTTAATACTGTTTGGATCCTTAGAAATACCTGTTTCAATACTGTTGTCTGAAGGAAAAAAACATGCATTATCTGTATACACAACTATATGTGTTAAGGAGGTGAATGCTCTACTTCTGAATGATTCAGTCTAATTCTAATTTTTTTCACATCCAGAGTGTTTTGTTAAATGTTTTATATCTGCTTTGGTGTGATTTTTGTCCAAACTCGATCAATGTCCTAAACTGCTAATGGGTTAATATTTATTATGCCTTTATATCTGCCTGACACTTTGTAATGTTACAGCTGTCTGTCGGTCTGCCTATTATGAGCTCCGTCAGATCAGTGCCATCCGTCATTTTCTCTCTACATGCGCTACCAACACTCTTGTCTGTGCGTTTGTTCTTTCTCGACCTGACTACTGCAACTCCTTGCTGGCAGGCTGCCCTGACTACCTCATTCAGAGACTCCAGAGAGTACAGAACTCCGCTGCACGTCTGGTGCTTAGAGCCACGAAAAGGGACCATGTCATTCCTCTCCTTCGTTTTCTACACTGGCTACCCATCCGTTCTCGAATTCAGTACAAACTGTCTGTGCTGTGTTTTAATTTCTTTGCTGGCTCCTGTCCTGACTATTTCTCTGAACTTCTCATCCCTTACTCTCCGGCCAGACAAGTACACTCTTCGTCTGACGACCGTATCCTAACTGTTCCTGTCACCAGAACAACAACATATGGTCACAGGACTTTTGGCTACTGTGCTGCTAAACAATGGAACTCTCTTCTTTTCCATAGCCGCTACCTTCCTACAATTGAATCTTTCAAATCTGCACTGAAAACGCACCTCTTCCTTGAGCATTACTCCTAACACAGTCCACAATGCTAGTCCTTCTTACCCCCCCCTTCCCTCTTGCTACTTTACCCATCTTTCTTGGCAGAATCACTATATTTCTCTGTTCCTGTTACTTGATGCCTTTTGTTTTCTGTTTTGTCGTCAGTACTGTCATTTTCTTTCATCCCCTTTGTTCTGTATCTACTTAGTCCATGTCTCTTCCCCATTTTAAGTGCTAAAAGCATGCTCTCTATGAGTGTGAATATGCGCTATAAAAATCTTCACTATTATTATTATTATTATTTCTCACTTAGTCATGATTTGGAAAAAAAATCTTTTATTTTCATGCTGGTGGTTTGTGTGTGTGTTTGTTGGTCATTTGGCCCTAATATAGTTGAACTTATTTACATGGCTCTGTTTAAAACAGGCAGCTGAGCTTGCAAATATATAGTATTCAAACAATGTATAGCTCTTTTGGTAATATTTGATGTTAATAGCTACTTGTGTCATCAGTGATTGATTCATCTTTTGGGTTAATAATAATAAATAAAAGATATGTATAGTGTATACTCACACTCGTAAGGAGCATGCTCTTAGCACTTACAACAAGAATGAGACAAGGACAACGTGGGTAGTATACCAGAAACGGAAGATAACAGTACTGACAACGAATAGAAGACAAATATAGAAAATGCAAAGAGGAACCAACTAACAAGAACTGAGAATATTGTGATTCTGCAGAGGAAGATGTGTAGGAAAGTACCAATAAGGAAAAAAGGGCCGAAAAAGGTATAAAAGTGTGTGGGTTGTGTTAGGAGTAATGATGAATAAAGAGGTGTATTTTCAGTGCACATTTAAAGGATTCAATTGTAGGTAGGTGGTAGATACAGAAAGGGAGAGAGTTCCATTGTTTTGCTGCACAGTAACTAAAATCCTGTGACCATATTTTGTTGTTCTGGTGACAGGAATAGTTAGGATATGTTCATCAGACAAAGAGCATAGTTGTCTGGCTGGGACGAAGAGGGAGGAAAGCTTAGAGATATAGTCAGAGCAGGAGCCAGCAAAGAAATTAAAACATATCATGGACAGTTTGTACTGAATGCGAGAGCGAATGGGTAGCCATTGCAGAAAATGAAGGAGAGGAGTGACATGGTCCCATTTCCTACCTCTAAGCACCAGACATGCAGAGAAAATGAAGTTTATAGATGAGGTTTGAGGGGCAGCCTGTGACCAAGGAGTTGCAGTAATAAAGCCTAGAAAGAGCAAACACACAGACAAGAGTGTTGGTAGTGCGTAGAGAGAAAGTGATAGATGGCACTGATCTTACATAACTCATAATAGGTGGACTAACAGACAGCTATAACTTGTTTATCAAGTTTGGGGTCTTGAGATGAAATGACTAATTCCCATATGTGTGTGTGTGTGTGCGGCTATTGGACTGTAGGTTAAACTGGTGCATCTACGGCCACTAAGTTATGGGACTCAGTACCTTACCCTTTACTTTCATTTTGTAAGGAAACAGAACACACTAATATAGATATCTAAGGGGATCATCATGAGAAAATGATGTTAAGTCAGAAACATAAGTGATTCATGATTCTTCCTCAGGTATGGCGTATGGTCAGCTGACGACACTTGACCCTGTTTTTGGGCTGTATGTATCATTCTTTCCCGTCATTTTTTACTTCCTCTTTGGAACCTCTAGACATATATCAATCGGTAAGCATTGTTCTTTCTTCAGCATAATTCAAAGTGTTTAAGGGGGTATACTTGACCTGAACTTGATTTTTTTTAAGGCCAGTCACAGTCATAATTACTAAACTTTTAACTTTTCCTGGCACATTTTCTTAGTTTCTTGTTTCTGTTATGGTTTGTTCACTTCAAAAACTTATAACTTTATATTGAAACACGATACAGCCATAAAAATGGATTTAGTCCTTGATAGGTATGTAAACATTTTCATGCTGGCATAATGTTTTAAATAATGTTTTCTTAAATGGAAACATACCATTTTACTAACAAATTCATAAAACAATAATTAAGTTTTTACTTATTTCTCACATAAAAATGTAGATCTTTTGTTCAGGTAACCATTCCAAACAGAATTTGGAGTTCACTCACTACAAAAATAAAGTTATAAGATTTTAAAATTGTTTGTTTTGGCACCATCATAACTCTTCTCCACTGGTGGCTTAATAATAATAATAATATAATGATTATACAGTCGGACCTCGCTAAGTCGAACTCAAAGGGACCCGAAAAAAAAATTCGACTTACGGAGTTTTCGAGTTAGGGAAAATGGCGTAATAGGCGCAGGTTAATCAAGGACAATGTTATTCCGGCTTAATTACTGTATTATAACTATTTATTATACAGGATTATCGTTTTATACGGATGCATGTACTGCCATTTCCGCGGCACGTACCGCACGGGAAAAACCACACCGACACGAACTCTATTCAGTGCTCGTCCCGATAAGAGACTGACAAAGTGTAGAAAACGTATTTTTCACAGTAAGTTTGCGTGTGAACCACCAACGGTCCACTGGTCAAGTTACCACCGCCACCGCCTGAAAGGATGGTCAAGGCGGGTGGCCATAAATCTTGACCAGTGATGTGCTGCCACCCGACTTGAAGCGGCCGTGGGAAAAGTCTAGTGTCGGCCAGTTCCCCTGAATCGGTCAACTTCAAAGGGGGGACTGGTGTGAGAGTCAGTTGTCCACTGCGCAACAGAGCCCGCAACGAACCTTTTACACAAAGATGAAAGGAAAATGGGATAAAAGTGTCTTTCTTGAGACAGTTTGGAACAGTTTGAGACATAGTTGCGTCTGGTTGGTGATGACTCAAAATTCGACTTAGGGAGGTTGGAAGCCAAAAAATCTTCGAGTTAAGGAGGTCTAAAATACATTGTTCTTAAGGGAATTTGGCCGGGACCTAACAATTAATTCGAGATAGGGAGGTTTTCGACTTAGGGAAGTTCGACTTAGCGAGGTCCGACTGTATAATGCTTTATTCCACCATCAAAGGCCAGCTCAAAATGCATTACAAAAGAATTAAAATACACAGAAATAATAATAAGAATAGAAGTTAGTCTTAAAGCAGAGTTCATTGAGTGCCCTGTTGGTGTAGCTACTCATATTGAGAAGAAAGTGAATTCCACTTGCATAGATCCAGTATCCAACCTTTCCATTGCATGGAATCTTAAAGAAGTCAATATAGTTCTGCTTCGAAAAGTAGCTGAAAAGTACTGTGATGTTTGTAATTGGTCAGGTACCTATGGAACAGCTGTGTTAGCTGGGTTGGGGAATGATATTGCTCCTGATGGGTACTGAACCACTTAGTGTGCATGCCTCTGACCTTAGACACTATTTCTCTAACTGCTCAGCTATCCTCTTCTCCTATTTATGGATACCAAAATATTGCATGGCATATCAGCAATTGATGGTGAAAGGACCAGCCTTAACATAGGACTTTTATTTGTGGAGAACCAAAATCTATATTTTGACTTATAATCAGTCAAATAATGCTTTACAATCAACAAACCTTAGTAATTACATCTTTAGTATAAAGGTCTTTGTCCATGTTTTACTGCTATAGGAGAATGAAGGAAAAGACAACTGTCTCTAACCAAAATTAGAAAAGAGGGAGGTCATTATTATCATCACTATATGGTCAGAAGAAGACAGTACATTTTTCTGACTTAACAGCACATTTGTAGTAATGCATGAAATAATATAGGTCCAGTGGCTGTTGAAGAATAACTGTGTAGGGTTAGCTGTTCTTTTTAGCATCAGTTACGTAATTACTACTAATTAGTAATTTTTACTAATGAAGCTCATTGTTTATTTCCATATTTCCATTCCCAGGAACATTTGCTGTGATAAGTCTTATGGTGGCTAATGCTGTGGACAAGGGTTTGTCAGCCAGGAATATCGTCAGTCAGTCCTGGAATCAGACCATTGAAGATGGGGGTAACATCACATACCAGATAGTCACTAATGCCAAGGAAGTCATGCATGCTAGGGTGCAGTTGGCCTTGGCTGTTACATTTGCTGCTGGTTGTATTCAGGTACATCATGAAACAAAAAAACTTGTTTCATTTTTGTTGTTGTTGAATAGACCAAAAACAAACAGACCATAAAAACAAATACTTGCTTTATATTCAACCTTCTGTGATGTAACATTTTTAAGCTAAAAGACAATGCTTTAAACACATTGTACATTTTAGTTTCCCTTTTATTTACATCTTGCCTGAAGTTACAACTATTAAATCTAAACAGGCATGCATGATTGCATATATATGGGCATTTCTTTGTGTCAGTAAACCCGTCTACTATGGTTTCGTCTCATTACTG
Organism: Marisa cornuarietis; assembly: GCA_004794655.1. Taxonomy (NCBI): domain Eukaryota; kingdom Metazoa; phylum Mollusca; class Gastropoda; order Architaenioglossa; family Ampullariidae; genus Marisa; species Marisa cornuarietis. Next base: position 1,044,943 of record SMMW01000651.1, read on the forward strand.
AACATAGAACATTAAAAAAAAATATGCTTTGTAGATATGGTCAACTTTTTTTGTTTTAAAAATAGATCAACATCCTTGAGAGATCTCTGAAAGAAGAATAAAGATGTTAGAAGGAGAGGTTTTTCCACAAATCATGTCTAAACACATTGAGCCACATGCAGTTCACTGCTCCTTTGGCCAAGATACCAATGTACTTCAACTGTTTACCGTTTTCCATCCTTTCACTGCACATATGTGTTTTAATTTCTTCTGCAGCTGTTGCTGGGGATATTTCAGCTTGGGTTTGTGACAGTGTATTTATCAGATCCACTTATCAGTGGCTTTACAACAGGAGCAGCATGTCTTGTATTTTCCTCTCAGATCAACCATATATTTGGTGTCACAACTGGTCGTTACAATGGTCCTCTGAATCTGATCTACGTAAGTTGGCAGACTTTGTTTCTGTACATAAAATATATGAAATCTCATTCATAATGGAATACAGAAGCCTGTTTGCATTCACAAATCATAGTTTGTTAGTTCTGGATTACTTGAACACTTTTTAGAAGTAACCGATATTTGTAATAGAAAGGACAGATTAATAAAGATATGAATAAATAAAAATATTTTCCCACTTTTAAGCCTGAGCTCAATATTTTCAAAAGTAACATACCTTAACTATCAAAGGTCTTCAGTGGACTGATGAAGTTAGTAGCTGTCAATAGAAAATTGCAAGGTTTTTAACCATGCGCAGTGTTATGTTTAGTTTTACAGAGACTTCTTTGTGAATATCCCTACCACAAACTCAGTGACGCTGATTGCTTCAGTAGTAACCATTACATTTCTGATTGTGGTGAAGACATACATCAATGACAACCCAAAGATCAAACCCAAGCTAAAGATGCCAGTTCCTGTGGAACTTATAGTAGTAAGTTTGAAATTCCTAGATACTTCAGCTTATGTACATTTTTTTCTAAATATAGGACTCTATATACCTTTTTCATTTTCAGATTAACATTCATCTGTTTAGACTCTTACATTATTTTACAGGAAAAAAGAATTCTGCCAGAATTCTGCCATTCTGGTTGCAGGTTGTGCTTGGTACAGTCATTTCCCACTTTGTTCAACTTAATAAACAGTACAAAGTGAAGATTGTTGGTGATGTTCCAACAGGGTTAGTATTACTTCAGTGTAACAAAATGTTTTCATTCTCAGCCAAGCTATAATGTTTAAAGATCACTATGTTATGCTTACTAAGGCTGATTGAGTCAGAGTTGCCCTGACTATTTCTCTGAACTTCTCGTCCCTTACTTCCCAGCCAGACAACTATATGCTCTTCGTCTGACGACCGTATCCTAACTGTTCCTGTCACCAGAACAACAACATATAGTCACAGGATTTTTGGCTACTGTGCAGCAAAACAATGGAACTCTCTCCCTTTCCATATCCGCCACCTTCCTACAATTGAATCCTTCAAATCTGCGCTGAAAACACACCTCTTCCTTGAGCATTACTCCTAACAGTCCACACAATGCTAGTCCTTTTTACCCTCCCCCCTCCCGCTCTTGCTACTTTTCTACCCATCTTTCTCTGCAGAATCACTATATTCTCTGTTCCTGTTACTTGGTGCCTTCTTGTGTTTTCTTTGTTTTCTGTTTGTTGTCAGTACTGTCGTTTATTCTTCCGTCCCTCGTGTTCTATCCATCTAGCCCATGTCTCTTCCCCGTTTTAAGCGCTAAGAGCATGCTCTCTATAAGTGTGAATATGCGCTATAAAAATCTTCATTATTATTATTATTTATTATTAGAGTTCTCAACTTTTCAAGGCACACTACACTGTCCCAGTGGGATATAGAAATCCATTCAGTAGGCAGTGTTCAAGCATTAAACTTTTGTACTGGTAATGTTTGGATTACATAACAGCAAAGGATCCAGCCTTGGAAAGTGTTAGTCTGCATGAAAATTTATGTCAAAAGTGACATCAGTCATGATAAGACCTGTAAGCTATGTTCAGTGTAAACTACAGCTTTGCTACTCTTTCATCATGGATCTTTCATCACACAAACAGGTGTTTGCTTATACAGTGTCATTATCTTGATTGCTCCCATGAACCAGTTGATGACCTACTGTTTGATCTTTTTGCTGTTGTTAAACATTCAGCATTCATTATATGAATGACTTTAGGAATAATTAGCTTTACATTTATAATTGTAGAACATTTCACTTCCTTAAATTATATTGCTGTTTATGCTGATGCTGTGTGTTTGTGCTCTTTCAGAATTCCTCCACCTTCGGTTGCCCATGTTTCCTATATTACAGATGTCATCTCTGATGCTATTGCATTAGGGATTGTAGCATTTGCCATCTCTGTCTCCATGGCAAAGATCCAGGCTAGGAAACATGACTATGAAGTGGACTCAAATCAGGTGCACCTTCTTTGCTCATTTATTTAATTCTTCCTGATCCAGACACTTAATATCTTTTGGCCAGAAATCATGATCTTTTTAAAAATTTTTATATAATACAATGCTCATCCTTGATTTGATATTGCTTGTAGCCTTGTCATGTTTATTTGAATTTTAATGCCTGTATCACATTATTTTCCACAGGCTTATGATCTTTTTAAAAAACACTTAACAAAATAAAAAAAAATCAGCAAGGAAATAGAGAATCTGAAATTTTTCTTCCTTTTAAACAATTGTGCAAGAGCTGTGCTGTTTTGTGCAGGAGCTAATAGCCTATGGACTCTGTAACATTGCCAGTTCATTCTTTTCATCATTTTGTGCTGCTGCTTCCTTGTCCCGCACCCTGGTTCAGGAAGGAGTTGGTGGGAAAACACAGGTGAGAGAGAATGTGGTTACTGATCTCTCAGCATAAGCAAAATATCAACATGATTTTTCATTTTTCACCCGCCCAGATGAACAAAATGAAGTAGTCCCAGTAAAATGAGAAAACATGGTACCAAAATTTGTTTTAAGTGTTCATCATAAATTGGGCATTCTTAACTGTCAGGAAGAATTTCTTTTGCTGATTGCAAGATAATAATAATAATACTAGGATTTTTAAGGTGCATTTCTCTCTGTGGAATCGAGCTCAATGTGCTGCATACAAAAGACTACAAATGAACCAACAATCAACCATACAATAAACAAAATGCATCAGGAAACATAACACCATGACAAAAAACATTGCGTGGATGAAGAATCAGGCAGTGCACAGAACAGTACTCTTGATTATGCAAGATATTTCTTAAAGAGATGTTTTGAGGCTAGATTTAAACTATTCAGATGTAGATACAGTTCAAAGAAGAGAAGAAAAGGGAAGAGAATTCCAAACGGTGGGACCAAGAAGGGAAAGGAGCATTTTCCAAATTTTCTCATCTGATGTGTGATGCAACAAGGAAGGCAACACAAGCAAAGGGAAGAGACCAACTTAGGTGGTAATGTGTCAGTAGCTCAAAAAGTTATGCTGGGGCAAAGCTGTGAAGACAATGATAGCACAGTATAGCGATCTTGACTTGCAGTCAGTGAAGCTTACGGAGAAAGTTCGTAGCATGATCCACTTTTCTACTGGAAGGACCTCAGTTTTGTTGTCATTCGTTTTCAATTTGTTGATAGACATTCAGGCTTTCACAAAGTCTGCTGTGTGCTTTGTGGTGGTGCAGACCTTCAGGAGCTGGGAAAGAAGCAACTGTATATTATCAGTATACATACAGGCCCAAGTGATGGATGGTTGAGTTAAGGGATTCGATGTACACGGTGAATAAAAGATGTGATCAGTGTCACAAGTAGATAGTCAATCACTATTTGCGGCAACGTAGTTTCAGTTGAATGATTCTCATGATAGGCTGACTGAACTGATTCAAGTAGAATCCTTTTTACCATCCCCCCTCCCGCTCTTGCTACTTTTCTACCCATCTTTCTCTGCAGAATCACTATATTCTCTGTTCCTGTTACTTGGTGCCTTCTTGTGTTTTCTTTGTTTTCTGTTTGTTTCACAAATAACAGACATGCTCACAAGTAGATAGTCAATCACTATTTGCGGCAACATAGTTTCAGTTGAATGATTCTCATGATAGGCTGACTGAACTGATTCAAGTAGATTATTCTGGAGAAATGGTTCAAGAGGTGGAGCAGTACAACTTTTTCAAGTACGTTTAGAGAAGAGAGATTGGAAATGCCGATAGTTGTTGAGATTATTAGGGTTGACCATGGGCTTCTTTAAAAGTAGGGTAAAAACACGCTTAAAAACCTAGGAAAATTAGGATATCGGACCAGTTGATAAAAAGTGGTAGATAATTCAAGTAATAATTGGAATCATCAGGATCAGGTTGTTTATTTATATTCTGATTATCTTTCCAACACACATATTGTCTGGTTCCTTAAAAATATCCCAGACAAGCAGCTCACTTAATCTGGAATGAAATGCAGATTTTGTTTTTTGTTTTTGTTATGTAGACAGATATGGGTTGCTTTTGCAGCAGTCACATTGCATGATATTTACAAGTGTACTGCTTAAGCAATGGATCTCCCAGTCTGCACTATGTTAAAGCACACTGAGCTCTCTTGTGTGGCGTAGGGGTGAGGGGGAGAATGAGCTATACAAGCAACCTCTATTATTACTGCATGCTGTGCTATGTATGTGCTTATAGATGCATGAAAAAGATATGAATAGAAAAAATTGAAGGTGAATGCAGGATGATTTTAGTGTAATTTGACAAAGGCTTTTCTTTTACAGGTGGCGGGCTTGGTATCAAGTGCACTTTTGTTGATTGTCTTGTTAGTTCTTGGGTCTTATTTCCAGTCTCTGCCAAACGTGAGTTGTATAATATGTAGCAATACTTTTTTCACAGTTTTTTTTTAGCATTGTCACCACATCACAGATTAAATACATGAGTAAAACAAGGTGTGCATGTGAGTGTAGGCCTGGTCAAAAGACCAGAAATCACAGCAGTTTCCTAAACATGACACTGATTAATACTTTAATATTAATGAATCAAAAACAGTAATGTGTGACTTTCAGAGCAGAAACACAGTTCCATGACAAGGCATGTCTTGCTTGTAATAAATTTTAATTTTTTGATTAAAGAATTGTTACTCTAGAGTGCTTGATTGATTGATAGAGTGCTAAGAGATGACCTAATGTGCCAGAGTTTGTAAAAAAATCTTTGAGGGCTGTCGTCTTTGCTTTGACTCTTAAGAAATGCTGACTATGCTTGTGTATCTTCTTGCAGTGTGTTTTAGCTTCAATCATTGTGGTAGCTTTAAGAGGAATGTTTAGGCAGTTTGCAGAACTCAAGAGGCTCTGGAATATTTCAGTGATAGATTTTGTAAGTAATGAAGCCAAAGCAAGTTTTTCTGAATATTTGACTTTATCTCCTCTGTCATCTCACCAACTGTCTTTAGTTTACAGCTGTTTGCTGTTCTGATTTCTGCTGATTCTTCCTCTGCCTAATCCCTTTATAATTTTCTTAACAAGGGAGAATTTGCATGTACTTGCAGTTTTGTGAGTTTAAGCCTTTGTGAAAATGTGCAGAGTGATTCATGGTAATTTTTAGAGAATAAGCTGATCCAGTGTTTAGTTAGAACTTTACTGAAGCTTGATTTTAGCTTGTGTCCAAAGTATGCTAGTTCTTTTCTGAAGGTTGTGCTAATGTCCATGTAGTCAAAATCACAAATATTTTCACAGCATTAAATTAAAAGATGCGTCTTAAGTTTAGACTTAAAGGTGGTAAGAGAATCACTGTCACAGACTTATCAGCAGATAGAGGATCTGGATATCTCTCAGATGATGCACTGAGACCAACACAATAGAATATTCCAAATGCAACGTGACAATATTCTGAGGTGACATAAATCAGCCTAAACTGTCATTTTGTTGAGAACAATTGAAGCAGTGAATATATATTAAGTGTATGATGTCGTAATTCAGGCCAGCATCAATTAATGAGAACATTGAATGCTTTGTTTAGCAAATAATGTAAAGCACAGACAGCCAGTTGCTAGGATTCTGCACTTTAGAAGCATACTTTATTATTATTAATAAATTGTTTGCTGTTTGTTTATTTAACAAGTCAAAATTCCTCACTTAACCTCAGCTGCTCCAGTGGTCATATATGAATGCACAGACCGACTGTAGTTTGCATTTCACCAGCTGTACAGCCCCCAGAAAGTTTTAAATTGTGCACGTAGCTTTTCAGAAAAAAAGCTATGTGCCCTTTGGCATAGTCACAGTGTGATCTTAAATGGATAAAAATGATCACTATAGAGTCACATGGAGGCTCTCTTGACAAGTAGCCATATTTGTCTTAGTCTGATCCGCATATACCATGTAACTTTGATGGGTGGAGCAAGAGGCGGGGTTACTAACGGTCAATAGTATGTTTGCCAGTCTAAAAATGGTAGAACTGCCCATGAGTGAAAGAATTTGTTTCTTTGTAAATACCAGGACCTCATCACAAATCATCATCACTAATCATCTCTCACCATCAGTCATCCATCCAGCATTCATCAATTATCGCGATATAATTTTGTGTCTGCTAGGCTGTGTGGCTTGTGAGCTTCATCGCTACTGTGCTGCTAGATGTTGACCTTGGCCTGTTGGTGGGCGTCCTTTTTGCTCTACTCACTGTCATCATCCGCAGTCAAAGGTGAATATTTGTTGGGCATAAAATATCCACTGGGCAAAATAGTTGGGGGTGGAGGGGGGAATGGTTTGGATTACTCTGCAGAATATAAATAGTGAATGCATTTGAAAGTTTGGATTGGTGATGCTGATGGGCTTATGTTACTAATCTACAGGCCTTATACATGTCTGCTTGGTCAAGTCAGTGGTACAGATCTTTACAAGGATCTTGCTGTCTACAAAGCTGTAAGTTCTGTGTCATCATTGATCATGAAAAAAGGATACTCATTTAAATTTGTTGATCATTCAATATCAGTTAGTTAAAAATACATTTCTCTTTTTGGTGTGACACATTTTAAAGACAATTTGAGTGATAGACAATGAGTAATGTTGTATTTGTTTTACACATTTTGTGTTTGGTTTTTATTTTTGTCAGAAAATTGAGGTCTCCACACAAATTGATGTTGTCAGTTTCATCATCATGTACACTATAGGCATAATTATACACAACTACATGAACAAAAATACATTTATACAGGTTTCTAAGCTACTGTTTTGTTTATACTGTTTGCAGGCAACAGAAATAAAGCACATCAAGATCTTCCGCTTTGATGCTGCATTATTTTTTGCTAACAGTGAGTACTTCAAGACAACACTGTACAAACTGACAGTTGACCCAAACATTCTAAAAAAATTGAAGAAGAAGTCTGAAAGAGAGCTTCGCCTGGCTGTTTCCATTCCAAGTACTACCCACTTGTGTTGTATGGTAGGTATCGGTTTTATTATATGTATTTTTTTAAGAGTTATATCATGTTTCATGTACTTTCCATCACATACTCATGAAAAGGTCAGCATTGCAGATTCAAGTAAAAACTATCTTCAAATATCTTTTTCAACCTTGAATTTCTTCTTGTCACAAATATGGATGTGTCTTTCAACACATTCATGCTGGACAATTGCACATTCTTTCGACAAAGAATACGATGATTTCCTTAGCCTGCCTAAGGTGATATGTATTTCAGTGCCAGGCCAAAGACTTTACATGACAGTCAACTGACAATGACCAGTCACTGTCAACTATTACTACGTTAACAAAAATTCATGGTGAAATGGACACAGCCAGGGAAGGTAATAACAAAAAAAAAGATCTTTTTAAACAAAACTAGAAAGTTGGCTAGAATGCGGCACTGACTTTCTGCCGCAGGTCAGAATTTACTAATTATACTGTTAGCGTGTTAAATTCAAAATATCAAAAGGATGATCTTTCACACTTATACCCTTTCTACATTCAACTAACGGAAAGATCTGTAAGTTCAACTGTTCGAAGTCAACATAAATAATGGCACAGGGTGCCGTGCTCACAGTTCAGAAATATCCAAGATGAGACGTTTGTCCAAATGCGTGTTGGGTTATTGATATAATCCAAGCAGCCTTACAGAAACCATTCATGTCCACACAATAAACACATATATCCAATCCTTGAATACAATACAGAAATGCCGAATAATCCTGCGATAGTGAATATACACCATGCGGCCACGCACACCACACAGGTTGTGCTGAACAAGTAGCTGTACTCTCTTGGAGTAAACCTGTTACTTGCAGCTTTTATACCATAGCTGTATATTTTATATTTCTTAACTCATACATTCCCTTTTCATTCTTTGTGAAAAAAAACTTACACTATTTATCTAACCACATAATTTTTACACAATAATCATCATCAAATAACATCATATAAAAAGTTTAACACTCTACCTCATCTAGACGAGGAAAAGTCCCCCACTTAAAAACTGCAATGAAGCACGTCTTACTCATTACTTGAGTGACAGGTCTGTCTACAATTCCCCCCAAACTTGCCGGTGAACACTTTCTCTGTTCTTCTTGCACATTCTTTAATTCAGCTAACATATATTTTCACATTCATTCTCTGAATTCTACTAGCTAGTCAAAGGGGGTTAACAAGCACTAGAGAACAAAATGGCACTAACTGGTCTGTGACACTTCTACTGTAAAGCATTAGCTAGAGTGAGGCAGTCAGTTAATTGCTCTTTAATTATTTTGTTTCTTTTTTTACTATTGTGATGCACAGCAAAAAGCCCAAAGTAGCAGGATGGACTCAAATCAGATTCAAGAGGTCAATGACTCCCAGGAAGCAGAGTGTACAGAAACAGACCACAAAGACTATCAAATTATTCTGCCAGCATTCACAGATATCTACTTTGTCATCGTTGACTGCAGAGCTATTAGCTATGTGGACTCTGTGGGTGTTAAAGTTCTCCAGCAGGTGAGACGTGCTCCAGCTATTATTTTGAGAGAACTCATTGGCAAAATATAAATGCTTTTGACTTATTTTTGTAATTATCATCACTTTTTAACCAGTAATATCATAGCTTCATTTAAAAAATAAGTGCTTAAATGGTGATGGAAGGTAGAAAGTATCATGTACATAGTTCCTTACTTAATTCTAAACAGTTTCAAATTTCTAGCTTGCCTGCCAAGTAGATGTGGCTTATCCACTCTACTTATTTGATTACACTGTAAAGATTTCAGGTAAAATGCTTAGTTGTAACATATTTCTTGACTTTGCAGTGATATTCAAATAACTAAGTTAAGCAAAAAATATTCAAGCTTCGGTGGTGAATGAGCCTTTCTGTTTTTTGTTTTTGTTTTTTTTAATCAAGGTATTTTAACAGCCAGAATAGCAGCAGCATATGCTGATGATCACTGTACTACAATTGCAGCCTGGATTACGGTTTTTCAAATGAACTGTGCATGTTGGGAGCAGCTTCTGGCTACATAACTTTCATCTCATATGCATTCTATTTTTGTTGTGAAGCTCCATGTCTGTGTGTGTGTGTGTGTGTGTCTTTTTTGTTTTGTTTTTTTCTGCAAAGCCCCATGAGCCTGCCCCTAGGAGCGGGATATGGCGCTATATAAGTTTGCTGTATTATTATTACTGTTAAACTTACTCATGACTTAAACACTTAAAAAATGTTCTGTTTGGACATTCCAATTACTCCTTGTGCAGGTCGTCACTGAACTAAAGACCTACTCTGTCAATGTCTTTCTAGCAAACTGCAAAGGTAAACATTGTCAGTCTTATTTATTGCATGTGCCTTAATGTGAAGCATTGCACAAAGTAGTGTGAAAATTAATTCTTACAGGGGTGGCTGCATGAGTATTTGATCATCTTTTTCTCACATAAAGGTGCAGCTGGCATCAGGTGACTGTGGGATATCTATATATCTCTTTACAGTGTCTCATTTCATTTTTGGCTGGCTAAAAGCCAAGACAGAAATATTAAGACAGTACAAAGTTAGGTAATAATGCAAAATATTTTATACTTTTATACTCAGTGATACAGAAACCTTAGACATTCTTACTTAGTCTGATATGCTTGACACAGAAACATATCCCTTAATGTACATTAGAGCTTATCCTGCCAGACTGAGCATTAAAATGTTAACAGTAAACCTTAGTATAGTGTATTAAAAATTCATATCCTGTCTAGATTAGGCATTTATGGTACGTTAATATGTCAAGAGGTGCTTCGCTTTTTATTTCTTCAAAATTCGTGGCTAGATGCCATGCTGGATTTGTTTCCAACTTTTTGCTAATGTAAATTATAACCAGAATGGCTAGGAATGTGACTGGCATAGTGTAAATGTGTCATAGTATTTTTGACACTATAAATGTGTCATATTTGAAGAACAATATACTCGGTGCAAGCCATCCGTCTCATTTGACTATGTTGGAAGTCTGAGAAAATGGTGCTGTATCCAGCCTTATTTTTATGGCAGCTTCATCCACTTGGCTACTTTTTTAAAAACTTATTTTCTCTTTACCAGTTTTTATAAGACATCTATTCATGTTTATGTTCTTTAACTAGCTTCATAATTTGTCACTTATTTCTTTCTGACTGGAATAGCGGCAGTCCGTGAAATGTTTGAGAAAACAGACTTCTACAGGACAAGTGATAAGCAATGCCTTTTTCTCTCGGTGCATGATGCAGTGCGGTATGCTCAGCGCTTGCTTTTGATTGTGTCAGGGGTAAGCAGCAATTCACTCTGATTATTCTCCTACCAAGCCCCATTAACTTGGAACGGATTACTCATCAGGCTTCGACTCTTTGATTCTTAAGACACAATTTTTCAGAACAACTTCACTGTGACCCTGTCCTGACCATGAGCGTGCACAACGTGTCTGTAATTTACTCTGTGTATGAGTAGGTGTGCATTGTAGAAGTGAGCATTTCTGTTATATGTGAATATGGGTGCATAATTGTTTACGATTTAGTCTATACAGTAAAACCTTGATTTTACTATCCTTGATGTAACGATTTCCTCAGTATAACATGAAGTTTTTGATTTGCATGTTGTTGTTGTTAAACCTCACAGGAGAGAGAAACACGTGCTGCTGAAAACAGTGTCTTCTTGGAGGGCATACAAGAACACGAACTAAGCTCAGCAGAAGAACATGATAGATTATCTCCAGCAGACAATAGGGAAGTTTCAGCATATGACACCAACAAGCCTTTGGTAAGAGTGTGTGTGATTGAGTATGAGAGGGAGAGTGTTCATATTTATCATGTTTATATAGAATTTTCAAAAGAAAAATATTTTTAAATATCATTCACAAAGATGAATATTTTCTTTTTTGTGTTTTTTCTACTAAAGAGAACTTTTAAAAAAATCTCCTGTATGTGGTCGAAATATGTTTGTTATACTCTTGTGATTTTGTTAGCTTGGTGTTTGATATCCTGCTAAGCATTTTATTGTCCCCACATTAGAAGTGTATATGAGAAAAACTGTTCATGCAGACAAAATTCCAAGATGTTTGAAATTCATCTGTAGTACATAAACCACTTGTCAACTTTTTATTGTGAGTTTGCTAGAAATGCACTTGTTTTTGTTAGCTATTCATTTTATAAACAACTGTTGTTGAAAATTGTCTATATTATAAAAAGGTAGCTCATTAAAGGGAAATTAGTCTATTCATACACTTGATTTTATTTTCAGCCTTGATGCCAGGGACTGTTCTCAAATCATCTTCATGGTGAGTTCACAAATGAAAATATTTTGTGACATTAAGATTGTTTTCCAAGAAACAAGGGTCACATCAGACATAAAGGGAGGGAGTAAATAAAAGGAAAGCAGAGATTGTGAGCAAAAGTGATTGCTAAGAGAGAATCTGAGTGGATCTAGTTGACACTACAGCTATGAATTGTTCTTGAAAACTTCTCAGTCACTTAAACTGCAGTGTATATAAACATTATTCTCTTTCATCATTACCGCAGATGGATGCATATTTGTTGTATCATGCATGAGTTTTAATTCAACCGCTTGGAAAGCTTGGTGTATCACAAGACTACATTAGTCAATGACTGCAATGCAATTACCAGAAAAAAATTCATAGGCTGGTTTTGAATATTTCAGATAGCTGTTCTCTCTACCCCAAGCAACCTAGAAAAGGCAAAATCGGTTCCAGGGCAGTTGCACTTAAGGGTTAACATGACTCTTTTATTGCACTATTGTGCAGCTGGCTGTCCCACAGCAATCAACACCTCTGAGACTGACTCATTAGTTTTTCAGTTTTGTGCTTCTGATTACATTAGTGTTAGTCTGCTAAGGTAGACAGCAGGACTGTCAGCCAACGACTATGAAGAAGATCCCATGTATGGCTGAAGTTGCATGTTACATCATCATGGTGTCCACAAGGCGAGTCAGAACTAAGGATTGATGATGATTCATCGATAGATTGATTCAGCAATATGTACTCTTCCAAAATCAGATGAATTCTCCTTTTGCCATGGGTTTTTTTCTTTTTTAGGGATGTTGGGGGAAAAGGACCTGGGCATATGTGGAGAGGGTAATTTATTTATTTAGGTGTTGAGTCATTTCCTGTTTATCAAAATATGTACAAGAATAAAAGTGTATATTTGCCTATATTGTAAAAGGAAAAAAGGGCCTATGGCTTGTGATACTTAAATAATGAGAAAATACTTTATAAAAATGTGATTTTACATGGTCAATATTTTCTGTGTGAATTATCTCAGATGTGATCTTTCTTAAGCTTTTATTCAAGCAGTTTTTTAACTTTCTTGCTTGTGAGACTTAAAAATTTTTTGTATTTTTTCAAAGTGTAAACATGTAAACATCATAAAAGATCAAAGGAAAAGAGCAAAAAACAACAAAGGATGATATCTGGTCCTTGCATGACTTTCATCATTTGTTTTTTATGAATAATTTCATTGTCAATAATCAAAACTGTATTTTTAACCAATTAAAAACTATAGACTTTAAGAAGAAATTCATTTATTTTTCAAGTGACATCACATGAAGAATTTGACTTAATGCCACTTAACAAATACCAATCACACTCACACCCACAATGTATGAGTTATATATAACAAGAAATATTTTATGTAAGTGTGTTAGTAAGTATTATGCATGCTTCACTTGTTATTTCAGGGCAGATCTACAACTGGGCCTTTTTACTTCAAGATGCTAATGTTAGAAGAGGCATGAAAAAAATGTGCAACATTTAATGATATCTGAGATAGACATACGGTGGAACCTCAATTATCCAGGTTTAATGACGGGTGCCTGTCATTCGGATAATCAAAAGTCATGGATAATCAAAAATAATTCTAAAAATTTGCAAATGCTAGAATATGTGCAATATCATGCACTGTTTGATTTCCGATGTTAAAATCCGATGAGACCTTTGTAACTGATTCCGCCTTTTCAGCACGTTCAACAATTTTCAGTTTTGTAGCAATTGACAATACAACTCTTTTTCTTTGGACTCCCGCAAAGGACCTCGACAATTGAGCAGCTTACGCAAAGCTGCTTTCTAACCTCGAGGTGCGGACGCTAACTGAATTAACTCGGAACAAGGCATGGCCTTCACGGACAGTGCATTCCATACACAATCTTTTCCAAGAAAAGCTTTGAAACAGAAAACAATGTCAAAACTTATTGATGAATGGCGGTCGTCGGAATTTGGAGGGGGAGTATTCGGAACGAGTCCTCTGCACTGGATTAAGTCAAATGGTTTTTCACAGAAGGACATGGTTGGTGCACAGATGCTATACTTTCAATCCTTTTAGAACAATTCTCAGAAAGCCATCTACAAAGAAAACTTGACACACATGTAGTCGGAATTCTTGGTGGTCTTGTGATTTCTAGCCATTTTTTTTAGGCGATCCCAAATAACCGACTGCACAGTTAATTGAAGAAAGGATAATCGAGGTTCCACTGTAGTTTAGATTTAATGGCACCTGTCTAGTTGGATGTTTCTAGCAAATTTATTGAACAGTTTTTTTCAGTTGTTTTGATTGCTGTTTCTCGTGCACCATTGGTGATGTGCATTGCTGGAAGCTTGATTGTGTGTGTGTTGGTGGGGGTTATATGCATGAATGAGAGTCTTTATGTGAATAGGAACTATTTATTTATACAGTCTCCTGATGTTGGATCAAAACACTGATAAGTAAATGTTTTGACATTTCACATTCCTGATCCCACATGCACTATTGCTCTTGACTTCTCTGACTTACATATCAGCAATGATTCACTCTGACACACACGCCATTTCTCACACTAAAAAACAAAAACTGGACTTAACGTTCTTCCTTTCCCTTAAAGATAGCATTTGGCAAAGTTGAATTCTATGGTGGCTAGATATTATTTGCAAGTGTTTATATCTAGAACAGCATATTTTACATTTTATAATCTTTGAATTTTTGTAAAATAGCATGTATCCCATCAAAGTTATATTCTCAATGGTTACTGAAATAATTAAGAATTAATCAGGGATTCAATTGTGGGTTTTGTGATTTTTTTTTTCATTTTCCTGAGGATAAAAAAGTTCAATGCTTGACTATCTTTTGTAGGTAGAAAGCATAACTTAAAAAATATGGATGGATTATTTTTTCATTGCCAAGCTTTCAGGCACATTCTTAGAAAAAGAACAAGGTAAAGAGATTACAGTGTACTACTCACTGAAATGTATACTTCAAGTTTATTTTTATCATTTTATCTACATTATTAATATATTTGTATTAAAATGTCCAAAATGTAAAGACTTTACTTTCCTCCAAGCCAAAATTTTTTTGAAAAATATAATTATCATACTGTTTTATGTTCATATTTTTATAAAGTGCACATCTGTATGAATATTAGTGTGAGCATCATTCTTCTTTTTCTCTCCCATATTTTAAATTTTATTTATCAGGCAGACATTACAGAATGTTTCATTAATGTCAGAAGATATTTTTTCCGATGTTGATGTAGTAGGTGTGGCTTTGAGCATATAACCTGAGTGACTCACCACCATCTCCACCAAACAAACAAAAATTTCCGTTATTGTTGCAATGTGAAACTAAAGATGACTTTTCAGCAAAATGCTCAGTGAGATACATGCTTTATATTTTAGCTTGCCATAATGTGAAACATAATGCATGCATTTTTCTATAACCTATAACTGTACAAAAATGTATAGAGAATATTTTTTTTTCATGAAGAAAGCAAGATAATGGTAACAAAGTTCTGAAATTATAGGCTCTGTTTGAAATTTTGATTTGCAGTTAGTATAAATATTGTAACAGGGTGACCTACCACACAGCACACAACAACACACTCAACATGTGCCGTAGGTTGTTGGAACCTTTTTATTCTGGCGACCGCTTGCTGGTCAGCTGCACAGTATACAGTATTCGTAACGTAACATAACTTTATCAAGAACTTTATCAGCTGGGCTGCTGACTGGCGTCCTTCTCGATTGTTGGTTGGGTGACTTCTTTCTCTTCTCTCTCTACTGTCAACCTTCTCCCTTCCCTTTTATAGTCCCCGGGAGGGCTAAAGTGGCAGGGGTGCCCAGCCATGTCGGACTGCAGCGCTGCTGTGTCCACCTAGGGAAAGTGGGGTTGAGGGGTGTCCTTCTCTCGCAGCTCTCCTCCGCCCTCCTGGACCAAAAACGAACCCATGGGCCAATCACCGCTAACTGGCCACCCTACTGGCCAATCAGCCTTCAGCTCACCTCTTGGCCAGCTTCTACCACAATATGATTATGAATGATGAATGACATAGCTTACCAGATATTAAATTGACTACAATTAGTAATAGAAGATTTTTTTGCATAAGCAGCCCATGAATTCGATTTTTAAAACATGCATTAAAATCACTCATGCAATTTATAATTTCATATGCATCACTAAATAGTCACATTATCATTCACAACAAGTATGCTATTTCAGTTTTCCCAGTTTATAAGTTACAAACACATGATTTATATAGCATGCTCATGCTTGTAAGGAATGTGCTCTTAGTGCATGAGAGAAAAAACATGGACAACATAAAAAGGATGGAAAAATAAACAACAATACTGATAACTAATAAAAGACAAATATAGAAAACGCAAGGAGGAATTTGGTAATACAAATTGAGAGTATTGTGATTTTGCAGAGGAAGATGAGGACGGAAGTAAACAATAGACGAAACAAAAAAATAAAATTGTCAAAATACAAGTAAAAAACTAGGGTCCTGTAATGGTAAAAAGACAGTGATAGTAAGTGTTGTGTGGTTATTCCATCCTTGGTGTAAAATTACTATGAAACAAAAACAATATTGACAGCCTTATTTCCCTTCAAACTAAGAACACTTATCACTGCAACTGGGTTAGGTAACATCTGGCCTGCACACCTACTCTGTGTTGGGCAGCACTGAATGGGCAGCAGCTTTGTCAAAGATCATTGTAAAAAAGAATTCATTTGAATAATAGATCTGAAGAATATCACAAATTTTGGACATAAAATGTCCGGAAAGGTGATTGAATATCCAGTGATACTGGGGTAAAATTAAATCCAACAGCTTTAAAATCACAAATCCAAAGCAGCTGAGGATCCCTAAAATTAAATACTGGAGTGCCTCATCTGATGGGTACTTTCTATATGCACATGTGACACTGTAAATAGCTAAAGATATGTGACAACCAAGTATTATCTCAAATCCCCATGAGGTTACAAGAGACAAGCTATAGCTGGCGACTGAAATAATCATTAAAATGACAAAACGTTGCATGGACCATCCATGGCGGAAAAACTGAGCCCAAACAACTACCAGCATGAAAAATGGAAAAGTGTACCACTGATCGATGACAGCACTTGCTGGTGACTGACAGAGTATTCGATAAGCCTGAATCACCCCATACAGACATCCCATGATGTTGAAGGTGTAGAAAAGGAAAGCATCCTGGCATTTAACAAACCCCACCCTGTTAGCCTGCCAAATCAAGCAGCACCAATATGCACATACAAAGATGTACCCAGCATTTACAATGGTGTTTAGTGGCATGGGCAACCAAGAGGGTACCCCCTCCCATTTTTCTGCATAGTTCTCCACTCCAGTGTCAAATTTTGCTGAGGAGAAGACTCCCAGCCATGAAACCAGTAACATCCCTACAGATACAGGTAAGACAGTGACCATTGCTTGTTTGAGAGCTGGGCGTGGGAGCTGAAGCTTGGTTCTGACCATTCTTTTGCTGGACACTTTGGTTGCCATTCTGCAACTTCCAGCTGAAAAAGAAACATAAAATGGGATGCTTTCTGACTTACACCATTGTTTTCGATTGTCTACTTTAAACACGCCTAAGACTGACTGTTTACCTATAATTACTATATATGTCCACTACCTCACTGACCCCACCCCAAACCCAAGGGCCATAGATTAGCCAGTGCGAAACACACCCACACACACAATCTTAAAAGCACGCAGACAGCCTCGTTCACGTGCACAGACACATATCCATATACAAAAATGTGTAAAAATAAGTTTTTTACCTTTTCGTGACCGTGGATGGTGCCCTATTTAGAAGAAGCAATCGATCGTCAAGATATCAAGCTACCATCTGATGGTTATGTATCATTGCACCCTTTTCCTACTACTAGTAATCATAGTAGTAGTGGACGGAGCATTAGTATAAGTATTGACAGCTTGATATAAAAATAAGGAATTTCAGCTACAAGTGGTGTGTATATATATATATCTCAGAAGTATCAAACATGCTATAGCAATCACTAAGTGGGAGCAAGTCTCAGCATAGTCCAAGTGTCTAAGGGGCGCAATTCATAAACAAATCTAGTTTCGCTGAGTACTCCCCCCTATCACTAGTGTAAACTTAAACAAAAAAACAAATCATAGTTATCTTTATAGAGAAATTGATTTCTTTCTTTCATTCTTTAATAAAATTTACAAAAATAGCTCAAAATATATAATACAAAACTAAGTCCCTCCCGTTTTTTTTAAAAATAGTAGCACGTGATCACCAAGCGGCTTGGTTTTTCTATCCGGGCAACCTCGCCGCTAAGCTAACAGTCTGAATTGTGGGTAACTTCAAAATGGCCGCTCCCATCTTGAAATGGAAGCGGGTCACCAATACTACGGGACCTTGTCCCAGACCGCGTCATGGACATCGAGCTGTGGCAATCAAAGATTTGATGATTGTCTTTGGCGGTGGCAATGAAGGAATCGTTGATGAACTACATGTTTACAACACAAGTAAGTTGATTTCTTCGGGCTCGGCGTCATAGATCAAGATGGCGACTTATATGGATGAACGGAAAATTGGCGCCATGTCATTGGTTTTGCATTAATATTTGTTAAATTTACTTGAATGCTTCAAAAATTCAGTAGAGATTGACAGTTCTCACTCTTGCCTGTCAAAATTAATTTTGATCTGGTGTATCTGTATTTCGAGATGAGCATGTTTGGAAACTGTTTTAAACATGGCGGCCCCCTACATTTGTTTTGGTGTTGAAAATATATAGGTTTCCTTAAAAAACAATGTCTTTTATTTTCTTCTCGATTCTTTTTCTGATAACATTTTAAAAAGCAGTTGCATCTTTTTGCTTCTCTTACATGTATATAACGTCTTTACTTGTTAAAGTTATGAAATGCAGATGAATCGGCATCATGGAGGTAGAATGGCCGCCATCTGTTTTGACTGTCTTATTTACATATCGTTTCGGCGAGATAGTGTGAAACCTAAAATTTATTATGCCTGGGAATATTTTTTATTTTAAAATAAATTAGAATCATTTTGACCGTTTTCCTGTTTAATATAGAATCTGTACTCTTAAATTGCTCTGCTTCATTATAGTTATGTTGATGGAATATTAACGGCGACACCTGGGCAATATTGCAGGGACGTAACTCTAGGCCGCAACAGACGGGAAATGCCATTTCACCTTTTCGTAGATTTATGTCATTTAGTATTGTGTCATAATGTCTTGTTCATTAAAATGCAACAATAACTAATGTAAGGTTTCCTTGTTTTTAACTGTGCTGAGTTTAACCATGCACAAAATGGTACGCCTTTTAGACATATTTTAAACCATGTGATTAGTACGAGCGGGATAAAACACTTGTATCCAACTTTGGTGTTTGTTAAGAAATGTGTAGTTCTGACCAGTTCTACACGGAATAAGCTGCGATATTCCTTGAAAATATTGTCATTTAACAAATTTGGATCGCAAATTAAATTAATAGTTGACAAAATTATATTTGTTCTATCAGTTAATCTTTGTCGCCAATACGTTATCAAAAACAAGTAGGGGTGTAAATAAAATGACAAGTTTTTATCATATCTTGAGAAAATCTTGTAGTTCTGAAATTAACACGTAATAATTCAGCCCTTGACATTAAGAAAAATTACCAGACAGTACATAATTTCTGTCTGCACTATCTTCTGTTTTAGGCACCAACCAGTGGTTTGTGCCTGCAGTTCGAGGCGATATTCCACCAGGTTGTGCAGCATATGGTTTCATATGCGATGGGACAAGGATCCTGGTATTTGGTGGAATGGTGGAATATGGCAAATACTCAAACGAGCTTTATGAGCTGCAAGCTAGTCGCTGGGAATGGAAACGCCTCAAACCAAAGCCACCAAAAAATGGTCCTCCACCTTGTCCACGGCTTGGTCAGTCCTTTTAAAAACCTTTCTTTGCACACTGTTATGTCTTGGCTGGGTAAAGCAGCAATCTTTCTGACTTGTTTCTTGTACCCATAGATTGTTCAATATGTTTACATGCAGACATTTATATGCTTCTTTTTATATTTCAGTCTTTAACAGTTTTTTGAGAATCTTTAAAAAAGGAAAGTTGTTGCATCAGAATGTATGTGATGGCATTGTGCCATTTAATGTTGCATTACCACTAACTCCCTGAGTTGAAATGATTTTTCAATCCAAATTGCAGGTCATAGTTTCACACTGCTGGGCAACAAAGCGTATTTGTTTGGTGGACTGGCAAATGATAGCGAGGATCCCAAGAACAATATTCCTCGGTATGCCTGAGATATAGTTTGTGTAGAGCATCACAGTGGCAAAATGATTACCTAGGGCATCACATTGGGAAAATGTTCATGTGCTTACTGCTTATAGAGACATGTGACACTTGAAGAATGTCCCTGTTGGTACCATTTAATTCATTTTGCTATTCGTGTCTTACAAGTGTGACTGAGAATTTCATCACTACTGTGCAGCTGTAGTCCAACACTACTTAAATGGTTTGTTTGAAAGTGATGTTTAAATTTGTTTAAGTTGAAAGTATGTCAAGGCTTTCTTGAGAAGTGTTTTGTTGTAAGGCCACTACATTGTACCATGTGTTTCAGATACCTAAATGACTTGTATACCCTGGAGCTGCGGCCACTCTCAAATCAGATGTCATGGGACTTGCCAACAGTTAGTGGACAGCCTCCTCCACCTCGTGAGTCCCACACTGCTTGTGCTTATACAGAGAAGGATGGCCGCCGACCACGACTCATTATCTATGGGGGCATGAGTGGATGTCGACTTGGTGATCTTTGGCAATTTGAAGTTGGTAAGAACTGACAACTGGCTGTTTTTTGGAAAATGCATCATGCAAGATGCTGTAGTGTTGCTTTTTTATGCCATAAAACTCCTGTGGTAGTTCTAAAAATGCAAGAATGGCCATTTGGATAAAGTCAGGGTTAAGTTTAATAACTTTAGTAAACTGCTTCCATAGATACAATATTCTTGTGATTTGAGGATGTGTTCAAGATTGGTTTAGTCTATGTGGTCTTGACCAGGGAGAAAGATGGTCATCAGATGACTTGAACGTATTCTGCTTCCCAGAAATTTTAATTTCACGTTTTTTTTTTTTTTTCCAAGCTAAATGAGAATAGACTGTTTGAACATACTTTTGGCTCTTATTTTAGTAGTTGAGTATAGATAACATATGGAACATGTTTATTGTGCAAACTGCCTTGCTTGTCGGATTGTCATGGGACAGTCTTGACATATCTAGAATGGTATGGTTGTTTGCAGAGTCAATGGCTTGGACAAAGCCTACACTCCAAGGCATCCCACCACTTCCACGGAGCCTCCACTCTTCAACAGTGGTCAACAATCGAATGTTTGTGTTTGGTGGCTGGGTGCCGCTGGTCATGGATGATGTGAAGGTTGCTACCCATGAGAAGGAGTGGAAGTGCACAAACAGTCTTGCCTCACTTAATCTAGGTATGAGATTATTTGCATTTCTTTATAGAAGACACTTTCTTGTTTGACATTAAGTACTTAATGTCAAACATATATGAAAAATAGATACTAGCTGTTCACAAGCTTTTAAAAAATGCAGAAGTTGCTTCCTTTCATAAACTGCTAAAGCGTGGCTGCGAATGTCACTGCTAGGTGGCGGTTATATTACATTTATTTTTACCATTTTGTTTAAATTTTATCAAGCTAACTGCACCTAGCCACTGGATTAATGAATGAGAAGGCTCACGGTTTTGTTATTCACCTGCAAGGAATAGATTGGATTGGGCTGATGCTTTCCTTAAGGGTGATTTTTCTTGAGTGACCTGGACATTTTAGAAACATTTCGACAAACATGAATCATTTAAAAACTTCTGAAGAAATAACTCAGAGAAATCTTTTGGATAGATACAATGACATGGGAGCCACTTGCTATGGAGGTGTTTGAGGATGCATTACCTCGAGCAAGAGCAGGTCACTGTGCAGTGGCAATCAATACACGCCTGTACATATGGAGTGGTCGTGATGGATATCGTAAAGCATGGAACAACCAGGTGGGTTTTGCAGTGTGGTAATGGGAAGAGATGTTTAGGAATATATGGTAGTGTTCATTGCATTTCACCTTAATTGTCCTTCTACACCTCCATCTTCACTCCCTACCCATTCAATTTCAAACTTCTGAGTCTGTGAAAACTTTTAATGTTTATTTCATCACCTTCAACCTCCACTTGTGGTTCTCCTCTAGGACCTATCATAAGCTTTCCTATTCTGATAAAACAAATTTCTTCTTGATCCAGTTGTCAGTTGAGAGAGCTAATAATAAGTAATGCTGGATAAGCAAAGTTTTAATGATTGATATTCAACAAGCGTCTGTTTTGCAAGGCATTAAACTTGTGAAAACATCTTGATAAGTCAGTTCTTGTTCATTCCAGGTGTGTTTCAAGGATCTCTGGTTTTTGGAAACTGGTATGTTTTTTTTTCTTCACTTATTCTCACTGCATTAATATTCTGTCTTTAAAACTTTTTTTTTTTTTTTTTTGGAGGGAGGTAGTTGCAAAGTACAGTTTATTTTGATGTCATAAATTACAAGGCCATCTAACTTGGCTTCTGTGGCTTTAAACATTGTTGTGACCATTTTTAATTTTCGTGTGCATGCTGTAGCTGATGATTTTCAGGGTTTTTATTCATTTATGTGTAGGTGAGTGCTTATATGTGTGCATTATTGATTATTTTTCACAGAAAAGCCTCCAGCACCCTCTCGAGTCCAGCTAGTACGTGCTAGCACCAACACACTGGAGGTCTGTTGGGGATCAGTTCCCACTGCTGACGCCTACCTGCTGCAGTTACAGAAATATGATTTGCCACCGGTGCAGAGCCTTCCAACCACCACCACTGCTGCTGCTGTCACTCCTGCCCCTCCTAGCACCCCTGCTGTGAGACCCTTGACCCCAGCAACTCCTGGCACACCCACTGTACTAAGAACAGCTACAACAGGTAATCTATAGGGCATATTTATGCATTCAGCGTTGTGCTGTAATGGTATATCTTGCATGGGTTTTCTCCATTTTTTGAGATTATTATTTATTTTTTGCATCCACAATGAGTCCGTTTACCCAATACTTAAAAAATATTTTTTTTTACAGTGAGTATTACTTCAGTTGTCAGTTTTATAACGAATAACTTATGTGCAATCTATAGAAAGGGAAACTAGTTTCAATAAGTTAGTACTTGCAAAGTGGAATAAATTCAACTTTGTGGAAATTGATGGAAAATTAAATTGGATTCAGTGAACTCTCAATTTGCATGAAAGGTAACTTGCTGAATGTTGTGGATACTTTTAAGACAAGCATTCAACTTTGTCATCCATCTTTAAAGGTTTCAGATTTTTGTGAAAATTATCCAATTTTATGTTATTTCCAGTAGCTATGGAAGCTGTTTTCTTCGTTAACTTTACCAGATGATCCGTCTATTAGGAGTTTAGGAAGTAATCTGCTCCTGAACCAAACGAATTACTGTACCTGGTCAGTGGGGCTTGTGGTCCTGGCCACATGTGGCTCTACTGTACTCAGTTGCATCCACTCTTGACCACTATATTAGGCTCTGTAAATAAAGCCCAACTGATTTTTTGTTTGGTTCAGGGGTTACATTACCTGCACGCTTAGCTGTCATCACACTCTTTAGCCTTCCCACCTATTGCTTGATTACCTGCGGGCTGGCAGGTGTTTGCTTGGGCTGTGTGTGTGCGTGCTTTTTTTACTTGACAAGGTAACCATGGAGGATTATTGCTCAAGTAGTCACCAAGCCAAATCCTCCACTAATTTGTAAATCTTACAACCAGACTGTTGTCCAGTTATTTTAGAGAAATCACAAATCACACCATCCTGCCTCCTTCCTTCCCTTGGTCTGTCCCCGCTCGCTTCTCACATCCGTTTGAATTTTTTTTTCTTTTTTTTTACTTTAAATCATGAGTTTTTTGGAGGAGTGAGGGGTGGTTCTTGCTCCACTGTGGCTTACAGTCACATCTTTATATATGGCTTCATTTTCCTGTTTACCAGTCCTTTCATTCATGCTGATTTCAATTTGCAGTACCAGATAGTTTGTCAGTTTCCCTGGGCTCAGTGGGCATCCATGGTTATCTTATTTACTGGTGAGATAGGCTTTTGAAATTGCCTCCTTTTTGGACCTAAAGATCAAAACCTTGTTTTCCTTGGCTTTCAATGTTTTTACCAGTTTCTATACCATCTCACATAAGTGGCAGTCTTTGCTTGCATTCTTAGCCGTGCTACACCGCATAATCCTTTGCTCTTCGGCTGACCTTAGGTGCATCTCTTTTTAGGGACTTATGGATTAAGTCTGTCACTAAGGATGCTTGTGAACAGTTGTCATTTCTGGCATCTTGTTGAGTTAAGGTACAAGTGCATTTAGTGCAGATGGTGGCAACTCCTAGTAGTTAGGTTGTCTGGTCATCTGGGTAATGTTAATGAACTAAAAATTTTCCTTTTAAAATCTTTCTTCAGTACTTACCAGATGAACCGACATAAATGTCCTTCTGGCCTTCCCTGCATTGATGAAAAACTGTTGAGCTTTTTGCACACAGTCTCACATAGTGGCTAGGGATGGATGTAGGTGGATACAGTGGAGCCGCTAGTGGGCAGGACTGCTAATGCTGCTGACGAGGGACAGTAGTTTCTTGAGTTAAAGAGTAGTTGTAGCTCTTAATAGTCAGGTCATCTGGTAAGTATTGAAGGAAGAAAATTTACCAGGCTAATTTGATATTTCATGGAAAAAATATGTTGTTAAAAAATCACATGATATATTAATTTAACAGTGCCCCCCTCCTTCATTTACGATCATCTATTATACCAAACTTATTTTGGGTTATTGTTTTTAGCTATTTTGGCTACTACACTGGGCGAGGTCATAGGCCTTTCTAGCATGCATAACGCTTAATTACTTTTCACCTTTTCTCAAGTTAAAGCATGGTTTATGGGATGGCCATGATACATTTTTTTTTGTATATAAATCTCTTCAGCTGCTGCCATCTCTTCTTTCTTATCCCTGCCCCTTGCTGACTTTAAAATCCTTTTAGACTGCTATGGATAAGATTGCTTTGTGAACTTCTAAGATCAGCTTGGTATAATGAGTGACAGTATTGGAGAGTGCAGGATTAGAAGATAGGTTGAAAATGTGTTTGTTTTTTTGTTTGTTTGTTTTTATCATTTTATCCGTAGAATGTAGCAGCTCTGGTACTGGAAACAAAATATGTGAAGTATTGATAATTTTGACATTTGATGGATCAAATGCAGTTACACTTGAGTGTTGTGTGCCTTTACAGGACTGCGATAATCAGGTGGGGAAAGCATCCTACAGGTTAATAAAATGCATGCAGGTATTGTCATAAGAGGAAATCTCATTCTGCTCTGTTTCTTTACTACTACCTGCACTTTATTTCGTCAGTTACTGGACTGGTGCGACCTCTGCTGGGCTCCACCTTGTCCAGCCTGGGGGTGGCCCAGCCACAGACTGTCCGAGGTATTTTGACTTGTTTTTGTTCATTTGCATGTTGCTGGTTCCAAATTAATCCAGCAAATTGTCATTTGGCATGATGAAGAGGAGAGTTTTTTCCCCTGTGTTTTGCATGCATTTTGACCATTGTTCGAGACATTTAGCTGGTGGTCCACTGTTGCATTATATGCTTGTTAAAACTGCATGGCTTTGAATGTTACTCAAAGTTTATGTGGTATGATTGTTTAGAATGCAAGGATGGTTTTTAAACCTTCTGGAAAAAATACACTACTGGCTTTCTTATCCCATTAACAATTAACCGCTAGTAACTCCGCCTCTTGCTCAACCCAAAGGGTCACCCTTAGACAAACAAGGTTTTTTTTTTTGTCAAGTAAGTCTGCCATGCAACTTTGGCAATTATTTTTTATTCGTCGATGCTGTTGTCTCCTGGTTAAGAGAAGGAAAGGAGCATAGCATCCAGTGACAGGAACAACCCAAGACACATCTAAACAAAGTCCCGTGACAAAAGAAGACATCGGATGAGACAGAAAATGAGACAGAAAGATAGAGATCAGTCTCCTCAAGTTGTTATTTGTCTTTTAGAAAACTGGAAAATCAAGTTGCACAAACCCCAGATTTATCTTATCTCCATGATTTTCTTCTTACAGACTTAGAGTCAATAAGCATGATGCTGCTAGATGTGGTTTGTTGCTTGTCTAAAGTCAGGCAAAGTAATTCTTCATTTCTCATCGGTCTGGTCAAAGTTGCAATATGATTGGCCATAATGTCACTATGTAAAGCAGATCATCTAACGGTTAATTGTCATCTGGCACAAAGGTTACTCAAGTGAAGTGTGATATCTATCACCTGGTCCAAAAATGTGCCATTCATACATTAAACTGACTTTGCTGACAGAACATGCTTAACACACAGCAAACCATAATCTGAAGACTTCTCTCATGTGGCCTTTGAATTGATGTTCATTTGTTTAAGAGCTTTTCTATGGGTCCTTCAGTGAGCTGGCTTTCTTCATCATTTAAACCTTTTGGTGTCAGATTAATCTTGCTCCAGTCACCTGCTTCTTGGAAAAACAGGAAAAAATCTGTGCAGCACTGCAAAGTGATTGGCACTTTGCTGCTTACTTATCTGACCTTGGCATTAACTCTAAGCATTGTTCAGGCTCAGCATTTTATGTGAAACAGGAATCTCGGCTATTACTTGGGGTAATCAGATGTAGTGTTAAGTCTAAGTACATCTTGGTACTTTATTCTACTGCATCCTAGTGGCAACATTTTTTTCCCCAGGTTACTGGGGAAAGAAATTAAACCCTCAGCAAATGCTTACTTCAGAGTTCAGATCTGCCATTGTTCATTCTGAAATCATATTACTTGAAGAAAAACAGTGCTCACTGAGGAACATACAAAAACATTTCAATTGAAATCATAGAGTTGCATGAAACAGGACTGGCAATTTCAGACCAGGCGCGCAAAGTCTTATAGAAAAATTTATTTCCAGCATCGTGCAAATAAGCCATAGCACATATTTTGCACATACAATTACAGCTGTGAACCTCATCCAACATTCCCTGTGTGCGGTGATTGTTGAGTTAGTGTCTGCATGTTCTTATTATAGTTACTTTGTGAGCTTCTTAGCTAAAAAGTTCCATGCTCATTAGACTTTAAATCTCCTAAACTATATCACTCTTTTTCTGTATCATGATTTTTTTTAATTAATGTAAAATAAAGTATTTTTTTTTAATTTCTCATTCCTTTGCAATTATGGCAAGTTTCTTTTCAGCTTTTGTTACTGCAGTGAAACTAATCAAAAGACAAAATGTAGCCATGCAAAAGACAAGATTATTTTTTTTTAATTTTGTTTTTGCTGCGCAATGAGCATTCTTCCGAATGGATACCTGCGCATTACAAATGGACATCATCATCATCATCATCATCAAGATGGAAAAAATCTGAAACTGAAATATGATTTGGTGATGAAGTATAGAAAGACCTTTGGATGAACTCAAATACAGGAAAGAATTTAGTAATTGCAATATTCAGATTGATCAAAATGTTATTTCTGAAAATACTGAAAATTCCTATACCTGTCTTTTTTTTAAAAACTTGTTTCACATTTTCTGCTCTCTAGTAACCCAGTAACATCTAATAGTTATCCTTGCTGAGAGTTGCATAAATTGATGTAAAAGAAGTAATTTTAGCACTTATCATTTACAAATGTTGTTTTGTCTTCATCCTTACATATACACATATATATACATATACACACCAATACATATGTAAAAGGTTTGAAGCATGCTTTTGTGGGAGAGTTGGGGTTTGAGCACCTGGTAGGTTGTCATGTACTTTATTATAGTAAATTGTCTTACACAGGAAATGATGTGTGCTAAAAATGCATGTTGCTTTTTCTGTTGCTTTATCTTTTGCTGTCATGTCCCTCCCATCTCCTACATATAAGTTATCTTTGCTGCAGAGTGTTGATTTTGTTTTTTTAAATTAGAAATCCAATGAAAGAAAGAATGAGAGCTCAAGACATCCTTGCTTTTCACCTAACCAAGATTATTAAGTAAGAGTAGAGAGAGAAGTTACTCAGCTATTTCCATCATGTCACTTATGCAGGTATAAAATATGGTTCGTGCAAGGAAAAGCAAAGATGACTTGGTTCCCACTGCTTTGGAATTATTATTTTTTATCTGTTTGCTATCAAAAGGTAGCTTCCCTTCTCCCAACAATTTTGTACATAAACTTAAGTTTATGAAATGGCTGAAATAGGCACTTTTGAAGGTTGGGGGGTGAATGGAAGTTCTCCAAATGACACAAGTTTTGACAGGAATCAGGTTGTAAGGGGAATTGTGAATTTCCATGTAGTGACCATCAACATGCTGACTGCAAGCCTTAATGCTGTGTTATTTGCATGCCCTGTGCATCATTTCATATTGAGTCTTTTTATATTCTTTTGTATAGTGACAACTGCAGCTCGCCCTAAGAACCCTATGACCATCACCCCAGTGTCCACAGCAATACGTGTCACACCTTCTCAGGTTCTGACACAGACTCCAAAGGGTGCCACAGTTGTCAACACAGCTGGTGCTGTAAGTAGTCTCCCTATCCAATTTTTTTCATTTCCTTCTAGGCTTCTTGTTATACCTCATATAACTCTTTCTTGCCCACACTTACATGGAAAAGAGTACAGATGCATTATTGTGGCCATCATATTTCTGAAGAAAATATTTAATTTCTCTGGCAGTTGAATCCTAAAGTGACAATTTGCCATGTGCTTTTCTTAGACTGTTGGGCACATTTCAGTGTTTTTATGTTCCCCTCTCTTCTAGCATGGCAGTGGCGGTCAGATGACAGGTATTGCAGCACTGGCTGCGGCAGCTGCTGCCACACAAAAGATCCCAGGTACATCGGGTGTCACCACAACACCTGTTTCTGGGATTAAAGTGGTCACGCCAACCATTGTCACCCAAGGTGGTGTCAAGGTCACACCTGTCCAAGGCAAAATTCAGGGCCAGCAAGGTGGGTGCTCAGGGGAAAGGACTATTCTCAATATGATCTGGATCTACCCACTTTGGTTGTGTTCAAGGATCTAATTTCTGTTGTGTCTAGAGCAGAGGGAAGGGAGGGTGTTTTATGTCGAGCCAGCAACTAAGGCTGTATCATGACTAGGCAGCCAGCCTTGTAAACAAATGCCACATGCAGAGAAAGAGCAGCGTGTCTGAGACAAGAGCTGAACCCTGGACAGCCAACCTTCACAGCACTGGTGACAGGCACTAACCATTGCGCCACTGGAATGCTTCCTTGCCACAGAGCAAGATCAGCCAATAGGCTGTATATCTTGTATACCCCTCAATGCTGATTACCATCTCTTATGGATAGTCACAGTTCAAGAGCAATTTATTGTGCATGGAACAAGTTTCAAAAAGCCTAGGACTTATGTCTGTGGTTTATATATATATATATATGCACTAACACACGTTTATATGCATTTTTACATGTGAACATTTTTAACATTATTTCCCATGCTTATTTTGTTTGATTTATTTTTGTGTATAAACTAATTTATTTTCAGTAACAGTTCCATCTCTCCAATAACACAGACAGTAAGAGTTGCTCCCCCTGGCACCACAATTCTCAAGCCAGGGACAGGCGCCATGGCTGGAAAGCAGATTATTACTGTTCACAAAGGTGGCACAGTCACCAACCAGCCCCAGATTGTTACACTTGTGAAAACCACCCAGGGCATGGCTGTTGCCAATGTGAGTTACTTAGGAGCTGCTTTGTTTCTCTTGGCACCATATCAAAACAGATGTCAAATGTTTGAAAATTACATAACAGAGATCCAAACCATTTAAAGAAAATTTTCCATGGAGGAAATAATTTGCTGTTGGGAGTGTGAAAACATTTAAGTGTTCTGGTCTTGCTGCTTAAATTCTTTGTAAAAAAAAAAAAAACAGCCTAGGAAAGCTGAAATTTGCCATTGCTTGCTATGAAGTATCACTGGCATATGCATAAAAATCACCAATAATAAAGCAGTTTCTTGGGATCAAGATTATAATAAAATTATTATATTACATATTTATGTGTATGGTTTCAGGGATTTGTCATTTTAGAAATAGATATTTCTTCTGAAACTTCCTTTTTAAAGAAAACCCTTACTGTTTAAATGAAGGTCCAAAAACTCTCATTTTATAGATTGGAAATGCTGTAATTGGTAGGAATGTGGTGGACTTCTGTGTTGATAAATGTGTGTTGATAAGGAAGATTTTTTGATATCATTGAGACTAATTTTGTGAAGTAGCCATGGTGCATTCTGCTGGCTGAATAAGCTCCCTTTTTTTAACAGACAAAAGGGGGGCTTCCTCAAGGAGCAACTATCGTCAAGTTAGTGACGACTCAAGCAAGTGGCAGCAAACCAGCAACTATCATCTCCTCCTCACAGGCTGGCCACACCCCATCAAACATTTTGGGCATTAGCAGTGTGCAACCCAGTGTGAGTTTTGCTGTTTAAAAGGCTACATTTATAAAGATTGTAACTGGTTTACAAAATTTTGTTTTGCGATACTTTACAATCAGGCCCTTTTCCTTGAGTTGCCATTGCTACAAGAAAATACTCAGGTTCAGCAGTTTGATTTGTAGCTTATAAATATACTTTTTAGTAGTGTGTATAATTGTAATAAGTTTTGCTGCTGATGTTGCAGACTGCCACATCTCGTAACCTCACCACTCTAATTAAGACCATCCCGTCATCTATGCTTACTGTCGCGAAACCTGGAACAGGTGTCACAACCACACAAGTGGGCACAAAAACCATTGTTATTGCAGCTCCAAAAGGTACTGCAGGTGCTCTCTCAGCACCCACCAAAATCATCACCTCCGTCCCCAAGCTGGGTGGTCAGGCTGGTAACACCCAGTTCATTGTAGTCAGCCCTCAGAGTGCCACTTCTGTAGGTAACACAGGTGAGCAAGAGGACTTTTTTTTACCTCCAAAACCTTTGAAAAGCAATGCTTTTAAAATGAAAAGCTGTTATGGTTTGTGTTCAATGTGTTTGCAGAGTTCTTGAGTTTGGGGTATTTGTGGCACTGGTGAGTCGGAATGAGTGAAACAGCAATGTTGAGCAGTCAGGAGATGATGATGTTTGATGTGTTTTCAGTGAGTAAACCCATTACTGTGACAACATTATCTGCAGGCAGTGCAGGTGCACAAATGGTGGTTCCTACCTCAAAGCCCGTCATCAGCGTTTTATCTGCTGGTAGGTCCCACAGATTTTCTAAATTATTTCTCTGCTAGAGGTTCAGCTAAAAAGCATAAACAGCTGCTAACCTCTGTAATTGTCTCTAACGCTATGAAGAGATGAAGTTGGGTCATGGGCTATTAGTGACCAATGGCTTTGATTGCAAGAGCCACTTACTATGATTACATTTAATTATGACAAAAGCAACCTTATGACTAGATGAAGGAAAATATTTAAAATTTCTGCTTGCAGGAGGTCAGACAGTTACTATGACAGCAACTACACCGACAGCACCAGCAACAGCCCAGATTCTTGGGCAATCAATTGCCTCAAATGTCACTTCTATTCTTGGGACACCAGTTATGAAGACTGCAGCAGCCTCCCCAACGATTTCTCTCATTGCACAGCCTTCTGCTGGTGAAGTTCCTACCACAATAGCAACTCGCCAGATTGTCACACTGCCAAGCCAGATGTCACTTGCAGGTGAGGCCATGTGTTTTTTTTTCCTTTTTTTGAGTTGCAAATTTATAACGTGGTAGTTTTCTACTTTGCGTGAAAAAATGTCATGTCTGATAAAGACATTTTGCCCCATCAGTAATGTTCTGACAGTAACTTAAAACTAAAACCATGTTTTTCTTTCTTGTTTCCAGGTGCTGGTACCAAGGGTCCAGTGCAGATCACGATCACACCTGTCTCACATGCTCAAGCTGTTGGGACCATAGCTGCTGGCACCATTCTTCCTACAGCGCAGCCTACAGTGGTCACAGCCACGTCAGTTACTGCAGCAGCTGAGCAGCAGATACTTGGCGATGGCACTGAAGAGTGCGATGGAATTCATGGCTGCCCTGGTGATGGCCGAGACACTAGTTCTGTGGCACAGGCTGACCAGGAGTGTGATGGCATCCATGGATGTCCCAGTGGCGACCAGACTGCCCAGCAGGATGACCAGTGTGATGGTATCCATGGATGTCCAGGCAATGACCAGAGTGCCCACCAGGCAGACCAGTGCGATGGAATCCATGGATGTCCTGGTGATGGACAGACCCCGATCCAGACTTCCCAGGAATGTGATGGCATCCATGGCTGCCCTGGAAATGAACCAGCCAAACAAAATGAGTGTGATGGCATTCATGGTTGCCCAGGAAATGAACCAGCTAAACAAGATGAGTGTGATGGCATTCATGGTTGCCCAGGGAATGAACCAGCTAAACAAGATGAGTGTGATGGCATTCATGGTTGCCCAGGGAATGAACCAGCTAAACAAGATGAGTGTGATGGCATTCATGGTTGCCCAGGGAATGAACCAGCTAAACAAGATGAGTGTGATGGCATTCATGGTTGCCCAGGGAATGAACCAGCTAAACAAGATGAGTGTGATGGCATTCATGGTTGCCCAGGAAATGAACCAGCTAAACAAGATGAGTGTGATGGCATTCATGGCTGCCCAGGCAGCGATCAGCAGCCAAAAACAAATGAATGCGATGGAATTCATGGTTGCCCTGGAAATGATGATCCACCTAAAACTGCTGAGTGTGATGGAATTCATGGATGCCCTGGAAATGATGAGCAAGCTAAAAAAGACGAGTGTGATGGCATTCATGGCTGTCCAGGGAATGACGAGCCATCAAAAGGTGACCAGTGTGATGGAATCCATGGTTGTCCTGGAAATAATGAGCCCCAAAAAGGGGACGAGTGTGATGGGATCCATGGCTGTCCTGGAAATGGAGACCAACCCTCCACCAGTGGGGAGTGTGATGGCGTGCATGGCTGCCCAGCTAATGAGGAAAATCAGGGCGAAGGACAAGAACAACCTGTGGGTGCAGAATCGGGGCTAACAGTCATGCCTGGAGAGGCCGTTCCCATGGAAACAGGTGAAGGCAGTGAGCCGGTGCCTGTGGCACAAGCAGTAGACAGCTTGGGTTTGAGTGGGGGACCATCGGACATGGCGGCACCCCCTCTTGATCTTCTCCAATCAGAGCAATGCAGTTCCCATGAGCCTATGGATGAAGGCTTACCTGACACTGCCGCTGTGGCTACCCCCATCCCACCTATTCCAGAAATCAAAACAGAGGGTGATGCCCTGCAGGCACCTGCTGGCCAGTTAAGCACACCTGTGGGCAGTGGAGCAGCATTATCTGTGGGAGCAGACACAGCAGGTGAGCCTCTCTGTCAGGTTAATCAAGCATTTGTATGTGCACCTCCCAGAATATTAAAGATTTTACAAATACCATTTTGTGATCTTAGAATGTTGGTTAAATTTTAGAGTCTCTTTTGGCCGCCCGTCACATCAGGTCTTCTCTAATGACCATTTATGAAGTCCTTATTGAAGTCCTAACGTAGAAGGAACGACTTTGTACAAATCAAGATTGCTACACTTGTAGGCACCAGGAACCTCTACTTTCAACAGTCAGGTAACATAAGTCGGTTTTCCTTGGTCATGTGACATGGCATGACACCTTGCCAAAGATTATCGTTGAAAGCAGCTTGGAGGGTAGTCGATGCTGCAGTGGCAGAGGAAGAACTGGCTTACAAACGTCAAAGACTGGACTGGTCGTCCTGTACAGGACCTGCTCACTATCGCCCAAAATAAGCAAGAGTGGCGAGCTGCCACATCTATCCGTGCGCTGCCCCCAATGGTAGGTGCCAGTCAAGAGACGGCTGACTGACTAACTATTTGCAGCATCATAATTTTTTTCTTATTTGAGATTTTGTTGTGATAAAATTAATATTATTAATATGCTGTTTCTTGTGGGAGTTTTGGTCTGCAGTGATAACTGAATGACACTTGTTCTTTTGAAGATCCTTTGGCTACTTTGGCATCAGCTGCTATCTCTACAGCTACTGCTACTTCCTCATCTAGCACATCACAGGATGCCACAGCCAGTTCAGGAACGCAAATTAAGGAAGCAGATATCAAAACAGTAAGCAATTAATTATTTTGAACCTTGATGTGAAATACTGGAAATTGCAGTAAATGGTACATTTCAGAGGGCCTGGTTTTAATGGCTACTCACTTCATAACAAAACTTCGTATTTCTCTTGATTAAAAAAAAACAACTTTTACTTTTATTGGTATCTTAGATGTCAGGTTCACTTATTTCCTGCCTGTCTGTGTGTCCTTGCCACTGAAGAGGTCTGAAAGGCTTTTTTGTTACACTTTTGAGAAAGCTGTAGAATTAACAATCATTTAATCTATTTTCATTTTTTGCAGGAGGTGAAGCCTGACAAGGCTGTTGTGAAACGTGACACCACACAGTGGTTTGATGTGGGAATCATTAAAAGCACATCATTCGTTGTTTCACATTACCACCTACCATCAGAAAATTCTCAGGGCAATGGAGATGTTAGTAGCCTCATTGTTTTGTATATCCCCCTAAGCTTATATACAAATGTCTTTAAGCCAAGTAATATAAAAGTTAGTTCAGGTACTGATGATTGCATAAACAAGAGTTATGCTACTCATATTTCCTAGTACTGGTTCATTTATTGCATTTGGTTCTGTGGTTATTTATAATGTCCATATTTTACATTTATTTACATCAATACAGCTGAAATGCTGCCTTTAGTTCTGGACGTTACAGCCCTTTGCCCGACTGCTTTCTCCTTAACACATTGAGTTCGGGCCTTGACCTTTGATTCAGGCATGCATGGCTTTATGATATTTTCAAAAAATCATAAATGACTAACTAAACATGGTAGGAAGATAAATCAAAATTATAATTTGAAGTTTAAGAGAAAGAAACTGTTTCTCCCTTATTCCGTCATGAAGTTGCACTTTCTTTTAAATCCAAAGGAAATTAAGTATGTCAAATCGTATTTCCAAAAAGAGAATATTAATACGAGCTTATGCACAAGTCGATCATCACTGCGATGTTTAGCTCAATATTTAGTAGATTTTAATGGTTACACACCTTGTATAAATATGATGAAGAACAACTTAAATGTCAGAAAGATGCTTGAAAATGGTTTTTAAAAAATTGCTAGCCGACTTGGCATGTGCACTCTTGTCGCCATAATTTTTTAAACGAAAACTACATCTGGAAAAACTCAAATAATCGAAATAACATCTCTCTGCTTCTATATTAAGGGCTTTAACTCTTTTCAAATGTGATTTACCTAGCCAAATGACTGGATTTCATCCCTTTTTGCTTACATAGTTTTGTAGTGAAAATTATCAAATATGACCGCAGAGGTAATTCTAGGCTGCGGCCTTGCGGGATTTCCGCAAAATTTCGCTGAGGGGCGCATAGTCTGAAAGTCAGTGCGACCATACGCCCGCAAAAATACCGTGGTTGGCGCACTTTTGAACACCCGACGCGGCACTTCAAAAATAATTGTTGTCATTCTGCTTGCTGTTTGAAACCGACCCACTAGAATCAAACTGACCAGTTGTTATCCATCTACAACCTTTTGACGCGCCCACAGCGAAAACATTTGGGACGGGAGAGATCAAAGGGTATCGGAAGCAAGCGAGTTGAAAGCGAAGTGAACGCGACTGTCAACTCTGTTTGACTTTTCGTTCATGACAAGAACAGCAGAAGATGCCCTGTAAAGTAGAAATCGACAAGGACAGAAAGAAACAGAAACTCGTCAGAGTGTGCCGCACAAATTGTTGGAACTGAAAATGTAGACAACGAAATAGACAGAGACTTCACGTAAAAACCACGTATCCAGAGAACCTGTCAGTGTGAATAGCTGAAGAAATGGCCTTAGCTAATGAACGAGGAGGAAGGCATGAGATGTAAAGTTGCCTAAAACAATAAGAATAACGCGTTTACAACCCCGGGTGTGTTAAGTACCGAACGAGGACGCTGCAGACATTCAGACTTCCGACGACAGGCACTCTTTGGAGGCTGAAATTCTTCAGAAAGATTTCAATTTTCAAACTATTTTCAATTCTAATTTATTTCTGTCCTCATGACCTTTCCGGAACTTATGCCAGCGGTATTATATAACACTTAAAAATAACGTGTTGCGAACTTGATACAACATAACAGGACATAGCAGCTATCAGGGTTGCTTTTGAGACAATCTGTGCAAGAACTTTAATGACAGGTTCCCAAAAGATGCAGGTGATGTTGCCTCTGGATTTTTGAGTTCTTTCCATGCGCCCCATCTTTTTCCTGTCTGCAGAAGACAGAACACCCTATGGAGACAAAGAATTAAATATCTTATATCTTATGTATCTTAATATATTAAATATATGCACAGATTTCTTTGGAAAACCAGCACGTGGGCACCAAATTCAGTAAAATCTTGCTTGACAAAGCAGCATGTTTAGAGGAATGGATTGTGGTCAAAGAAACTGTAATGCAGAATGCATGTCGGAGAGATTCCACAAGCTGTTATTTGACTTTCACATGGATTCATTTTCCAATTTGCTGGTTCTTGGAAAGCTGTACCTCCTTATGCTATACCACAATGCAGGCTGTGAGAGGGGGCTTCGGTCATCAAAACCTAATAAAGTCTTCTCGTAGAAGTTGCCTTGAGGAGAAACATTTAAACCCCTGCACTAATGAGACATATGTTTAGTGTCTAAACATTAGCTCATAGCCCAATGAAATGGACACAAAGACTAATTGGTTTGCAAATTTAGGATGGTATGATAAACTAATGATGATGAAAGATAATTTATCGATATAGAAGAAAAAGATATCTATATGATTAATCTTCAATTTCTTGTGATTAATAAAGTAGTTTGTTGTATACCAAATATTTATCGGAAAAAGCAGTGTAAATGTGTTTGTTCCAAGGGACCCCTTGTTACATTTGAAGGGCCCCTTTTTTTCCATTGAGAGGTCCCCAGGGCCCCTCTTTGAAATCCTAGAATTACCTCTGTGACCGACACAGCTGACTGATCCGGCGTTATTTGACATATTTGTCTGGCTGGGTCTTGACAAGTTAAGTGATACAATTCTGGCTCTAAAAGAACACTATCATCTTAAGGAAAGATTTTTCTTGATAAAAAAAACCGTATGAAAGGCTGATTGACAAATTGAAGCTGTGATGAATGATTTCACTGCTTAGAAAGTAATAGATTTTATCAAAACCTCTGGGTTTCCAAAGAATCATTTCCCTAAAGTGTTGTGACTATTGCAGGACATTGATGTGGTCAATGTGCCAGACCACAGTGACCTCAAGAAGCAGGAGCTACAGCCTGGCACTGCCTACAAGTTTCGGGTCGCAGGTATCAATGCCTGTGGCCGAGGTCCATTCAGTGAAGTGTCTGCCTTTAAGACATGCCTCCCAGGTTTTCCTGGTGCCCCATCTGCTATCAAGATCAGCAAGGTGAGCTTTGTCTACTTATTTATTTTTTATTATTATTCATCTATAATCAATCAAGCTTCAGAATTATCAGGCAGTTGTTGATTTTCCTCCAAGAAATGGTTGTTTGCCAAAAATATAGGTCTGTTCTCAAATGATTTTGTCCACACATAGCAAAGGCAAGCCATATTGGCTTCCATTTTCTGAAAACAGTGTCCATGGCTTGCAAAACTGAAACCTATTCCGAGATGCTACTCCTGGAAGTAGAGATCAGTATTTTGTAGGTTATAGAAGAACAAAAGCAGAAACATGGGCATGCTTTTTCTTATTCTTCCTCATCCCTTTCCTTGAGAAAGATACACTTAAAATGATGCAATGTGTATTTGTTCTGGAATATGTAAATTCTTGCTCTAGAGGTGGAAACACTTTGTCAGAGGGGTATTACATGTTCATGGGTGATTTTCGTTTGCCTAATCAGCTTGAGGGGCTATCTTTCAGTTTTCTTTGTATTTTTTGTTTTAAATTATTATTATTATTCTACATCTTTAAACCTTCTACTTGATGGCTTATTTTCTTTACCTACAGCCATAGTGGCTGAGCTTCTTTGACTTCACTGTGACAGAGCACAGCTGATGATGCGCTTAATAAAACATCAGATCTATTTTGATTTTGCTGACCTCATGTCATATATAATATGTTCAAAGGTTATTCTAGGCTGCAATCCTTGCACTTCCCACAAAATTTCACTACGAGTGCATAGTTTGCGAGTCAGTGCAACTGTGTACCCAAAAAAAAAATATTGTGGCAGTTGCATTTTAACACAGGCAGTTTGTTGTTGGCATTCTTGCTGGTTTGAAACCAACCATCTAGAATTGATGGTAGTGATTGAACAGTTTTCAACTTGACCAATTGTTATCCACTTGCCAGCTCCATATTGTGTTAGGAAGTAAATTGGTGAAGCACACACAGCAGAAGTAATTTGAATTTAAGGAGATTGTTCCAGGGGTATCAGAGGCAGGCAAGCCAAAAATAAAGTGAAAGCGAGTGACAAAACTCTGTTATTTTTCAATCACAACCAGAAAAATGAAAACGCCTCAGAAAACAGTAAATGGCAAAACTGCAAGAAACAGAAACTATGTAACCCTTACAAGTAGGATAGTGAAAAACACTTCAAGTGACAAGATTCAGCCTCTGCTTTGATGGGACAGATAGGAAGCATGTAAATAGTTGCTAATAGCACCAGTGAGACTGACACGAAGATTAACTGGTTTGCAAATTTAGGATGCTCTGATTGGACAAATGATAAAGAAAGATAATTTCTTAATGAAGAAAAAGGTATCTGAATGCGATTAATCTTATGTTTTTTGTGATTAATATTTTAGACTGTACTCTGTTGTATATTAAATATTTATTAGTAAAAGCAATGAAAATGTGTTGGCCTTTTGATTAATTTGAAGGACCCCTTTTCCTCCAAAAGATGGCCCCTACTCCCCTCTTTTTTTTGAAATCCTAGAATCATGTCTGATCTGAACATGTCAAGATGCCAAGACTAAAAATCTTTTCCAAAATCAACCACACTCAACTCTTCTTTGTCACTATCAGTCACAGTTTTAACAATGATTTCACATCTTGTGTTTTTTTAACTATTTCTGGAAGATGCTGATCTACATTTAAATGGGCAAAAAAAGTGTGCTATATAAGCGCACTTATTATTATTATTAATCATCAGGTGAATATAATCATAACATCATTGTCGCCACCTGGTTTCTTTGTTGCTTTGTGTACTGTTGGTATCACAGATTTTATATACATGTATTTTCTATTGATGATTAGAGCACAGAGGGTGCACATCTATCCTGGGAGCCACCCCAGAATACAGCAGGCAAGATCACTGAGTATTCCGTCTACTTGGCTGTGCGCAACACAGCATCCGAACCAAAGCCTGGCACACCTGCTCAGCTGGCATTCGTCCGAGTATTTTGTGGTCCCAGTCCCTCGTGTGTGGTCAGCAATACAAGTTTGGCCTCAGCACACATTGACTACACTACCAAGCCAGCCATCATCTTTCGCATAGCTGCACGCAATGAGAAAGGCTATGGGCCTGCCACACAAGTCAGATGGCTTCAAGGTAAACTGAAAGCATTATTTTGAGATTGTTTTTATTGGGATAATTTGTTTAACATTATTAGGAAACTATGGGTGGTGTAATATTTTTTGTATTTGTATATTGATTGTACAGGTATGTATATGTCACATATCTTGCGGGATGTACTACATGCTCTGAAATACTTGCATAGCAGAGGTGTCATACATAGGGGCGTGTCTCACTGGCCTCCACAACTCTCCATATTCGTAGGGCACTAGTGCCTGTAAACAGAATATGAATGCCCCCAACATGCTGTTGATTGCCTCCAGTGGTTCAGTCCAGAAATTCTTGAACAGAATCTGGCTTTATGGTGATTTTAAAACTAACCTGATTATCCTACTACAAGAATTCGGCTATGTTTCAGTGATTCTAAAACTAACCCCATACAACTGTAAGCACATCCATGTCATTGGTGGGTGGCCTCACATGAAGCTAGTAGCAATGTTTTCAATGTATAAGTTATCATGGTCAGACTAAAAAATAGAAAAACACTTGTCCTCGTACATCCTCGATTCCAGAATTGAAGACTGTACGCCACTAGTATTTATCATGTATGTGTGGTGTTCATTGTGTACAACACTTTGAGTTCACCTTAATGGTGGAGAAAGTTGCTATAGAAATCATACTTATTATGTATAATAATTGGTAGAAGTTGTCAGATGTCCTGCACTATCCCACAGAAGCTTTTACGGGCAAGTAGTGAAAACAGTCTAGGCAGATTGGGTCCTAAGGCATAAAGGGAAAAAAATTTCATAGTAGCTAATGAAATGTAGTGCTTATGTATTTACCAAGCAGAATAAATTTTATTTACCTGCTTGTTTTGTTTATGCCATAATTATATCCCTGCGAGAGATGGTGGTCAGTTGAGGTGTTGAGTGTGCAATAAGACTGTTTAAGTACTGTAAAAAGCTTAAACCAAACTTCTTAAAAGTATAATTATTCATAAAGAAAAATCATCACTGAATGCTCTGAAAGATTTTTAATTTATTGTCATGTACAGGATATCTATATCTGCAGACCGTAGTCTTAATCTTCAGCTTTCAAGATGATTGATCTCATTAAGCTAACAAGGTTCTTGACAGCCACCACTGAAAGTCCTAAGCATGAAATTTGCAAAGTAAAGATTATGATAAATTGTTACTTGTACATATGCTTTTCCTTGACGTTTCTGGAAAAGAAAGGTTGGCTGGTGTGTAAATTTTGTTTTCACATTTCAGACGCAGCTCAGAGCCCACAGGCTGGTGGCAAAGTTGCTCTCAAGCGGGGATCACCAGGTGGTGATGTGTACGTATTCCTACGATACATCAATAGTTCTTGATCAACTGGCAGCTGAAAATGAATTGTTTTCATTATATAAAGACTAAAAGTTAATTTACATAACAGTTAAAGTAATAGCTTGCATGTTTTTGCTTAAACATTTGTTCTTTTGTCTCACAGCAAACCTGCAGTTGCAGGAGGCTCCGTTATCAAGAAGATCAAGCTGGAAGATGATCAGTAGAGACCTTGAGCACAAAAAGGAGAGTGTTTTAAAAAGTAGCTGCACAGACTTCAGTAAAACATGGCACTGCCTTCTGCATGTACATATGGCCTGCTCTCCAAAGTGGAGATCACATGTACAGTGCACACAACTCACATTCACTTAATGGCAGCAATTCCATTTGCATGACATAAAGACAAGGAGGCTTGGATCAGAGAGAAAGGTGGGATGATACAGCCACCGTGTTACTTCTATTTTTTTTTTTTTTATAAGTATATAACATGGCCAATATCTGAGTAGCTCACAAGGCTATATGGCCAATATCTGAGTAGTTCACAAGGTATCATCCACCATCCCCTCCACAAGAGTTGGTGCTTCTCGTTTTGTACAGACCAATATAGCCATTTGTTATACAGTTTATTTCATTTATAAGGAGAATGTTACACAAAGCTAAGAGTGCAGGCATTTTACATGTCCCCACCCCCCTTCACTTTTAACCAAGGACTGTTTAGGATGGTC
Organism: Marisa cornuarietis; assembly: GCA_004794655.1. Classification (NCBI taxonomy): domain Eukaryota; kingdom Metazoa; phylum Mollusca; class Gastropoda; order Architaenioglossa; family Ampullariidae; genus Marisa; species Marisa cornuarietis. The sequence continues at coordinate 1,086,261 of SMMW01000651.1, forward strand.
AGCAAACCAAGAGCAGCACAGAGTGATGCAACAAGGTGCATAATGTCACTCACTAGCTAAATGAGTTTCAGGATGTTCACAGGGATCCAGAGTACATGATAGAAAATATGACTATCTCACTGGCAATTCATATCCTCTTTTCATATTTAAAAGAGCAAAAACGTTACCAAGTGTTTGAAAGTACATTGACAGTGTAACTTAGCATTATAATGCATTGACTATTGAGGTCGTTGATGACTGCTGCATGTTATATCAAAAATCTGGATGTGCTGGATATTATTTTAATAATTCTGTGTATTCATCCTCCACTTATCTTGTTACTACTCTTTATTGTAAACAGTTGGATTTTACAGAATCATTTTGAGATGTGAAAGTGTAGATTGTATGTTATATAGCAGATATGGTCAATAAATTTGAAAAAAAGTAATTTGGCAGCTTAAGTGGCAAAAAGGAGAAGCAAGATTGGAGTTGACAGCAATGAAACACAATGTCATACGGAATACAAAATTCCAAGTGCAGGCTAGCTCGAGAGAAAGATCTCAGTACCTTAATGACAACAGCTCTAACCAGCTGAGTCAAGCAGTATCTGAGCCTGCTCATCTCTAGTTGCCTTCTATCAACAAAACATTTTTATTTACAAATATTTTGTTCACTCTGTCATTGAATTTTACAATCTGTCAAGTATATTGTCTAATTTTCTTTACCCTTTTCATAATCACTATGATGTGCTTACTATGAATTGAACTGGCATATTGAAGGGCATTTTTAGCAGCCTGCCTTACGAGTAAAGACTTCCTGCAAGGCTATGTTGTATGGATGCAGTCACCAATCTGTGTTGAGTGGCACAAGATTATCACCTTAACTGTGCCTGCTGCCATCCCTTGTTCAGTTTCTATGCAGTTGGAGCAGCCATCAGATTTGTTGGACGACAGACAAACTTGGGCAAGACTTGCATATTTCATGGTCTCAAAACATTAATGATAATATTCCACATGACAGGAGGTTTTATTCTGAGGTTGACACACATTTTTGTGCAGTTTCAAGCCATTCATCTTGCATGATTTGCTCTTTACCATTTTGATCTTCCCATGGCCTTTTTAACCTTTTTTTTTTTTAAATTATTGGGAAAAGGGGAAGCTGGTGGTACCAATTAAGGTAAAGGCAATGCTGAATTTTTTTTTATATCTAAATAAATCAAAATGCAATAAACACTACTTTTAATAATTCCATGCTGGATAATACAAGAGTATTTAAGTAAAGCTTCATCTGGTAACAATTTTGTTTGTTTGTTTGTTTTTGCTGCCTTTTTATCTAAGACAAGCAATGATCTTTAAAAATGTGTTCTTTCTGTGTAAGATTTACTCAGCTGCAGTTTATTTTAGCAATGTCTACAAGAAAAATGAATGTTGGTGGTGTTTGTTTTGATGTTATGTGCAGTAGTTGCTTTCTGCTTATTATTGCAGTACAGCCCTATCTTGCGCAAAGAAAGGTCTTGTTCACAAAAAAGTGAAATTTGCATATTACTTGATATTATTAATCTGTATTTAGCAAAAACTATTTATGTTTAAAAATGTCAGCAAAAGTAACATTTTGTGAAGCATGTGTCTAAAGCTTATGTAAGCATAAACAATGTCTCTATCAGTTTGATGTATTGATTTCACTTTCTACAGCACAGCCAGCACTCATAATGCATTAACATTAACAGCAACAGGGTAATACACCTTTGGGCTTGGGTTCACCCAGTCTTACATGTTGTGCAGGAAAACATTTTGCTAGTATCCATGTATTGGTATAAGTAGCAGTAATTGTTAAAAGAGTGATTTCCTCTTTGAACATTCTTCCCTTGATTTAAATTTCATTTAACCTTTCATAGTACAGTAGGCACGAACTCTTTTTCATCCCTGTTTTTAACTTGAAAGATGAGATTTCTACAATATTGTGAATAAAGATTTGGAGGGCATTTTACCAGCTTTAATATTTGTTGCCCATGGCTTTAGCATTGTTTTTATCATTCCATGATGCCTGTCATCACTGCTTACCATGACAGTAAAGAAAATGCTCATAGATTGAGTGCTGTTTCTGGGGCACACAAAATTCTTCAGTGACTGTGCACCTGTTTTCCAGGGCTAAACTAGCTAACAGGGATGTGCCTCAGTGGCTGTCTTAGCTCAAGACTAACATCCGACTTTAACTGCAGGTGTACATACTGGCTGGGCTGTTAAATTGCTGGTTCACATTAACTAAGGGTTGTTGAAGCCCAGTAAGCTTACATTCAGGTGCACTCATGCACAGAATCCTGAAGAGGACAATATTTCTTGGGAGTAGGCTTGATATTTTATGGTATCAGTGCTAAAGAACATGCTGCAAAGGCAGGTGTGCCCAACCTTTTCTCGCCCTAGGGCCACACTCGACATGATATAAAATCTCGTGGGCCAGAACATGGCATTTTTGCCAGAATAAAGACGACGCTAAAAATAAAATTATGCTGCAATATACCAAAGTGTAAGCTTTCGTTAGGAAGAAATCATCAGCCAAAATGATGGAGCCAGATGTGGCCCGCAGGCCATAGGTTGGGCACACCTGTGCTAAAGGAACCAGTAGTTCAAGATTGGGTCCTATTGTTTGAAACATTTTGAAAGTCTGCAGCAGAAGGACCAGCTTCAGACCACTAGTCACTGAACTTTGCTATTCGCTTACAAATATACCACATTGTATCTGATCAGGATCATACACGTCGCATTTAGGTTACCGGTTTTCTTTGCAATCCCCCTCAAACATTCAGTGCATTAATAGTAAATGGAGAATACAAGTCTCCAATGTATTAAAAAGTATTTTGTAACAGTTGTACATACTTGGTCCATTTCTTGTACATTTTAATAGTACTTGCAACTTGAACGGTTCCCTTTCACATTGCAGGTTTTCTGCCTACACTATTTTATGGTAAGAAGCATGTTGAGAGCGGAAAGTAATTTTATTTTAGCCTTTGGGTTTTTTTTTTTTTTTGAGAAAAACTGTAATACAAACATATAAATTTCTTTTTCTGGCATCAGTTGTCATTGTGTGTCCATGCATATGGTGTGAAAGGCTAACCCAAATGACTGGCTTTTAATTTATGCTTATTCTTCACATAATAAAAAAAAACCCAGTTCCTTCATTCATAAAGTCCAAGCCTTTGAATTTTATTTACAGTACTCATTTAGGTTGGGAAAATGTAAGACAGTGTGACATCACATAAGCATACTCGTTAGCATTTTAATTTGCTTTTTCTCTAAAAAAAATTAGAAATTCTTGCCCCCCCCCTTTTTTTTTTTTGCAACATACTAATGACAACATTGTGTTCTGTTTACCTGTCAACAACTTGCAGCTAAATTTTATATTAGACATGGGATACCATTTAGGAAAAAGGCTATATCATCAATGTTTGTGTGAGAGAGAGAGATAGGACATGCATTTATAATAATTAGAACTGAAGTGCCACAAAGCACAAATGAAAGAATGTTTTCACAGTTAAACTGACGCCCTTATGCACAGTTTACCGTTACAGTCTGTCTGGTCAGTCATCCCATCCTATTTCTTATCCTTTTCATCCATTCCATGTAAAGCAAATTCACATTTTATTGTGCACAGCTAGCTTTCCAACTGTTGTTATGGCTTTGAATACAGCCTTGTATCCTTTTTCATAGCAACAGGTTTCTTAAGTTGTTTTGCTGATAGGAATGGAGTTGATCCTGCAAAGCATCTCATATAAATGGCTCATCAGCTTGTGAGTCAGTTCAACAGTTTTGCAAACGAGAAAAATTTTTTTTTTAATGATAAATATATCATACTCCCTGTATCACAGTACTCTTGTGCAATGCCTATCTCATTTTATCTTCCATGGCATTTATATTTTATTCCCTGTATTTTATTTAATCATGCTTGATTTTCAGTATAGCCACTGGTTTCATACAGTTATATCAAAAGTGTAGAACTAGAAAAAGAGATAAAATACTTCCTTTCAAGGTAAGGAAAGGTTTTGATCACAATGTCTTAAAAAATATCAAATATGTATTTTGACTATAAATGTATGGGCTGGGAAAAACTGAGCATCAACTAATCCCTAAAACATTTTTAGCTATGTCATGATTTTAACTGAAGCTGTATTCAATTTTTATATATGGCACACAGTTACTGTGCCAAAATCACCACAAGCATCTAATACAGGTAGCACACATCAACCTTCATCTCAAAGCCAGAGTAAAAAACAAGGCTAAAATAGTTGTAAATGCAAATAAAGGATGAAAAAATACAATTATTCAAATATCTTGGACAATTCCTGAACCATTAACTGAGCTCTAGCACCCTCCATTCACATATAGCATCGTGACAGGTTCATACCATATCTCCCGTCAACATTAACACTTTCAAGCTCCTTTGCTGTGAGAACATGCACCTGCTTGCTGTTCTGCTTTGGTAGCCTCTCTAGAAGTCTCTGTCTGGTTAACTCCTGTGACCCCTTCCAGGTGTTCTCAGCTCTTCTTGTCCTTTCTAGAGATGTCAGAGCTTCAGAAGCTTGACCGAATGATGCTTGTTCCCTTCTGCCTTTGCAGTAAGAAGTGTTCTGATTGAATTCCTTACCATGACAACAGAAATTATACAGTATCTTTCCTGGCCTCAGCACACTTCTGGGTGTGGAAATACACTCTACAAATTCATATATTACTAATATTGTGATTATTATTTGGATACATTAACAGAATCCTGGTCAGTCTTTATTTCTAACAGTAAGATGTGTGCTATCGATTCCACTTTTCATGAACAATTAAGCCCAGCACCCTCTGTTTACACATACCAGCATGCTCCATCTTTCTCTGTCAACATTAACACATCTGAGCTTTCTTTGCGGTGACAACACGGACCAGCTTGCTGTTCTGCTTTGCCAGCCTCTCCAGCTGTCTGACTGTCTTGGCAAAACTATGAGGTGATTCAACCTCAACTGCTGGAGAAGAGACAGGACTAATCCTGACTTGGCGTGGTCGTAACAGATACCGTGAACTCAAATGCAAATTACTCTGAAAAAGTCAAAACATTGATTCGTTAGACATTTCTGCATGAATTTACAGTATCTTTAATGTCTAGAATTAAACTGATTGTGTGCTGGTTAATATGATGATAAATTTTCTGCCTTCTATGACAATCTGTTACCAAAAGCAGAGATGTAAAAGAGGTTAAAAAATTTCTTTTTAAAACAAGGTGTGTGTGGGTACACACTGGCTTGCTTCAGCCCCTTTTGTATTTAACTTGCAATATAATAACTTAATTATGTAGAAAAAAATAAAACTGCAACTGATCACCAAACTCATGTCAACATTTTATGTTATAATCCATGTGTTTTATCATCACTAATATTAATATTTGGTTGTGGTGTTATAGTTCTGAACCCTGCAACTGTACCAAAAAAAGGTACACAGCTTCAATTGCATTCTTCCTCTTGTACTTTTCATCACCAAAAGCTTAATTCTTCGTCAAAAATTCATCAAAGCATTTTTAAAGGACAAGACAGTTTTTGTAACTTTTTTTTTTCACCTTGTCATGTGTTGGTCTATCGTACACTGCAGCTGGTAAAGGAGGATATCTTCCAGTCATCACCCACTGTTCCACATGACCTGGCATTGGCCTCAAAGATGTGACACCCCTCAGCTCCTTTAGTTCTTCCAGTAATGAGTTATTTTCAGCATATGAATCGACATCAACTTGCAGTGTCTGTGCTGTGGTGTAACTGTCTGACTCTGATGTGGTGATTTCAGATTCGTGGTGTATGTATGTCTCATCAGACTCCACACTTCCACATGCAGTTTCTGTGCTGCTGAAATCACTACCATCATCTAAAGTACAATCACCTGCAGCAGAAAATGAATATGATTACCCAAATGCTAATTGAATTTTTTTTAAAGGATAATCAGGAAATAAATACTTCAAAAATACTTTTGTGCCCACTGAGCCACAATTTTTTTTCCTATTTGAGTGGCTTTTTCCTCTTTTGAAGATTCTTTAGTTTTTAAATCAAATGACTCATGAAAAGTGAAATACTTTTCCACACCTGTGATGGTTCCAGAATTTGCTGTTACTCCTGGTTGAATGTGAGGCTGTATACCAAAGTGACGACCTTGTGCAAGAAAAGTACACAAATCAATGCAATAAGGTTATCATTTTGATTAAAGATAATGAACATAATGCAATTAATTGGGTATTTTTCACAAATGTTCCCCATTGTGCAGGACATTTCAAGGAGTTTAATGACTCGAATACAAAAAGTGAGTGGCCCATCAAAAGAACTGTTAGTCTAAATTATTCAAACTGCATGTGTCATTAAGTAATAAAGATCAAGTGTACTTGCCAGACAGGAGGTGTTTGAGATCAGAATTCTGTTTCCTGATCTCCATCAAAAGCCTGTGGTTGGCAGTATTGATATCTTCATATTTATACACGAAGAAACCAAGCAACAACAGACCACATGACAAACAGAGTTTCCGACATTTCTGGCGTAGCCAGTAAACCCAGTCCTAGAAAAAAAAAATTAAAACTCTCAGACAGCATGATACTTTTATTAAAAGTGTACTACTACATTTGAAAGTCCACAGTTCTAGAAAAACACAAGATTAAAATTCTCAGAAAGCATAATACTCCTAATAAAGACTCAAAATAATAATTGAATTTGTTAAGATTTCTTTGTGTGGATGTGAGCTCAATGTGTACACAAAAGGCTACAAACAGACCAACAGTCAACCATACAAGACATCCGTCAGCTAACAGCACTATGAAAAAGTGTGGATGAAGAACTCAGGAGTGGGCAGAACTCTTGCTTATGCAAGCTATTTCTTAAAGAGATGGGTTTCCTGGCTGGAATGGCGGCTTTGAATGTAGACACAAATCGGAGAAAAGGGAAGAGAACTCAAAATTGGCCCCAGAAAGAAAAGATGCATCTGCCAAATTTTTCCCATCTGATGTGTGGCAAAGAGAGGAGGGCAAAACAACCAGACTAAAGAGACTGACTCAGGTGGTAAGGAGTCAGTAGCTTAGACAGGTCTGGTGGGACATGGGTGTGAAGACAACGGTAGCACAGTGTGGTGATTTTGTAATAAACACAGGCTGGGACTGGCAGCCAGTGAAGCTCACAGAGGAGTGGTGTAGCATAGCCTGCTTTTCCCCTTCAGAAGACAATACAAGCAGCATTATTTTGAGACTTGATTGCATAGGCAGTTAGGGAGATCAACAAAAGCAAACATAAGCTTTTTGGTGGCAGAAACTGACAGGAAGGGTCAGATGTGACCAATCCTGCAAAGCTCAAGGAAAATGGACTGCATCAATGTGAGATTAAAGAGATAAGGACACATCAATGATAACAATTCCGGATGGTCTGGGAAAAAGAAATATAAGAGAAAGTAAAGGTAGTAGAGCATGCACACTTTAAGTTTATTTGCAGAGGTTGTTGGAAGGCCTCAGGTTTTTCATCGTTCATCTTCAATTTGTTGATGGACATCCAGGCTTTCACAGTCTACTGGTGCAGACATGCTGGAGCTGGGAAACAAGGCCAGAAGCTAGAAACTGTGTATCATCAGCATATGTGTGATACTGCAGGGCCAAGTGGTTGTATGTGCACATTGAGTAACAGAGGCCCAAGAACAGAGTCTTAAGGCACCTTGTACTTTTTACCATTTACCAATCTGACCATGCATAAGTTGATTTGATGACCAATAACAGAAGCTGCTTGTCACATTAATGATCAATCAATCAATCAATCCTCTTCATGCTATTTGCACATAAGGCCTCAACCAGAGCCTGCCAATGATGTCAATCGGCTGAAACCCGCTCCAGGTGACCCCATGTCCAGCCCTTTCCTTTCATTTCCCTTTCCACTGTTCTTCTCCAGGTTTCCTTTGGGTGGCCTCATTTTCTTCGGCCGTCTGGAGTCCGTCGTAGGAGAGGTCTGCTGTCTGCTGGCGAAGCACATGTCAAATCCATCGTCAACGCCTTCGTTGAACCTGCGTGGTGATGGACTCGGTTTCAGTTCTTCGGTGGAGTTCTTCACTGGTGATGGTGTTTGGCCAAAAGATGTTAAGTATGCACCTGAGGCATCTGCTTTGGAAGACGTCAAGCCTGTTACCGATGTTTTTGGTCATCTTCCATGATTCTGATCCATAAAGGAGGGTGCTGTTCAAATTTGACTTGAAAATTCTCAGGTTGGTCTTCTGGCTGATGTTTTTTGTCTTCCATCAGTGTTCCATGTGCTCCTGAGTGAGGCAAAGGCCTGGCTGGCTTTCACCTGTCGGGCTCGAATCTCCACCTCCGCATCCCCGGTGTTTGACATCTTGGACCCAAGATAGCTAAAACTGTCAACTTTCTCAATCTCTTCTCCATTTACTTTGATATTTTCTTAGACTCTGGCGTTCACTCATGCTTTTCGTTTTCTTTGCGCTGACCTTCAAGCCAAGGTTTCCAGCTGTTTCTGAGAAGGCATTTGCTTTCTCCTGCATGTCTCAGTGGCGGTGTGACAACAGGGCAATGTCATTGGCAAAGTCCAAATCTTCCAGCATTGTTGTTGCTATCATAGTCGTGGTCCATTTGATCCCTCTCCTCTCTCTGTTGGTGGAATTCTTCATGATCCAGTCCATGGCCAGGATGAAGGGGAATGGCGACAGAATGCAGCCCTGCTTCACCCCAGTACTGACGTTGAAGGGGGCTGTGAGCTCCGTGTCACAGACCACCTGAGATTTGAAATCGCTGTACAGCATCGCAACGACCTGGATAAGTTTCACAGGGACTTCGTAATGCCTCAGGATCTTCCATAAGAACTCGCGGTGGATGCTGTCAAAAGCATTCTCCAGGTCGATGAAGTTCATGTACAGCGGTGTGTTCCAATCGTTCTGCTCCAGAATCTGACGCAGAATGAAAATTAATTCAGAGCAGGATCGCCCAGGGAAAAATCCTGCTTGCTGAGGCCGGCGGTCTTTCTCAACAGTTGCTGTCAGTCTTGACAAAACAATCTTGCTGAAGACCTTGCTGGTGAGGGAAAGAAGTGTTATACCCCTCCAGTTATTGCCGTCTCCAAGATCTCCTTCCTTGGGTAACTTGAAGATGAGCCCTGTCTTCCACGCATCGGGGATCTGTCCTGATTCCCAAACTTGCCTTAAGATTTCAGTCAACATGGGAGTTGTCACATTCACATCTGCTTTCAACATCTCTGCTGTTATTCCATCTGCCGCTTTTCATTGCCTTGTTTGCTGCTGTCACTTCTTCCATGCTTGGCAGGTCTGTGCAGATGTCAAGGTCTGTATCTGCTGGCTGGATGTCTGCAAGCTGAGGGAGGTGTTTGGTCTGTTTAGAACTGACTCAAAATGCTCCCTCCAGCGCTGTAGTTTTTCTGCCTCTCCCTCGACAACATTTCCGTTGATGTCTTTCACTGGCACTTCATTGTTTTTGAAGCTGTTGTTTAGCTGTTTATTGATTTTATACAGTGTCTTCAGGTCATTTTTTCCTGCTGCTTTTTCTGCTTCATCTGCCACCTTTCTCTATGTAGTCCCTTTTGTCGGTTTCGGTCATCCTCTTTACCTCTTTGTTTATTTTTGTATATCTTTGTCTGTGTTGTTCCTTCAGATGTTCAGATCTGGTGTTGTTGATTTTCTGCTTGACTTTCTCTCATCTATCCTTTTCCATGTCTCTTCTCTGATCCACTGTTCTTTCTTTTTTCGTAGGAAGCCCAGTATTTTCTCTCCTGTTTCCTGTAAGACTCGACTGAAGTCCTCTAAGGTCATCTCCTGTTGGTCCCCTAGTGCCTGGAACCTGTTCTTTACTTCCACTACAAATGCCTGTTTGGTGGCTGGGTCTTTCAGTCTGCTGGAGTGCACTCTCTGCTGACGTGCCTGTTTTCCTCGCAATCGAAGTAGCTTCAGAGAAACTGTAGCTATCACAAGAGTGTGGTCACTGGCAACGTCTGCTCCTCTGCAGGCTCTGACATCTTGAAGTGAGCCCTTCCATCTTCGGTTGATGATGACATGGTCTATCTGGTTCTTTGTGATCCCATCTGGTGATGTCCACGTTGCCTTGTGGATGTCTTTGTGTTGGAAGAGTGTGCCTCCAATCAGTAGATTGTTTTCTTCACAAAAGTCTGGTATGTTTCATTACCTTCGCCATCCATAACGAGTGCTCTAGTCAGTCTAGTGTTGATTTCTGTAACGTGCATTTTTTATATGGTTGGGTTGTTAGCCCTACCACAACCTAATTTACCTCTAGGTGAGGTGTTCACCTTAGTCGCCTCTTACGACATGCCTGGCTGGACAGCAGGGACCCTATTCTTACAATGCTCACTAGGTAAGCATATCCCTGGGTCCCACGGGGGGCACACATTAATCATCACCAAAGCAAAATCAGCATCATTACTCTCATTCTCACTCAGATTAATCCTCAACGATAAAGTAGGGTTCCATTTTTTTTTAAATTAGTAAATATTACTATGCATGCAAATATCTCTAACAAGTCAAAAAAATAAAGAAGATAAGTTCAAATTTCAATTATAAATGGATCATAGAGCAGCGTTTCTTAATCTTTTACTTGTGACGCCTTCCCCCAAGACGAAAAAATGTATGTCTGTGCACCCCCCCTTAGCTACTAATACCTATATGAGATATGAGAAAATGACCACCTTTGCGCCCCCTTTGTCAGCATGTCGCGCTCCCCAGGGGGGCGTGTTCCACAGGTTGAGAACCGCAGTGATAAAGAATGTCACAAAGAATACAAATATGCTGCAAAAATTCATACTTTTGACTTGTATTTTAATCAAGCATAAACTGGCTAAGTATAGGAATTTCAGTAACGACATAAAATTTTAAAAGCTTACATCCATTTCCGAAAAATCTATTAAACACCATGTGAGAAACTGTGGTGCCCACAACTGTATGGAGTATTCACAAATGGCACTGACTGTCATCATGCCAAACAGCCAAAATCGAGCGCCGGATGTTCTGGCAGTAGATGTTAACAGATAGGATACCAATATGGAGAAGAAGTAATAGAGGATTGCATAGAAGCCAGAAAACTCTCCATGAATTACTTGCTTCAAACTGATTAAGTGATCAAACATATCGGCCATGAGTATGTGCTGTGACTGAGTTGCTTCGCGAATGTTGCTAAATGCTGACTCCATCTCCTGCGCTGATGTAGCGAGATGGAGCGACAGGTTTGCTGCACTCTTCATCAGAATCTCTTGGTTTTTCAACGTTAAGTTTTGCTGTTGTATCATTTCCATCTGGAGAACAGAAGACTGCTGGATCTTAGATGCTACGTGAGCAGACGTCTCTGCCAATCGCGAAATGGTACTCTCTGTCTCCTCGTTCCAGATCTGTACCTGCAGAAAGTAACATATACTTTGCGTGTGGGTGAAGAATGTTGTGAACGACCCACGGTCAACATCAGCCATATCCTTTGTGCACTCTTCAACAGACTTTGTTTGATCGCAATCATAAGGTTGTCTACCTTGTAAGACCAAAAAACAGTTGAGGTATGCCAGAGACAATCTTCCTTGCATATCGTCCGATAGCTGTTTACAGCCGTTGTCAATAAAATCCATTGCATTCTTCCAACATTGTCCATATTGAGGCAGCTGTGACTGATGTCTTATTAACTCAAACTGCCTTTTCCCTTCTTCGTAAGTACTTACGTCGATATTACTAGGCAGTGATGCCTGCGTAAGTTCCAAAACCATGATCAAAACAAGATAAACGAAACAAACACAAATCATCGCCATAACTGGCAGAATCCTCGGAAAGTGATGTTAATAGTTCTTTTGATTATTTCTTCGCATTTGTATAGCTTCAAAGCGAACGGTCATGTAGAACGTGACAGTGTCAAACCAAAATTTTGATGGGAAACATCTTTGTCCCACGTACGTCTAACCTTTGATCAAAACTTCCGGCTGGTTGGTCGAATCATAGGCCACAACACTCTGGTTCAAAGTCAATTGTCCAATCCGCTACTTCGATGAATAACAAGGTTAAAAAGTCTGCGGAAGTCTACTTCCATGTGACCACAAAACTCTAGCAGACGCCCAGTTTTCACGAAACTAATGTGCGTGGGTGAGATTAACGCCAGCGTGAGCCTAACACCGTCAGAATGGCATTTGTTCTGCAATACGTGCCATTTTCTAGCATGATAGAACCTAGCTTCTGGCACAAGGTCTGTGAAAATAAACTAAATGTCTATGGTCTTGATGATCAACCAAGACAAATTAAAGGCTTCTACTACAATGGTGGGTCCCGTTGATTTGCAGTTACTTGTATTTTAACAATTAAAGAAGCTTTATGAGCATGTCAATTTTAAAAGACAAAAGTAAGTTTAACACGTTAATGCTTTATATAACCATGGGTGTGATTATGTGGGTAGGCATCATGCATTACATTTTATATTTTGTCTCAGGCGATCCAGGGGGCCTCGCACCCATGCTGACTATTGACTATGCGGCATTTGATATGTGAGATTTTTTACTTAAACTTAGTGGTTAGACATATATTCAGGATCTTCATTTGTCTGTGTATGATTTCTGTATTTACCCCTTAGTTAAACGAGTAATTCTTAGTATATATTTTTTTAAGGCGTACAAAAAAATCAGAAATGTTCATGCCACACTCTGATCAGTTGAAGTTAGTTGTTGCTGAACAGTCTGATGTGTGTGTGTGTGAGAGAGAGAGAAGGAAAGTGAAAAGAGGGAGAGAGAGTGTGAGAAACTTATCTCCCCTTTGGAGCTATGAACAGCTGAATGGACATTTTAAAATGTTATTGTCGAAGGCCACACAGCTTAGGCATCCACTAATGAGAAGCTAACAAAAATAGTGCAAATATTTAACTATGAAACTGCAAAGTTTTGAAATGTTGATTTGTTGGTAGTTTTCTCTGACATGTTTCCATGGTTTGAATTAGCTTTCTGAATCATGTTTGGACTTTAACAGCAGTGATAAAGTGCCCCCACGCAGGCTTGTGTCACATGGAGTGCTCAAAATCATGAACACAGTGGAGGCCTTCAAGGAGTGTGACAAGAAGCTTTTACTTACTTCCCTTGGCAATGAGGTAGATTTTCTGAATTGTTGTTCTTGCTGACGTTTGAAAAATACATTTCAAAGGAGGGTAAAAAAAAAATGCAGGTACTGCAACAACAGATTCTGCTATGCTACTTATTAGCAAGTTTAACTTAAAGTCGATTTTGATGGTTTCGGTGAAAGATTCTTTATATTTTCTTTCAGTTCATAAGAATAACGGGGGCAGGTCATTTTGTCACAAGACCATTTCATCACTATCATTTCGTCCCACACCAAAAGTCAATTCGTCACACGTATGGTCCATTTCGTCTCACGTATGGTCCATTTTGTCACAGGACAGAAAAGTCGAATCGTCACAAGCCCAATCAGCGAAGTCTCTGCATATAATAATAATAAGCAAAAAAAAAAAAAAACAAAGTCAAAATACAAGTTTACAATACAATAATGACAAAATCTTTAATGTAAAAGATTTTTAAAAGAGAAAAATCATGCATATTTGCCATTGTAAGATTCGTTCTTGGCGCGCGTATTGCCAAGGGACCATTTTGTTCAGTAAAATGATGTCTACAATTATTCGCATGGTTCTGTTTAAAATAAGCAGCTGAGCTCGCATATCTATATTGTTCGAACAACACATGGCTCTTAATAATATTTGACGTTAATAGCTACTTGTTACTTTGGTGATCGATTCACCTTTTGGGAGGCGGTCCGGTAGCGCAACAGTTAGCGCCTGTCACCAATACAGTGAAGGTTGGCTGTCCTGGGTTCAGTTCTCTTCTTGGGCATGCTGTTCTTTCTCTGCATGTGGCATCTGTTTACAGGGCTGGCTGCCTTGCCGTGATTTAGCCTTAGTTGCTGGCTCGGCGTAAAACACCAATTAAAAAGAAAATAATAATAATCAGCTTTTGGGCTTGTGACGATTTGACTTTTGTGTCTTGTGATGAAATGGACCATACATGGAACGAAATGGACATACGTGTGACGAATTGACTTTTGGTGTGGGACAAAATGGTAGTGACGAAAATTAATGGTCTTGTGACGAGTTGACCTATGACCAGAATAACAACATATGTGAAATCAGCCTGTCCTTATAGACTCACTTTCAGTTTCATTGATTTCTTTTTAACTCCTCATCAGCCAGTATATTATAATGAACAACAGAATGCAGAGTCTGTTGTTTTTTTTTGTTGTTGTTTTTTATTTTCAGATATGGAGGGATATAAAAAGTGGAGCTGCACTGAAGGATCCCAGCTTGCTATCAAGATTCTTATTGCTAACATATCCTGTAAGTTGGGGTGCATTTCTAAAACAGGGTCTTAATAATTACTGGGTGTATAAGTTTTCTATATATTTATAACCATAATGAAAATTCTGATACCAGTTTCAATATCTGCTTTGAACCTTTCTTCTTCTTTCTTTGGCATTCCCGGGACCATTCCCAGACTTCAGTCTTTTCTTTGGTGATGAATAGGACTCTTGTTTCTAGGGTTTAAATTTTCATCTTTATATCACGATATTATTGACTTTTGTTTATGTTATAAATGCTACTTTATTCATACTTGTTATTTTTGTGCGTATGCCAAAAACCATCTAACAGTACTCATTAATGCAAAAACAATGTATTTTATGCACCTGCATATTGGTGCATTTAGACTGTCTACTACAAATAATCATGCGGAATTTGCTTATAAATTCTAGTTGAGCCACTATTTTAAAACATTTTAAAACATATCTACATTTCAGGATTTAAAGAAGTACCATTTCTTTTACTGGTTTGCAAGTCCATGTCTTCTGGCACCAGAATCAGTAATGCTGAATAAACCCCCTTGCCAGCTAAACCAGAGATTTAATAATGAGCAAGTAAGCTGCACTATTCTATTGTTTTGATATTTCAACAAAGCACAGTAGGAGGCCTTTGTGGTTATTCAGTTTAAAATACAAGACAACAGTAACCTTTATGATATGCCACAAAAGATCAATGGAAAAAGGTGGAGATCAAAACACGCTGTTGGTAAAAGAAGGACAGTGTGTGTGTGCGTGAGTTAGTGTGTGCAAATAATAAGCATAGAATGACATAGAATGAAGACCTTGTGAAATTTTCCTTATGTATACTGTGACACTTTGTTGTCCTTTCCAAATGACCCAGTTAGAAGTTAGTATAGATACCCTCCTGTGCTTTTGCCAGACATTATCTCCCTTTCCCACCACCAGATGAGCTTATTCACTAAAATAAAAGAATGTAGGAAATCGCTTTGACCTTAATGGTGCTTGCACATGCTGACATACATGCCTGCATGGAGAATTTCATGTGCATTCCTCTCTTAAGGGATTACCATGACAACAGACAGATTTTCAATATTTCTGCAACTCTCTCTCTTCTGTAAACTAGAATGAACAAGTATGTTTATAGATTGTCAGTCTGTAGCTCTATTTTTACTGTAAAGTAGAATGGATGTATATGTTTACAGATTGTCAGTCTGCTTGCATCATATGACAACTACCAAGCCCAGCAGCACCAGTTTCAGAATTACTTTCTTCTTAGAGAAGAGGCTGATAGGATCTCAGTGCAGGACATGGGTTCTGTCAAAGAGATTCTTTTAGATAATAAAAAAGTATGTAATGAAGACTCTGTTCTTTTGTGGTTAATGTGCTTTTTTTAAAACTTTTGTCTAGCCATTGACAAAGGGTGGCTACATCTGAACAGTAATAACAGAAGTTTTAAAACATAAATGATGTAGATGCATTAGAACGGTAGCTGCTGAAATGTAGTACATGTAGTACAGAATAGTACATAAATTGAGACTGACTGGCATAGGTGTTAATTAATATGGGGCTAAAGTGGTCAAATTAAGGGAAAAATAAAAGATTAGGAAAATTTTGAAAAAAACTGACTTGTGTAGACTGCAAATGGAAGGAATATTTGATTTTTTCATGTAGGGAAAGAGGTGAGATAAGACTTCCTAACAACTGACTTATAGACAGAACATGGAACGAACATAAGCTTTATCATGCAGTCTTTCTGATTTTTCTAATGTGCAGAGAAGGGAAACAGCTGTGTTAGTATTTTAGTGGTTTAAATTAATGTGTGTCATGGATGGGTGTAAAAAGGTGTACATTACCCATAAAAAGTCTGGGTCTAGGGAAGTTTTGCATTTCTATTTTTGCCAGAGGTTAGTGAAAGCTATATGCTCTTCTATGTCACCTGTCACAATACAGTCATTATATGTGTGAAAGTCAAAATATGGAACAAATAAAGAAGTGATTGAGGAATGTTGCAATGTTAGTAAGTGTTGATGGATGCACTGACAAGAAAAGAGTCTGAAACTTGTTCATAAGCATGAATGCCATTTACACACGTTATGAGCCGTTGAGTTGCTTGTTGTCACTTTGTTGTTTGCCTAGATTTACTTGAATAGTTTTGAATGTAATATATACCTGACCTTCCTGCTAAATTTTGTGTCAATCTTGTGCACGAAGGAAATTGATGTGCTGGTTACAGCTGTTGGTGGGGTTTTGTGATCCAAGCACTTTGGATGCTAACCCTGGCTGGCCTCTCCGGAATCTTTTAACAATGCTGGCATATCACTGGTGTGTAAATGTTTCTTCATCTGAGAGTGTAATGTACTATTTAATAATTAAAGATGTTTTTTTCTGCCTTATTTAACAGTAATAGTTCATGTTGGCAATCTCTAATGTGAACCTAACATTTTTATTTGTATGGTAGAATAACTTTACCTGGCAACATTGGGCATATCAGCCTCTAAGCTGAGCATAGCTTCAGAGTTCTGAGTTATCTGAGTTGCTGTCACATTCAATGGCATTTATAATTTGGAAATCTTGAGAGGAAATCAAACTAGACGTTGACAAAGTATATTCAGAATACTTTTGTAGAGCAGGTCCCCTAGCTATGACTTGGTAACAGAGTAATTTGTTAATGTAAAAAGATCATCCATTACATCACATGGTCGCTTCATAATTACGGCAGTGCTCAGGATCTGCAGGAAGTGGAAGTAGTATGCTTCCGTGATCGCAGCCGTAAAGGTCAGCGAGAGTTCAACCACAGTCTAGTCCTGTCCCTCAACCTGGCATCCATTGCTGAACTCACAGGTAGGTATAATGAATATTAACATAAGGCTTTCAGCTGTGAAGTTTGGTAGGAAATGTAAGACCTCTTTCAATTAAAGAAGTGGTCTTGTCTGCCTGGTTGCTGTGGTGAGATGCATTGCACTTTGCATTTGGAGTTTGTGTACACTAACAGCTACTCTCTATATTCCTTAGATTTATCTTTTCAACTCACGCTATCTGCCAGTCATTCTTTTGTCTCAGATTGTTTTGTTGGCAGGTTTTTATGTTCTTGTTATTATGGCTGTTGATGTGTCTCAGTTTGTTTTGTTAACATGTTTTAATGTGTGTCAGTATATATGTTATGCACATTTGTGTATGTTTTCTTTTGTGTATTTGCCTTGATTTTATAAAGTGCTTTGAACCATCTGTTAAGTAGGGAAATGTGATCAATATATTAATCCACCTTGTCTGTATAAGGCACAGGCCAGAACAGAAATTTGTCCTTGGCTTACACAAGAACAATGAAGACATTACCTTTTATCTCAAACACACACACACACACACTTACATGTGCCTCCCTAAACAAAATAGTGCTAAGAAAATATAAAAATCCTCTACATTATAGTTATTTGATAATAATATTTCACACTCAACAGCTTCTAACATCAATATAGCATTAACATTTTATCTGGTAGAAGGACTATATTATGAGTAAGGTAATAGCAGCCTCCATCCAGTAGCTTAAATAATTTTTTCTAGTAGAAGTTTTAAACTTTTCAGCGATCTTTAATGTCCATCTGTTATCTAATGCATCATTTAGCCGTTACTAGCATTGGATTTTAGAAGAGATGGTTTACTGTTCATTTAACTATTAATGATACTAGACCTGAGAGCGTTGCCTGTGAAAAGTTCTGTCATCATTGATAGACAAGGGACTAGGTACCTTTTGCTACAACTACTGAAATATTTCATGACTATTATGCACTCATGCAGCAACTTTTCAATAAAACTCTTAATGTGAGGGTTAGCCATGTCTGTGTTCTATGTGACAGACACCCCAAAAGTGCTGGGCTGGGAGAGAAACGAACGAAACAAGCTTGGTGCTCGTATGACTGACCTTAGTGCTACCATGGATCCAAAAAGGTTATTAAGTCTTAAGTTTTTTAAATTGTGTTGTTAGAGGAAACTTTTAGATGAAGGTGAGCTGTTGAGGCTTAACCCCCTGTAAAATTCTGTGAAAATCTTAATATTTTGTATCTAACGAGCATGTAGTGTTTGTGGAAGATTTTCATATTGTTGCTGTTTGTGTTGGGCTTAGCTAAATTTTCAACTTTCTTTTAATGTTCTGTAAACATCTCCATTCTGACAATTACCTGTTTAACAACTCAGATCTAGATATTTTCATCTACAGTTAAAGGTGAAGTGGCATAAAAAAAATTTAAAATCTTGCTTTCTTCTTTCAAAGGCTGGCTGAATCTGCTGTCGATTTAAACCTACGGTTAATGCGCTGGCGCCTCATGCCAGATTTGCGCCTAGATGATATTACTGCCACAAAATGCCTTCTGCTGGGATCAGGAACACTTGGATGCAATGTAGCTCGCAACCTCATGGTCAGTCTAAGATATGTTGTTATGTTTTTTGTTTGGTTGAGTTTTTAAAAAAATGTTCATAACTAGGTTTGTTGCCATATAACTAGATCTAGATGTGTTAACTCCTTTTCTGGAGGTTTTACTAAAAAAAATTTTATTTAAATGTATTCATATATATTGTTAAACATTGCTTTAGCTTTTGTGCCACTGACTTTTCAGCTGAACTTTGATGGTCTTGTATAAGACACAGTGTTGAGTATCACCATAAGACATAATTCAGAACGTTTAGGATGTTGTCTGTAGAATCACCATAAAAACTGCAGTATGTACAACCTGAAGATAAGCACAAATAAACTACAAGTGTGCTTTAAAATGGTTTTAAAATTGTTTTTTTGATCCATGGGTTTTACAATGAGTCATAGAGACTATTCACTGAAAGACTTTGGGAATATGGCATATCACCTTCATCTACAATGCCAGGGTTTCATAGCAAGTCATGTTGTGTACAGACCTGGGTATTATGGCATGTCACCATTTTGGACAATGCTGGGGTTTTATAGCAAGTTGTGTCATGTATAAAGCTAGGCATTATGGCATGTCATCTTCGTGGACAATGTTGGGGTTTCATGGTGAGTCATACAGTCTGTTCACTGACAGAGCTGGGGGATTCGTCATGTCACATTTGTGGACAACGCACGCGTTTCCTATTCCAATCCAGTCCGCCAGTCTCTCTTCACATTTGAAGACTGTCTTGATGGTGGCAAGCCAAAAGCTGAAGCGGCAGCTGAAGCTTTGAAAAGGATTTTTCCTGGAGCGGTTAGTGTGCATGTTTTATTTTTCAATTTCCTTTTTTCTGTATGGTTCCGATCTCTGTTTCTGTATTCATGTGCTTGTGTATGTGTGTATAAATGTGTGTGTGTGTGTGTGTGAGGCTTGAGTGATTTTGATAAACTATGTTTGTATACAAACTGCACACAACTGTTGAATACATGAAAGCAGTACGAACTGTTTTACATCAACAAGATGCTCAGAATTGATCTTATGCAAAATCTACTTTTACTTTGCATGTTAATGATTGTCATTTCAGAAGTCTGAAGGTATTTCCTTGTCCATACCAATGCCAGGACACTCCATATCAAGTAAGCTTAATCTCATTTAGTCTTCAGATAAGAAATCAAAAGATATCTGTGACATTAGTTTGTTGACAGGGGCTTACTTTAACTTCTGCCAGAAAAGGCAGTATTCTGATTGTTATTGGCCAAATTAGCCTGCCTCTTTTAAGCTTTTTCTTCTTGTCTCTACATGAAGTAGATTTGTGATTGTAACCTCTGTGGAAAGGCGGTGTTGAGGAGCAAATAGAGAAGGATGTCCGTCAACTGGAGCTGCTTATTCATGACCATGATGCTGTCTTTCTTCTGATGGACACCCGAGAAAGTCGATGGCTTCCAACACTTATAGCAGCTGCCCATCAAAAGGTGGAGTTAGGACTGTGCAGCTGTGTCACATTGTTGGAGATTATGTCTTTCACAGAATATAATTTTAGTGTATTATCAAAGAAGCTGAGCAAAAGGTAGAGTTCATTTTGTATTTCCTGAAAGAAGATGTTACTGTTGCTTTGCATAGGCACAGCAGCCTAGGAAGCAGTGAGGTTGGAAATGTGATAATGTTTTTCAGACAATATAGATACCAATGATTCTAAAAGCAGTCCTGCAAAAGTTAAGGTCTAGCCTGACGTGTGTGTGTCTCATGAAGAGATACAGAACGTCAGTGGAGCTGAAACTTATGTTCTGACCTTAACACAATATTTTTTAGGAACTATTACATTTCTTATCATGTTGAGAACATGAGAAAATAAATGTGAAAGAATGTGTTAGACAAGGCTAGTCGATTTCTTATCCTAGAAATGACAACCCCTCTATAGAGAAAAAAAATGTATGTTTTCAGAAGAGTTGTGCTTAGTTGTCATTAATCATAGTTTTTATTTCAGATAGTCATCAATGCAGCACTTGGGTTTGATACATTCCTTGTTCTTCGTCATGGAGTGAAATTGGGGGAGACAACTTCCATCCCAGCAACAAACAGCTCTTGCAATGCTGAAGGTTTGCCAGGAAGTCAGCTTGGCTGCTACTTCTGCAATGATGTTGTTGCACCTGGGAATGTATGTTCAGTGACACTTTTATTTCTTGTGTTGTGTCCATTTCACAGTTGTAAATAGAGAATTGAGTAGTATAGATTGTATTTAAAAACCCATTTATGTCGACATTTTTTTCCGACCTGGCTTCAGATATTTTCACCTATGCACAGAAAGAGGTCCAAGTCATGATATATTGGAGGAATGTGGAGATATACAATATACATTTCAGTTTCTGCCACCAAAATTGTGTAGAAAATTTATTTACGCGCCGGCAACCTGAACGTGTTTGGCGGAAGACTTGACTCGTCATCTACAAAGAAATTTATAATGCCGCAAAGCGAAGCGTTGCAAAATGCATTTATGAGGCTAAAGCATCATATCTTCAGGGTCAAACAATTAACTGCACCTCCTCCAAAAAGCTCTTTGCCATTTGCAATCAAATGACTGGATCTCGTACAGCAACACCACTGCCTACTGCCTACCCTGCTTCACTGATGCCGCAAGTTTTTAGTGATTATTTCATCAGCAAGATATCGGACATTCGATCATCTTTAGACTCGGTGTCGGCGCTTGACAGCATCTCCTGTGATGTCCTCCCAGGATGCTCCATGACCAAGTTCCTACCAGTCTCTGAGACCGATGTGAAAGCGGTTATTCTAAAAGCTAAACCAACAACTTGCGAGTTAGATCCGATGCCCACAAGCCTTCTGCTCGAGTGCCTAGATACTCTACTTCCTGCCATCACAAATATTGTAAATGTCAGCCTGTCGTCAGGTGTTTTCCCATCTTTGTTCAAAATTGCGGTGGTGAGGCCACTTCTAAAGAAATCCACGCTTGACGTCAATGTCCTGAACAACTACCGTCCAGTTTCCAACTTGTCTTTTCTCTCTAAGATCATAGAGAAAATAGTTTTGACACAGCTCTGGGCATACTTACAAGAGCACCATCTTATCCCACAAGCTCAGTCGGCATAAAGACCTTTCCACAGCACCGAGACCACTCTTCTTAAAGTAACAGATATTATCTGCTCTTGACAATGGTGATGTCTCTCCATTAACCCTACTGGACCTGTCTGCTGCATTTGACACTATAGACCACTCTCTGTTTCTTCAAAAACTCCACACCCTCTACGGGATTTCTGGACCGGTCCTCTCATGATTCAACTCCTATCTCACTGATAGGACCCAGACTGTGTTGGTTGATGGTCAGATATCTCGCCCTGCTTCACTTTTCTGTGGTGTTCCCCAAGGCTCAGTACTTGGCTCAGTTCTGTTCATCCTGTATACTAAGCCACTTTCATCATGCATCCGGTCTCACCAGGTTTCTCATCAATCCTATGCTGACGACACGCAGCTTTACTGTTCTACTCTACCGGCTGAGTCTCACTCTGCTATTAGCTCTCTAGAAGCTTGTATCAGCGATGTCAAGGGCTGGATGGTAAAAAACAAGCTTAAAATACACCATGATAAAACGGAAGCCCTCTTGTGCCATAGAAGAAGACATCAACCTTCACTCGTCAGTCTGCCCAATCACATCAAGGTGGGCGACAGCAACATCACCTTCACGTCATCCGTTAGGAATCTGGGATTTATTGTCACCGCAGACATCACCCTTGATAAACGTTACAGCTGTCTGTCGGTCTGCCTATTATGAGCTCCGTAAGATCAGTGCCATCCGTCACTTTCTTTCTACACGCGCTACCAACACTCTTGTCTGTGTGTTTGTTCTTTCTTGACTTGACTATTGCAACTCCTTGCTGGCAGGCTGCCCCTCATCCCTCATTCAGAGACTCCAGAGAGTATAGAACTCCGCTGCGCGTCTGGTGCTTAGAGCAAGGAAACGGGACCATGCCACTCCTCTCCTTCGTTTTCTACACTGGCTACCCATCCGTTCTCGCATTCAGTACAAACTGTCTGTGCTGTGTTTTAAATTTCTTTGCTGGCTCCTGTCCTGACTATTTCTCTGAACTTCTCATCCCTTACTCTCCGGCCAGACAACTACGCTCTTCGTCTGATGACCGTATCCTAACTGTTCCTGTCACCAGAACAACAACATATGGTCACAGGACTTTTGGCTACTGTGCTGCAAAACAATGGAACTCTCTTCCTTTCCATATTCACCACCTTCCTACAATTGAATCTTTCAAATCTGCACTGAAAACGCACCTCTTCCTTGAGCATTACTCCTAACACAGTCCACAATGCTAGTCCTTCTTACCCCTTTCCCTCTTGCTACTTTACCCATCTTTCTTGGCAGAATCACTATTGTCGCGTACTCTTAGCGGACATGCGCACTCTTACGAAATAACAACACAAGATCGCTTCAGTTCAGGACGTCCCTTCCCGGACACATACTTATTTACAAAAAATGAACAGCAAGAAATTTAATTAAGTACACAGCAACACTGCCCCTAGGCAGTCAGACAAATCAAGACTTAGAGGAAATATTCGACTACAAATAGAGTAAAGGCGTGACACTTAAAGTAGCCTTTCAAATCGTAAATAATTACTAGCCCGCTCACAGGCCGGTCTTCTAGGAGACACACTGCACAACAGGCAGCTCTTAAGCAGTCTCTAAACTGCACACATTTAAATACACATTGGTAATAGACCGCATACAAGCAAGTCTTCAAACGTTACTTTCAACTGTCTACACTTATATCCACTATCATTAACTGACTGCACGCAAGCAAGTCTTCAATGCACCAGACTGCACACAGGCAAGTCCTCAAAGTTACCAGACCGCACACAGGCAAGTCTTCAGCAGTCTCAAAACTGCATATACCTTTAAATGTACTGAGGTTACTCAAGTCTCTAATTCAACTGTCCTGTATCAACACCTGGTAGACGAAGGTGTAGGATATCAACTAGTGTACGTAACACCCTTTAACTGGCCTACTCGCCAAAAGAAAGTCTTACTTTCTGTTCTGTACGCCGCGTCTCATGGAAGTCCGGCGTTCCCCGATAGCTCACGCGTCAGCCCTGCGTTAGAGGTCCCCCAGACGTAACGGTCGGTGCTCTTGGACGTGGCTACCTTCGGCTTACTGCTCGGGTACACGGATACCGGGACGACCCTCCCCTCAGTCGGTGGGTTATCTACGTTGTAACCGGTGGTGGTGGAGCTCCGTCGCTCGACACAAGGAATTACTGCTCAGATTCGTATCGCCCTCTCGCCAGCTCCGGTTGTTCAGTCTCGCTATAGCAACCTTCCTTCAGCGTGGCTCTTGGTTCTCGCAATCAGTAGCAGAACGGCGTGGAATCTCTAGTATTAGCTTGGCTTAAGCAACAGTTCGTCAACTGGATCAGCCTCTGCAGCAGTAACAGCAGCAATAGCAGCAGCAGCAGCAGCCCACTGGCCGCTTAGGGTCGGTAATATATACACACACCTCTGTCGTAAACAGACCAGGTGTGTACTCTATGACCCGTGCGTGAAGTTCGGATAGTTCGTGGCTCACGCTTCTCCACGGAAAACATGCCACAGCAGTAGCTTTCTGACTGTGGTTGGGGGATCAAAATACCCACACCTGTCACCCAGGACTAGGTGTAAGCACTGCCTATACGTGGAATCTGCTAAACTCGCGGTCCATGATTTCTAAGAAACGCATTTGACACGTCAACAACATGTTCTGTCCTACCCCCATCCCTGCTCTACCCCCTTATCTGCTACAACTATATTTCTCTGTTCCTGTTACTTGATGCCTTTTGTTTTCTGTTTCGTCGTCAGTACTGTCGTTTTCTTTCGTCCCCTTTGTTCTGTATCTACTTAGTCGACGTCTCTTCCCCGTTTTAAGCGCTAAGAGCATGCTCTTTATGAGTGTGAATATGCGCTCTAAAAATCTTCACTATTATTATTATTATTCCACTTTTGAATATAGTAGCTCCTTCCCCAGGAACATGGGTAGTTTTAGAGGAGAAAGTTTTTTCAAATGGCTGTAAGCCCAGCTGCTGGTCAGAAGCAATCAGTCACGCCCTGGTGGAATTGGCAATTTAATACATCAGGATTGAGTTTACATATACTTCCATCTTCCACATTAGAATAGCAGGAATTGACAAGATAAATGTCTCTATATTCCAACATGATATCACAAACCTATGGTCATGCTGTGGATGTAGATAGTTGAAGACTTGTTTCTTCTTTGACTGTACCATTTGACATGACCATCGGCGATAAAGGGTTACACTAGCTCTTTAACCATCGAAAGTTGTTTCCCCTGACAGTGACCTAGCCCGTGCCTGGCGTGCAGTGCTGTACTGGTCAGGTGAGCAACTGTATGCCTTCTAACAGCTGTAAAGGCAAAGGCAAGGCCAGTACAGCAGTTACAGTGATCGTTATAGTGGTGTTCACTGGCTCTGCTTTTATACCCCGTGCTGCACTCAATCGTACCTTGTGGCTTGTGTTCAGTTTTCTTCCCTTTGGCTGATCTGTTTCGAAAATTTGTGCTGCTGAGAGTACTGTACAACTGCAGAGACTTTCAGTCAGCGTTTTTGTCGGAAAACAACTTGAGCTCCGAACATTTTCCTTGCTTCGAGGAGCAGACTTGTACCTGCTGTCTTCTGTGGGGACACCTTTTTAAACTGGATCAAAGTCATCGGACTCACCCGCTCTGCTGTGTTTGCAGTGCTCTGCTTGTACATCTGACCAGCAGTGTGGGGGTCAATGTTACTTTGACCTGAAGAGCAGCAGAGGAAAGTTTGACATGTGGAGCCGCCGCGTGCAGTTGGTACCTTGGAAACACGGGAAAAAGGTTCTTCTGCTTTCAGGTAAGGCGAGATTTTCGCTTTCATCTCAAGCATGTTGTCGCGTGTACGCAGGTTGACACTTTATCTGACACCCTCTCCCAGTGGGTGTTTGCGTCGCCAGTTACACAGGTGTGTGAGTACCCCCACCCACTGGGATCGAGTTAGCCGTTGCTCGTGGCGCGTTACGACAAGAGGCTGCTGTAGTTCGCCTCGTGTCTTTTTTTTTTCTTTCTCATTTTTTTCTTTTCTTGTTTATTGACTGCTGGCTCACCTATACTTTCTGTTGTTCGTCAGCGTTTCTCCGACCCGGCGGTCATTCGATCTTCCGCCCCTTTTACGGTTGGGGGAGTTAAACACACTCTGCCGGGTTCTTCCACTGTTTCTGAATTGTTGAGCACGGAAGAAGTACCAGAGAATCTTTCCTTTGCGTCGGAAGTAAAGGTTGGTTTCTCTTCTTATCTAGTACTTGTTACCGGCTGCCAAGTGTCCTTAGACCCCTCGTTTGCATTTTGGACTGCTGAGGGCTGACTGAGGAGCCGACACCCCCGTCACTTAAAATTTTGTTTTGCCATTTGGAGCTGCTTTCTGGGAATACTTTCAGTTTTTTTGAAGAGCTGCTGCTGAGTTAAAAAGTGAGTGATTTTCTTTGACTATTTTTTTTTAGCACATTATGTTTTTCGAAAGCCACACCGCGCTACCCTACTGGGCCTATATTATTGATATTTTTGTTGCGTTATGCGCTCTTTTGGGGCTTTGTTTTGTTATATTGGGAGTCTTGCGGCGTTGTATATTGTGACCTCAGACCCTAAAAATGTTCAAAAGAATGGTTTTTCACGTTTTTTTCTGACTGCTTTAATGAAGGACGACATGGCTTGAAGAGACACCTTTTCATGGTCGTCCCTGGGAAGCAGAAAGAGTTGAGCTCGGTTCCGCCGTATTAATCGTGATTGCCTCGGATAAATGAAGAGAGCCCGGACTGGGTCTTGCAGGCAAGCTGGATTGCGCTTTTAAGAGATTAGCAAAGACCGAACCACGAGAGGTTCCTGAGGCACCAAAGAGAAACAACTCTTAGTCAGGAACGCTGGATGCATCATCAACCACACAGAACTACCTGAAGAGACGGATAACACAGAATCCCAGCTGGTCAGTGTCAGAGACGCTGGCTAGAAACAATAAATGGCCCCGCCCTTAAAGGACACATGCACAGTCTGTGGCTTCGAAAGATGACTGTCAGTCTTTCGCCGCAGGCATTTGGGTTACTTCTTGTACGCCCACGACGACAGTCTCTTCAAGACTTACCAGATGACATTAGGAACTTGTGTGTAAATCTCCCAATGGCTTCGAGGCCCTCCCTGCCTCCCCGCTGTTTGGGTGGAGAGTTGGTCGAAATAAACCTTGCGTTTGCCTTTATAGCTGTTAGAGCCGGGCAGTTGCTTACCTGTCCAGGAGAGTGCTCTTCATGTCAGGCACATGCTGGTTGTCTGTCAGGAAGACAACGTTCGATGGTCATGTTATCTAGTAAGTCTCAAAGAAAGAGTTTACTCTCAATTTTATTTCTCATGCATGGAATGGGGCAGTTTGCTCAAATTGTGGGACCAAAATATTGAACTAAACCTAGTCGTTTGAAGAACAAAATATACACTGGGTGGTGTTTTTAATGAGTGAGATGTACATTTAAGGTAAATATAGCATTTAAATTTACCTTTTACTAAAACTGATTTTTGATAGTGGAGAAAGTGCATGATGAACCACAGTTATGAGATCATAGTAGATGCTTGTATTGTGATAAGATTTTTAAAAGCTTTCAAATTGAACAATTTCATTCTGCAGCTTTTGGCTTTAGAAGAATCAACAACATAATTCTTGAAAATGGGTATATTTTTCAACAAAAACCACACCTTCACATTCTTTATTGATAATTTTCTGTGTAAAGTCAATGCGAGACCGAACACTGGATCAGCAATGCACAGTTACACGACCTGGTGTTTCTATGATTGCATCCGCATTGGCAGTGGAGTTGCTGATATCTGTGTTACAACATCCAAAAGGGTAGGTTGTATTTATTTTTCATTTTGTGAATAAGCAAAATTAGATTGATTTCACAGACATAACATTTGTTTTCTATAAATCAGCCCCACTTTTATACTACCTGTGTTATATCACAACATTTTTCATGTATATATTTTCTTTTCAGTGCCAATGCAGCTGCTGATACAAGTGCACATGAAGACAACTTGACGAAAGAGGCAGAGAGCTCTCTTGGATTGGTGCCTCATCAGGTATCCAAGAGGCTAGCACCTTGCACCTCATGGAATTAGAATTTTATATCACGACATTTATTGGTCAGGTTGTGCTAACATTAGATAGAAGATTCATGATGATGGAATTTACTTGTTCATTTTGTTGGTTATGTTTTTCCTGGCAAGCCATTGACTTCTTAATGTTTTCATGTCTGTCATAGACTTTTTTTTCTTCAACTTTATTTAGGTTTTTGTCTTAAAGAATTTATTTAAACTTTCATCAGATCCGAGGATTTTTGTCCAGATTTCACCAGATTCTTCCTGCAGGTCAAGCGTTCGACAAGTGCACAGCATGTAGTAATACTGTAAGTAAAACTCTGTAGTAACTGAGTAAAGTACTGTAATGACACTGCAAGTGAAGCTCTATAGTAACACTGAGTAAAGCTCTGTAGTAACTCTTAGACATCTTAAGAAAAAAACAACTGATGGGGCTATCTTTTCTGTTTTATTTTGAAGCTAATTTCTGAAAGCTTATATCGCACCAGCAGATCAAGGGAACTTTTGAACTGGTCATTTTCAGTTTCAGAAATGCACCTTGTCTTCATATCCCTTGTAGCTCTTTATTTTACCTTTGAACTACAGCACAGGAAACTATTTAAAATGGCTTTAAAGGAACCTATGGCTAAACGAGTAGAAACCAAAGAATAAATTTTCTGCAGAGGTATAAAAGTGTGTGCAAAATTTGCAGGTTCTGGACCACTACAGACAGGAAGGATTTGAGTTTCTGCGTCATGCCTTTAATGAGCCGCTTTACCTGGAAGAATTAACAGGACTAAAACAGATGCAGCAGGAGACACTAGAAGCTGAGGTCAGTGATGTATGAGGGAATTCATAAAATATGGCTGGCCAAGGTAAGCGAAGATGATTGGCTAAGGGGTCAAAGGGGGTGAAAAAGTGGAAAAAGATACACTGTAAAAAGAACTTTGAAGGTTGGAAGTTTGTAAGAAGTGTTAACGAAAATAAGTGTGACTTACTTGAGATGAAATATAAATTCCCTATATTTCTTTCAAGCACTTACAAGCAGCGTTTTTTTCATCAGTTGGATATAGTAGTGTCATTTGTGACTATGGTTTACAGGTCTGGGATCTCAGCGAAGAGGAGGACTTCTCTAGCATGGAGGCTCAATAAAAAGCTCAACATCCTTGTGACAGCAAATCTGCTGAATCAGCTTGTCACCGATAGTCTTGACCTTTCCACCCTATCCACAAAAAATGGTATAGATCACTACCTTGAGATGTAAATAGGGCATGTGGATCATGACAATGGTAAAGCAGAAGTTAGGGGTGGTCAGCATATATCTCTCGTAATCAGTACTGCCTCTGCTGCTCTCACTCTTTCCAAAACATTCCTGAATAATGACTAAAACAATGGTATGTTCTAGCTTTTATTTGAATTTACATTAAGTGGACAAAAGAGGCAGAAAGTTCTGTTGGATTTATCTTATGCCAATGGCTTTTAGCATCACAGGTGCAATGCATAACTTAAAATTGATATTTCCAGTAAGGGGCCATTTATATAGAAATCTTTCCACAGCATGTTTTATTGCTGCTACGAATATATGTACACTGATGATACTAATCAGCCATATAAAACATTGTATTGCTATTGTTTGTTGCTCAGTCATCTGTGAAACGTAATTTATTTCAGATTTCTTATGTAGTCGAGTTTTTTTTCAATTTACATGGACAGAATGCTTTCTCGTAAACCTAAGTTGTTCCCTGAAGACAATGCCACTCGGTAAAATGCAAAAAGACTGGATTCTTTTTCTAAAAGGCCTGGGCTGATATTTTGCTTGTACACATATACTTGAAGCATGCTTATGTTGTCTGATAAATATTTTGATTTACTGCACCTAGTGTTTTTAAGTGCTATAATGATATGGTTCAGAGTGAAGATTGATGCTGTGGCATTTGATGTCCAAGAAAGAGCTTGTCCTCTTTACAGAAAGTGGTACAGTGCGTCTTTGGATCTATGACTTGTTTTTTGTTTTGACCTGCTTTGACGGCTGTGCCTTTCGTGGGTACGATTGAATACTTGTATTCTAAACTTGGTTCATCTCCATATACTCATATGGTGGTGTATTTTAGATTTTTTTTAATACTATGGAATTGTGGAAGAGTTATAGGATCCATCATATAGAGCCACCATAACAACCTCTGCAGAGCTATGTGAACATGGAAGAGATGAATGGATGCTTTCTCCTTTCAAGTTGGACCTGCTTTGGTACAGTTGAGCTCATTGGTTCTTTGAATATATAAGAGCAGTATTACAAAAATTGTTAATGACTTCATGTTGCACTTTAATTCATTTGTAGGAAGTGCATCTTTAAGAATCTGCATGCCATAATTATGTTATTACATAAAAACCATAATTATATATGTGTATGCATACGTGTGTTATCTGTACTCTTCATGGATAAACTGTATCAGAACAATAATCATAGTTCTTAATGTTCCCTTAGGCTTAGAAATATGTCATCACTATAGGGACAAAGAATTATACTCGAAATATATTTGCCCGACTTGGTTACTACTTTTATGTAAACCTTTTAAACCTCTGTTGAAAGTGTGGACATAATATTTCATTATGGAATTAAAAGTCAAACACAGACAATATTTTACACCTACAATAGATTTATTTGTGTTTAATCCAGGAACAAGTTAATATTTATATTTAAAGATATCTGTTAAAATTTGTGACAGTACATATAACAGCCCACTTGTTAGTCATGAGAGCAAGTATACATGATATAGTAGCTTTGAATGACACGCTGAGAACAGATTGGCTGTATTCTGAGGTGGTACATAAACTTTGTCTTACTGGAACCACTGGTTGAACAAAGCTTCTAGCACTTGCTTATCCAAATAGATTACATACCTTAATTTAAGACCGAATGCCTGTACTTTTCCTGTGCCATTGGAATCACCAGTGAAACACTGGGTTTCCTCTTCCTCATACCGTTTGCTTATCTAGCCCCCATTTTAACTCTGGAATCTCAGGTGTAAAACGTGCCACAATACATAAACGAATGCATAATCATCTAAAATCATGCCATTTTGTTAAGTCCTTTACTAAATGTTTTGGCCAAGAAAGATTGCGTACAATTAATACCATAAAAATGTTTCTGTCCATTGTTTACAAACATTGTGACAGAAAACACTGATTTGTGCAACAAGGTAACTACAGATAAAGACCCTATGAAATGTAACAGTAAAAGTGGTGCCCAATTCATTGTGCCACACACAATTCAAATATTAGTGATTGTAATTTGTAGATATACATAAATACAGTGTACACAAGGATATGTAAAGTTTGCTAGAGGACTGGCTTTGGGGATGCTGAGTTATCAACAATAGCAACATAAAAATTGTCATCTTTATAAGTTCATTGAGGAGACCAAAATGAACGCTAAATCCTAAAACCTGTTAGAATCTTGTGATTCTGGTACATGCATTTCTGATACAACCACCATGAACCTGGCACATTTTTTGGCCTCTCTTGTAAAGCTTTGTCTCTACTCATAATTTTCACATGACTGAGATGCATTCTTTTTTGTGGATGTTTATCTTAGTATAGTATAAATATTATAATCTTTGAATATAAAAACTAGAAATGTTGACTTTTCAGTATAAACAGGGCTATTTTAAAATGAATACCTGTTCAACAACTCAAAACTCAGGGCGGCCAATGAGTTCTAAAACAAAAAAGCAGATGTCGTTCATCTTTAACTGATAATTAAAAGCAAAGCACACAATGTGCTGGCCTACAAGAACAAACAAGAAGGCATGGGGAATAGGGAAAATGCACTGAAAACACACAAAAACAATGTCTATGTAGTCACAGTAATGGAATGAAAATGGTTTTTAATAAAACACTTATTTTAAAAGGAACATTATGATGCCTCTGCAGTGTAATCCTAATACCAGCATGCTTTAGAGTGGGCTTGCTTTGGCTTAATTCACTTGGTGTTTATCTGCATTTTGGGGATTCTTTCCTTCCACATGCGTTCAGAGACGTTTGTTGGTTTTATTCCTTGAGACAAATGGTATAGATTTTGTCACTGAGCTCTTATATCTTTCCATTTTTCTTTTTAATGTCTGTTAATTTTTCTATCACTTCCTTGTGTGCAAACTTCAACATGCCATGAGCAATACCAAGGATTCTATCTTCATCTGTCAACTGAAAAATTTAACCTAAATTTATTGCGAAAGTGACAATAGAATTCAAGGGGGCGCGTCAAAACCAACAGCCTCCTTAATAAATTAAGGATAGAAAATGTCATCAAAAACCAGACTCTAAACAACTTGATAAGGAATCAGAATCTTGTGATGTTTATTTGGAATTCATCACAAATAAGAGCTTGCCACACCATACATGCAACACACTGCCCACAACAGCGTAAGAATGGCATATATGTAAAGTTTGCTATAGGTAAATATAATTTTTTAAACACAGAAAGGCAGGTATCACATTAACAGTTCACAAAGAAGCAAAATGCCTGAATTTCATTACTTTTTACATTATTTGGCTTCCAATCATAGCAAAAACTGCTGAAGCAAAGCAACATACACCAAGAAAAATACGCTCTGACATCTTCAGCAACAACAAATGTCAGAGCCAAAACAGGTGGAAACAATACGTGTGGAAGTTTTCTGCCTGAATACTGATTCATGGCAAGTGGTTATCAGAATAATACTTTTTGCTGTATTTTGAGCACATTTACACTTTACAGTTGTGAATTTCTCAGTAGGCAACTGTGGTTTACTATATATGATTCAACTTTAAAGAATTAATGTCTCAATCTGGTCAATTGCCTGAAAGTCCGTTCCTTTTTTTACCTGTTCATCTTCTGGTATCTGATGGAAAAACAAAAAATGGTATTTATCTCGGGCTTATTTCTATTATGTGGATCTCTATAGTCCTGCTCATGGATAGTCGAACCTTAAGCATAATGATTCTACTACGAATGTTCCAAAACTGTTTGAAATTATTTAATGTAGCTAAGTATTTCTAGATAAAATATTAGATAATTTCATCATAAGTGAGTACACTTGGTCTGACATTGAGATAAAAGATCTATGCATATAGGACAGAAATATTCTTGTGCAGCTGCTTTTTGTCTGATGAGTGATAATAATTATACTGATAATTGTAAAAGGTTAAAAAGAGGGTAGTCCCATAATCTTTTAGGCATCAAGTGTTAAAAACTGCACTTATCCTGGGACTAGCTTTTTTTGTGAGGGTGGTGCCCATCCTCTCTCCTCTGGCGCTTCCACCTTCCCCATGCCTCTGAGATCAGGATGGTGAACTGGCTACCATGTTGAACCCTCTTTGCAAAGTTCAAGTTTTCTCTTTTCCAAAAATGTATAGGTTTTTTGGTCTAATGCTTATCTCAGAGCAGCAATAATTAAAAAAAAAATTCACCCACTGTCATCTTCACTGTTTTCAGTTATAAACCAGTCATTGTAATGTTACAGTTTTATGTCATGCTTAGAGGGTTAACTTGTGAGCAAAGTGTCCTTAAAAAAAGCAAGAAAATTTTCTCAATTCTCTATCCATGCTGTTATTCGGATAGCAATATGGAATTTTGGGCCAGCAAAGGGCAACTCTGTTCTTTATAGAATATTGCAGAACAAGAAAGCTCCAAACAGCTAGAGTGATATCTAATCTATTGGTGGGAAGACAACCTAAACAACAAATCTCAACATCCAGATCTGCTGCATTGGCCCTCAAAGACAAAATTGATACAATATGGTTTGTGAGTTGTGGCTTAAGAAATTTATTTCTATGGCTCTTGAAAAAATGTTTGTAATACTCACACTGGTTCTCATCACACAAAATGTTCTAAAACAAAAGACTTAAAAATTTTGGAAATCATAGATGCTGAGTTATGTCCTTAAAACAGTCCTGGATAGTGTTGGTGGTTATAAAACATTGAAAACATGCATGCTTAAAAAGCATAAAAATGCAGAAGCAAAAGGAAATACTGTGCAGTGTTTGTTTTCACTGTATACATAGTTAAAATCCTAAATTGTTGTCAACACTGTTTACTCTGATTTGAAATAAAAATATATTATTTCATGTCCCGCTTTGTTGTGTAGGTGGGGGGGGGGGGGTAGCAGTTTAGCACTGTTTATACATGGCACAAGGGGACAGTAGACCAGAATTCAGTGCTTGTTAACCATTGCATGCATGTCTACATCCACACACACACAATGCTGCATACATACATTATATCTGCACATACAATTTATTAACACTAACCTGTGAAAACAAACCCAAAATAATGTAATTTTCACATCCAGAGGTGAAACCCTCACATCATATAGGTTATCAATGTCAAGTAAGTTTCACGTCAGGAAGGGAAACAATCACATTACCTAGGGTATTCGTATCGATGTTCAGAGTGTTCTGAAAACACATTCATAGCATGTCTTACAGCCTCAGTTAAAAATGACATTAAATTTATACAATTTTCAGATGCAGAAGTTCTTGGATGTCCAGAATCTTCCACTATGCCCAGTTCTCAGTCCACAACATTGTCATCCCTTTAGGTAGTGTTCTTCACATTGTCAGTTAAAAGGAACCCATTTTGTATTTTGCCTTCAAAAAAAATGAAACCATACTCTTACTCTTCATGCTGCAGACACAACCAGTCAAACAGCCCAAGAAACATTATGGGCTCTCAGATTAAAAAGGATTTATATACATGGCTGATAGGGATATGACTCTACAACTGTGTCAATCGTGATGAAAATAGTAGATTGTGCAAGCAAAAGTTTCGATCAGTTTGGTGCAAGTGCAAGTGCCTCTGCACTGGTGAATGAGAACCGTTTGAAGACATGCTGGTTCATTGTTTTCAGAAGTTCCTTGTCTGGGGGTGTAAGCTGGGCACGTTCTGAAGTGAAGTCGGAGTCAAAGTTAGAACTGTCCCCATCATTTTTCTGCACAGACAGCAGGATAAAGTCTTTACTTATTCAGCCAGTGGTGATAGCATCACAAGCAACGGAAAGGCACAAAATATTTTCAGTAATGTTCTTCAATACTGTATTTTCTCTTTCACTTTATTAAACATGGATTTACATAGTTTGGAAACAACACTGTTGTAATATTAAGACTAGATGCAGGACTGCTAGTACATTATGCAGATTATCGATGGACATGAAAATGACAAATTTAGCCATTATCTAGATTTTTCTCTCATTTCTAAATTCATTATTCAATATAAGGTCTGCAATCCAGGCCCTGACATGCAGTTATGACAATGGTTGTTATGGTTAGCTGTTCAGGTCAACTTTGGAAGTAAGGATGATAAATGAAATCAAAGGTCTTCCTATAGACTTTGCACAAGCATGTGTGCACATGCAAACACATGTAAAGTACATACATACACACTTGTGTACGGTTATGTGTGCACATCCGCACAATACATACCACTTTAGGTCGGAAAGGAGGGTTTACTTTCTTAGCCTCTAAATTGCCCCAGTCAATGTTGCGGAAGAATGGTTGTGAGCGTATCGGGCCATGAGGACATCCAGGCATGCCCAGACGTTCAATAGGGTTGCGTTCAAACAGCTGAAGACACAGAACTTAAATTAATGAAGATGTTCTAATGACACTATATGGCTGCTTCCACATAGGCTGTTGAAAGTTCTGCTTTAATATACTCTTGCTCTATTTAAAAACCATCAAATATTTTATGATACTTATGAGATATAAAAAGGTATTATCCAAAGGCATTCATGTAATAACCATAATAATACTTTTGATTGCAGGCTGAATTATGTACTTCCACCAAACTTCTAATTCAATGTTCGAAAGTGTTGAGTCCAAAATTATGAAACTGCTTTTGGTTACAGGGTAGAAAAATAAACCACTCGGTATATTGTGATGATAAAAGTCTCAAAACTCTATGCTTAAACATATAAATATACTGTAAACAAATATGACAAAACAGCACACAGATATAAAGTAAACACAAACAGAAACAAGCCTGCACAATTTTTTTTCCTGGAAACGATCACCCACTCTTGCAGCTTTTTTTTACCCTCTTGCAAACCCCCTTCTTAAATGGACAAATATAGATGAATGACCAAGCTTGGCAAAGTTTCTTTACAAAAGTCAAGTAAGACATTTGCAAAACTTGGGCAAAGGTTTGTCCATATTTTTCCTATTAAGAAGGGTCTTTGATATATGCAGACACCCACACTTCATGCCTTCACATCCAACAGTGAAATTTGGTAAATTCTAAGAGTGCTGCACTGAAAGAACACTTGGGTTCATTTCACAGATGTGTGGTAGCAAGGATGAGAAGACAGCACACAAAGGGTCTCCTCACCAGGCTAAGCATGGCAGCTGCCTCCTTTGGCATTGAGTGTGGATACCGTGGGGTGTCATGTAGGATGGAGTGGAAGAGATCATCTTCATCGTCGCCATGGAAGGGAGACTGACCAATCAACATTTCATAGAGCAGCACACCAAAGGACCACCAGTCCACAGAAGAATTGTATTTAAGACCCTTCAGTATCTGTACAGAGAAAACGGGTGTTAGCAGTCCATTTTAAACATGGCTACACTTGCCTTCATATCCAGATCATGGTTCAGGGAGAGTAGCTGACTCTTCGTGCGTGTGTGTGTGTGTGTGCGCAGGCACGCACATGTATATTATACTAACAAAGGGCATAGAAATATTTATGAAACTTTGCAATGACAGCCTACAACAGAGAGATACTTGCTCTGATATTGTTGACTCTTGCCTGTTTTTAAAAGTTTGCTTACTTCTGGAGCTATGTAGTCTGGTGTTCCACAGAATGTCGATGCTCGATTTTCACCAAAAATATTTTCCTTGCACATTCCAAAATCAGCAATTTTTATGTGACCATCTTTGTCCA
This sequence comes from Marisa cornuarietis, assembly GCA_004794655.1. Taxonomy (NCBI): domain Eukaryota; kingdom Metazoa; phylum Mollusca; class Gastropoda; order Architaenioglossa; family Ampullariidae; genus Marisa; species Marisa cornuarietis. The sequence goes on from SMMW01000651.1 coordinate 1,123,043, forward strand.
GCATAACATTATCCAGTTTCAAATCTCTGGAGAATGAAAAAAAGACAGTGAAGCAAGTCTCGAAACATGAAAAAAAGCCTAAATCAAACCAAATGTTAAAAGAAATCTAAAGAAATGCAATTCTTTACCAATGATAGTGGATGATCCAAGAAAGGATTTTGCTATTTCAGTGATAAAATATATGCACAAGTTAAATGAGCTCTCTGGTAATGAAAAAAATATACTCACCTGTATATGACCCCATTAGAATGCAGGAATTGCAGACCGCACACAACTTCTGCTGCATAAAACCTGCAGAAAAATTGCGCAACTTTTAACTTCTATTTTTCTCCATCACATTTACTGCTGAAAGGTTGCCTTTACCCTATTCTATACTGCTCCAAACAATGGAAAGGCCACATATTTTCTATATTTTTATTAATCGAAATTGTACCAACAGTGAGCAATTCCTTCAAAATCTTTTTTTTAGTGAATTTGTTGTGTAGGTGAACAATAAACACAACCCAGTAATTTTAAGCCCTGGGAGAGTTTATTGCTGGTTTTCATGCAGCCTTTTAATCATACCTTAGAGAGAATGATTAAATATTGTCGATCAAAGAAGGGTCATTGCACGATTGCAGGAGGAGGTACGTGTTTGTAAAATATGCCAAGTTCCTCACTCTGTCATTCAAACTCTAAGAGACTGCTATAATGCAACAGGAAGTGTTGCAGAGCAGATGCCCCAGGCACCTGCAGTCAACTACCAGATTGCAGAACAGGTTTACTGTTCTGTCAGCCCTAAGACAGAACAGCCACTGCTCGCACACTCAGGGGACAGCTGCAAGCAGCCACCAATGTAACTGTCAGTGACCAGATAGTTCAGGGCTCAGGGAGAGCAATTTTTTATCAAGGTGACCCACTGTCTGCCCTGTCATAACACCTGCACACTGAGCTGCTCATCTTGCATGGGCACAACGTCATCTGGTATGGACAAGGCAACAGTGGTCCACAGTATGCTTCACTGATGAATCTCACTTTGCTAGGTCCTTTCACAATGGCCAAATCTGCGTCTAGAGATGACAGAGAGAGCATTACCATGATCCTACTGTAGTGCACCGTGATGGCTATGGTGGTGGATCTATCATGTAATCAGGACAGCCTACAGAACTTCACTCTTAACTGGTGCAAGGCAACCTGACAGGCGTTGCATAGAGAGATAACATTTTACAGCCTCTGGTACTGTCAGCACTGCAAGCCATTGGACCAGGTGCCGTTCATCAGGATGACAATGCCAGACCGCACTGGACCAGGGTCATCAATGAGCTCCTGCAGCTGCACTGAGTTAACCACATGGACTGGCTGACCTGTTATCCAGGTCTGAATCCCACTGAACATCTGTGGGATGTCCTGGACCAGCGACTTAGAGTCTACCACTGCCCAGAAGTTGACTTAAATCAGCTGTACCTGTTTCTTCATCAAGAGTGGCAGACAATTCCTCAAAGGACTGTGAGAACATAGGTTCAGTCAATGAAACAACAATGCCTTGCCTGCGTTCAGGCCAATGGTGGACACACAAGATTCTTTTTCTGTAATAACCCATGTTTTCAAAATTCAAAAAAGTGATGTCAGTCCATGCTCAAATTCTTGTTGTTAAAATGATTGGATTAAATTGGCTGATGTTTCATTCAATGAATAAAGAAATGCTTTGATTCAACTTTATCATCTGTGTATTTATTGGCACCAAACAGTGATTGACTATACAACTGTTCTTTCCATTGTTTTGAGTGGTATATTCCAGGCTTAAAATGAAAGTACCATCAAGCATCTACATTGCTATTAAATATTAGTTACTCACTGTGCCCTTTGGAACTCAAATTTGCCGGACAACTGTATATGGAACATAAGGTCTCCTCCATTCAGGTACTCCATCACAAAGAACAGATGACTCTGAAAACGTGTTCAATGACAATGACAATGACCAACTTTATTTATCCCAGTGGGCAATTTGAATATGGGAATGTGCTCTAGTTCAACAGTGAATGAAAAAAAAAAAAGCTTACAGGGAAATCAAGTATACACATACAACATCACACACACACACACACACCACTGACAGCTCATCTAAGAATGAAGCATGAACATGTAGATATGTGAAAGTATAAACTTGCAACCATTGGGACCTATAAATGGAGACAAACAGTTGTTCTCCCCTGACAAAAACCTGCCATTCCACCAAATTCATGAGATTTAAAGATTAAAATTTGGATTTAAGATTAGAAATATACATAGATGATATGCTAGCACAATGTTACACAATTAAAAATAAACAGACAGCCACAATCTCGTGACCTACTGGTGACTGGAAGGTGCTGTGAAGGTGAGTAAGGAAAGGATGCTTGCTTCCCATAGCCAAGACACGCCTTTCAATCATCGTACACTCCACATCATCGTCCTCCAACACCACGTCCTTTTTCAGTGCCTTGATGGCATAATATTTTCCTGTACCTTTCTGCTCTGCCAGCATCACCTGTGACACAAACAGAACAGATCTGGCTTATTATTTTATATCACAGAAATGGATTCAAATCACAAAATCTCAGCCAAGTGACCGGAGACCTTAACCCAGGCCAGATACTGTAGCTGCATAACTTGGGAAACACAATGCAAAGCCCATACAATCTTGCATTTTTATCTGCTCATATACATGTGGACATGACCATACATGTATGCATGAGGGTGCAGACTCTCTCAATGCAGATTCACAATTGTAAACATCAAATTTCTTCATTAAGCCAATGGTTAGTAAATATAAAATAACAACAGAGACAAAAATAACATCTCCAAGCTAAGAAAGGTATGATTTATACTATTTTACATCACCAGACAAACAGTTTTATTTAAATTTTAATAACATATACACTGTCTCGTTTTTAAAAGTTATTTTTAAAGGACTTGATTTTGGTAAGTTTAATTTCTTCCTGTTCAATAGAGCTACACGCAGAAAAAGTCAACTTGTTCGCCCTCAACATGTAAAAAATAGTCTCTTATTTGTATTCGGTTCAGAAAATTTGACCAACCTTGCCAAAACTGCCTTTGCCAAGAACCTTGAGAAAGTGAAAATCTTCGGGGGTAAACTTCCGCACAACGGTTGGAGCACGTTTGGGAGCTCCAGATTCTGACTCGCCCCACATCTCCTGGTATGATTCATCGTCACTCTCCTCCTTCTCATCCTCATCTGGTTCTGGCATGTCGCCCTATTAGATCCATCCATGATTCATCATCATCATCAATATTGTCACCCTTGTTACCACCACCACCACCACCACCACCACCCTTCACTTTTCCTCTCTCATTCATGTGCATGTTTATCACATGCATGCACACTCACACATGCTCACTCATTCTCTCTGTCCCAATCAATCAATTGCTCACATACATGCAGCACCAAAGACCTCAAAGAAATACCAGATGCAAGCTACAAGAGAACATAGTCAGTTGAAGACTTACAGTGGGAGATGTGCCAGGAAGTGTAGGACGCCGCCGGTCAGATGACGAAATGCGAACCTGTCGCAAGGCCTCTGCCAACATTTTCTGATTGACACCACACAGGTTGGGCATAAACTTCTGGCACTTATGATGACAGTTGGTATTACAGACTGCATAGAAACAAAATGCCCAGACATAAGAAAAATATACAAAAATATAAACTGATAATGATTCTGACAGGAAATTTCTGGGGGCTTACAATGTTTATGCTTTTGCTGAGATACCTGGGCTAAGTTCTTTAAGTATATAAGGAATAAGGAGAAAGAGAAGATTGTAAAGAGGTAAATTCCCACAATATGATGCCAGATTTGTACTAGGAAGCCAGCATCCTTTTGTGGGACATTTAGAGATGTACTTTGCATCACCATCTTGCCCCGTTGGGAAAGTTGCTGCAACATTCTAAAAAGAGCTCAGAAACTGAAGGGCTGAGAAAGCAAAGTTGTCATATTTTGAAATGTCAGAAAATTTCTTGTTGGTAAATGATAAAGTAATGAAAGTAATTATGCCTATAGCTTACTTTCACACTTGAGACCCTGACGAAAAAGCCCAAACAGCATTGAGCCACAATGATCACAGAAGGTTGGAGACATGTAGTTGTAGGTCTTGAATCGATGTGGTACATTGATGTTGAACCGCTCTGTCAATAACTGTCAAAAGAAGGGTGAAAAAGAGGAAATATAAGCAGAACGTTCTTTATGCGAATGAGCAATACCAGCTAAAATATAAACAACACAAATGAAAACTGGCTGTTAATACAATATGCTTCAAGGGTTAGGAAAAAGTTCCTAACTTTTGATAATTTACACAAAATAAATCTTTACATAAACAGAATGACTAACCATTGTTTCTCTGCTCTCTTTAGCACTACCTGGACACTTCCCCAAAATTTTGTCATGGCATTTCTTGTGGACTGCACAATGGCACACTGTAACATGTCAGAATATGAACCAGTGGTTCTTGAAAGACAGCTTTCAGTCAGTGATGCTACCTACTGGTGCATTTCAATTTGTTGTTACAAATTTACAAACTGCAAGTTTTTATTAAGTTCCATGTCACTCTTGAGTAGTCTCCCATTTTCGTTCCTTTCCACTGCTATGTGGGTGAGATGAGTTGAGTATGCACCACCAGAGAAAGACTGGCAGAGGCAGACACAGACATGAGAAGAGATTAAATACTCTACTCTAGCTTGAATATGACATTGGCAATTTCTCAAAGATCTTTAACTGATATCACAACGCATACATGGGGGATGGGGACCCTAAAACTGATGATGATTACTAACAAAGTTATTGTCTAGCAGGTTCATTTGTGAAACTTTATCAAGCCTGTGTTTTAAGAAAATCGTAAATCTCACATGACATCTGTTCCTAAAGCTGATTCACAGACCTACCTTTACACTGGTACCCTTGTCTGTTCAGTCCCCTAAAAAAACAAAATAATAAAGAACTTGATACCTGCCAAACTTATAAAGCTGAGACATTCAAACTGCAATCGTTTTCAATGAGTCACTTGATCCAAAGTTTCATGCAAATATTAACTAAATAATAAATATTTACCTCCATCACACAAAGAGTGCCTAATAATTACTAGTGCAGCCAGTGTATATCCAGTCCACCAACTGTGTAGTTTACCCAATAAAAGCAAAAGACACTAAACAACCGCTAAATTCATTCTTGAAAACCACCACCAACACCAAGACATGAAAACTGGTGATGTCAAAATCTCTATCATACTAAGGGATCTTTAAGACACCATCTCTTCATAGTAAAAATGACAGGCAGCATAGCACCTAATGTTATCAGACAGCTGTTGTCAGTGGACCACATGAGCATAACTAACAAATTATATAAATTATGTCCAGTAACAAGGTATACACACACCTCTCTCTCTCATACATTTAAAAATTAACAAATCCCCATGTCATTATGAAGTTGTTACTGTTAACATACCAATAATTAAGAAACAATTGCACAGAGAGGTTCCAATTCTTACCAGAGGAATTCATTGCAAAATGAGCAGAAGGAGGGTTGGCGGAAGAATTTAGCAATGAACTGATGACCTCTGACCTCATGGACTTTTTGCTGCTTCATAGCACCACGTCGAACAATACCTGGTTTGTCTCTCCCAGTTACACTGGGCGATAAAATGGCGCCATCTATTAGAAACAAAGCAAAAAGTTACTTTCAATCTCTCCTGCAAGCAAACCACTGTAACAACACAATCCTCTTTGTACTCTACAAATATGCAAAATTTGTTTTTTTGAAAAATAAAAAAATATTAATGGTCTCTAATCCTATAAAAATTTATGTAAATGAAGCTTCTCACTGTCTGCTAGATAACTGAATATTGTTTGTAATATTAAAGTCTGTGAGCCTCCTGACATATTTGTTGTGGTTCGCAAACTGTTGAAATTTTTTCCATGTTCTTCATATCTGTATAAAAAGAGTTAAAAAGAGTCCGAGTTTATCATACTACTCTAGCTTAGGATAAGGCATAAAGCTTTAAAAAAAAGTAAATGTAATAGCGCTTTTTCATTAAATAGAATATTAAAATTGCCAGAATTCTTCAAGAGGACTGATTTATAGCGATAAAACTCATCTAGCTACCAATATGAGATAAAGTGATGTGGATGACAGTAAGTCAAGCAGTTTACCGTACATCAATCCAATTTTCAGTGTGTACCCTACATCGACCCAGTGGTTGTGACACAAACCTTTAACCATGGCATTACAATTTTCAATAAAGCCTGACCATTTGCTGCAGTCCAACAGCTGGATTTACAGTTATTTTGAAATTTTTCTACTTAAGAACTATCTCCTGTTTCAGTCAAGGAGCTATATTAAATTCAAGAGTTGAATAAATTCTCTATAGAGTTACATACCTTGAAATTTATTTCCTGATGTCATGATTGAGTTAATTTCTGTTTTCTAACCATGAAGGTGCTCACAGGGCCAGTTTTTTTCACATTTATAACCACTTTATTCATGTCAGCAGGGACTCATGACACCAACCCAATGGATAGGCTTTACCGCACCACTTTACCAGTACTTATCGCTATGTAAGACTGCAGCACAATGTCCTGCAGGTTTTACTGTTACCTGATTTGTAAGTAAATATATCAGCGCATACTTCTTTCTCGACTTACTGTCATCTTCTTTGAAGAAACGTATCTGCACCTCTATTCTTCCGTGAGGTCTTAAGTCAATCTGAAAAATATTTAAAGTTATGTAGACATCTCTAATGACTAAAATATTTTAGTAAAAAGTGTTTATTTTCAATTATCAAAAGAAATCACTGATTAAAATAGATTAAAAGCAACAGTATCAAAACAAAAGACACACTAGCTGATTCAACAGGAATTTCTTTCGAAGAAGTCTGTATTCCGATTTGCTCTTTAAAACAAATAACTGGTCCTGGAAAATTATTTCCAGGAGAATGAAACAGAGAGACAAACACTGAAAGTTTTTTTTTACCCAAGTTCTGGTTGCATTGCCATCAACACATTTGTCAGCCAGTATCTTTGCTCCTATGCTGACATCAGCCAGTGATGTGTTTGGACGCTCCATGAGGACCATCTGGATTACACGACCATGGTTCAAATGAGCATCGAAACAGGTGTTCCATTCTGGGTACAGGGTTCGTTTCTTTTGCACCAGCTGTGTACCTCTTCCTGATATTTTGGCAGAAAAAAGAGACATTGTACACATATGACTTGAACACTTCCACAGGCCAATATTCTACCTGATGGCATCCAACATGCAGTGTAAAAAAATAGATAATGATAAAACTACTTTTTATTAATAAGCATACATTATTATCTGATGTATTTCCTGGCATGAACCCAAACTTGCAATTCAAATCCTGCCATAAACAAAGACCTCAAGAAAGAAAATATTTTCTTTGATCTCACATAATATGCTTTATCAGAGAATTATAAACAAACAAACAAAAACTACAGATACACTAGGGGGGGTCAATGAGAACCTGCTGGTATCAGAACAACTTTCTTCCCTCTCATTATTATCTAGCTTTTAGCTTGCGCAAATGATCAAGCATAAACATGCCTGGGACTTCCACAGCCTCTTTGATGTTTATGGCTAGGAAAGGGTCAGTCAAAGCTGGGCCATTTGGACCAGTCTCTGCTTGCAGAAGTTTCACACGAATGAACCCGACCCCTGGCATCTTGGTGTCAATTCTCTGTGACCCTGACTGGCCACACAGCTCACTTGTATTCCACAATGTTCACTTCTTGGACACTGGTATGTCTTCCCTAGCGATGATATGGTCTGAAAGAGCACACATACAAAGAAAAAGTCTTTAACAGTATAAGGAATGATTTAATAAAACCAGCTGCTTGTAGTTTCAAAGGTAGTTTTTCATTAGAAAGGTGATATATATGGTCCTTAGTTTTTTTCTCCACCTCTTTCAAAATCATCATTGTCTTGGTCTTTCAAGCAAGATATTAAGTTTTTTAGGAGCATCAGCTCACACATGCAAAACTTAACATGTTGAAGTTCCTGACACAGCATCATGAAAAGACAGAAAGGGCAATTCTGGGGTAAAGGGTGTGTATCATACAGAATAAACGCAAGAGGAGTGCCGGCAGCATGGTGTCTGTTCTTCTGTCAGAATGACCTTATATCCATGTGCACGCTCATAAATACTGTTTTTGTAACAATGGTGTTACACCCATGTTCACAATTACAGATGTTATGGTTGTCATGAACCAGGAGTCTTTCCTGATTTGGCTTATCCTCACTGTTGGGAAGTGTTTTGAGGGCTCAAACGTAAAAAAGATGTCTATCAATGGACCTAGATATAACAGATCTCTTCTTGTTTACGACTGTTAGCATAGTTGTATTATTTGTTGTGATGCTTTAATCAAGATTCTGGCTACATCTTTGCTTAAAAATCAAGGTCTCAAAGAAATTCTCCACCTGGTACCTTTATGAATTATAAGTCCTAATATGAGCAAAAATGTCCTATTAAATACCCCAGTCATGGGGTTTGAGGAAGAGAAGAGGTTTTTTTTCAAAGTGTTTTCTTGAGTGACATAATGGGAAGACAACACCCAAAAGCAAGCTGGTTTCTCATTCAGTGCAAGAAGCCAGAGAAACAAGAAAGCTGGTGAGGGCTGGCGGTAATATTACTAGTACTAAGAAGCTGATGACAAATTTAAGTGAACCATCAAACCATCAGTAAGACACTGAGTGATACTGCCAATCACGTTCTTTGCTTACTCTATCATGCATCAACGGCCTTTGGGTGTGGAGTCAGGAAAATACACTGCCCTAGATAAAAGCGGGGGTGGATGATAAGAGTTTATCGCAGTCGCTGTTTTCTTACTCTCGTTATCACAACATCATATACAGGCTCTCTTATCCACTTGACCACCATAATATATCCCTCCCTCTACACACACACACACACACACATGCATGCACACATGCAAAAAACACACACATGCATGCACGCATGCACAAACACACAATGCATGCATGCACATATACAGAAACACGCTACACACAAATAAATGCATGCACATGCACGTGCGCGCACGCACACACACACACACACACACACACACACAAGCATGTGCAAAATACTACATCCTTGTACGATCATTAATTGCAGGCACTTAATGTGATAGAGACGGCATTAGATCCCTGGAACTTAACCACAGCCAGGAAGTTGTGTCGGGTTTGTGTGATCACTGCTCACGCCACTGTCGAATTTCTTTAATGGTGCTGACCATGGATAGAGGATAGTGTTGGTGCCTTGTGACTCTCTCTCTCACACACACACACACCTCCTCCTCCTCTGTTGCTGTTTGGGTTATTTTCAAACAAATTGTTTTCCTCTTCACTACTCAATGGAACTCAGCCAATCATGCAAGTCACAAAGTTCACTTCCGCACTGTCACACTTTGACTTCCGATCTCCAACACACACACACACACACACACACACACACACACACACACACACAGACTGTCAAGTTAATTTAGAATCTGAAATGCTCCTTTCAAAACCTGCTGGATTCGGTATAAAACACCAATCCCCCTCCCCTCCTCCTGTCAAAACCGACTTCCAACTGTCCTCTTGCAAGTGACGGAGCCTGAATCCTGCTTCACCAGCGTCGAAAATGCATTTAAAACAACTTCAACTACCGAACATCATATCTTAGCCTCGCTGACCTTCAATGTGCTCAGAACATTTACATTAGCATACAGCAGTGTGAACAAAGATCTTAATAAAATGGACATTTTATAATCAAGTGATCACTGTCTCAAGTAATTTACTGAATACTTAACTGAAAAGTTTAAAGCTGGAAGTACGATTTCTACCGAATGTTTATCGCTTTACGATATATTTGTACCATCGCAAAACTCGCGTCGAAACCGCATGTCAGAGACAGTAAGACGTGCTGGGTTCAGATCTTGCCTCGGCACACACGAACTTCTTTATTATTGTTACACCTATTGGGGTTTTGAGTAGGGGACGGGATATATATCCGGGTACTCAAGTCTTCTCATCCCTCCTTTCCCCGTCTTCATCCCCTCTTCCCCTCCTCATAGCTGGAAATCACTGATCGGGGCAAATCCTTTCTCCGACATCCAGATCGATCAACCGATCAACCAAGCAGCCAGTCAACCAGCGTGGTACAGGGGTGATTCATTTCACAAGACACCTCGCTCCAGATCGTCTGGAGTCTTATCTCTGACGCGACGTCCCTTGACTCCGACAACGGCCAATCGCACCACAGACGTCATTGCACAGACATCTTCGCTCACTCTTACCTCGCGACGAAAACATCACAAACTGCGCCACCAACGCCGCTGCATCCGGCACATCGCAGTCCACGACTGAGAGCTGCATCACGTTATTACTCCGGCACAACGGACGAATGTGAACTAACCTTTGACCAAGTTTTTATAAGCCGCCTTCGTTGTTTATTTATCCCTAAGGCGCTCTAAAAATAAAATTTATTATTATTATAACAGGCATCTAAAAACGTGGCTGTGAATAAATGTATTGTATGAGGCCTGAACAAGGACGAGCGTACATCTCACAACATGTCAGTTCGGATCATTTGCCTCTAAAGCAGGGATGGGGAAGTTTTTTTTTCTCCAAGGGCCATTTTGATATTTATAAGATCATTCGTGGGCCATACAAAATTATCTACTTGAAAATGAACCTGTTCTATTTGGTCACGCTATAGTTTCACCACAGTGTGTTAACACTTTTGCAACTTGTGCAATCCCAGCCTCCCTGGCACTGCTGTCGAGTCATCACGATCCATTTTTTCTCGAAATTAGATGCATTTACAAGGTGTCTACACACACAGACATGCTTGCACGTGCACAAATAAACTCATTCAAACGAATTTTTACCAGCCAAAGCCTTTTCATTTGTTCATCCTTTGGAATTCCTGGAAAGAATGTTGAACACTTGTAGGCCGAACAGTACACAGCAATTTCGACGATCACTGTTTTAATTGGATTTAAAAAAAACCGAGCTTATAGACAGCAGACATCAAACTGGAAGTGGTCTACCCTAGGCTTGGCGTGAAGGTCATATGCACGCACAATTCTCCTAAATCATCCATATAGGCCACGGACAGCCGACGAGAAGCATATATATGTGTCTATCCCATCATGTACTCGTATGTGTCCGGTCTAACCCGTAAAGGAGGAATTCCTTGTTTATCCCTCGAAATTTGCGCTTGTTATTATTATTATTATTATTATTATTATTATTATTATTATTATTATTGACAATATACACTTATCTTGCCATTTAAAAAGTTTATAGATTGAATGAAATCTGCGGTTGCCTTGGCCGCCCGGATCAAATTATTTCGCGGGCTGTATACAGCCCACGGGCCCGACGCTCCCCAGTGCTCTAAAGCAATCTCCCAGACTGACCAGGGCCGCCAAACCTAATGAAAATGGGGCGACGTCTGCTGCCAGCAGGTACACATGCCGACTGTCCATAAGGCTCCCCAGGGACCTAGTCATTTCTGCTTAATGTGTCCCACCCTCCACGTGATCTCTCTGAAACCGGTTTCTTTTCGATTCCACCCTCGTCCACCAGCCCTCCAGATATGAAAAGAGAAGAGAGAGATGGGGGCGGAAGCTGGGGGCAAAGCAACCCAACAAACGAAACTTTACAGTCGCATTTGGGTCGTATGCATCGATGAAAGATAAATAAGTACGAACAAAGTCAACAGTCGCAAGGCACAGCTTCGGTCGCTTCGTCTCGACGTTCTGCTCGCCCCCACCACCACCCACCCACCACCACCATTCTTCCCGCCTTCATCGCACCCCTCTAACCCACCTTCCACGACAAAGCAGCGTTAGGCGCTATCTAATCTCGCGCAAGTCCGAAAATTGTCGATGGCATACTCGGAAAAGTGTCGTGCGCAAACATAGATCGGCGTCGGCCAACACCGCGCAGTCACCGCGCATCCCCTTGACGTGCCCGTCAGGTGATGTTTTCTATCTTCGCCACTTCTGATGAATTACACGATAAATCGATTGATGCCTGGACGTGGCGAGTAGACACGCGCCCATGCACACACACACACACACATGCGAGGAGAAGGGGGTAGGATCGGAGGGAAAGCTGAGTGATAAAAACCGTGTAAAAAGCGGCTTGAGTGTGTTGATTACGCGCCAGGTAGCTCAAGCTTCACTCACGCGCGGAGACAACATCTGTCGCCCTCATCAACTGCAAGATGTAAGGGTTCGTTTAACATACAGTGCTGTAAGCTGGGCGATAGTTTTGTGGTGTTAATGAGGACTGCACGCGTACGTGTGAGTGCATGCACGCGCGAGAAAGAAATTGTGCTTGCGCGCGCGCGCGCGTGTGTGTGTGCGAGAGAGAGAGAAAAAAAAGACGTTTGGGTTCAGGAAATCGCTTGTGTCGTGATATATTATTCTAACACCACGTCGTCCACGTGATGTCCCTGCAACACTTCGTGTATTCGTCCTGACATATCTTTTGTCCCCTCCAGCCCTCCCCCCATCCTCACCACCTGTGCCGTACGTTTCTCGTATGGCGCTGAATGCTTTAAATTTACTCCTAATCTCACATTGGAATATCACCTTATCTGAATACCACTCGGTCACCCATCTGAATACCACTAGGAGCATTTCGTTTTTCACCGCCCTCCCACTGATTCACCTGTCTTCCAACATCTGCTGGCAATAAGCTCCGCCCCCTTCCTCCAATCAAAGACCCTAGGTACTCGTGACAGACCCATTCCCATAATGGAATGTACACAATTTACAAATCGCTAATGAAATTCCTCGCATATACAATCCAGAAAACACCTTGTAGGCGATAAAGCAAAGCATTTTTTAAGATCAATGATATAATAAATATATATATATATATACACACACACACAGCAATTTAATATTACACAGGCTACACTGACAACTTATCTTGGATAGCTTTCTGTGGTGTCGTAGCTGTAGCCTTAGCCACGGAACGCACAAACTTCACAGTTTTGTTCACAAATGTTTCCTTCTGACGCACAGTCTAGTCCCCAGGTACCTCATGTAAAATACAGTGATGCAACCAAGGGCGCTCTTGCCAAAGCGCATAAGCTGCCTCTCACCTGGCTCCGCGTCAGGTAGGTTGCTGTGGTGCGAGCGCACTTGCCAGCGTCCCCCCCCCCACACACACACACACACACTCCCTTCTTACAGCACTCCTATCCCTCTCTATCTATCTATCCTCTGTGATGTTTCCACAAGACCAGAATCTAATTTTCTCGTGTAAGAGGAATAATCTTCAAGAGCTTTCGTGGGGAGTGGTGGAAGCCCACCGACACTTGATACCCCGTAATGGTGAGCGAAGATGTCAGCGCGTGGGCCATTTGAGTCCAGGCTCCTGGTAAGGTGGGCGTGGAGTGACTGACAGGCCAATAAGGAAAACAAAACGATGTTGCCAAAGTTACTTTCATGAGAGCTCTGCGTGCGAGAAAAGTCAGACCGAACGAGAGAGCAGCGAGCGAGAGAGAGAGAGACCCTTTGAGATGTTTGCACCAGGAGTGCACGTGTCGATATCTTCGAGGTCAACTTCACTCTTCATCTGGTTATATAACCGCACTTTCGTGTCCTTTCATCCACGTCGGCATTTCGTGTGCTCGTGACTGCATCAGACCATAGATCTGTATGCAAATCTGTAATCGTACTCAAAGGCGGTGAGGAAGTACACACAGACGAACAGACTCAAACCGTGAGTCAAGACAAAATCACAGGCTCCCCTTCCCCTTCCTCCCTTCTCGCCGGCCATTTCTTTGCAATGTCTGCCACGCGTCAGAGCAACGAAACCAGCACTGTTTTCTAGTCTCCCTTCGTTATAAAGCTAAGAAGCGACAGCAGGTTTGTTATTAAAAACAGAAGGCCCTGCAGGTGGGCTATCAAGCACAGATCCTTGTCCCTGCAGACAGCCGACAAATGCGCGTAATGAGTAAGACTCTTCAAACACAGGAGCGCATGTAGCAAAAATATAAAAGGCCACGTGCTGCACTGGCTGGTGAACACCTCTCAGCCTCGCCCATCACGCCCTCTTATTCGCGCTGATGTGAGTACAGGGTACTGCGGCTGCAACTCAACGCACATGAACGTCAGATTGCCACAGTGTATGATATAACATTCAGAACATAGGAACGTCAGATTGCCACAGTGCACGATATAACATTCAGAACATAGGAACGTCAGATTGCCACAGTGTATGATATAACATTCAGAACATAGGAACGTCAGATTGCCACAGTGTATGATATAACATTCAGAACATAGGAACGTCAGATTGCCACAGTGCACGATATAACATTCAGAACATAGGAACGTCAGATTGGCACAGTGTATGATATAACATTCAGAACATAGGAACGTCAGATTGTATCGGTGTACGATATAACATTCTGACCAGATGAACGCCAGAGTGCCTCAGAGATAACATTCAGACAGCAATGTCCAGATGTCTCCAGTGTCAAGTTCAGAATAGGGCTGCGCCACATTGCTTTGATGTTCACCACACAGGAACATCAGACTACCTAAATATGTAGCTCGGATAAATGTAGTCTAGCACTCGAAGAAAATTCACGAAGTGATGTCACTGTGACGGACAAGTGCCATTTGTTGACGAGTTTGGTCAATTTCCTGAAGCGTGAAACCATGGTTTATCCCCTCCCCCAAGTCACACACACACACACGCACGCACGCACGCACGCGCGCGCACACACACATCTCTCAAAAACAAAAATCTTCGAATGTAGCTTGCGTGAGGGTCTGGCATATTCTTGTAAATACACTAAATGGACTCTGACACCCGACTCCATCTCTGTGATTAGAAACGGTCCCCCGGAGGGCTTCAAACGAGAAGAAACTGATTTTTTTTAAAGGTGTGAGGTGAAGAGAGGAGGCTTTTCTCGTCCTAACCTAGACGTGGCTATGGTCTTTAGGACTGATGCATCTTTCCTGTTCTGCTGTGAACACACAAAGAAATGAAAGAGATGAGGTGTTTAAAACCTAAAAGAAAAAAACATAATTTTCGATTCAGGTGAAGAATAACGGTAGGGCTGGTGCATGCAAAGTGTGGAATCACCGTGAGTGTAGGACAGGAGATCTCGGATGAGGTATTTGGATGCAACGTTAAAAAAACCGAAAACGAAGCAGATGTCTCTGGTGAAAGAGAGAGAGAGAAAAAACAAGAAAGAACACCTTCCACCCACAATCTCAATCTCTGATTACAGTTAGTTCCCATTTGCCATGGACAAGGACGAGTGTCTATTTATGCCTACTTGGTGCTATTTTTAAAGGCGTGGAAGGAGAACTGGTAAGGAAGGACGGAGGAAACTCTTCGTCCCAGATGCTCTCAGTCGCAACTGATAATGATGCTAGTGACTATAGTCGCAGGTAATAATAATGAAGGCTATCTCCCAGCCCTATGAGCATGTTCGTGGTGTTTACAAATGATATTAATCATAACAACAATAATAATCATGGGAGAAATTGAAGAAACCAACCAACAGGAAAGAAAGGGGGATAACACGTGGAACGGGGGGGGGAATAGGGGGAGAAGTGTAGTGCTCTCTGATTAACAACTGAACAACTACAGTACCACATTATCCAACACGTATATGAAATTAAAATAAATGCATAAATTATGGAAAACGAAATCCTATAGACAGAAGAAAACGGTGGGCCAGATTTTTCCGAGCTGCCTGGCGACACATTTCACTGTCGAGGATTTAGAGTTTAGGCCTGCAAATTGTTTATCATCGGAGAGGTGAGAAAGAACAGATCAAGAATGCTGATGATACACATCCGCAGGTCACACAAGCTGTGGTGAGATTTGCTGCTTCGTCAAGAAGTTTTGCCACATTGCACATGTTTCATCTCGCTGTCGACTGCACAAACAAGAAACTGGACTGAGATGACAATGGCGTCGAGGAAGAAAGGACAGTTAGACAACGGATTAGCCGAAGCCGTAGAAGTAAAAACAAAATCTTACAATCGAGAAACACAGTCCAGCACATCACCATG
This sequence comes from Marisa cornuarietis, assembly GCA_004794655.1. Lineage (NCBI taxonomy): Eukaryota > Metazoa > Mollusca > Gastropoda > Architaenioglossa > Ampullariidae > Marisa > Marisa cornuarietis. The sequence goes on from SMMW01000651.1 coordinate 1,139,133, forward strand.
ATAATGACAGGTCAAACAATGGACTCCAAACTCCAAATTAACTTAGAAAAATAACGGAAAATCAGAGCTGGTAATATAGTGGCTATAATTGTCTGTGATTTTAATAATGTCAATGCAAATATCAATAGCAGTACATGTTTTGACGCTTTTCGTACCCTGAATTTCAATGTTTTTTTTTTTTCTTTGCCCTTGCCCTCCTATGAAGTTTCGATTGCCCCGAGAGAGGGAGAGGAGGTGAAAATACTATACTTTCTGCCTCGCAGTTTGCAACCTGCTGTGAACAGAAAAACTGTGGAGCAAAATATTTACGAACTGGTGGTTAACTTCGCTACAGCCAATCAACATAAATCTCGCAAGCACTTGTTCTGTTGACAATCTACTTCTGTCAAATCGTCTGGTCTACCAGAAAACAGAACGGATAGAGCAAAAATCCAAGATGGCAAGAAGGAAGGAAAACACTGTGTTTTCTGATATCAATAAATAAATCCCATATTTTTATAAGGAATTATCTCCAGCAATTCTGAGGATCTGACACACACAGATTTTTTGTTTTGAGATGTGATCATTTTATTGACACCACCATTGGGTTCCTGTCAATTGGGTAAGTCATCAATATTCAAAAAATACATTGGATCATTAAATATTTAAGATATTGAAAATATGTAGTCTGTACCTCAACATATAAATACAATCATCTAAATACCATTGTCATGAGCTTATATAGTAAGTGCTAAAGCCTTCTCTGTGGGATACAGAAATAATGAGCAGCCCCATAGTACACGTGTCTACGTGAACGTACCCACAAAAACATCACTCGTTGTATAACAATCAATATTATTATGGTACATCTTGCTTAAAACCAGCACCGTGCATTTTAAAAAAAAACTCTAAATAGAAAACGTGAAATCTGCCTAATGGTTTCATCAGGTGTCTCCCATGACCCGCGACACTATTTTGGTCTGTAGGGTCCACATCTTGCAGTGCTGGGACATGTGTTTTGATTTTGGAATGTACTTTACAGAAAAAAGTACATGAGCTTAATCCTCAATTTCTACTACTACTACACACACACACATACACTCACAGAGCATTTTCAAAAGGCGATATTAAAAATCAATTTGTGGCACAGGGTGTACCTGCGCTGTACCTGCTGCGGCAGGAAGATCCCTTCAAAGGGGAGGCGGCGTGCGGCGTTATGACGTCTAATAAAAAACGTTTTCTTCAGTTCTCCCCTCTGCACCCCCTAACCTCCACTCTTGGCGAAGCAGACGCGCGTTCTCCTAGATAGGCAACACTTGCAGAAGGATGGTGTGTGTTGGTAGAGGGGGAGGTTGGTGACTCGCTTGTTAACCGCAATTCACTTAATGTCTTCTGCCATCCCTACCCCATATTTGTTAACAAAGCAAACGAAGAATACTGTCAGAACAATCTCACACACGTTCATCGCCTTTTGAAGGATGTGCTTTTCAATGCAAATATTATTCACTTGATTTAGTATACTTTTACGGGATTGATATCTGCCACGCTGTATTTTGCTTCTCCCCTCGTTTTTAGTTCCTTTTCCAACTCGCTCCTCACCCCCGCCTACACATGTGGATTTTCCAAGCCACTAAACACAAGCTTTAAAGGCCAACCTGAATGGTTTGCGTATTTTGCTGATGTCGGTAGATATAGGCGATATACAACTAACCTGTAAATTTTAGCCTCCAAAACCCATCCGTTATTTAATTATCCGCTATGATTCCCACCTGCGATCAACAAGCGTCACTAACAGTGTACTACGTCACACTAGTGCACCATTCACAACATTGGCAGCCGTCAACACCAAACAGAGAGAGAGAATGAGCGACAGTTTGGATTATTTTGGACGTTGAAAGACTGCATTTCTCGTGTTTCTGAAAAACTGCTACTTTAACACGAGAAATGCAGACTTTAATGTCCGAATAATCCGAACTGTCGCTCATTCTCTCTCTCTGTTTGGTGTTGACGGCTGCCATTGTTGTGAATGGTGCACTAGTGTGACGTAGTACACTGTTAACGGCGCTCGTTGATCCAGGTACAAATCGCGTACTTTGCTAGCGGATAAATAATTAACGGATGGATTATGGAGGGTGAAATTTACAGGTTAGGTTTATATCGCCAATATCTACCGATATCTGCAAAAAAAATGCAAACCATTCAGGCTGGTCTTTAAACTGCCCTTCCTGCTAGCAAAAGTGCTTTTCGTGTAACACGATGCAGTTTTCGTTAAATCCGATCCGTAATGACGCACTTTTTTTCTTTTTTAAATCTCTTTTAAAGCCTTTTTAAAAACCACCTTCTAGTGTTACTGCTTTCATGCCAAGATAACAGACCACTGTGATATTTTGGGGCGTCAGCTTCTGATTCGTCAGGAACTCAAAAACCCATTCGTGTACGGAATAAACAACAATTTCCTTTCCTTGATGGATTATTTATTAGAGTAAGGGGCGGGGGGGAAAGCTACACCCATCCTTCAATAGCTTCACTGGCTGACAGTTCGACCTCGCAATGATTACAAGATCGCCACATTGTTTGTGCTGCTGTTGTCTTCATGTACTTCATATCTGTCTGAGCACCGACACCCTACCACCCGAGTCGGTCGACCTGCTCCTCTCTGTGCATAGACTTTAAAGTCTATGCTCTGTGCCACACGTCAGACGAGAAAATTCTCTTTCTCTGGTCTTATCGGATTGATTGCTCTGCCGCTTTCTCTTCGAACTGTGTCTACATTCAAAGCTTTGGAATCTGGCCTAAAAATCCACTTCTTTAAAAAGTCTAGCATTGTGCACAATTTGTTTTACTAATTCAGGGCAAATACAGGACACTTTTTCCCAAAGTCTGGGTAAATTACCCCCTTCTGCTCTCAAAAAAACACGCCTACGTCACGATGCTCCCCAGCCCCACATACATATCTTAAACATGACGTCACAGTTGTACAAATAAACCTTATATTAACATAAACCTCAGACCTCCGAAGTGTCAAAGGTCCCGCTGTATTGTATCCGTCGATCGTACACTGTTTATCCTTCTGTCCTTTGTATGCTATTCATGTGTCGTTCTTGTCTCAAGCGCTAAGAGCACGGAGCGTGAGTTATGAGTGTGAGTACGGGCTATATAAATTTTGCATTTATTATTATTATTATTATTGTTGTCAAAGGTATTGGTAGTAAATAAGTTTAGACCTGAGCTCAGCATGTTGACTAATGTCCTGTTCGGGTTTTTCTCAAAAACCATTGGTCTTTTGTATCCTTCACACACAACTTAGTAACACAACGTTGTAAACGTAGCTACATTGTGGCGAATGTGACAGAAATTGGACGAAGGAGAACTGAAGAGTGAGCAAAAAATTTCTATAGTTACAAAAGATTGTCAGGTATTGCTGAAAAAGGTTGGTTATCAGGCCGTATGTGGGAAGGTAGATTATCCCTTGACATAAAACGCTCTATCTCGGGGGGAAAAAATCACACACACACACACACACACACACACACACACACACACACACACACACACACACACACACACACACACACTGTAATACGTAAAAAATGCCTGTAATTTGTCTCACTCTATTTCTCACCTCTCCCGTCTGTCAGCACACATACACACGCATGCAAGCACATAAAATATTGTTCGGTTAAAGCCGCCAACAACTTTCTTTCTGAAAAAGACACATGCATACAAACATCCTGTCTAAAGTCCTTTCTCAAGCGAGCAAATATGAGCAAACGTTTAGCAAATAAGGACAAACGTACGCAGCTTCTACATGGCAGTTATATAAATACCTTGATGAAACGCTCGTCCATGCTTCCCCGACTAAGGACAGCATGTAGGCGCGTGTCTCAGCCTGTAGCGCACACTTCTCACGTCACACGACACATCACTTTCGTGCCGTAGCAAACACACTACTGCCACTACACGCCAATACATCAAGAATCAAAAAATAAGTCATACCGTTGATAATGCGCCTCTCTCCAATAATGATACATCTGTCAGTACAACTCCCCCTCACCCACCATTTGCCTCCCCACCCACACCCCACACCCCGATGGTTGCGATCATGTGGCGGATGTTCCACTTAAATCACTCAATGTATCAGGATATGCATCTTCTTCACTCCATAAATTGTCAGGTCCACTTAATCCTAAACGAACACTTTTGCACAAATTTTCCCCCACAGTGTACAATGATCGTTCTATATTAACAAACGTTTTCAATGCAACTTTCCTCTCCAGTAAGTTAGCGTTTCATAATCTTCCTCAGACCATCCCCAAAATGAACCGTTGAACCCTGTACTTGTCCGTGTGGGGGGGGGGGAACGGGGCGGTCCGGTGGCGCAACGGTTAGCGCCAGCCACCAATACAGTGAGGGTTGGCTGTCCCGGATTCAGCTCTCTTCTCGGGCACGCTGTTCTTTCTCTGCATGTGACATCTGTTTACAGGGCTGGCTGCCTTGTCGTGATTAAGCCTTAGTTACTGGCTCGGCATAAAACACCAATTTATTCCCCGCTCCCCATTGTCCAGGTGTCTCAGACATTAAAGTAATTATGGACGAAGGTTTGATCAAGATGTCTAACCCGTACGTACAAACTTTGCCAAACTTGCTTAAACATTCGTGCCGTATTTAGCCGTTCCAAAGGGCCTTGGATAGCAACAATAGTCTGTGAAGTTTGGAATAGCATCGCTTCAGATTAGCGCAACATACATAAAACACACTCGTCTAAGAGAGGTGTAAAAACTGTCTTTCCCGACAAATTAAAGGAAGGATAATCATTATCAAGCAGCCGATTTTTTTATTCGAAAACTTTCCGATCGCACAGCTGATTGTCCACCAAACTTTTCTTTGGGGACTAATGAATGAAGCGAGAACAGTGAGATGCAACGCGGGCGCCGCCATGTTGCCCATGTTACTGATGGCTGAACAGAGACAAATCGCGTTAGTGCCCGCTTCATATCCTACGGTTTCTTGCCAGTGACACGGTACTTTTTTTTATTTTGGTACAGTCTCAAACTTTACATCCTAGGCTTCTGAATAGTACTTGTTGATAATCAAACCGTCGCTATCACCGGGCCTCTGAACAGTCCTTGTTCATAACTATACTGTCACTGTCATTATGCCCTTGCTTACTAATTGTTAATAATTCTACTGCCACTATCACCATGACTCCACACTGTCAAAGCCACTCACGAATTCACGACACTCCAATCTCACTGTCCTTGTCACGGGCGCTTTAGCCACTGCGCCACCAAGCGTCCCATTATCATCATTCGTCATTATCCTGACACAGTACTGTGTGACCTGACGCCACCAATTCACAGGAGGTCGATGTTCAACATGACCACGTCACCGCAACCCCGTGTTTAACACGAGCACGTCACCGCAGTCCCACGTTTAACACGAGCACGTCACCTTAGTCTCGTATTCCACGCGAACACGTCACCGCAGCCCCCGATCCTGTCACAGAAAACAGCTTTTATCGACTGTTGCACCAGAGCTACCCCAAGCCGGAAGTGCGTCGGTGAGAAGTGTGGAGGGTTGAAGAGGTATAATAACTGTTTCACTAGGGATTTAACGGTTTGTGTGAGCTCTTTATGCTGTCTATGCGATCCCACCTGTAAGGCCACGGACTCCGAACGGAACTGGCTAAGGAGATGAGGAGGAGGGGTGAGGTGGATTTGGGAGAGAGATTTAGTTTTGAGGTTTGTCCTCCACACACACCCCCTCTCTCTCTCTCTGCGTAGGAGGGTGGGTAGCTGTGCAGCGACTATGCTAAGTGGGCTTATACGGCTAACAAGATTGATGCTGCCCGCCAACAAGAGGTCTGCAAACCCTGGTCTGGGTCGGTGTCCTCGCAGCGACAGGGAAGTTTTAATTCAGTCGGAGAGCTGCGGACTCCCTAATGATCGTATAAGCTCTCAAAATGGCATGTCTTGCTACTGCTAGCAACAAAGAATTAAATTCATATAAATTCATATAAATGTACGAAATCAGGATCACAGTAGGACAGAACAATCACCCGGCCAAACTGGGGTGGTATTCCAAAAGAAAGTACCCAGCCACGACAAAACAAACAACCAACGTAAACACATCGATTTATCTCTCTGTAAAGCCCGGTGCGTAGAGTTACCACCAGTTTAAAGTGGGCCCGCTATTTCAAACATGGCTGCAAAGTGAAGCAAGGTTTGATCGCGATGTTTTCATGCACAAAGAAGAAAGCATGCGCTGGGGACCCTGTTTGTTCCCTTTTTGTTGTTGACGTCTTCGTGTAGCTTCTTAAGCAGTGTACTTTCTCCGGACTTTCTCCCCTCTGACCGCTGTCTTCACTCTCCATTTCTGTGACTTCAGCTGAAGATCAAACGTCTCCATTGTTCATCTGAGCTACAACTGAAGATCAATCGTCTCTACTTTCCTTCACCTTGATCTGCGGGTGCTCGCCAAAGTGTTGTGCGCTTGTAATTCGTCGTATGTATGCGGGGATAAGTGTGCGTCGGACTTACACTAAGTGTCTTGAAGAAACGTTTGTACAGGATACACATTATTTAATATCGCATTAAAAAACATTGGTCTAGATAGAGGTGATGGTGTGGAAATAAAATTGACCATCTTTCCTCCCCACTACACTCTCTCTCCTTTTGTGTCTCGATGAGTCTTTCTTATACCCCTTTGTTGATTACTTTTCGTCGTTACTGTTTGTTAGCTGTGTATTCACTGTCTTTTTTGCTTAATAAATACTGTGGATTCTGCGTATTAAATAACTTCAACTCTGATTCTACATATCACTACTCGTAAGTTGAAGTCACACACTTTACACTCTTCCGCTAGAGCTTTAACATCCTGATCTCGGTTCACCTATGACCTCTCCTTTAACAGGAACCGTCCTCGCCCAGGAATTTCCTTGTTCTTTTCTTCTTTCCTCCATTCCCAAGAAAACCAGCGTGCAAGGCGTCTTCATCTCTGGGCACCTTTCAAACGCATCGTGCCAACCGGATCTTAAATCAGTTAAGCTACCAGCATTCAAAAATAACAATAAAAATAGCAACCAGCTAGTGTCATCGTGAGCACAGCTCCTGCTCCACAGTCTTCCGCTAGCTGACAGTGAAAAAATCAGCTAAACTAAGCTTAAAATATTAGCACTTTGTCTTTTATGCTCAACTAGCATCCGACTAGCGCCGTCAGGGGTAATGCGCACACGCCTCCAGAGTAATCAGAGGAAATCTACATACACGCAATGCCCTCGCCAGGAAGCTTTCAAGCTGAAGTCGTTCCCAAGGCTACTATCAAGACTCACGCTAATGTAAGTATAATAATGATATCGCATCCGAAGGTAGGCGCAAAAGACTACAAACTGAGAACTAAAACTGGATGTAGACATTTGATGTTCTTTTATAGCCGCTCTTGATGCATCATGTAAAGTGATGTACTAACGTCACAGTCGGCAGGTACAGCAATTCCCCGAAAAACGATTAGCAAAGATGTTTTGTATTTTTAAGACGCAAACTACATTTTGGACCAATTGGAACTGACAGCGTTCGCTGGTCCCTGAATAAGCGCTGACGACGTTCAAAACGTGTAAATTCCGGATGAGTGGACAAGAGAGGTTTTTCCTGCGACCTCATTCAGGGCTCAGCTCTGTAAAAACCAGAGGCGGTAAATCCTTTTATTAAATTTGTAACAGAAGAGAAAAGATGTGTTGTGTCAACGCCTCCTACCGGAAACAAAGCATCCGCAATCAGAGCTTGTTCTTGTCCGGACACATTTCATCAAATATGTGATGATGTTCGGCAAAATCTTTATGCAACCTTCAAGTGAAAACAATTGCCGCACATTCGATGTGTCCTTGGGGCAGCGTTCCACCACGGACTTGTATTACTGGACTGCTTGCAGACGATTTTTTTTTCAGTATAGTCATAGAACGAGGCTTAGGGCGAAAAAACTTCCGGTTTAGTCACGTTTCAGTTTAACTACCAGAACGAGGCTTTGGACGACAAAGCTTCCGGTTTATTCACATTCATTGTTTAAACTCGCCAAGAGGCTCAGTGTTGGTCTCGGCAGACAGCAACCTACCTACACACGTCCGTGGCTCCACTCAAGCGTTGAGAGATAGTGAGTGGTGGACAGTAAAGTGTACGCGATGCCCTCAACAGTTCCAACTCCCTCCCAGCCCTTCGGCAGTCGAAGAGGTCCCCTCCCCGTTTGCCTGCTTATATGTATTTTTCGTTGTGGGAAGCTAGTCATAAATAAAGTAGCAATTGCAGAAAAATGGAATTGCGATCCTGATCGAAACAAAGGAGATTGTGTCTATATGACAGGAGGCGGTTTCTACAAACCATTGTTCTCATCTCGTGCAGAGCAGCTCTTCAAAACCCTCCCCAGCCAAAGCTTCTATTCGTTAGGTTTAGATTGTACATCTTATTTATTTATTGCACCAGCACTGGGCAATGACATTAACTTTCATTAATGGCAGTAATTTCCTCTTGTTTTACGTTGCTATCATACTGTGGACTGCGACGTTTCAAAGCGCTTTTACTGGAATGCATATTTTAAGTTCCATCAATATTGAACAAGTAAAATTACGCTGATTCCGCTGATAGCTCTCATTTTCAGTCGGCAGCACTGCTTTGCATGAGTGGCGGCGCGCTGTTAGCCTGTCCCTGACTCTCATTGTCAGTTAATTTGTTGTGCGACTCTTTGACAGAAAGCATCGATGCAATGTGTCATCGTTTTCAATATTTTTTTCCAAGTACCTGCTTTTCAAATGGCTTTTAGTTCAATCATTTTAGCTGTTAAATTCATAAAAAACACCCTGTTAATGCCCCCGAAGTTGCCAGGATACCCGAGTGTTCGGAGAACGCAGGCTGACGACCTTCTACCGACTTGCTGCCGCCTGTCGTCTATCGACGGATACCTCTAAGGTCCTTGTTTTTTGTTTCGCACGCAGACGTTTCTTTGGATTTTTCTCGTGTCGCCTTCGCCGTGCCGTCGCTTTCGACTGTAAGGATTCTCTCTGTCTTCTTGACATAGGGATGCAATTTAAAAAAAATGTCGCTGTTCTGGGAGACAGGAACGCGAATATTTCGACCACCCGGCTCGATGCAGACGACAGCGACATCATTTCTGCCCGCGAGCCCGCCACGCGTGGAACGAGCAACTGTCATCTCGACACACAAAAGCCGTCACGCGTGTAAGAGTGGAAAATTATTATTCAATAATTAATAAATGCCATCCCGATACATCTAGTCATGCATGCCAACAAAGCCAAGAGACTGAGAAAACGGTCCCCCCCCAAAAAAAAAAAAAAAAAAAATCATGGATTGTAAGGCCGTACAAACGAAGAGCAGTTTTTCAAATCAATCTCCCTCTTGTTTAAGAAAATGTCAGCTTGTAATCCATTGTCTGTCTCTTCATTTTCCAACAGCACCCTATTCCGTCTCAAACCTTTCACACTCCTCTCCAGCAAGAGTAGTTTGATGCGTAGAATCTATCAACTCTGTTGAATCTATACCTTTACCGATGATCACAAAACACATCCCCATGTAATCAAATGTGTAAAACATCTGGCTTTGATCTGTTTAATCTGTTTACATTTTAAAAACCCGCTGTTAATTAACGCTAATAGTCATCTCTGTCGTCCATCAGCCCCCCCCTCCCAATTTTTAAACAAGTGCATATGTGAATAAATGCAAAGAAAATGTTTACTGATAAAATAAACTGTGCGGGTTTTTTTTAGGACGATGCTTACTAGTAAATAAGATAAATAAATAATCTACCTTCACTGTTCAGCAGAGCACACAATTTGCGCCGCGTAGCAAGCCTGGGTCATCATTATTCTCCTCTAAAAGAAAAACTCGAGAAGAAGCAGGCGTGGAGCTAAAAGACTGGCACAACCTTGCTAATATTACAGGAGGGATTACGCGGTCCACTGTCTCACACGTCGCACATGACTCACGCAGACACGACGCGTTTTAGTCGTCTCCAGCTCCTCATTTCAAAAAAAAAAAAAAAAACCCATTGATTCCAAACTTCAGGCGCGCTTTGTCCCGCGCGCGGTCTGGCGACAGCAGCGACAACTCATACACTTCCAGTCTAGCGGAAGAGACGAGCAGAGAAGTGTTGGGGAGGGTGGCGGTGGGGAAGAGTTTCCAAACAGCGACAGTAACCGAACCAAAATCTTAAAACATACTTACTGTTACCGATGTGTGTTGGTAAAGTACTCAGCTACCGCTGTGCTACATGTGGTGGGAAGGGTAGGGGGGTTGGGAGCTGTGGGGGAACGACTGACGAGTCTCAGACACCACAACACACAGACCCAGCCAGACGTGGAACCGGGTCTTCAAAACCCTTCCACGCGCTGCCACAGCAGCTTTTCTTCTACTACCCCTCCTTCCCCACACAGCCACTCGCCCGTCTCTACCCACCCCCGACACACACAGAACGCGCACAGCGCTGCACGTGTCGCTTGTCGCCTCCTCGCTGTCGCCCCCATTCTCAACAGTCAAGCCCTTTCCCCCTCTTCCCTTCCTACTGTCGGCGGGCCGAACAAGGGACATAGCTTCCCCCACCCCATACCAGTCTCCCCCTTCACCACCACCACCACCACCACCACCACGGCAGACGATCGGGAGGGATTGGTCATCCAAGAACGACAGCCCACCCAGTCTGCTGGCATCGAGGACAGTTCCCTGCGACATGTTTTCGGGTTTTTTCAAGTAAAGACTCGCATCTTCTTTTGTCGACGCAGCTTCCTTTTATTTGACATCACGCTTTCGTTTCTTTTGAGACGTTAATTAGTTTCTTGTTCTCCTTTTGCATTTTATTCTTTTTTTTTACTTTGTGCTCAATCCTTTACGGAAGAGGTCGACTGAAACTAGATTTCATGAACACCATAGCTTCCAAACATCACTACACACGATTGAAGAGGGTTAGTGACAGAATCCCTGTTCCACGCTGTCTCATTCACACACACACACACATTCTCTCTCATTCTCTCTCTCTCTCATTCGTGAAGAGGCAAAACGTCAGACACCCAGACAATCAGAGATAGATACACATACAACCCACTTTCCCCTCCATTGGTCTGAACGCTCTCAGCCGACTCCTCAAATTGCAGAAAAGTGTCTAAGCCTCGCTTTTCTCTTTCCTTCAAGCTGAGAGACAGCGTTCGCTAGCTACATATGCTCACGCCCGTCTCTACCTTCTCTTGGAAAGACATCCTTCCATGCCCTCATCATCACTATTTCCACGCATGAACTCCGCAAAAATATAAATCCCCTGGACATACAACCGCAGCGCAAAGCTGTTTATACTTAAACTACTCACTGGGCAGTGAACTTCACATTTAAAGGCATAGGAAAACACTAATATCAGCCACGTGAGAAGTGCGTCAACAATAACCCTGGCCGTTCACTCAGTGTCGTGCTCCCCTAAGTTGTCGCAGAATCGAGCGCGCGTCAGAAATCTCGCCGTTCAAACAGGAAAATATCCATTTTATCAGTGGCTCCCTCGTCTCTGCCAATATTTGCAGACGAGTTATAATACCAGGCTTGGATATAGAATTGTGAGGAAAGGACATCCTTGACATATTACTCTTGAATGAGAAACCACATGGCTCTCGAAAAACAAAGTATGTGATGCCCTTTGAAATGCTGACGTTCTAACTTCTTTTCATGCACACGCGTGCGCATGCACTCACAGGATATGGAGGGGGAAAAAAGCAATCGAGACTGCTATTCACAGAGGAAACCACACACACACACACACGATTATGCAAGCAGTCTAATATGCACATTATCTTGCTGACCATTACTCACTGACGTCACAATAAAGGTTCTGCCGTATACACGTACTCTAAAATGTGCGTCATCGGTTACGTCACGATAACTTTCCCTCGTGTAAATGTACTTTGAAATGTGCGTCATCGATAACAACCCCGTACGTTAATTTGATCTCATAGCGTCGGTCACCAACTTTGTTTATTTCAAAATTTCAAAATACACACCCACCTCTGCATCATTTCAGTAAGTTTTTGAAAGCTTCTGATACCAGTAGAGGATATTCTAATCATCGACCAGGCCCTCTGCTATCGTGTGCGTGTATGTGTGTATATATATATATATATCCTCGTCTCACACTCACTACCCTCTCCGCAAGTCGTCTATTGCCCGCAACCACCATTAGGAAACGGCTGTGCAAACACCCATATTTTTATCTCTGCGCATTGTAAACATAAGAATATGGGAGAAGCAGCCCAAGAGAGTTCCCGGATGAAACATGAGATCGAAGGTTTCGTGTCAGCAGCACGTCCGGGATCCATGGTGACTGTTTCTCCTGCTCCGTACTTACGTTTCCGTAAAGACCATTCAACCCTATGAAATTTATGGTCACTCTTATGTTCGGAAACACGAAACACGTGCAGTCATGCAACCCAGACCCAAAACCAGTATCAACGTACCCGTGCAAGTGTACAGCACAAACATACAATGCACACAGGCGCGCGCGCGCACACACACACACACGCACGCACGCACGCACGTTCACGAATATCCGCAAAACATATGTGTACAAAGAAAGAAAGTTAAGATGTATCGCGAAACTGAGACATTCCACTTTTATACTCATCAATTGTGGTAACATTACACACGTTAAGTACCCAGAATAATGTCAGGAAATTCAGTTATATTACACATGCAATATGTTTATAATGATTTTAGACAATATTGCAGGTAGCGTATCGATAACAGTGCTACCCAGTCTAAAGCGTTTCGAAGCCCCTCCTCTCACTCTCATCTCCACGAGGTCTAGTCACGCAGACTCTGACGTCATAGACCTCGATCTCTCTATTAACAGCGATAACTCACAACCCTCATAATGAAGACCGGTATTACCTAGAACCACATATCAGAATCTCCATCTTTCTCTTGCAACGACTCCACTGCTCGTTACTTTTCCTTTAACGTTTTGCCTATACCGTCGTCTTTAGTACACATGCACCTCGCCAAGAAAAGGGGGAGGAGGAGAAAAATTTCAAGAAACAACAGCGGGACTGCCAAGTTTATGGCGTAGCGCACGGAGGGAATCTAAATCGCTGCAAGTAAATAAAAATGAGAAGATAAGGATGATAAAATTCTGAAAAAGTTTCCGTCATTACCGGTGGAGCATACCCGGCAGATAGAGGTAAACATAATAATACCGAGCACCGCAGAAGCCCCATTTCTTACAGCGTTGACAGCTGGCAGGAAGTTTGACGCCCGTATAACGCCCCTGCATTGTAACTGTCATCATCTACGTCATGGAGGGAGCTGTTCGTCACGTACACTGCCACCAGGAAACTTCCCCACCACCACCAAAACCACATCACCACTACCACCATCCTGAACTATATGCGTACAGACATTGCGCACATGCTTAATTTGTTGTTTCTACTTCTTCTTGGACGTCATTCTCATCGTCCTAATCATCATCGTCGCTGTCAATATCTTCATCGTCGTCGTCGTTGTCTTCTTCTCCGTCTTCTGTAGCCATAATTGTCTTCTTTTTTGTCGACAAATACCGAGGACTTTCCACAACTCTCCCCACCCGTATTACTATTATTATTTATTTTGTAGTCCACGGAAAAGAGCTAGCCTTTTACACCGTCTTCCTGTGATTCTCTCTCCTCGCCTCGTCCTTGGCGCCTCTCTTCCTGTTCTACCGCCCACCTTCCTTGGCATCCCGATGTCTGCGAGTTTGCCGAGGTGGTCGTTGACCCGCCGAAGCAGAGGTCGTGAGACTGGGTGTCGCTGATTAGGACCGTTAGCCCGACTTTATCCAGGGTCGCACACTCTCGCGGGCAGTAACTGTCGAGCTTTATGTGTCCGTCAGAACGTTATTATTATTACGGCTCTATGTGAAGTCATTAAAAAGTATCGCAGCACGTTGTCGACTATGTTATATGCCCGGCTAAGCTCTACATCGCGGTCATAAACAAATTTTGCACAAATAATAATAATAATAATCATGAATTCGACAATACCTATTCCTTTAAAAAAATCATCCGCTCCCTTTAAGTAGAAAAATGTAGATATTTCCTCCATACAGATAATTCCTACATGTTCGACATACATAACTCCTAGTTCTGGGAAACTTGGACTAGAAGCAAAATATTTCAAAAATACCAACAAACACAGCCCCGGTCCGTGCTTGAAGTTCGTCGTCGGCTTTGTGTCCCAGCCAAATTGTACCAACGCTCTTCAAAATTTCTCTTTCCGAATTCAGAGGAATTAAGCGGATGAATCATCCTATTTAGGGCTGGTTTCATACTTCACTAACGTGGCTCTTTACGCAGTGGGTTTAGCTAGTCACGGACAGAGAGGGGAAGAATGGAGATAACGTCTAGTCCGGTGGAGTGATAAGGTTGTGAAAGGACAGCGATAAGGTACTTCGTTGCCTGTTAAGTGTGGAACATAGTATGCTAGTCTCACTGCAACTCACCGAGCTGGAACTGAATCCGCGCGAACGTGCTCAGCCAAATCGACAAGTTCATCAGGTTCACGAACATCTAGCGGCTGTGTGATCGTCTGTGTGTTCAAACAACGCTGTGTGATCAGCTACATAGAAGGTGCTGTGTGATCAGCAAAGCTGAGTGGTCGTTTGCACAAACATCGATATGTAACTGCGCTGAGTGATCGCTGCACATAAAGTACTGTGTACTCGTCTGCACATACATCTTTGTCTGAATAAATCGTTCAAATCTGTGATTGTCTGCACTAACATACAGCTTTGCGTCTGAACAATCATACACCCTGTGTGATTGTCTGCACTAACATACAACTCTGTGTGATTGTCTGCACTAACATACAGGGATATGAATAAACATGCAACGTTGTGTCTGGACAAACAGAGTGCTGTCTGCACAAAGAAACTGCGCTGTGCGTGCATGTGAATCTCGCTAACCCTAAGATGGTGAGCGAGGTAGGCCGAGATGTCAGACCTCTCTCTCTCTCTCAGCTAGTATGAAGTCTCTGTGTGGCACCTTGGTTTCACGTTTCCCAAACAAATCCTCAAAAACAATTCTTAGTTATTCAAGGCAAGCTAGCGCTAAGATCGCCAGACCTTTCTTGACGTCATTTCCAGACAGAGTTCAGCCCTGATGAGCTGCAGTGGTTGTCAGGCACTTAGCTGAAAATCTCATACGGTTAAGAAAGTTGTGGGGTGCGTTTTGAGTGCGGCTGGGGTGGTGGTTGGGGGACTTACACATCAGAGAACTGCGCCTGTCGCCTTGGACTGACCATTGCACCAAATCCTTAACTCCCACAAACCGGGATTCAGCAAATCTCCTCTGCTCTTCCAGCCCTCTCCTTTCGAGAAAACCGTTATTAGTCATCGTACAAATTACTCTTTTTTCCCACCCCCTCTTCTCACTGCAGTCTAAATCAGAACAGACTTATTGGCGTTGCCGTCCAAGCTCGGGACAACGTTCGACCGAATAAATTTGAAAACTTCCTCGTTGAGGCTGCAGACGCTTTGCAACGGGAAGCTGCGGGTTAAAGGTTAATAATTATAAGCGACTTGTATTGCCGCAGTAACTGTCGCTTCCCACAGATACAAGGGTGAAAAATGAAATACACGCCTTTCCAGTTTTCATGTCGAAGGGGAAAAAAGCACAAAAAGCTTCAAAGGTCTGATTCTGCACCACACTTGAACAAACGTCTCAGGTCATCGCTCACAGTTCACCCAGTGAGCTAATGTGTTTCTATTTAGTTCCTTTCTGCTCCGTGAAGCGTGTTAACATATCCCAACCTTTCCCCTCTCCCCCAACCATTTGCAGCCCCGGCTGGTCATTGACTCCCATCCCCCATCTTCGATCAGAATGATGGGATCGAGTGGTGAAGGCCACGCCTACCACAGGGTATGTACAACAATGCAACCATGCACATTTCTAAGAGGATAGCGGTGCAACCCTGCTCTTTCGGACCATCACTTAACACTTGGCACTTTCCGAAGTGGAAACGCTTTGCTGCGTTTGCGAAGAACGACCCTTGAAAGTACAGGGTATGTGTATGATTTCGGAGAATTATGCATGCATGTGATCTCCACCTCAATGCAGTGTACACCTCTTGCGGTTTCAATGTCGGCTGTTGACACGTGTGCCATTCTTCGACCATTGTCGGCATTGCAGTATCTAAACAGCATTTGTATGGGGCGCCAAGAGAGGAATTTTCTCAAATTTGCTATTTGCAATGTATAGCTAGAGAGAGAAAAACTCGGTAAAAACCGAAGTGTTTCATTTATATTATACTCAGAAGTTACTATCCAATTCATGTTATATATACCTTTCAATTCTTTAGCTATAGAATGCATTCTAGCTATACATTTGAAATCTATATTTATAGATTGCATTCTATAACTTCTGACTTGAAATGTATACGGAACGAGGCTGGCTCATTTGCATATGGGAAAAGAAGGTCAAAGACCAAGCTAGATAAATAAACTGCTTCATACAACGATTGGTACCAAACACTTCAGATGTTATCAATCAAGGCAGTATATTTTGTTTCTTGTTTTGTTCAATGAAGAGCACCTTTTCCATGCAATGTTTTGCAATTTGTGTCACAGTGATCCCTATTCTTCGACAAATGTTACTTTCGTTGCATGTTTGCTGGTGAAGTTAGAAATTTAAAAGAAAAAACTGAGTAATGTTTTTGTAATACATACAAATTGCATAAAATACACCATTTTCGCCACCAGAGTTTAAAAAAATCAAACGAGCTTGACGCCAAAATTAAATTCCTTTAAAAATTTATCGCCCCGTTCTAAACCATGATATATCCATGCTTTATAAATTAAAATGGCGAGGAAGAGATGTTTAAGTGGAAGGTAATTATGTTCCACGTAACCTAAAACAATTTTAAGAAGTCATTTTTGAGTGGGGTACAACTAAAGATAAAGACGTGAAAATTTTAATTAACTGTCAAAGTACGGGAGTCAATAGATTTTAACCAATACGATGTAAAATGCATAAAAAAAATTAACAAATCAAGCATGACTTTCTCATGTAAAGAAAAAATTCCTGCCCAGTCCTCTAATCCTCTAGTCCCACATTTTTAACTGCTTGATCAACTTTAAAAAAAAGTAAACAAACATTTCAACAGGCGTCGCCTACTTTACAGAAATAACACTTTTTCTTGTAGATTTAGCAAAAAACAACATGCTACAACTCAATATAAAAAGTATCACGTCCGTACGTCTTGACTACAACAATATCAACAAGAAAAGTGAAAAACAGTAGCACAGGACTCATATTATTGCGTGTGTTGCCTTCCTTAACTGATTGACATTTTAGGCGCAAGCTGTTTATTTTATTGCACTCTTGAGATCCGGTTAATGATTTTTTATTTATTTTATTTTATGTCTTATTTTAATTTGATCGTTTCTGTTGTAACTCTACGGCGGGTTCACTCTCGTGTATGTGTCAAGTTTATATTTTTATTATTAAATTCTTGTTCCAGGGCTCACGTTTGCGCTTTCCTCAATTTGGGCACATCTTGAAAATAGATGGCTCCTCCTCTCTGAACGAAATGTTTAGGACAGACAGTAAATTTCATTTATAAGCTGAGGAGGTGGGGACTTGTACTTCAGCCATGAAAGCTGTGTCTGACCCGGAAGTGCCTAACACGATCAATTTCTGCGCATATTTTTCGCGCACCTAATTATGAAAAGGCGGATAGTGAGCTGTTTTGCAGCAGCGTGACCAAGTGTTCTCATAACTGGAAAACTTAACTTTTCTTTTTCACAATTCTTTTTCTCTCTCATTCACACAGAGAGGGAGAGACGCATGAACACAAATCCCAGAAGGCTCGCAGTTTGATGTGAATCTCATAGAGTTTCTCTTTACTGAGACTCATCAAAAATATATTCTAGACGAAACGGCAGTCCACGACATTTGGCAGCCGATGGCCACTTAACCAGCCTTCATTTTCCAAACTGAAATCCCCCCTCCCAGTGAAAGGCCTTACTATATTATGTGATGGCTTTAGGGAGTAGGACGCTGCCACACTGAAGAGTACGACGGTAAACACATTCGACTGGTATGGTTATCACATTTCTCAAAGTCCTGGGCTGCCCAGACTGCGTCTGATGTCATCCAGGTTCGTTTTAAAATATGTGAGATGGTGGGAAATCTTCGCATAAATAACAAGCAGGTCAACGTCAAGCTCGGGCTTAACGTAACAAATCAAGTTCCTTCAAGCCAGGCGATAGATGCTCCGGCTTTCGTTTCCGGATGAAAGACAAGGCATTTATTCGCGTATACAGATTCTCTCTCTCTCTCTCTCACACACACACACACACACACACACACACCACAAATCTACACACACAACACCACCACCAACAACAACCAACTCACATACATATAACCACCACTCATTCGCTCTACCATTAATAAAGTTCTTTTTTTTCCTGAACCAACGCTTCTGCTTCGAGATGACTATCCCTAGAAAAAGACGTAAAGGTGTCTAAAATAAGAAAAAAAAACTAATACTACAAAATTGCAAGTGTCGAAGCCCACAGCAATTAAGTTGTCTCTAGTCACGCAACGCAAGCGGTGGCAAGTGTTTAGGAGACTTGGAACTGTTGCAGATAAGGTGAGATGTCTCTTGACAACACCCTGCAGGTGTTTTAAGACCATTTCATGAAGCAACTGTTTATCTGCCCCCATCTCTCTCAAAGGTTATCCTAGAATTTGCTTTGGGCCGGTAGTGTTGCAGAATCCTGTATTTGGAAACAGGCCCAGATATGGGAGATTGACTGATAATCTCATTGACGTATTAAGGAAATTGTTACTGAGCGGAGGTAGGGCAACTCTGGGGTTAGGGATGAACCTCTTCTTCATAACTATGTCCTCAGGGAATGGGAAGGCGGGAGAGAGAGTGGGGGAGTATAGCTGGGCCGGAGAAGACCCGAATCGTCCTCAAAATAGGCACACAAATTGTCCCTTTCGTCCTATACATTTAGAGTCTGAGGCAGAAAGGGGACTAAGCACACAACGCGTCTAGCAAGCAATGTCAACCACTGAGTGACCAACAGCCCCAGAGTTCCAGACATCTGTAAATGAGACGTCTGATGCCAGACACAGATCCAAAACCACAAGGTCGTGGTGGTACATAAAAATTAACATAAAAGCACCAGCGATAATAAAGTAAAGGTTTGGAGGGGAAAGGGGATATTGGCAATATAGTGACAGTCTTACACTAGACGTTGGAGGGGATATTGGCAATATGTTGGCAGTACCCTCGCTCGCCATCGACTTGGTAAGCGCCGGTCTGACAAGCCAAATTCCATTTCCACTGTAAACTAGCCGGTCCCTGGGGGGTTAACGGCCTGTTCAGTTAAGCACATTAGCCCCCCTTCTCCCCTCCCTTCCAACGTCTGCATTGAAGAGCATTTCACTGGACGACAGCAGGCGGGGAAGCGTGGAATCCCCGAGGAAGACAGGGCAAGACTTATACGAACAGAAAGAAGAAAGAAGACAGGATGGGACGAAGGACTGCCAACAAAATATGAACAAACAGTCTAAGACAGGTCTGAGAAGGTAAGACAGGGCGATGAGCACCTACACTGCGAACAAACCTTCATTCATTCACTTTCATTCACGCCCCTTCTCCCACCCGCGCATGCATACTAATAAACACACAAATTCACGTACGCCCACACATACAAATGAACATATACCGATTGCGGAAATCGCCTACAGGTCAATTGCATAGGTCATAAGTCGACCTAAGAGCCCAAGGGTCCGGTGCACAAGCCATCGAAAAGACAAAAAAGGATGATTGGAGCTGCATCTGAAAGACAAATGTCGTGTCAGCCCAGCCAACCGTAAGCTGCCCTCCAGCGAATTCGCTCAGCCAAACCTCGTATCAGATATTTCATTCAAATCAAGTGCCACAGGAGCAGAGACAGAGACAGACAGAGAGACAGAGAAGAACCCAAACAGCGGACTGACAAAAAAAAGGCACTCAGAAGGTTAAAATCACGGAAGGATGGCCTCAAGCCCAAACTGCGCAACACACTCTGGTCGCTAGTTGTTATTTATGGAGAAGAGACTTTTCCATGGACTACTTCCGGCCACAAGTTACAGCGCCTAGGAAATAAAACGTGCAGCCACGAACTTCTATTACACGTCCGTGCGTGCAGCCAAGTCTCTCGTGAGGGGGTGGATGGTGGCAAGACTTAATAAAACTGTGGGTAATAATTAGAAACATCTCTGGTGAAGATGCCATGTCAGAGTTTCCACGCGAGATAGGGAGGGAAGAGAGGAACAGAGAGAAAAATAGAGAGAAAGGATTAAGAAGAGTGAATAAGAATTTTTTAAAAAATACTGTAAAGGTGGCGACATTTTTAATATACAGTCATTAAAAAAATGAACAATTAGCTAAATAACTACATGATGTCAGGGAAAATGTTTTCCAGCTTCATTCAAAATATGTTTCAAAGACAAACTACTGGCTTTAAAGAGTCGAAGCTGTTGTGTCAAATGCTTACTCCCTGATCAAGCAGTATATGTATATATGTGCATCGTTCTCGTGTAGACGACCGGAAGCTTCTACTCTCAAAGAATACAACCGGTCATCGGAAGATGTGGTGATGAATACTACAGATACAGCAGCAGCAGCAACAGCAACACTGGAAAAACCATTCTAAAGTGTCCCGAAAGGGACCTGGAAAGAACCCGCGTTTGTGTGTGTGTGTGTGTGTTTTAATGGTGTATAAATCTGGAAAAAATGAAACAAATGTGTAGTAGACAAAGCTCAATCGTCTCCTTCAATGCAGCAGCCAACGAACCCCACCCCTTCACACATAAAAAGTATGAGAATTTTCTTTTAAAAAATTGCTTTAAAATTGTTCTTGGCGCTCACACGACCACCTGCTATTGATGCTGGCTATGTCTGATTCAGACAAGAAAGAAATGGTTGGGGGTGATGGAAGCGGGGAGAATAACCCATATGCAGGAAGCGTTGCAGCAAAGCACAAGCACGCATAGAGACAATGCCAAAACAACCGATCTAGGTCGTCAAGTACTCGTACAGATTAGGCAAACGCATCCATTAAAGGTATTTAAAATCCTATAAACAAAGGCTCATCAGGGGAAAGGAACTAAACTAGTCCAAAATGCCAAGGGAACGGTAAGCAGAGGGCGGGGTTCATCCTTTTCCTGCTTTTTTTACCATTCCCGATTAATGAGGTACCCGCTAGGGAGCCTCTTGAAACCACCCATTAAGACACGATGAGCAGATACCCATCAACACAAAGTCAACACATATTCATAAAAAGCTAAAGCCAAAATACACATACGACAAGGTTAACACACATCCATAAAGCTTACGGGTTGTATGGACAACAATGAGCATCATGTAATGTAAACGTTCGTTATGTGGACTTTTTCCTACATAGGCAATCCGTAAATCATCCACGTCGACAGCCATTATCACACGACCACATTAACATCAAAAACATATGTTGATAAGGCTGCCACCAACCACTATGGTTATTTCGGGAGTTTGTAAACCAGTCATAATTAGCATTGTACAACAGCTGGGCATAAAATAAGTTGCTAGCGACTCTTTGTCGTACTGATCTGGGGTTCCCGCTTGCCTCTCCATCATCACAGAGTTAATCATAAAAGTCTTTTGCGCGGACTCCCTCGCTTTTCTCCACAAATCACAGACCAATGCAAAGAGCCACTCCATCATCAGGGCCATCCCTGAGGCATACCTACACGGAGGTAAAGGATGTCTTCCCAAGCGAATGGCACTTTTTTTTTTTTTTTTTTTTGCCGCAAGGAATGTAAACGGAACGCTGCGGTTGATCTGCCCTTGCCTACACCAGCCCCAGAAAATAGTAAACACACAGACTTTCTATGAGTAAACAAATCTGCAGCGAAAAGGGAGACCACGCCTTAACAGTGAGCATAAACAGTTATCAGCAAACAGTGCGATCCAGCGGTCGACAGGTGTGGATGGGACGAGCACTTTACCTAATGTCCTGCAACTCCTTCCTTATTCCCTTTTTCTGAGGTTAGCATAGCTACTTTGTTATAGTGCAACGCCCAAGAATTATGAAAAGTTATGCAATGCTTGCGACTATATGTATAAGAATTGTAAAAGGAACGGTAAGTCCAACCAAAGTCGCTTCTGAAAATCCCGCTTTTTGAGTTGCTGCCATGATAAATGGTTGTTTCTCTCTTTCAATATACTTATCCACCCGATAGCTCCCTCTATGACAAATGGCGCCCAGATATTTGATAAATCGAATTTGGTCCACGACAGGTCGTCTCCGCCTCTATGTAGCGCACAGATATGTTTTATCGGTTATGATTATGTGAGAAATGTAAGAATTCTGTACTCAAGACACAAATTTACAAGGCTAGCGAAGATCTGTCTTTTATAAATCAGCCCTGTATTTCGAATGCTAAATAATTAATTCAATAAATGAAAATAGCTATTATTTCACACTAAACACAACGAGTACTTGTTTTTAATATTACTGTTTATATTCTGCTAAAAGTCGGGTTGCTCTCTTATATTCCGCTAAATGACGATAATCTCTCTCGTATTCTGCTAAAAGACGTTGTTGTCTATCGCATTCTTTTAGGAGGCGGTTGCGTAAGTGCCATTTTATATTTCCCCAAAATAATCTAGACATCCCCACAGTCCCCAACCCCCTACCACTCACACACACACACACACACCCCTTAATCACCTAAGGTCATTTTTAAAAAATTTAACTACATTTCCTGCTGTGGATGGGAGTCAGATTTCCATAAGTCTAATAATTCCCAGGGTGGCTCTGTAACTCCGAACCTACTGAGGCCAAAGTGTAACTTGGATGAGGAATACGATTAACGAATTTTTGCCCGAGACTTGAGTTCATTAGTACACATCATCTTGTGTATGTATTCCGCGCACTGGCGTCAAGACTGGATATTTAGTTCACAACCTTTACAATTTAAAAAAGTAGTTATTCTTTTTTTAAAAATGCCTTCCTCACACCCTACTTCTGCCCCCCACCCAACTCTTTCTCTCTCATCTCCCCCTCCACTCTCCAATTATAGTACCAAAACATTACCCGTTGATGGACGTTGTTTTCAAACACGTTCCCTAGAAAATTTAAATCCTTGAAAAATTTCACGATTTTTAACAAGAAAGTAGTTTTAATTTCACCTTCCCTTTAAAAAAAAAGTAGTCAAGCAACCACAAGCAGAGGATATAAGTATTCATAATTTTCAAAGATTCCTTCTGTTACAGGCTTATAGTAAAACTCCTGAGAGCTTTAGGAGCTGCGTGCGAGCAATCACACCTCGATGAGAAGTCAAGGTGCATGTCAACTGAGTTGCGTCACAACCAACTACGAGGAATGTCTGAAAAATAACGAGACTGATGTCACAATTTACTTCAATTCCAAACAACAAACCGCATGGTTTCCCCTTCAGAGTGATTCCCCTCGAATCTAATGCATTTTCTCATCTTTCTCTGCCATGCTTCTAAGCACTGCTAGAAGGATTCTTCTGGGATACCCATCAGCTCCGTTGTTACGGCCGTCTTGATGGCCTCAATGCCTTTTAAAAGGGTCCCCTTGATGAACACCTTAAGCTTTGGGGAAAAGAAAAAAGTCACACTAAGCAGCGAATAGGGATGCGTTTCTCGACCAGGAATTTCTGGATGCCCATGGTGATGTGAGCAGGTGAATTGTCTTCGTAAAACAGCCACGATTCGGCCTGCAGCAACTCTCGTCTCTTCTCGCGCATTCAGCGAAGCATACTCCGCAGAATCTTTTTGTAGACTTGCTGACTGACCAAGATATCATGTTAGATGATAACACAATCCGCTTATGCCTATTTCGTCCACAGCTCACACAGCAAACCTGGTTCTGTTAGTTTTCAGAGAGACCTCGAATGTTATGGTGTTCTGTATTGGTGTTTTAAAGCCAGCTCCTCCAAAATGGAAGGTAAACTGTAATAGAGCTGCTTTAATCATTGACGAAGATTTTGGAACCAACATTTTTTTTTCTTGGAGGGGGATAAAAAAAATTTACAGGCTACCATAAGCGCAAAAATTATTTTCAAATCAATGGGTTTAAATCATTAAATCATAATCATTTACCAAATCCGTGAAATTATTATTATTCGAAAACAATAAACAAAATCTTTCAGAAACAGTAAATAAGCGAAATCTTTCAGTAACAAATGAAGCAGGTGCTATTTTTGATTGATGAAGGAAAAATAAAACGAACCACATGCGTTTCAAAGAAAATCTATTCTCACCTCATCAGACACAGCGATAGTCTCCTTTCATGTTCCTCAAAACAACTTTCTAGTGAGCTGAAGTCGCTTCCATTTCTATCCGGACCGAACAAATTCGTCAAAAACAAAAGCAGAAGCCCTGCCAAGCAGGATGTTTTTCTCACAATGCATGGAGCTGTTCACAGACAATTTTGTTCTTGACAAATACGCCCTAGCTGGCATGTTTCCGAGTTGCCTCCAATGTCATCGTTCCTCTAACGTAGTATATACAATTTGTGCTGGGGGTTTATAGGTTTTCATCAGATAGCAGCTCCTCCCTTGCTCTCTTTCTCTGTCCCTCTGTGCGACGTCGTTAACTTGGGTGGGAAGGGGGAGGGGAGAGAAAAGAAACTTCACAGAGGGACGGTTTTCCTTTTAACTTTGCCAATCTGCTAACACTACCCCGATCTCTTCATGCAGCTGTTACAACGTTCAACGTAACATTACACATCATCACCGAAAGCATCAACGACTCAAGAGCCCTTCATCGCTTACATTTTTTCCTCTTCTCTTTAACACATAATTCAAGACTGCGATAGATTACGATTAATTATTATTTATTAGCAAAGAGACTGCATGGAGTTCACAATAAATGACAGTGAGGTTCAGCTCTAGGGTTGCCGCCATTCAATATGCTCACCTAGTGACAACAATAAATATACTACCGAAACTAAAAATATTTCCATTCCTGTTAGCAGGACTTTGCACGCTCGTTCATTGACGGCTCGTTGACTGTAATTAATTTCTCAGAAGCCTGTAAATCTTACCGATAGTGAGTAGACCACCACAGACCTGATATTTTACCCTGAGGTGTTGTTTGGCACTGAAGAGTTCCCCTCGTGTACCTGCCGCAGAATCCGGACCCTTTCGGTTCTTGTGATTCTTGGCTCGATCCTTAACATTCTGCTTTAGTGAACTGGGTTTGGGTGCACAGTACATCGCTAGCTAAATTGTTTATAAAATGTCGGGAACTAAACACACTCGCTAAGAGTTGGCCATCCAGTTAGTGCAGCATACGGTGCACCCAGCTCCTGGCGGCACAGTCCAGATTAGGATGTACGAATTAAAGATTTTTCACTCTCCTTCTCAAGAGGTGTTGTGGCTGTGCTTGTCCCATGACGTAAATCTCCCCCTCCCCCAACAGCGTGAACCCTCCCCAATGCAATGCCAGAGAGCGGCACGCGCCCGAAGAGTTGAAGTGCACTCCCCAGGTAAACGTCTGATGGATCTAATTATCTTGATCGCTACAAAACACAAAAAAATGTGATGGAGGGAGGGGGAAGGGTAAGAGATGACTCCTCTGGTGTTTTGCTAAATTTTAGATCGTGGTCCTTCCGTCTGTCCAGTTCGACTGCGCTAAGTCCTACTGACTGAAGCCGCAAACCTAGATTTCTAATATTTTGTTGACTAGGGTCACGTGATCCAACAAATCCAAGCGCTAGCGCGACAGAGCGACCACGTCTGTTTCTGTTTTGCGCAGGCCCCTTGCCTGACCTGTCATAACTTTGATCAAATGTTGTGTAAATACCCCCCTTTTCTTTCAACTTTCGAGACTTCTCAGCACGATGTGTGAACAGAGCACTTGTTCTTCGAGGCGGAGACGGAAACATCTTCAGCTTTCTTTCAAAGACAAGAGACTTTTCTTCGAGACCAAGACTTGAGCCAGAAGTAGGGGGGACTGGGGACAAAGTCGGACACTTGGGTTAGAGGACCTTGACGCAAAGGGACAGTCAGCGACAATGGATCGTCGGAACCGCCAGCTGTCATCGTGGAAACCCCAAGAACTATGCGACCAGAACTTGCGGTACATGTGAGCGTTCGACGCCAGGGCCGGCAGGAGAAGTCGTTATTCTCTAATGAGGAAAGAACGTCTGTGTGTTCAACCGCGCTCCAAAGCACCAGAGTCGGGAGGATTGGGTGGCCTCAGGAGGGGTGTTTGTTTGGCGGCTGTAGGTAGTAGCATCGTTCATTCCGGGGCGTACCACTGTGTGCTGTATAACAGTGTAGTCGAATGAACATGCAGTAGAAAAAAAAGCACATAACGCCACTAGGCTGGGGCAACGCTCGGTATCCGTGTCGCAGGGGGAGAAGTTGTCGATCTCTGACATTTTTGGTGGACCGAGTGGGCAAGTGAGGACGAACAATCAGAAAGGGCACTGCGAGTGGAGAGTCGCCGACGTGGCGAGACTGTTGGCTTCAGACATAAAATACAACTTTATTTATCCACAAGGGATACTCCAGATAACAATTCCAGACCTGCTACTCACCTCATCGCAGGCGTGGACTCGCAGCGTGGAGAGAACGAGACGTTGGAAAAACTCGCAGTAACAACAACCATAACTGATTTGCGCATGTACGCATAGTGGATGGTGGTTATCATGGGATTTAACAGCACTGCAGCATTGGAACCACGCATATAGTACTAGGGCCCCTTTAAGAAGAGCCAAATTGTTGTATGTGCATATTTCCGATAATTTGTACGTTTAATAAATCTTTCCGGATGTACTTTTCTTCGCACGTCATTAAAACTTTTAATTGGGGAAGAACAGGGGTCGGGGCACGTGAGGGACTGACGTGTGAACATTATATGTAAGGTTTATATTATAGTGGGTGATAAGAGTTGCGTGATAAGTGTCACCCACGTGCCAAGATCTCGGGGACCATTTTATTTATGTTTTTAAGAACATTTTCTTGAAACATTTTGAAACCAGCCTTCAAGCGTCTTGCTTTCACGAATTCTCACTGAACTTCCGGTCATGTCGTTGCAGAAGCAGATAAACAGATAGTGGGAATGTCGTGAGGGAAAGTATTACGCAGACCAAGATTAAAGGAAACACAAAACCGGGTTAGCTAATGTTCTTAATGACTCTGATACACCAAGCATTATTGATTTTTTAAAAAAAAACATGTCATTAATGTTTTCTTGAAAATCTACACTGTCGTTGCTGTTGCACTCCTGTGTTGTCAACTTTCGAAACTCCATTTTCATAGGGACAAAAATCTAGATCGTTGTCTAATTAGAATATTTTTCACTTGAGACTTTGGTTGACATTGTCTAAGAAAATACTACTACAGGAAGATGTCAATTGCTTTCGATGTTTTTTTTTCGGTCATAATGAATACTAAACAAACATGCTCATCTTTTTTCGATCTATCCGGCACACGTCTTAGACAGACATGGAAGATCGAACACAAAGTTACAATTCATTACTCGCCTCCTTTTATTTAGACCTATTTAACCGGTGATTTCAAATGTGATGAAGGCAAGCGAAAATCTTAGCATTGAGGAGAAGATCGGATAATAAAAAAAGAAGAAAGATGGTTATAAACGGTTTAAAATCGCTCCTGTGACAGCAAGGACTGAATCCACTAGCCGCAGTGTATAAGCGATCTGAAATGGGTGGTTTAACGGAAACTGGCCATCGTAATGGCTGGATCTGAATCGAAATACTTTGTATTGTATCAAGAATTTGTACAACTCACTTCAAAGAGATATATATATATATATATATGCTGACTTGCACCACAAATAAGAGGTAAATGAGAAAGTACGAAGGTAGCTAAAATCACTTCCTAATATTTTATACTATTTTTAACAATCACTACATTTCGTTTACATGTCCACTGTATTTAATCCATAATTACGTTATTCTAATTAAATATAAAACATTACAATTGATATCATTAAGTCCTGTAACGCGTTTTGCCGTGCAAAGCAGCAACACAGGTTTTTTTTAATTTCTGCTCCTTAGTACAGTTCTGTACAATGCCCCAAGTCTGGTCGGTTTACGCCAGGAGAAAATCCCTATTGCCGGTTAGCTGACCTCAAGACAATATCCCCCACGTTAGCCCACTGCCTCTCCGTAAGCACTGAGTCTTGCTTCCACCTATCAGGCCGATCCATGGTTGCACCGGCCCTACTTTCTTGTTGCACTTGGGTGGGAGTCTTGGGATGAGATCAGGAAAGACTACTGCAAGCACATGCCGTGGCAAAGGTAAGCATACGCCATGAGCAGGCATCAAATGCATCCAAGTGAAGAAAGTAACAGATTTAAGCGCTAAGAGCATGCTCTCTATGAGTGTGAA
The DNA here is from genome assembly GCA_004794655.1 of Marisa cornuarietis. Classification (NCBI taxonomy): domain Eukaryota; kingdom Metazoa; phylum Mollusca; class Gastropoda; order Architaenioglossa; family Ampullariidae; genus Marisa; species Marisa cornuarietis. Next base: position 1,167,556 of record SMMW01000651.1, read on the forward strand.
TGTGCGCTATAAAAATCTTCATTTATTATTATTATTATTATTGCCTCCCGACAATGGTTTTTGTCTCGTCAGCCTTTATGCACAACGCAATCCCCTGCAGTGAAGCTTTAGGTAACGCGCCCCAACGAGGCCTGCTCAAGATCTATGTGTATTAAACATATTATGTAGCTGTGCACTAACGAAACCAAGAGAGGGAGCGAGGCAGACAAAAAGAGAGGAAAAGTCAAAATAGTGATAATAATAACAAAGCGTTGCTGTTATCGTGTCCGTGGCACATGTTTTCAGAAACCAGTCTTCTGGCAATCAGCCGGCTCAAGCCAGCTTACGCGCAGACGGTTTTGCACCATGCCCTCCCGCCATTAACCAAGGTTCATTTTGCTGTCCATTTTCTGCTCGGATGACTGTGTCTGTTTTCAGCGCTTGTGCCAAGATATACAGGCTGGTATTCAGGCTGAGCACATCAAGGGTGGTAATTATAAGGCGAGGGTAAGTCTTTGCCCTGGGGCAACATGAGAAACTCAGTGACAAGCGTTTTGTTTCCAAAATCATAAAGCGGTGTCCAGAGCTCGCAGATGTTTTACCCGTGGAACCGTAGTTATATAACCGTGATAAAGATGCTCTTGGCTAAAATAATATGAAATAGTGCCTTCTGGGTCTGGATATCGCTTTTGAACTTCGGAAACAAGACGCTTTTCCTTGAGTTCGCCATTTTGCCCTGGGGCAACGACTTTCTCTCGCTTCATAACTAGGGCATCAGGGCGGTGAAGCCGAGACAGAGTCCATCCTAGGTTAGTCCTCTCACTGTTCGAGTCAAAAGTCCAGTCCTTCTGGTTTTGTTAAATTATTCCACTTCCTGTGGTGTAACGTGATGTACCTGGGTAACGTGCAGAGCGACCATGCATCATGACGTAACTGGCAAGCGGGATGCCCCAATGGGTCACGTGGGTTTAACCCACTGGCTACTGGCACAGCTATACGAGCTTTTGGTCACTGCCAATGGTAACGCAGTAGCGGTCAGAATAACTCAGTTACTAGCCTGGGTCTAAGACAATTAACAAGTGAGGCAGTCCCTTAACTTTGCTGTCGTTGCGTATTATTTCCCGCAGCCAGCTCTGCGCAGGGGAGGCGTCTCTCTCTCTCTCTCTTCGCTTTTTCTTACCCAACCTTCTATCAGTTAAACAGCTGTGTCTACTGGAGGAAGCACGCGTAAACCTTACGCCGTGTCAAATGTTCATAACCTCGTGCGGCGAAACCACGAGTCGTATTAAAGAACCAGTATGGTGTAATTTTTTTTTAAATGACTGGGTATTGTTCAGTGCAAGATACTATTTCCGCAAATTTAGATGAATGTTCCCACTTCTCCAACTCCCTTTTTGTTCTCGAGAAACATCACCATGCACAGAAAGAGGTCAGAATTGTGAGGTCAGGTTAGTACACAGTTGCGCCTAATTTACATGTGATTCCAGCTCTCCCTTTGGCCAAGGACTTCACAACGTTACATATTCATTTACAATACTGATTTTCAAGCTGTTGATCTCTTTCTGTATATAGTAATGCTGGCAGGCGTGTATCTCGAAAATGGAAAAAAGGAACTCGCTAATATTTGGGGAAATAATATCTTGCTTCTACCCAATCATAAATAATTGCACCGTACTAGTCCTTTAACGTTGCGTGGTTCTTGTGAGAACTCAAAAGAAAAGTTGTCCAAACAATAAGAACGGGACAAAATGAGGGGTAACAAATTTTAACAATGACCAGGAAGTGGGTGCACAGTATGGCGCTAACCGTCAGCTTGATGGCTAACTAGCCTCCTCCTAGCAGGCAACTGAACTGCTAATATATTAGCAAGCAAGTCCTCACTTGACATCGTTTGTTCAAAATCATTTCGTTAAAAAATTGATCAAAATAAATCGAGTTCCACCGGGACCACTAGGTGCACGGACTTTCCTCGTTCTCTTCGTGCCTACGTGGGTTTATTCCGGTTTCAAACATGTTCTGGGTCTTTATTTTGGTGATTGTTTTGTGGAAAGAGATAGATCTTAGGTATTTCACTCCAGTTGGAATGTATTTCAATCAGCCGATTGTAAATTTTGGTTTCGTTGTAAGTCTTTTTGCTTAAAGTCGCACTTTCCAAGAACCTAGTGACGATAAAGAAGGATTTACTGTACTTCTAGCTGACTACCGTGGCGTTAGCCATTAAGCTACCAGCGAGCGGCGTATGGTGCACCCGGGCCCAGGTCTGTTAACATTCCTTGAGACATAAATAGCATCAGCCAAGCACTAACAGTCTCGTGAGCCAAAGTACTCATACGAACAAATGCAAAATAGTTTCATTGGAACCTCGTTTAAACATTTTCCAAACATGATCACACATTCTACGGCATGCATCTGTTTATGTGTTCAGTCAAGTAGTCCCGTCTACGAACATCGTCGATGGTGCGCCTGGCATTGAACGGGGCTTTGCTGGCCGCGTTATCAAGCAGATAAAACACACCATTGTAGGTAATCTGACAACACACTTGTCAGGCCAGATATTATTGCTTTTTGTCTTTCGCCTTATCGCACAACAGACAGGTGATAGCTGACAACACTCATTAGATTAGGAAACAACAGGATGCTGAATAAGACTTCAACTGGTGTAACAACTTAGGATCTTATCAGGGACAGAACATGAGATGCGAGCATTTACCTGTAAGCATGGACAGGAGAGACTGTCCTTCGTTAGGCGGCCTAAAGAAATAATGGCTAGGTAACTGGCTAACCGTTCTTTGCGTACAGACTACAAAGTCGACATTATACTCAATCGTCATAGACCTATTGTATTGTACGTAGGCTCTCACACTCTCTCTTTCAAACACACACACACATACACACACGTCGTTCTTGTACTTTAGATTCGTCACTACATACTAATATATAACTCGTCGTAAACCGGCTACGTGCTTCTCATAAGTGCGACATCAAACTTACCTGTACCACAGACTTGCCACAAGCTTGGTTCGTATCCGATGCGCTACCTAGCCACGAGAGCTGGCGGACGAACCTGTACCATGCATGACTGCGACACACTTTCCCCACGACTCCTGCCGCTGGCGCTGCGGATGCTGGCCCCTTTCTTGTTGCTTGTTTTGTGACGTAAACCTCGCGCATGCCCAGGTAGAGGGGAAGGGTGGGTACCTGGCGTAGTGGGTGGGGAAGGTAGATAGCGACGAAGCCGGTCGAGGGTTAAATCTCAAAGACTCCTCCAGAGGGTTTTTCTTATAGCTAAAATTTGATAAAGTTTCTACTGCCCTTGCCAGCACGCAGCAATGCTCCCACAAACAAGACACGTCCCCCCCCACCCACCCCGTTCCCCAGAGGAACGCACAGAGAGGTAGGGGATAGTTTCGACTGAACCACTCTTCTATAGTCTACCCTGCTATTTTACCTTGAGAGTACAAACGTCCTCAGAGAATGCCAGCTGCAAATATGTTCTGCCTGCGGCAGTGGCACGTCTCCACCACCTTTCCCTCTGCAGCTTTGGGGGAAGGGGGAAAGCGGGGAGGCTCCTCTCATGCCACTGGAAGCCTGCTGTCAGAGCCCAGAGAACAACCACTTCTCTGTCATTACTCAGGGCTTCCATCTGAACCGAAAACACGATAGGGAATCTTTCTTATACATACGCTCGTCAGCGGTACGCATACCCAGACAGGCGCGAGCTCACATCTATGAAAGCTGTCAATTTACGAATATTAAAGCCTGGTTCCCGAACTTCAGACACATAAATATTATCTCATTATAATAGTGAAATACGAATTACATAAATCTTTAACAAACAAAAAAAACCAATGTTTGCAAGCACATATTACTAGGTCGTTTGACTGTAAATGTATAAAGAACCCCAAATCAACGTGGACAGATCAGTTGTCAGGCACTTCGGTTTACTTATCCCACGTTCAAACCTAATTAAGCAAAACAAGTACAAATAATACTGTTTCAAATATATAGGTGAGTGATGTATTACCACTGTCACGTGACCACATCGAAGAAATGATGTCATCTTTGTGCGAGATGATGGATGTTAACTATGAAGACTAATATCGAAATTCGCATTTATTGTAAAAGAAGTGCTATAAGTAAGTAAAAATGAAAAAAAAATCAAAACAAAGCGTTTGTGGACGCTGTAAATGTAGTAAGGAAAGCAAAGGACGTCCATTTATGACGTATATCTACGGTTATGGAGGCGAGATTCTTCTCGCTTACAAAACGTCTGATAGCATCTTCTTTAGCTGTTGCTCGAGTTGCTAAGAACCCAAACTTGATTTCCCGCAACCCCCCTTGCAGGTGAGAACTGTTTAGAATCTCTGGCGTAACCGAGAGAAGAATCACTCAGTGGAGCTCACGGTGGACCAGCGGACTCTTTCCAATAGGTTAGCAATTGGGGAGGGTGGCGAATGTGGATCATAGAAATCGATGACTCATTGGAGTCTTTAAGAATGATGGTGTACGCGTAGCACAACGCCTCTCAGATTGATCTCCTTTAACTCTATTCCAGGGAGAAGACCTTCCCTGCATCGTTTCTGTGTACATCACCCATGATTCAGCGCGAATCTTTCTCTTGCCGGCAAAGATCGATCACCTTGACGCAGCATCTTCAAAGATTAATCTGATGCAGTTTCACACAAATAATGTCAGTGGAGACCACACATCGCTCGCCGTTTGCTTCTTTTTTGTTTCGCTCCTATAGGTGACACTCCTGGCAAACCTCTGGTAAAGTTACAATTCTGCGATGTCAATTCGATAACAAAATTAATTTTTTCCCCAAAAAAGTTGTACGAGAAAGCAGTAAGATTAGTTTAAGCTACCGCCAGGCTTCAAATTCTTTATTTGTGATTTGGTGTGTGTCATTGTGACACCATAAAATGCCCCCGAGCATTTCAATCATGTCAGACGGCCCCTAATGTGAGTTTCGCACGATACATCCGACCACGGGCATGCCAATGAAAGATGTGAAATATATTTTCAAAAAATGCAGCCAGAGGATGATCTTGCTATTTTCCATCTCAGTCCTTGAAATGTGTATAGCAGAAATGTCAGCTGGCGCACAGCGCTTGACATTAAAAGCACGATGTTTTATCGGTGTGGGTGTGGTCAATGGCCCGCGGATACGGTCAGGTGACGTCTCATTCGAATCACTACAAACCACCGACATCAACAGTAAAGTAAAGGGCTTAAAGGCAAACCCAAGTCAAACATGTCGAGCAGCTCATAGGTGTTGGGACACTGCACAACACAATCAATAGCTTATCAAAATAAATAAATACGTGTATTATTTATTTATAGAGAACCTTTCCTCTTGCAGCCAATGGGAAAGCTTCAAGCACATGGTCATTAAGAGTTGTTCCGAGGGTGTTTCGTCAGTTATTCAGCTCATGCGTCGTACACACTCGTCCATGTTTTAAACGGAAGCGGGGACACCCAGTAGTCTCACCACTCCAGTAAAAGGTCTTGTGTTCAGATCTCGTCTTGGGCCACTTTCCATTTAAACCAACCAGCCAACTATTTGTTAGCCACTCAATGACCTTTAACGAGATATACGAACGAAATGAAATGGGGGGAATTTTCGCTGTTTATAATTTTTAAAAAAAATTCTAAAAATAAATACTAGTTTTATCTGCTTTTCCGATGTCAAATGCCTAAAAACTCAAAAGACAAAAATTGAGGTTGCAACCAATACTAAGAGAGAACTTCGTGCTGACAGCAAACTCAGCGGTACGCAATCGACATTTCGTATCAGGAATTTAGATGAATAACCCGTGTTTAATCAGCTAGCAATCCCAATACTATATAATATAAATGAATATTTTTATAGCGCATACTCACACTCAGACAGAGCGTGCTCTTAGCGCTTATAACAAGGATGAGACGTGAATTACATGGATAGAATACGAAGAATAAACGACAGTACTGACGACAAACAGAAAACAAAGATAGAGAACACAAAAGGCAGCAAGTAACAAGAACAGAGAATATCGTGATTCTGCAGATGAAGATGGTAGAAAAGTAGCAAGAGCGGAAGGCGGGAGGGTAAGAAGGACGAGCATTGTGTGGACTGTGTTAGGAGTAATACTCAAGGAAAAGGTGCGTTTTCAGTGCAGATTTGAAGGATTCAGTTGTAGGAAGGTGGCCGATATGGAAAGGGAGAGAGTTCTATTGTTTTGCTGTACAGTAGCCAAAAATCCTGTGATAATATGTTGTTGTTCTGGTGACAGGAACAGTTAGGATACGGTCATCAGACGAAGAGCGCAGTTGCCAGACCGAGATGTAAGGGAAGAGAAGTTCAGAGAAATAGGACCTGCAAAGACATTAAAACAGCACAGACAGTTTGTACTGAATGATGGGCTGCCTGCCAGCAAGGAGATGCAGTAGTCAAGCCGAGAAAGAACAAACGCACAGACAAGAGTGTTGGTAGCGTGAGTAGAGAGAAAATGACGGATGGCACTGATCTTACGGAGCTCATAATAGGCAGACTGACAGACAGCTGTAACATGTTTATCAAGGGTCATGTGTGCAGTAACAATAAATCCCAGATTCCAAACCGATGATGTGAAGGTGATGTTGGTTTCGCCCACCTTGATGTGATTGGGCAGACTGACGAGCGAAGGTTGATGTCTTCTTCGATAGCATAGGAGGGCTTCCGTTTTATCATCGTTTAGTTTAAGCTTGTTTTTTTACCATCCAGCCCTTGACATTGCTAATACAAGCTTCTAGAGAGCTAATAGCAGAGTGAGACTCAGCCGGTGGAGTGCAACAGTAAAGCTGCGTGTCGTCAGCATAGGATTGATGAGAAACCTGGTGAGACTGGATGCACGATGAAAGTGGTTTACTGTACAGAATGAACAGAACTGAGCCAAGTACTGAGCCTTGAGGAACACCACAGAAAAGTGGAACAGGGCGAGATGTTTGACCGTCAACTAACACAGTCTGGGTACTATCAGTGAGATAGGAGTTGAACCATGAGAGGGCAGGTCCAGAAATTCCGGAGAGGGTGCGGAGTCTATGAAGGAGCAGAGAGTGATCTATAGTGTCGAATGCAGCAGACAGGTCCAATAGAGTTAAGGGAGAAACACTGTCAAGGGCAGATAATATGTCTGTCATCATGGGTATGAAAGTCGGCGAAAACATACACACGTTATCGTGACGAGCAAAACAACCGCTTACAGTGTGAGCTCGAACATCTTTGCCAGGTTTGGAGAAAATTTGCGTAAAAGATGCAAGTTGCAGCATCAGGCATTTATTCCGAAATAAGAGTTCGCAGAAATAGCTTTATAAGTGTGAAAATTACTACTGTTACAAGATATACGTTAATAAAATGACCATAAAAATGTCACAGTATTTTTTTACAGGAATGATCCCTTGCAGAGACTGGGAAATGTGCAGTGATATCATGTTTACTGCGTTTAAATTTAACCGTAATGTGATTGCTAAGCCATCAAAACTATATAAAGCAACAAATAAAAAAAACACTCTTGTTACAATGTTCATGACCAACCACCATCACACACACACACAGAGGAAATATATTTTTTCTAGCATCAAGAGTTTGTCCGTATATCATGTAAATACATTGAAGTACATATTGAGCAAAAACAAAGAAATGTCAGCTAACTGTTGCTGTTTTAAAGTAGTTATTTATTAACAGACCTTACAAGTATTAAAATACGGTTGCGTTAATTAACATGTTGTTTATGCGTAAGTAACTGTACATCTACAGATCAAATGAGTAAAAACGTAATTATTCTTTCAAACCACTCCACCGGCCCCTCCTGTCCAGTTCGCTTCATTCGGAAAGAAAAGTGTTGGCGATATCAGCATTCGATAAATCTTCTCACCGTCAATACACAATCAAAGGTGGACGAGCCAGACACTGAAAGAACGTGCCAGATTACTTTCTGCATTGAGGTTAAGTCACGCTTCGCTTTCAACGGTTTGCTTTGTTTCTGCTACCTACTGTCTAAAATGATTACTTCAATATGAGCAGGCAACTGTGAAGGCGATTTTGTCAGACTCAGAACTTCTCTTTTATTTAAATCGCTCTATATTTGTATCAATGAAGCTGAAAGTGTAGCTCGTGAAAGACGCTCACAGTGAAAGAATGTTATAAGCTAAACCACGCGCATACGCTTTTCTGCCTGGCACTAAGAAAACTGCTAAATGCTGACTGGATGTTGCCATAGGACACTGATCTAAAGACCTCCTCGCTGGAAATAAGGTCTTTGGTCTTGGCCATTCCCGAAAACCCAGAGGTGAGCTGCGCACGTCATAAGGCTTTTACCTCGCGAGCGGAACAATCTGTCGCTCAGTTCTGGAAAATGAGTACCTCAGAATAACTTAAACCCACATTTGAAAATAATTTTGTATTAAGGTAGGCCTTTAAGTCTATGTGGTGGACACGTTCTTTGCATGTCTTACCACTCTGGTCTCACTGCACACCCACATGCCCTGCTTTTCCTGTCAACTTCCTTTGTGTTCAAAAGTTTGCGGTTCACTCGCATTGTCCGCCGAGGGACTGTGGTTATTGTCAACTGCACGCTATAGTGTGCGAGTCAGAACATGAAGCCTTTGCTTTGTGTTGGCCGTTATCAGTTTCCTGGTTTCGAAAACTCAAGAGTCGGAAACCCGTTGTCTGTAGTGTAAAGCCTAGATCTTGAAAACCTGTCCACCGTTTCTTACCCTGACAAACCTCGGAACCCACTTACGTGGTTACCTGCTGCAACCCCCAAACTGTTCAAGCGCGCGCTATACGCCGATTACGCGCGTTAGTGAGAGTTTTTCATGCATGCCATTCCCCCCTTCCCCATGTCCCACATGCTCTATACATACATCGACATCAATGGCGCCGGATGTAGGAGGTGGGACGCCAAACTTGCAGGGTCACAAAGCACAAAAGACATTCAGCGAATCAAATTTTTTTCACTAGGTCAGCTGCAGTAGTTTTCCTTGTTCACATTTCTCTCTGTGCAAGTGTGCTTGCTTAAAATGTGTGCTTTGTCTGCCCAGCTGCCTAACCCCTCTCTCTCTCTCTCTCCTTCTACACGTCACGGTTGAAAACATTCCATATTTGATCGTGCGCACCTGTGTGGTGCACAAAGTTTCCGCCAGTCACCTCATTACACAACGTTTTTATCTACTGACCAAACTCGACTTTTTCTGATCTAGAGCGCAGATGTCACACACACTAACACGACAAACGGTTGTCACACAAAAGTGGCACTATTTTCTCCCCCCCCCTCCTCCTACACACACACACACACACCATCCTTCTCCCAGTTTTACGTTTCTTGTTATGCGCATCGTCGGACTCCGGTAAGGCGATCCTTTTAACGAACCCGTTAGGAATGGAAATTGTGGCGGGTGGGGTAAAGGAGTAACAGTCGGCGATCAAGAGATGGAAGTGAAGATGACACGGTTGCAAGAGGATGAAACCGTGTGAGATAGCTGCAAGGTGCAAATGATTAGTTTCGATCGACTGTTGGGTCCCGCACTATCTAAGGAGTGTGCAGCGAGAGAAAATTAGAGACCAGTGGACAAGTCGAAATTACCCGAGCAAACGAGCGATGTCTTAAAAATATATAATTTATATACATGTACATAATTATATTAGAGCAGGCGTGCATGTCATGCCACGGGAGATTACTCAGTGTACAGAACTTTCTGTAGGTTTGCCTGGCGCGAACGTTCGATAGCTCCAACATTTTCAAATCCATAAAAGCTGCACTCTTGTGTCATAAATCTGCATGACTTATCTCAGGACATTTTCTCCTTGAGTAGGTTGTAAAAAAAAAAGAAAATGTGGCCTGTTATAGAACTTCCTCTATGGTCGGAACGTGGCTGAAACCTTTCCTGAAGCTGGAAAGCAGCTCATAAAGCAGTAAAGAAAACAAAGTACTGTGCAGAAAACAGACTTGCACTACAAAGATTTACTATAATCTGGCCATGAGAAAAATGGCAGAGCAGAAGGGGGTGTATTTATGGAAACTGCATGATGTTCTATCATCTTTCTCCCCCAGTGGGTACCAGTCCTAAACCTCACCCTTAACCCTCTTGGTTCAAGATAAAAATGTAACATTACAATGACTGGCTTATAACTGAAGACTGCAAAGACGACAGTGGTGAAGTTTGTTTTTTATTACTGCTTCTCTGAGATAAACATTAGACCAAGAAACCTATACATTTTTGGAAAAGAGAAAAGTTGAACTTTGCAATAAAAAGTAATGCTACCCGGCAAACAAACCAAGAGAGTTAAACTAAATTATAACCCTAAAGACTAACCCTATATCTAACCCTAAATAAGTAATCCCTCCAACTCTCAAATGACTAACTAATTTCACATTGTCCATCTGTGACATAGTTGTTGACAAAAGAGCTAGACTGCCTTTATGTCCAAAAACATATATCTCAATGCATACACCGATCAGCACTATACTATGTCAAGAAACGATACTAAACTATCAGATGCCATGCCATGCCAGGTAAAGACAGTAGTAATAAATCTCTATCTGGTGGGGAAAAAAAACAAAGTAGAAAACAGGATTCTCCATCTTTTTGTTGCTGTTTTGTTTTTAATAGAACTAAAAGGTGTGCAACTCAGAAGTCTAAAAACTGTTACTGATGAAGAAAAACTCAGTGTACAATAAGCATGCATAAAATGAAATAAAAGCAAATGGAGTCTCCATTTACAAATTATGGTAATTATCACCCCATTACCACTGGGATTGGACTATAGTGAAGATCACACATGAGAGAACATTTTGGTTGGCTGGTTGGCTGATTTAGCTGGGACGTGCTTCCACCTTGAGGTGATTTCCTACTACAGGGGAGGGGGAAGAAACTGGAGTACCTGGAGAAACCTCCTGATGCCTGGCCCTGCAAGCAGGTGTCACATACAGAGAGTGGCTGGAGAGGAGATCTGACCCTCCTAGGTCCTCTCGCTGCAGTGGTGACAAGCGAGTGTTTTAACAGCTACACTACCAGGCATCCCATGAGAATAACTGCACCTGAAACGCCTGAAAATATCTGGTTTTTTTTTAAAAAGCTTCACAGCATGTTTTATAACAATGTCTGAGATGAGGACGGCATACTGCCACAACTTGAGTAGATTTTAAGGACTCTTCCTCATGTCAAAAACCTACATGACTCTTAACAACCCATCAACAAAAATTAATCAAGTTTACTTTAGTGATATTCATTTCATTTTAACAGCAACAGCCTAGCAGATTTTACTTAAACTGATGGAATGAGCATTTTATGAAGTGTACTTTCTGAAAAAACAGGATTTCTGTAGAGAGAAAAAAATGAACACAAAATTCAGTAAATTGCTATATCCAGAAAGATGGATTTCTTTTAAATTTCGATAACTGCATTAAAAAATTTAACTTAATTCAGAAAATACTCATAGCCCTGACATGCAATGAAGCTGGCTAAAAGATAAATATAAGATACTAAATTAGGTTTAAGTGTTCTGTCAGCACATTCACAGCACTGAGATAACAAAGGTTTTTATTTGGCTTCCTTCCCAATATCTCATACAGAAGACTCATTCACACAGCAGATGAATGGCACAGTCATGATATTTTTATGGTTCTTTAGCCAGCATTATTCTCCTACTATCCTGGTTAAGTCATCACCTTTTTATGGTGACCTGTCATAACAGCTGTAACCTCTACTCACAAAAGGTATCTAAGCAGAATTTCTGTAAAGATTTGTCATTATCAGTGCACTCTCACTTTACTGTTAAAAAGTATTCATGACCAAGAAAGCAATGCTTTAAATGATTGCTTTTGGCCCATGACCTTAGTCTTGCTATTAGGCCTTCTAATCCCTTCAACACTGCACTGCAACACTGCAGCATGAAGTTTTACTTAAGGCAACTATACTGCTCTGATTTTTTCTGTGGAGGTGTGGGGATCTAACAAGAATGAGATCACCAAACAGAATATCTGCACATATTCTATTAACCTTAGTGATGGACTGGAGTAATATATATATATATATATACACCATGACATGAATTAAAATAGTATTTTTGTCCCTTTTTTCTTTTTTCAAGAACGTAATTATTTTTCTAGAATGAAAATGTATTGCTACTGTAGGTATAATCAATGTATTTACTTGACATTGGTGTAAAAGTTTCTCCAGACCTTTTGATCAGATTATAAACTGTTTCTCATGAAAACAATGCAATAAGACAAAGACAAAACAAGAAAAACTAAGAACGAAGAAGAGTGAAGTCTGAGTGCTGATGAATCACACAATGTTTTCCAGAGGATAATATGATCTCAATGGGTTATTTGGCCTTGAGGTTCATAAACAAGAGTAGGATGTGAGGAGACATGATCATAAATTTGTGTCTATATATCTCAGCATATAATTCCTTCTTATTATTGAAGATGCTTCAGGTATTATTTTGTTACCTAACAAAAATGAGCTCTACATAAATTCCCCATTGGCTGCTTTCCAGCAAAATGAAAGCTTGTTTAATATTACAGTCTATCAACACAAGAACATTTTTATATGTTCCCCCACCCCACCGTGGATTATTAAATTTTTCAGTTGTTTTTCAGGACATTCTACAGCCAGGAGTATAATATACTACATAATATAATAATAAATATACAAGTATAAAAAGTCATTAGTATAATATACCATAAAAAATTAATATAAAAGTATAAAAGGACATAGCTATGATGTAGTTTACATCCAGGAATGACTATTATGATTATAAACCTCATCATAGCTATGTCCTTCCTTTTCCCTCCCACCTGTTATTTCTACCTTCTGAAATGAGGTACTTCTCAACAGTAAAAGCTTCACTGGTAAGGAATGAACAGCTATATCAGATTGCTTTCGAAAACCATGTATTAAATAATGAAAAACTAGAATTGCTCCACCTGGGATGGACTATAATAAAATCAAAGATTTCTTTTAAATGACTCCAAAAGGACTTGACCTCCTATAATTCTTATGTAATATAGTTTAGATGTGTTTGGGCTATAGATGTCAACAAGTTTGGTAAGCAAGGCATCACACGTACCTTTGTTGTTTTCTAATGTATGTCATTATTATGAATGCCAATTTCATTTTTACATTTTAATCTGCATAGGAGCATTTCCCACCAATGGTTCTTGTAGCCAAGACAAAAAAAATGTAAAGGCTTTATTCTAAGACCTCATTTGAACATAAATTGCTATATTGCTATATTTGAACATAAATCAGCTTCTATATCATTAGAAATGACACTAAATAAGACATCTCACTCCAAAATAAAAAAATATGTACACAACGTGAAAGTCGGTCACATTATGATGTTATCGATAACCATCTTATGCTACTGCACATAATGACTCTTTTACCTGGAACAATAAACTACACCGAAGGTAACCAGCAAATAAAGCAGTAGATATAAAAATATCTACTGTACTGCCTTTGACAAAGCGATTACTATAATAATGTGCATTCCGCTGTTCGTCATCGTATGCTTCTGCCGCTTATCCTCTATGCTTTCGTGGTCAGTATATACTTAGTAACAGCGTGGCCTAATTCTGTGTAGCTGATTAAATAACACATAAATATATGTACACAAATGTATAAAATAAATAGAAATAAAGTCAGCACACAATGCAATCAGAATGCACTATATTTCTTCGCTTTGCGTGGTTTAACCTATTTTAATGCAGTTTCTTCCTGGTACATTGGCATGTCCGGAACGCTTTACTGCCACCAGTGGATACCGCTCTACCCATACCGTCGATCGGGAAATAACAGTATCGAGTATTTTAAGAAGTTTTTAACGCTGCTGTTTGTCTACAAATGCATTTAAATGGATGTATCTTCACATCCTTTACGCCACAGCGGCCAAGAAAAATTGTAAACGTTACCTCAAGATAGATACAGCACGTCCGGTGTCTCACGAATGTGTTTTCGGCGATCTTCTCACAACTTTCCGCTGTAAACTCTTATCAACAGCTTGCCACCATGTTCGTGTGCTGTGTAGCGCAAGCGGCCCGAGCACAGGGAGCTCCGCGCTCGTGTGTGTGACGTCAACCAGGAAGTTTGACGATATCTTCCATATAAGGAACATCGTGACTGGGCCACCCAAAGGCTATTTTCGTAAAGCTGCGGTGAGAAGAGCGTCTCAAGATAGCTCCGCATGTGACAATGACCAAAAAGAAAGAAAGAAAAACAAACATACAAAAAACGCTGTTTCTGTGTGCGTTGTGTGTGTATTTGGGGGGAGGAGGGTGTGACCGTATGTATTTGTTTGTGAATAGCTTTTGTTGAACATATAGATATATAATATCAAACAGCTCGACACACCTGAATATCCGACGAAGCCTGTCAATATCATTAGGTACTCTTCCTGCTTTAAAATGCTCACACAGGATACTAGGTGTGTGCTGCTGACGCATTCTTGCTCAGGAATTGGGGTGTGTAATTTAATACCTACATGAACGTGTTAGTCTTTAATTTTGTTTCCGAGCGAGCGAGTGCAGACATACAAAGACAGACAGAGAGAGAGAGAGAGATATGTCAAAAGAGCAAATTGTTTCTGTTTAGTGCACTTCCATTAGTTAACTTGATTTTGTGTGAGTCGATCGTTTTGTGAATGACCTGAGGGATGCATAGTCAGCATGCAGGAGCTGCTGAACAGGCTCAGTATTGCAATTCGGTCGCACGTTACTTTTTCTTTGAACCAATCACCAATTATAAAAGACGCCTTTTTAATTCGCTTACAGCGCTCGACGACTGTATTTCATTGTAAACTGTTCATTCTTTCTTGACTCCTAGTCTTGTCTTGTTAGTATTAGTATTGTCTTACTATGGTCTTGCAGTATATTGGAAATTTCAATCAGTCTAAAGAGTGATCGATATATATAGATATATATTGATCACTCCAAATATCCAGTAGAGTGTTTGTCATACTTCCGCTGAATTACTAATAAATTATTTAACTTTTTTAACAGTCATTCATATGCGTGTATGTGATGTTGACAAACTGAAGTGATTTATAGTTTACCGTGAAGCCAACGACTACGCCGACCTCGAGGTATAGGTGACAAAGGAGGGAGATTATTTTCTTCGGTGACGCTGTAAACGTGATCGCTGTTAGTATCTACAACATAAAAGGAGGATTAGTGTGGTTGGTGTGTGCATCTACATATTCCTTGTCATGACATAGGCTAGGGTTTGATCAGTCTAAAGCAGTAATTTATCTGCTAGGGTGTGCTGTTGTCAGGACAGTGGCGAGGAGGAGTGAATAAAATTCCAGGGATTTTCTACACTCTCGCCAAGTTACTTGGTTAAGTCGAGATTGGAGTTTTCCGTCGTCTCTCTCTGTATGGGTAGGGGGCAAAGGGGAGGCGACCTATTATATCGTAACAGTTCCACACACCTGAATACCTGATGAAACTTACAATATAATACGGCCGTGGTACTTTTTACGATTTGTAGTAAGATATCCCTCTTGCTTTAATTTGCTCACAGTCCGGCTGGCTACAGGATATACAAGTAGGTGTGTATCACTGAACTGACGAATTCTTGCTCACGGTGTTAATCTGACACCTACATAAAAGTCTTCTGTTACTATCTTAGATTTTATTTGTTTCTGAGCACACACACACACACACACACACACACACACACACACACACACAGAGTAAACAAAAGGGCCAAAACGTTCGTAGAACAAATATTACATTAGTTAACTGATGGTGTGAGTCGATTCGTGAATAACTCGAGGGAGGTGTCGTCAGCAGGGGCTGGTGAACAGGCTCGGTATTACAAGTCGGTGACACCATTTCTTTTAACCAATCATGTAAAGATGTCTTTTTAATTCGAGTAAATCGCTCGACGACTGTATTTGACTGTAAACTGTTCCTTATTTCATAGCTTCTAGTAAAAAAAATACTACAGCTTTAGACTTCCAGTCTAGTCTTGTACAATACAATATATATTAATAGTCTTATTAGTATTGACTTACTGCAGTGGTCTTGCAGCATACTGGAAATTTAAACGACATTTTAGTCGAAAGGGATATATATATATATATAATCATTTCAAATATTAAATAGAATGTTTTCCATGCTAGCGTTGAATTTCGAATAAAGCTGCTACCTGCTTTAATAGTCATTCATATTTGTGTGTATGTGTAAGGTCGCGTGAGTTTGTGCCTTCACGTGCATATTTTTATCATACAGCTTCTTTCTCAGAGTGTCTTTGGTATATACATTCACTTATTAATCCTAAATTCGGGGAGGTGGAGGGATAAGGCAACAAATGACTTTCGGTTCCATCTGGCCACTCTAGCTTTGTTTGTTCCAATTTCTTCTTCTTTCCTCCGTCTATTTTCAGTCACATGGGAAGAATACTAGGATATACTGGTCACAATAATCTCCCTTTTCCAAACAGCAAGAAGAAGAAGAAGAAGAAAAAAAAAAACACCCTATACTCGACGGTAGGTCACGCGACCTACACGAGCCGCGAGTCACGTACAGCAATACGCACCCACCCGTTCAATGGCTGGCTGGGATAGAAACACCCGATGAGAACGATATAGTTAGCTCCGTGATCGGCATCTACTTGGCTGCTTTTGCTGCTGTTGTAGTGACGAAGACGCTCCACCCATCTGTTGTTGGCTGCTGATGGTGTTTGAGAGGCTGGGAAGTTTTTGTTGAAGGTGAAGCCGACTTTAAACGACTACGCCGACCTCGAGGTAAGTGACAGAGAAGGGAGGATATTGTTTTAGTGACACTGTTATTGGTAACAACATAAAAGGAGGGGTAGCAGGTTTGGTGTAGTGGCATGTACATCGACATATTCCTTGTCATGACATAGGCTAGGGTTTGATTAGTTTAAAGCAATACTTTATCTGCTGTAAGGTGGTACTGTCACGACACCGGGTAGGAGGAGTGCATAACATTTCAGGGATTTTCTACTCTCTCGCCAAGTCGAGATTGGGGTTTGCCGTCTCTCTTTTCTCTCTATGTCTCTCCCTCTTTCTTTCTTCTTTTGAAGCTCCAATGTAGTATTCTCCTACCACATTCATTCTTTATTCTCTGAAACATCATCGTGTGCCTTTAGCTCTCCTCGAATGCAATAAATTAATAATTAAGCGGAACAACTCGATGAATCAACACCATTTTTTTTTCACCCACATCCTCTAAATCGTGCATCTGCGGCCGTGTACCTCTTGACTCGACTCGTCTTGGCAATAAAACCAACATGAACTTCCTGTAAGACGAACGGAATATTCAGGTCACTAACTAGTCTAACCTACCCCCCTCTGCCATTTAAACCCACCCATCCAGCCCAAGGATTGTCATTAACGGTACATCCACGTGCCACTGACGCTCACGTCCGTGAAACAGTAGCAGTTTCTTTTGTGTCTGACGCACGAAGGTCAGGCTGGGGTTTTACGCCAAAGGTTTTATGAGAGGAATCAAACATATAAAACACATTTGTTACGTCCATGCGCACGAGTTGTCCTATATTTATCACTAGATCATTGGTGGCTGGTCACAACTCCGTTTCAAAGGCTTTGTCATATGTAAATGTCTTTCTTTTCTCTTTAGAGCTCAGAATGTTGTGTCATACTGTTGTCCTTGTCACCAGTCAAAGGTGATAGTTGCGCAGTTTTAGTCTTTTTTTTTGGGGGGGGGGTGCGGTGTGGTGCGGTATGGTGTTCGTCATTGAAATTGTATGAGCAGAGGTGGTGAGCAGTTTCCCAACGCTTAACTTTTTTACACGACAGGTGTTGGTTATGGAGTGAAGGTGCGAAATTCTTCAAACTCGCCACTTAGATTGTTTGTCGAAGTCGTTATCTGACAAACTAAGCACAGCTGTCGTGTCGTTTTCCTCTTACGACAGAAGAGAATAATGACTACTGTGTGGATGCTTTGTCAAGCAGCACGAAACTGACTCACACAGTCTCGCTTGTTACGGCTTTGTTGACGTCTTTTTTACGTTTTCTTTTCACCTCATTTTTACTTCTTCTTTTATTTTCGTCTTCTTGCTTGTATTCTTGGATTGTAGTATTGGGTTGTTTTCGTCGTTTCTCACTTTCTGGGCTGTATACATTGTAGAAGATAACAACTACAGTCAGAATATCAAATGTCAGATGGCGCCATTCTAAATTAAAAGTCACTTTATGTTGCCGCACCCGAAAGTTATAGATGCTACTATAGTGTCGTAGTTAAAACCCTCGCTTGTTCCTGCTCTTGTAAGTGGATTAGAGTTGAGATCTTATCATGGATATTATCTGTCTTTCCCCTGTGGCATATGCATGTCTTTCCATGATGCAGCGTTACGACCGTGGCTCAGAAAAACTTGTCACAGATCTAGCTGATGCAAGGTTGGAAGAACGAAAGAGCGTGAATGACGTCAGTTTGTCTGAATGTGTATGTATGATTTCAAAAGATGTGTGACGTGAGAGAATGACGTCAGTTTGTCTGAATGCGTATGTAGGATGTCAAAAGATGTGTGTCCTGAGAGAATCAGGGAAAATGAGAAGGGTCGGAATTGGATTGAGGAGTGGAAGATATTTCTTTTCCATCTGTAGATAAAAGTTATTTTGTGCGAAAGAACCTGTATTTTGTCTGGCCCATGCGTGTCAATTGGAAGAGAGAGTTAGAGTCACGCTTCCCGAGGTTGTGACACAACTATTAAATGCTTTACAGGAAAATGTCTATAACACAGTTTAAAAAGGTATAAAATAAGTTTCAATATAGTTTGAATGTAAACGTTAAGAAAACATTTTTTAGATGTGCAAAATAAACATTTATAAAACATTTTCTGCAAACATTATTCAGACGTTTTGTGAGAACATTTATAAAACATTTATAAAATGTTTCAATGCTATCTGGTATGTCTACTTAAAATGTTTTGTACTTAAAATCATTATTTTCTGCATGACCTATAGTTTTTTTTTAAATTTCCTTAATGGATACTTCTTTCTTGTAAATATTTATAGATAATATGATATTATACTATTATTTAATGGATACTTCTTTGTTGTAGATATTTAATGATATGATATTATACTATTACTATTCAGAGCAGCGCATTGGCGACAAAATTAATAAGCGAGCGACTTCAGCTGTCGGTCTGAAGACGTTGCTATGTAAACAAGGTTAGAAATCATTACGTCATTGCTACATCGGCCTAGATTGTTCTAGAACGTTTGAGCTACATATAGCTCCTTCTGGAACCTTCTACTCATCTGTGCGTATAGTATATAAGCACGTCTTCTGGGACAGTGAGGTTCGTATTGGTGATACAGTTGTACTAGTGAATAGTTATACAGTCGTGCTAGTGAACAGTTATACAGTCGTGCTAGTGAATAGTGACACATTGAAATATAAAATAACTGAACAGGACAGTGAGATACACCTGTAGTTGACGAATAGAACGATATTAAAACTGTTAAGTTAGAGCTCCACACTTGTTGCCCTTTGCAGTGGTTCATTTGTTCTTTACACTTGAACTTTACACTTCCATTCCGCCATCTCTGAAATTATTCATTGGTCCAACTAAAGGACCGATTGGAAATGTATTGGCAAATTGTACATCATTGTCACTTTTTGTAGAAGGATTTCGAATCATTGCCGACAGCGATCCTCTTCCAGAAATCGACGTCAATAAACTTAGTAATAACCCAGCCTACCTGTACAAAATGATCACAGCTATTAGAAGTGTAAGCATCAGTGATGATTTACTGCAGAAAAAGCCTGAGCCCATGTCAATGGCCAGGTGTCTTACAACTGCTAGCAGGATATGCTGGCTGTATGTGGCAACAGTGCAACAAAGAAACAAATTGTATTCCCTGACACACTTTATTGTCTGCTGCTATGGACCTAACTGGTTTAGCATCAACTATCGCCCAAGGTGCACTGACGGACCAAAGCACTTGCTTCAACAAACTAAGCAACAGAGTTTGTTCTCGTCGGTCAGCAGGAATATAACATGGCCCCCTAGTGCATCGGAACGCATACTGGGCCCATCAGGAGAATGTTTTGTCGATGCTTAGAGATGACAATGAAGTCTATAGGAAGGCAGCAGTTGACATAATAAAGACCATTAGCCATTCATCAAAGAATGTTGACCTCCCAAGCTAAAGGAGAATGCTCAAACGTTGCAAGACTTACTGCCATCAATGGAGGATCTCACACTAGAACCACCTCTCACAAAGCACCTCTCGGATGAAGAACTCCAGCAGCTTGTCACTCACCTCTTCATCAGTCAGAAACCTTGCTACTCTCAGGGAGTCGAACGCTGTGGCAGGCATCAAAATCAGTCTAATGGATGGATGCAGGGGATGGTTACATTCGAGCTGTCATCAAGTCAAGAGACTTTATGCCGTCATTTCAGACTAAGCAAGATTTTCCTATACCGCTTGACTAGAAACGAAAACCGATGCCTGTACTGTTTATATTGTCTGACAGTGCAAAAAATTATCAGAAACTGATCTTTTCTTGTAGTTATTAAATATAGCTCTGTTGACAAAAAAAGGAAACATTTAGTTTAATAACAATTTTGCATGTTTTGGAAAGAAAGATTCGCAGATTTCTTTGCTTTGCATTTTTGAACTCAGCCTAGCTGTTTGTCTAAAACCCCAAATGTGCCTGTTGCTCCGTTACAATTCATTGGAGAACGCTACACTCTGTTGTAGAAGCTTTTTCAGATTCTTGATGCTCTTTCCAGACTTTGCTTTTCAGGGCAGATGGTGGCACCAGGGGGCTGATAAATGCTATCCCCTACTATCTTCTTCTACTCTCTAAAACTGGGTGGTCACGTAAAGGCCTGTTCGTGGTATTTTTTATTAGATAAAAATATGGTCTTTGTACACATTATATCATATAATTTGTATGTACGTATTATTGGGGGGAGGGGTTGGTGTTTTACGCCGAGCCAGCAACCCAGGCTATTTTAGCGCAAGGCAGCCAGCCCTGTAAACAGATGCCACATGCTGAGAAAGAACAGCGTGCCCGACTAAGATATGCTTCAAATAATTCACAGACTGACAGGTGTTGAGTGAGGTCTAGTATCTTGGACAGTCTAGTGTGCTGTACCCACCGTGGAGTAAAGAGTATTCTTCAGCCGTTAGTCATGGATCCGTACAAGACCGCGTTAACGTATAAAGTACTGTGCAGGTCTTTCCCTCTACAGCATCACGACAGACTGTGCAAATGAGATGTGGCGAAGGAAATATTCTGCGGGGACCGCTCAATGGAGCTTGGATCCCTGGCACGAGGAAGCCACACGTTTGTGCGTGGTCTCACCGGATGACATCATCCAAATGTTTATTAGGAAGGTAACCGGATATCTGCGCAGATACCCGAAACTATTAGTCTGCCTTTTAAATAACTGTGCTGCTATTCCCGTGTTGACAAAACACCACCACTGATCGCTAGCGTGCAAAAACAGAGCATTGTGGTCATCGACCACTCACAGTGGTTTCCAGAGACGAGATATTTTGTAATGACGCTAAAAAAGTGAAATTATTTTTTCAAAATAATGCGAGTGCATTTCTGTTTAACCCTACTTCTTCGTCTTCTTCTTTCGTTGTTGCAGCCTCATCTGCTCTTCTTCTCTCGCGACATTTATTTCCCGAAAGTCAAACGCTAAAAGGGAATGTTTCGTGTCTGCTCAAGATTTTTTTAAAAATACATCTTTCTATATTTTTTTCAACGCCTAAATGTTAAAGCTTTCTTGTCGTATACATAATTTTGGAGTCAATTTAGTGCGTTGCGATTGGATAAAAGTAATACCCTATTTCCGAATCAGTGTTTGACACTGACCTTTGTTTGACAAATAATTAGACAATAGTATCAACGAGAAACATAGGTCTTTCTTTTTTACTTCCAAGTAAATTGTTGTTCCACCAGGACATAAGATTTAGTAACAAATTTTTCGTCAAGTGACGGTACACTTTGTACACGGACGTTAAAAAAAAACTGTTGAGTTCATGATTTCTGTAGAATTGTCGAATTGATGCGCATGCAAAATCTGGTCACCTCGAAAATGGCTACCAATGTATTTTTAGGAATACACATAAATACAGTTGATCCTTGTATTATGTTCCCCTCTTTGAGACTAAAAGACATGACGATGGCGCATAGGATCGTCGGCGATGTAAGTGCTCTTGAACGCGTGGGGCGTGCGCATGTACGCGTATGTGGCAGGTCCGGTGTGCGTATACGTCGTACATGGATCTCAAACGCAATTTTTTGCGCAATAAACTATAAGCACTTCTCTGGGCCCCCTATCTCGCCTGAGGTGAAATATTCAATGAATTCTCATTTCGCACTCTCTAACCTCTGCAAGCAATCATAGACGAAACGGAGTGGAGCAGTGTCGAGGGTTAAACGTTGGCATGAGAAGTCGGTGAGGCGGTGGTGAAGCAGTATGTGTGAGAGAGAGGGGTGGTGGTGGTAGTAAACTACTACAAATGTCGTTGAGTGACCTCGACGTGGTATGGTACTTCAATGTCAGGTGCTTTCACAACAGCGAGAGCTCAAGAAGCTAGTCTCTTTGGTTTGCAAGTCCATTTTTTCCCCACAGCTGTTGACATAGATTTCTGTTTTTGTTCGAGACCGGCTCTGAGTCCCCGTTAATAATCATTTAGCTCCCCTCCTCTACCCACCAGTCCACCCCATCAGAGTCCGTCGCACTAATACGTCTAACTGCAGTATTTTTCCACCGTAATGACCCTTTTAGGGAAAAAAATAATAATGATAAAAGCCCCAACATGCTGCAGTTTTGTTTGATTTCTACGTTTCCTGCTTCATCCATTCTATTTGTTCAAAGACGACTTGGCCGCCTGGCGTTGCTGGCTAAATGTCAAACGATGATGCTAGCATTATCCCCAATGACAGATTTAAAAGGTTGCCGCTTATTGTGGAAACGAAGTTCTGCAATGTTACTCTTTTTTTTCTTTTTGAATGAGGAGAAGCATACGCGATTAGACTTTGTCGCGATATCGATTGGTCTGTGTCCCCTGCGAAACAATCCAGGGCGTTGTCTGTTTGACGTCATCTTGTTTTGGCGCTCGACGGTGCATCTGGTGTGGGGTGGCTGTGGGCGGGGGAAGAGTGTTCGATGGTCGAGAGAGGAAAAATCGTCACTCACACACACACACACACACACGCACGCACGCACGCACGCACAATCTTTCCAGGATTACAACCTGGTTGGTCTGCATGGCTTGCTTTGACGCTTCCCATGGGTTGCAACGCCTGGTGCTGTCTCAAACATCTGGGAAGCAGCAAAATGTTAGGACAAATTGTTAGGTACTGTATTAGTGGTGGCTTGAAAACTGGATGCATGGGGATGAGAAACTGTAGTGGAGTGGCCTTGTTCCTTTCTAAACTAATCTTTACGACTCGGTAATCAAACTGAAGTGAAAAGTCAATACTGCATTTTGAATGAACTATTTTTTTTACGACTCTGTAGTCAAACTCGCAGAAGAGACGTTCTTTAAGTGCAGTGAGTCGTGTCCGCACCTTCCACTCCACTCAGTGATCTCTGCTCTGCCTCCCCCTCTACAAATACCCGTGAACAGTCAAGAGCAACAGGTTAACCAAGCCGTCGGTTCGTTTCCCCACCTTCACCCTCAGGGTTAATCCAGTGAGCAGCGACCATATCGGGTTCAGATTTACTCAGGAATGCCAAGTCTTCTTTTCCTCCTTATTTCTCGGCGTAAAGCACCAATTCCAACCACCTCCTCCCTCTGAATTGATTGTGCTCATGTTTAAACTGTACGCAAGAGTGAAGGAGGACAACCGTCAAGATGGCGCTGCGAAGTCTGGCTTGTGCCGTCATTAAGTGGGTATGTGCATTCGAGACTGCGATATCGAGATTCAATTTAGATACCACACAGCCCAGGAAAACCGCCTCTTTTTCAAGAGACTAAATTCTTCTGTATCTAAATCCAATAACTGAGAACTTCTGTGGTGTCTGGAAATGTCCAACTACTTACCCCTCCTCATTTCTCCCAGTCACACACCCACCCACCCCCTCTCCCTCATGCTCCGTGTGTGTATGCCGAACCTCCTTAGCGGTCTTGCCTGACTTAACAAATGGTACACCGGGCCCTTGCTTTGCCTGCAGTAATTAACGCAAGCAGAAAGAACTGAGTTATCCCCCCCCCCTCTCCCATGACGTCCATCCTACTTACGAGGGGCACTGTGTGCCACCATAGACTTTCTTTCAGTGTCTATGGTGCCACGACCTGTACCGACATCAGACAACGAGGGCGAATGGTACAGAGAAAAGGCGTG
The DNA here is from genome assembly GCA_004794655.1 of Marisa cornuarietis. Taxonomy (NCBI): domain Eukaryota; kingdom Metazoa; phylum Mollusca; class Gastropoda; order Architaenioglossa; family Ampullariidae; genus Marisa; species Marisa cornuarietis. The sequence goes on from SMMW01000651.1 coordinate 1,191,870, forward strand.
AAAACGGGAAACACTCCTCCTCCACCCCCACCCCCAGCGTAAGGAAAGATGCGACGCGGTGCTCTCCCGGTGTATATAGCCGTGCTGCGAGTCAGCAAGGTGTGCATGCACACGATACCAGTGGAAGTCTCCCTGACTTTAACAATCTACAACAGTGCAAACAAGTTTTTTTTCTAATGACAGTGCACGATCCATGTTCCCCAAATGTGGGTGCGTTACCGTGCGTACCCTCCTCCCCTTCCTACCGCTCTCGAGATACAGGCTTACAAACATCACCATTCGCAAGAAAGATCACAAATAAAAATATCATGATTGTACATGGATAAGCTTACGCTGTTGTCAAGACTTTAGCCAATGAGAGAGCTTGTGTGTTAGGCATATCTGTGACGTCACAAATGTGATCTCTTTGGAGTTATTCATTTACATCTGCAAATGTTTAAACTTGTACTAAGTTCAAGTTACAAAATATATAAAGTTGTGCACCGTACTAAATCTGTAAAACTAACCCGAGTCAAACATGAAACTAAGGTAATTTGTGTTTATGGTCAAACTAAAACTGTTGAACATTATCAAAAACATAACGCTGTCATTAGATACGAAAAAAACTGCGTTGCGGATTAATTAATTTTTTTTTAGACGAACGCTTGTGGAAAGACCTTTAAGTTAAAGACACCATCAAAGACCGCAGCCAATGCAAGAGCTTTGAGAATATTCTAATCAGAAATTGACCAAACAATGAGCTCTTATGTCTTCTTTCCGAAACCCACGTGAGAACTGCAATGTTCAAATACTTTTCTTTCAAGAATGGGACACAGATTTTTGCCTGGAGATTGGGAATTAGTGTCTTATAACTGGAAAATAATTTGAACTCATTCGCTTTTTAAAACATTAATAAAGCTCAGCATCGTTCTTACTGTTTAATGGGGTTACTCAGTTCTGTAGCGTAACTAATTACTTTCTTTTATCTGCTCTTTCGTACTGGAGAACAAGTATGGATTATCTCAGGAAGGTGGCCAAAGCTTCAATGTCCCAAATGTTCGCCGCAAAACCGTTGGTTTCCTGTGACCTTCACACACAACGTTCCAGATCTGGTCAAAAGTTCGACGACATTGGTTCAAATAAGACGGACCTAAGAAACTAAACATAACTCTTCTGCCAACGATTTCTATAGAGAAAGAGAGACGAGGGAGATGGAGGAAAAGTTGTATACCTTTGTGTGAAGGTAAACATCACACGGCTGCAACAAACACATAGATAAGAAAGAAAACCACAGCTCTGTGACAATCTTGAGCTTTGACCCGTACAATTATGTTACTTTCACGTTGCGACCCCTACTTTTTTGTTCTGCGGGAAAATATTTGGGTCGAACAAAGACTTTTTACGTACGTCTGCTACTGGCTGCTGCCTCTAGGGCTTTTTACAGACACGAGGATTTTTTTTCAGACGTCTGCAATGTCATGAGGCAGCAGAGAGTACTTGACTCCAAAGATCCAGTTCCTTAAGATCAAAGTCACTGGCTCTGGGCCACTTCTCGCATTTCATCGAAAACCCAACTACTTTAGCAGACCCTGTGAAAACTTCTGCGACTTTTTGTACTGTTGCAATGCTTTTATGAATGAAGAAATAAATGGATTGAGGGATGTGCCAAAGAAAGAAAGGAAAGAAGACAGAATGGGAGGAGAGGGAAAGAGAAAAAAAAGGAAGTCAAGAAAGAAGAATGGATTGAATTGAATACTGTTTTTTCAGAAGGTCAGGCAGCAATGTTCTCTAAATCTTTCTGGAGCGAACTAAGAAGGCAAGACCAAAGTCGGACCTCCACAGAATTTGGGTGAATAAGTGAATTCTTTATAAATTCTGCAGGGCTGAGAATGCATCATAATTTGCGCTTTTACAGACCCCCAGCGTTCGGCGCATCCGGTCTCCCATGTATATGCAGGAAGCATTTCCTCCAATTGTCTCCCACTCTTAATCGAAGATGAATTTAGCCGGACAAGGAAGCTCGCTGTATGGCCCAACGGCACTGCAGAGATACAAAGCCATTTTTAGCTTAGACGGACGCTGCACTGAATGCTGACTTGGCCTCATGTCCAGCGAAAGAAAACAAGTTGTGGACAACGGGAATCACGTTGCCTTCCTGGTCAGCGATACTAGCGTGCTAGACCCCCATGTAGCCTGGCTGCCGGACCGACATACGATGCCAGCTTCTCTCTTCTCGGGCTAGCAGGCTGTGCCGTGCGCCATTTCTCGTTCTGTGGTGCGTGCGCCGTCACATGACGATCTTCTTTCTCTGTCATTATGCCGTAAGTGCGGCCTGGGATGCTAATGACTCTGTCTTCTCCATTTCTTAGCTGCTGTCGAGGTGTTTGGTCCATAATGGAGTTGCCCCTGGCAAAAGACATTTTCTCAATGTCTGGAGAAAGGAAAGTGTTGAAAACGAGTTTCCAGAATATTCTCACCCTCTTAAGTTTTTTTTCTCTGTAGCTGCATTTTTGTATGTAAGCATGCATGTTTATTTATCCATTACTATCTTAATTAGACGGAAACACCATTGATTGTTAACTACAAGTATGTATTCCTTCTCAAACCCTCGGAATAGGGAGAGAATTTTCTAAGGTCTTGCTATCATAGGACGTTCAGCAAGACACTCGCTTGCCTTTTACTGTGCTATATTTAGTAAGGTGTGTGCGATATTTACTATAGCAGGATATAAAAAAACAAGGCTGATTCCTTGATCACGTAAAAAAAAAACGAGAAGAATAAGCAATAAATAAAGTGGGATAGAAATGCTACAAGTTTGACCTACACTAAGCTTTTCATTAGAGGGCGGGATCCCTGTTTTTGTCATGTCATACACCAAGGTCCGGTTTGGCCATATGTGACCCGGCACGACTACTTGTCGAAGACTGTCCTTCAGCGTACCTTGGAGGATGGTCGATGCCGTGGTGGCCAGAGAAAGAACTGGCTTACGAATGTCAAAGACCGGAATATTCATGACTGCAATACTCACGAGTGTGCGTCTGTCTGTTATAAGAGACCTCGCGGAGTAGGAATATCGATCCCGTTCTGTTTAAACATCGCAACAACAGTGCAGATACGAGGATTTAAAGTTTATTTAAAAACTGTAGAAAAAATGTCACTAAGTAGAGTCATATATCAACTGAACAGATTAGATGGCTATATGTCTCGCCAGATGTATCCCCACAGACAGAGATGCATGCTGAATTTTTTTTTTTTAAGTTACAACGCCATTTAAAGGATTGCCTTGGGACTTAGAAAAAGAAAACAATCTGCTGTCTGTTTGTAACGCAGACAACTGTGGGCACGCGCGTGCGTGTCCGTGCTTGTGACTCACAAAAGGATCTCAACTCGGTGCATCTGTCTCTCAAAAAGGAACACAGCTCAACACATCTGTTCCTAGCTAGGATTATAACTCAGTATATTTGTCTCTCAAAAATGATTACAACTCATTGCATTTGTCGCTGAAAAAGGATTGCAACTCAGTAATCTCATCCACAAATCTGCTGCTGCTGCTCAGTATATTTGTCTTTCAAAAAGGATTACAACTCATTGCATTTGTCGCTCAAAAAGGATTGCAACTCAGTAATCTCTTCCACAAATCTGCTGCTGTTCAGTATATTTGTCCCTCAAAAAAGATTGCAACTCAGTAATCTCTTCCACGCGGTGCATTTGAGCCTTTCCTGCTGCCGTTTCTGTACTGCTCACAGGCTGTCTTCATCAATAAATAAAATTGCACCTACGCCTCACGGCAACCCAGACCGTATTTTTTTTACGGCGAGTTTAATATTTCAGACCAGGTGCGCTTCCATGCAAAACATATGGTAGTATCTACCGGACCTCGGCCTGGAAGTCGCTGTGAACGTTTCAGTCTGGTTGACTGACTGGCTTCTTTCAACTTTGTTTACTTTGCGATGAGTTTAAACTATGAGGGGTGGAGGCAAAGATGAAGATTCGAGTAACTGCATGGGAAAATCCAATAACAATGTGTTTGTACCGGGATGAGATTTGAACAAACTACCTTTCGAGTCTTCACTGCAATGGTGACATATTTTTTCTCTTACTGGGCCGACCCACGAGAGTTTCGCTTCACACAGATTTTTATTTCTTTCACCGAGAACGTAGCAAAACCGTGACTCTGTCCTTGCAGACAGGCGGAAACCTCGGAGGTTGGCAGGAACCTCGGTGGTTGGCTGCCATATGTGGTCTCATGCCTTAGAGTCCCAAAGAAAACGAAACAAATGGCTGCAAAGAAGGGGAATTGACTGTCTATCTTAATCGACCACCTAAACACAACTCATGTATTTTGTAATGTACTCAAGGGTTCACTGAGCTCAAGGCAATCGCACAAGATTCCCGTCTGAGGGGCGGAATCCGGGAGGTTCAAATATTTTTTCTTCGAAAAAAAATGTATCGTCCAAAGTAGACATGAGTAGCATTGTAATTTTGCTTTGCAACGTGGTTGTCAAGTTTTTCGACAAGGGATCATCAGAGCTGGGAGAATCTCAATGACCTAAATTACGGTTAGTAAGCCAGCTCATCAAAAACAACACCAACATAAATAATTTGGTTAATTATCAACGATCACAGAAGCCACCAGACAATCTAACCCAGGAAGAGAATACACGCAAACGCACACACGCGAGCTGACAGGTCACCCTGACACGCCGCATTCCTAATTTAGCTTCTGGAACCACTAACATTTGGTGCGTGAGTATACACACAGCGAGCACGCGCGCGCGCGCGTATGTGTAAGAGATAAGAGAAACTGCGTGTTATGTTTATCACCTTACTATTATATCAGGCGTGGTCACAGATGATTGCCCCCTCCCTAAATATTCTGGTGGTTTCAAAGTGCATGGTGCATCGTCCAGCCTACTGATGTATATGAAAGTATTCTTACTTTAATTACTCTTAATTTCATAAGCATGTGTGTGTGTGTTTCATTCTTTCTTCCGCCAGTTTGCGACTTCTTCAACAGGTGGACTGGTTGATATTCCTCTTCTCCGTCCCTGCCACTCCCACTCCACATGCAGCTAGTATCCTTCATTTTTATCGTCTTGCAATGCATTCTTCTCTGGTTTTTATTTACAAACTCACTGCCCTGCCTCACAAATAAAAGCATATGTTGATGTTATTTTGCAGTTGTAATTAATTTGAGCTTTAACTGCATTGGAGGAGCAGTAGCAGCAATCGGCAATGATCAAATTTATGTTATGCTACGGCTTTACGTATTGGCTCAACGCTTTATTCTCAAATTAGCAAATTCTCTTATGGTTCATCTTCATGACAGTTTCTATAGGGGTAGCTTGATCACAAAGAAGTGGCGCATACATAACTTCAGAATTTTCGATACAGGCATTTGCAGATTTTCTTATTTCAAAACAGAAAACATATTTACAAAACAATAACTTTTGTTTGCTTTGGAAATAGAAGATTAGCAAACATGTCGGAAAGTGAAAACGCAGGATCTCGCTCGGTGAGATTTCACTTTGTTATGATAGATGTTGTAACATATAGGCCTACTGTTAATATTATGTATGTATTAATATGTTCTTTCTCTGTTTGTGTGTATATGCGTGTTCACGAGAGAGAGAGAGAGTGACAAAAAAAAAAGTTTGTCTTTGACATTACGTACTGCTAGATCAGAGACAACAGTTTGTCTCATGCGGCTGTGGAAACCAAGAAACTAGATTAAGTTCAATTGTACTAAGAAGAAAACGAGTTAGTGCCACCATTTGTTACTTATAATGAACGATATCAAAAAGCTGGCAGAGATTTTCTTTTTTAATCACAGAAAGAGGAGATTGCACAGCGATTTGTACTACCAGAACGACAAGCTAAAGTGAACCTTCTAATCCGGGCCATGGAACAAGCTGCCGGCGATATAGAGGGCAACGAACTTGGTGATCCCCAGCGTTATTGTATCTGCCGTTCTTTTGATTGCGAACGTTTCATGATGTAAGTCGACATAGGGAAATATAGAGCTACTTACATTTCCCACTCAATTATGCCTTTAGGGTCATTATGCGGTTTGAACAAGAGATTAACTATATTTCACTCTCACTCTCTGCTATCATGGTGACTCAGTAAGAATGTTTTCAAACTAAATCTTTATAAAGGATTATTCTGTTACTTAAAGACTTTTTTCAAGCCTTTGTATTACTGCACTTCTTTCAAAGCTCAAATGTGTAAAGAGCTCTTTATTATTGAATAGAGCATGTGACAGCTGTGAGGAATGGTATCATGGTGACTGTATTGGAGTCACTCAAGTAGATGCTCGCTGCATTAAAAAATACTTCTGTGATGCGTGTCGAGGTGAGTAAAGCTATAGTACTATATATACTGCATACATGTGGATGCGTCTTTTATATTTTAAAATACATATTTGGCATCTTCAGCAAAAGTCATACAGTGCACGATTTGAAAAATTATAATGTGTTAGGCACATTTTTATAATTGAATGTTTTGAGTTCAAACTGCTTTAAGAGTTTATCAGTTTAAGTCAATGGCATAACAAAATGGGTAGAGAGAAAATATAGTTTGATGGCAGCTATTTGATTATTTAGAAGTTAGATTAAATGATAACACCATCATGCACCCAGACATCAGATTTCTGCTTATAAATTATTTAACAGGTGTTGGCTGATGGTTTATTAGAATCAAAGATAAATGTAACACCCGCAGATTTTACTATTCCAACATAGCCAGAACTTTTAAAAATCACTCAGTCATGGACAGGGTTCTTTTTTGCCCCACAGCTAAAAATCCATCTCTAGAAATCAAATACAAAAAGAAAAAGAATGACTGGAAAAGTGAATCAAGTGATGTGGAAAAACGTGTTACTAAGGAATACAGATCCAAACTGAGGGACAAAGACAAGGTACTTGCTTTTTTAAAACCATTTTTTTATGAACCTTAAATGTAAATTAAATGCAGGCAAATTATACCTGTACAAGACCTTTCTCAGCTGCTATCCAGTTGTTCCCCACATCAACCAGTTCCAACAGACCCATGTAACTGCTCATTAGTTGGTAGCACTTAAGGGATGAATGAATTTATTAAATATTGTGTTCATAATTTTCATCTCCAGCAAAAGTCAAAGAAGTCCTCAAGAAGGTGTGGAGAGTGCACAGCTTGCCACATTAAAGCCGACTGTGGGCGTTGTGATTTTTGCAAGGTTTGCTGTCATTTTCATTTAATTTTAAAGCTATTTAACATTAAAGTTACTTTCACTTTATAACAATTAAACTTATGTTGTTAATCTGATTATTCTTGGTCAATTTCTTTACTATAAAATTCCATGGGAAAAAATATATTTCTGAAAACTTTTATTTGATTTAGGCATTTACCATTTTTAAAACTTGGTATTTTTATTTATAAACCAAGCTACTGGATAAATTTCTAGGGAAAGATACTGATACTTCATAAGAATGTTATTTGTTTTAGGTATTTGCCATTTAAGACAGTATATTCAGCTGCATTCCTTGAATGTGAAATACATAGAGTTAGGCTAAAGTTTTGTGACCTATCAAACTTAGTGCTTATTAATAATGACCATCTACAATAGGATTTACTTCATAAAAATTAGTTTGTGATACCACCAGATGTGATTTCTTACAGGACATGCGGAAATTTGGGGGACCCAACAAAATCAGACAAAAGTGTCGCCTCCGACAATGTCAGAACTTTGTAAGTTCCATTATACCAATAGTTAGTTTAAATCTTTAGAGAGGATGATGTTTTTTCCCTTGATGTTACTTGAGAGAAAGCTGGCAGTTCTCAGAAGATCATCTACAGGCCTATCCAGTTTGATATCCAGGGGCAACAGCAAAGACCAGACATCAGCCCTCAGTTCCTGGAAGAACTTACATTACTGTAGGATGTGCTGCGTAGTCTGGACTGCATTTCCACTGGCGCAGTGGGGATAACACAAGGTGTTGCTTCTGGTATTGTGGCCAGTACTTCAGACATTCGGTTAGCCTGCTCATTGCCTTCAATATCAAAGTGTTAGGGTATCCACTGCAGCATCAGTGCTGCTGTCCTGCATTTTTATTTGCTGAACTTTTTATGTTTTGTTTCGAGGTTCCAGGAGATCTGATGTATGGAAGCATTA